>OY728119.1:2013244342-2014444342 GCA_963277665.1 Viscum album
ACAATATAGGGAAACACCATAATCTTGAACTTCAGTGGATCATACTCGAAAAACAATGATAGATACATAAGATTAATTTTTTATATTAATGGATTAATAAGTGTTATAATAATAATGGTATGGATACTAAGATAAGGATTGGAATTATTTTATATATTAGAATAAAGTATATATATAAAGGATAATATGACCATTGTTAGAGAACGTTGGCCATTGGAACCTCACCAATGGGAATAAGACCATTAGAATAGTTAATTCTCCATATTATCATTATAATAGCAATGTAATATTTATATATAAATGTGTTTAATAAAATACATAAAATAATTTGTTCATAATATAATTAAAAACTATTTAAAATTTATATTTATTAACAAATTTAAATGTAACTATACACATATTCTTTATGAATGATTTTTTAGTTTTTTGACCCAAATGAATGAATATAAAATAACAGAGTGTTCTTTCTTATTAATTAAATTTCTAATATATATAAAACTATTTTAATAAAAATGAATTTAAATTTTGAATCATGAGGTTGAAATTTTCCAACAGTGAGTTTTTCTTAATTTTTTGATATAATAAAAATTTTTTGATAAAAAGAAAAATACTTAATGAATATATGGAAAGTATTATAATATAATAATTATTTATGAATAATATAATAAATATAATAAATTTTTTTCAAACAAAAATATGTTTATTTATTAAAATAATATATTTTTCAAAATAGTAGGAATTTTTCATACCTATAAAGACGTTTCCAATACCTAAAGTATATTTTAATATTTTGAAAACACTTTTTAATGAATATAAAACTTTTCTATCTCTAAACTAAACAATTTTCGTAAAGATAAGTTATTAAAAATTTATAATTTAAAATCCAGGACCTAATTTCAAATATCAAAGCTTAAAACCATGATAAGGATAATGGTTTTCATTTTTAACGCAGCTTATACTCCAAGGAAAATGATTAGAAATTAATAAAAATTCCACCCCTGTTTTTATAAAGACCCACCCATTATCCCATCGCTATCCATTCCAAAACCATCGATCATGGTTTTTCTCTCATTTTCACTCTGAATAATAATTATAAGGAGACATTAATATATAATATTTCCAAAAATGGTCTCTAATTCTCTCTTGAAACCAATCCTAAAAGATTTTCTCAAGAGACTTAGTAAGGTAACAGTTCCCAAACCCTTATCATCATTTCACTTTCATGATCCAAAAATTTAAGGATATAAGGAGTTCATTATAAATATGTTTTATGTTTCATTGAAAGCCAATGGGTTCCATAAATGTTTCTTTATTTAATTTTTTAAATTCAATGAATTCATTTACATTTATGTATGTAATAATTTTACGTTTCATTATTAGAAATCGATGATTTTATTAATGAATTATCATTACCTATTATTATACATCCCTCATAAACCATTATAAAATCAAATATTTCTATATCATAATATTCAATAATTTATTTTTCTATCATTTCATTGGTCTCCAAATAGTGCATTCATTTTATTTGTTCTAAATAATACCCTTATGTGATGAATATACCCCCGCACTATTATACCATCATCAAGGATGCATTTCTTTACATTGGTAATATCATATAATTTATAAAAAGTCATTGATATTCATCTAGAAAGTCATGTAATTCAATTGACTGGGAAAACATTGACAATATGTATGCTCACTACTTCTATACATACATGAATTGGTTTCTAAGACCTCTGTATCTAAATGGTTCCTTTTGGAATATTAGGATATGTATTATTGTATAAAAACTCTCATATGAGAGATATATTAGAATTATTTTGTGATGGGTAGGTCCTGGAATTATTTAACACCTTAATTTATTTGTAGGTCTCATGAGAAAAAACTGGCTCAGGTATTTGGTGTATTCCGTACCTATTTAGGTATGATGGCATATCATTAATCCTTTATAGTATTTTTATGGTGTATGTCATTATGAATTAAATTATTATAAAGTCATTAATTATTTTCCATGTAAAAATTAATTTTCACTCGTAAGTTATACATGCATATATTCCATTCTCTAGTTGTTATATATATGTAATTATTTTTTTATTTAATACTTTCATATTATTTATGACTTGTTTATTCCATTTTTTTGTATGTAACCTCTTAATGAGCTTCTTTCCTCACCCCCTTTATTTTATTTAATTTTTTCAACTAGAACAAAGCATATTATTATAAATTATCAAAGGAAATTATAGAATAAATAATTATGTTTGAATTTATTATTTATGGCATATTTTAATTTTTAAAATGTAATATATGGGAAAGGTTTGTATGCAGTCTTCTAATACTACTAAAATATTAGATGTTGTTAATGTGACATATTGTATTCTATACCAATATAATATCATAAAAATTGGATCTAGGTTAGTGGAATCGTAGGTTTACATCAGCTACCGGGATGAGGGACATATGGAGTTCTCATTTCCTAGATAAATAATTATGATTTATTCATTGAACCATTCAATATATTTTTGAGAATCATGATTTTATGATATGTCCTATACTAGGTTGACATGTTCTATGCCTAGTGATCCCTCGCTGTCATGGAAAACAGTGATTATATAAGTTTACATAAGATATATATAATACATCCTCTGATGGATATATTTATATAGAGATATGAGTTTATTTGATCAAGATCACACAAAACCCCATTATAGCTTGAGTAGAATTAACATTTTTCTATAGGTTTCAAATTTCTAAAATTTATGAAATTAGGATTTCATATTTGTTTTCCATGATAGAAATTCTCATAGGGTCACACAATTAATACTTAGGATATGGACTAGGTTTTTGTAATAGTATTTGTTCCAAAACAAAGAGAGTTTGATAAAACTAATCCCTAATAACATAAATGGATTCATATAGATTTGTAATTATTTTTATAAATTCCTTGTTATATTTTAGTGAATGAATTATATTTTTATAGATCTAATAAAATGTGTGTTTTATATTATTTAATATACCATGTGTCACAACCTATGGTGTATGTTTTATTTATATCACTGATTACAATATCATGATATTGTATAAATCATGGGATATCTCTATAATATCATATGATAGGATTTTCATATCAAATGCATGACTTCTTCCATGTATCAAACATACCTTTAGTTATGAATCAACTGCTTGATTCGTTTATTGATACACATAAACAATTTAAATGTTAAAGTGATTATATCTCAATAGGAATATATTATTGTAGTGTATATTGGTTTTTATGTGTTGCAGGTCGATGCTCTACTCCATTCAATGAATGGTGGGTACCTATATAAAGGCATATGATTCCCATATTAGATATACATTATACTATTATTTTGGGTTGGTAAATCTTTATTTTAGACCAGTGGAAGTTCAAATCAACATAAATACATACATGGTTAGTAGTAGGAGGATGGAATTGGGGTAAAGGAAATGGTAGTTCTTCTCATCAATGGCAGTTGGGTCATCAAATGTTCGTATCTACCATTAACATCAAGAGTATTTCGTAATATTGGGGATCTCTATAAAAGTATTTCTATATAATTTTTTACTTGGTAAATTAGTTATTTTTAATAGTATTACATGTGATAAATAGTATCATTCCATTTACAGGATCCTCAATGAATATGGAAAGGCGATGTGACCAGAACTACTTGTTAAGATTACAATAAAAGGATATGGGGAGTAATAATAAGTATTGAATCTTTGGTACACATAGTGAATTCTGATCATGGATAGTTTATAATAGAATTAAACATGATTAATAGTTTTTTTATAAGTGTTTCAATCCATCTATAATTATTCTTATTGATGGTTTGGTCATATGCTTATAATATTTTTAATTTTAGTAATATAAAAAATTTCCAATGTTTCCAATAATTCACATTAGATAACTCATCCAAAGAACATTATTGTATTTTATTATTTTATTTATTTATGTACTTTTATTGAATATACATATTTTTCATTAATTATTACATCTTTATAAATTTCATTTGCGGTGTGAAAATTTGAGTTAGTGCGGTCAGTAGAGTGTAGTGACTTCTGACATCGGGTTGACTTCATCAAGTGGTGGATAATCTTATAAGGTTCAATTTTTACACTATAAAGTTATATGTAAGAACCATTAGTAGAGAAATAAGAATAATTTATAATTTATTTACCAGAATATTGGACGATCATACTTTTGGTGGTTTTATTGTTATCACAGGGATCAGTTTTTTATGTGGTCTGCAGTCTTGTGGGATGGTCCTACAAAAAATTGTTATCAAAGGGATTATGATGAAACACACCAATTGAATCCTAGGAATAGAATCATAATAAGGGAACATCTGGAACAATAAATTATCTAGAATTGAATTTTTCATTTGGAGAATGTTATTGAAGACCCTCTGATTCCAAAGGACATAAAAGTACCATTATTTTGGTTGATGTTAGTGCTAATGGAAAATGAGGGGTGGTAATAATTGGATATGAATCAATTGTATTGGGTAAAGATGTCACTGGTAAGGAATTTTCCATTCAATATTTATGAAAAGAAAACTATAACTAATATTTTGAATTCATTGGTGGAAATTTATGAAAAAATAATGGCACATAAAATAAATTTCATGTTTTTATTATTGTTCGGTTTAATATTTTCATCAAGAAGGCTGTTGGAATATCATATGAAAAACACATTATTATCCATGGGAGTCTTCAGTAAGTAATGTTATGTTTTTGAGATTATATATGGGTGGTGATTTTGTTATATTTAATTATATAATTTAAGGATTCCTTGTTCACATTAGTTATTAATTATTTTAGAAAAATTGATTTGGTGTTTAATGATATCAGGAATATGATACTCAATGGAGAAATTTAGAAAAGTGAAGTTTAGGTACTGATTGTTAATTACCCTAATACTAATGTAAGGGTATGATCACCCCATCATAATCAAGTCTATTTGATGAAACCAATACGTGAAAAGTCTCATGAAAGGGAAAAATGTAAGACAATTGGGCTTGGACCTATATATTGGAAATTTAATAGAAAATGACATGTCAATAAGTATTAGAAAAACATAAGAAGAATAATAGAAAAAATTTAACAAGAAATTAAAATTATATTAACAAAATAAAAAATACTAAAGGATATTTTCTATGTTAGAATACACTTGTAGAATCATATATGATCGAATTTATAGTATCTTATCCTTTATCTAGTAAGCATAGATTCATGGTTATTTATTTATTTAGGTAGTTTGGTAATGATCATCTAGTGGATGGTTAATTTCTAAACGTTATTAAAAATGAGATATTAACATCTTTATAAATAATTCAGAATTCTTTAAGATAATGGATTTTAATCACATCATTGGTTTGAAAATAAATTTTATTTGGTTGGGAAATTTTATAATATATTATATGGGAATATTTTTGTCTATAGGGAATGGAAATTTACATAAGGATTAATGAAATTTTTTCAAGGAGATAAATATCGAAATATTTACATTAATGGAATTTCATATGGTAGTGTAGTTTCCAGATGATTAACTTTTTAGGATTTAAAAGTGTTAAACTATTTGTAGGGACATTGTTTCGTTGGGTTTTGGACCGGAATAGGGAATTTTATTTCCCTCAATGATTTTATTGAGGGGTATCTTATATCATCAATCAATCATACATATTGGGTATATCATTTTTTTTCCTAGAAACTGCCAATGGTTCCCTTATCCATAGTTGGGTACAGACCTACTTTCTAAAGGTCGGTGTTCATCTGTGTTTTTATGATCAGTGACACTTGGGAACTTGGATTGGTTGATAAGATGGGAGGTTGAGCCCATCACACCCTTTTGGGGGGAATTATTTCCTCTTCGGGACTCTCTTATAGATTTAAGATATGTCCTTAAATATTTTCCTTTTCCAGATATGGGACCAGCTACCCAAACGAAACAACTATCAGTTAAGTCTCTTTTATTATTCACAAGACTGGGATCTCTTAGGTGATCCCATTAGTATCTATCTCAGGTTCTTCAATACTCTTTAGTAACAAGATATTTCTTATGTTCTGAAGTTTTATGACAATTTTTTCAGGATATGTAGCCATATGAGGAGGCAGTTAATGTTATGAGGATGGGATTGAGCCAATATGGGGATTCCTCTTTATCCAGGTTATTAGAGGAATCAAAATCCATGTTGTATGTTTAACCCATGTAGTTTAATTTCATGTCGAATGATGTATGTTGGGGACCAAATATTCAAGATCAAACAATAAACAAGGGTATCCTACGTATCTCAGGTTTATAGAGAATCAGAGTTTTTGTAGTTTATATATGTCAGGTCTTACATGTTGTGGATGCCCTATACCATTTTGGGGGTTCCTAGCCCAGATTAAATAATCATTAGATCTCTCTAAGAGCACAAAATCCATTATCATTATGATAAACAATTAGTGGTGAGTAATAAATTTCATTAATTTGATTGAATATCTTAGATGCATTGATTTCCCTACATAATCAATATAGATCTCAAACCTCTAAGGGAGGTATCCTATGTATCCTAAATATGGATCAAATTTGAGTCTCTGTAGTTCTATTTATGTCGTGGATTATACACTAAGGTTTCCATAGATAGTAGGGATTTATGATGCATGTGGTGTGTTTGTTAAATCCCTTTAAGCTCACCTGATCTATGATCAGGGTGAGAAACAAGGGGGAGAATGACCAGCCTGATGGAATATGACAGTGATTCTTTCATATCAGGACTTGGTTATTGGGATAGTCCCTAGAATGTTTTGTATAGAGCTTGGCCCTTAGTGAGTTTTTTTTATATCCTAGATATGGAGGGAATCCGAGTTATCATATTTCACATATGGAGAGTTTTAAATATTGAGGATTCTCTAATGGCATTTCCTTTTTATTTGGAGGGTGCCACATGACCAAGTTGGAATTTCCTACGAGCCATCGCATGACCTGTATTGACACATATGGAGGGTGTTGAAAGAGCTGATGTTTCATAGTCTGAGAGGTGTCTTTTGTCATTTATGTCAACTATAAGAAACATAGTGAGATATAGACGACATGTCTGGAGGGAATCGTGAGTCTCAGTTAACTTTCTTAGGGATGGTCGTGAGGGCTTGGATTTCATGTCCATGTGCTTTCATGAGACTCAGCTGAAATGAGTGGCCACCGCTATATGATTCAGGCGATGTGTCTGAGGGACATTTCATGTCCTGGGTGATGGACCCATAGGGTCCATAAGATCAAATTGTTTTCTTCAGGAGTGATTTTTGACCTCTTTTAATATGTCTAGAGTATTCCTCATGTCCCGGGTGATATCTCTAATGAGTGTCAAAATATATGGGAGATTTATCCGGGCGTTAACAAATGTCTTTGAATGACACAAGCAATGCACATATGGGGCAATGAGCATGCCTTTATCTTAAACCTTCCAAATTTAATCATGGTTATTACCCTTATATTGGGAATACCTTAGTTTTTTTTAGTGTCAGTTGTCTTAAATCTCACATGATCCAATGGGCTTGCATTATTTCCTTCACATAACCCACCATAAGCCATTCACATGATCTATGAATGATCACACGAGGGTCTTTATACCTAGAACATGACTAATCAGGCTTCCCACTAGTATATTACTTGATGGAATGATGGTTGGTGATGTGATAACATCAAGAAGTCTATATAAGTTTAGAGATTAATCATGTAGATTATGGGGGTCAAGAATCCCACATTCTCCATTTGGGGTGGGGAATTTATAATCCTTTCCCCCACAGATACTCATGGGTTTGTGTGGTGTATCAAGCATGAGTCCAGGTTAGAGCCAGTTAAGGGGCCTGGTGCCACGGGGTTTCACGTGCCCCTTTCATGGACAATATTAACCGCATCTCCAGATTTTTAGTGATTTTGATTCTAATCCATCTGCACTTTCTTTATTGGATTATTATCCAATTATTGAAGAATTTTTTGATCATACAAATGTGTCAATGGACCTCTATGTTTTGACGTTGACATGTCCAAGGGTCCACGTGAGATCTGAGTTCATGTTGGAAGAAACTAGTGAGATGCAAAGTGACTAGTCATGGAGTCTCATGAGACAAGGATGGTCTATTTGAGTTGTATCTCATGCCTTTTAGCAGCCGCAATTACATCCATCCTCCCCCCTTTTATCCCCTTTCATTCACATGACATATGTTTGGATTCCTGAGAAATTTCATGTGCACTGTTAAAGATATTTCATCTATTTTTTGGTGATGAATTGTTTGAACGATATAGGTTATATACAGAGTTTGCAATCATGTAGTGGATAAGTCTATTTTGCTCTCCAAAGAGTGTCATGGAGATGTCTTGAAACTCCTAAGGACATCTATGCATCGAGGCTGACAAGATATCGGGCTTCCCTGAGGTGATGTGGAGGTCTCTTGGTATATCATGTATGAATCATGGTGCACGTTTCATGTTACCTATCAAACGTGAACCCCTCTAGACTCCTCCCATTTATCACCTTCGTTTTATTTGGAGAAGTCCTAGAGGACTTTCAAGTTGGATCAAATATTTTTAAGGGATTTTATTCTTCTTGGTGATTATTTATTTCCTGACCTTTGTGACCACTGGGTGTCTCTACCTTTGAATAACATCCCTTCTTATTTTCATTGTATTTTGGATGGTTTGTTGTTCACATGAAAATGAAAAACTATGTGGCTCAGGATGCTCATTCAATTTTCAGATGATCCTTCATATGAGTAGAAAGATTTTCTAAGGGGACTCCACAATACTTCCCTTAGGTTATATTCCATGCTTAGAACCTTCTCATGACCCTGAAATGGTCACGTGACCACGAGTCCCTCAGAGAATCATGAGATCTGCAGGTCTTCAACCATACTCCTCTTCCTTTTCGATTTTTAGGAAAATAATACCCATACTCTAGTAATTCTTATTTTATGATATTTTTTATTCTTATTTGGTGGGTGTAAATAAATACCCCCCCCCCAACAATGGCATCAAAGGGGACAAGGACTCATTTTGGAGGAAAAACTAATTCCCACCAGTGTCATTGATAGTGTCAAAACCAATGCTTTGGGTGTAGTTTGGTCTACCATGTGATTTTTGGTATCCACAAAATTCCTATATATATGGGGTAGAATGAAATTCATTTCACTGGTCTACCATTCCCTATAGTGTTCCTGTTATTGATTCTGTGATATGTATGATAACTAATTGTTCTCATATTATGTTATATACCAATGATACACATTCCTTTTTCATATTGGATGAACGTGAATTCCTATAATTGAGTGTCTAAATTCTAAAAGATTACCTTTTAGAGAAACTCTGGAATGCTCACCCACATGAGATTCTGTATTGGTAATCCTTTACATCTATCTTGGGATTACCTAATCTGGAGAGTAATCAATGGGTAGAATATATGTTCTGATGAATGAGTGCTTTGAACATATATGGAAAGAAACTCAGGTGTGATAATGCCATGTATTGGGCCTCACAGTAGTTTCCTTGTTCTTTTGTTTATGGTATTTTAGCTCATACTATCTATTTCTTTTGTTTGAGTTACTTTAGGTCATACCATTTAACACTTTAGTTTTAGGTCTTTTAGATTGGACCATCTTTTTATTTAGATGAAGGTCTTTTATCTCGGACCATCGGTCACTTTAGTTTATGGCCATTAGCTCAGACCACCTATTTCTTTAGTTTAGTTTCTTTTATCTCAGTCCAATTGTTGATTTAGTTTAAGCTCTTTTAGATTAGACCATCGGTTTCCTTAGTTTGAGTTCTTTTAGCATGTACTATCTGTCGCTTTAGTTTATGGTCTATTAGCTTAGACCACCTGTATTGTCAATGGATATAGTGTAGACATTATAGAAATGACTCAAATAACTATGAGTTGATGGATCCTACTATAATGTTTCTGAGGCTCATGATGATCAAGAATCCCTTTTTCAATAGTGACACATTAGGTTGATTGCCATTGGTGCATATACAGGAGCCATGGGAATGCATGCATAGTCGATCAAAGGGTCGTTGAATTTGAGTATCTTTTCCAAGAGATATGAAATATTTATGTTGACAATATTTATGATGATGGAATAATAGGGATACCAAGAAAACCTAGACATTTTGAGTTTGGATGATGTAAATCTTATCCAAAATTTTTGAGTCCATGGATATGGGATGGTGAAAACAAGCCAGGTATGTCCCTAGACATTCCAAAATGCCAGGTTCTTTTGTGTTGTTGCAAAGGATCATAGGGATCGAATCTCTTTTTTGGATTGAATAACATTCAATAATTTGGTTGATTATGTCCATTATGAGTCGGTAACATGGCCAAGAAAAGATGATATCAACTTCTTTATACGGGATATAAATGAATTGATATGACTAAAACATCTTGATGATGAATTTGAGTACGGGAAGAAAGATATCTAGGAGGGGTTCTAGAACCCTAGTATAGTTAGCTATTAATGAAAATCTCGAGCACTATACCATGTGGTTTCGAATCATGATATGTGGGCCCTCAAAGGATAGGAAATGAAGTTTCATAATCTTTCCTTGAGGAAGGGAATGAAACACGGTGACGTAACATTGAAGATATCTAATCTTCTTGAATAGTTCGGTGTGGGGACATTAAATAACAATCTAGAGTGATTGGTTTGCGATAACAATACATGAAATTCATTAAAATGAGTGGTTCAGACATACATTTATTTTGAGTGTTGTTGTGGTGATTTCAATGCTCATGAGAATCGGAATGTCTTTTTTTAGAGTGACATATTAGGTTGACAGCCATAAACACATATGTAAGATCCATGGGCATTTATGCATATTTATGAAAAGGGCCATTGAATCTTGATATCCTTTTCAAGGGCTATGGAAGGTTATGATGATTTGATACACCCTAACTAAAGAAGTGTGGTTTGAAGAAGATGTAAAATCCAAGGAAGTTTGGAGTACCCAAAATGTTCTGCCACCACCTAGCGAACATACTCTCGTGGAAAAGAGATGTGACAAACATTTCCCTAACTTTTTCCTAGACCAGTGGTTCTAGTGAGCATAGCTTTGATTTTAATAGGTTTATAGACCCTATTGTAATGACCCGAAGTTTTATCAATGGAGTTTCCTTCTTATAATTATGTCATATAGTATAATAACATTAAGAAGCACAATGAAATATCATGATAAAAAATACCATGTGATCATTAAACATGAATTTTCCACCTCTATGTTTTTCATTTCTAAAATTTGACATGCAAGGTTGTGATCAGTAAGATTTTTGGAGTCCAATAGGACAAACATAATTTTTGGTGAATAGTAACCTACCCTTATGAATAATAACCTGCCCTTATGAATAGTTGTATGACTCTTATGAATATTCAATCATCCAAAATAATAATAACCTCACCCATTAATTATTAAATAAAATTTTGGCATATTATAAGTGAAAATTTGACTATAGTAAAAATTATTGGTATTTTTGTAAGTCATAAATAATAAATTATAATTAATTAATTTAAATTCGAATTTATATTCCTAAAATGTTTTCATAAATTAAAAATTCTATTCCTTTTGTTTTTTAAGATAATTTTATAGAAACTTGTTTAATCTTTGAAAGCATTATGAAATAAGTTTTATTTTGAAAATCTGTATTTTTCAAAAAGATTATGATTTTATTTAAAAAAATAAATTAATCATACTTAGAAAATTATTTTTTAAAAATTGGACATAATTTACAATAAACTCATTTTCCAAACCTAAAATGAACTTTCCAAAACCTAAAGTCAAAAAGTGATTCCTTAAATATCATTTTCTATTTCTTTTCGCATTCCTTTTAATAAATTTATTAAATTGAATTATAAAGATACTATAAAGAATAAAACGAATTATATCATATTAATATATGATTTATGTTGTCAAAAAACTACTATTAAAAGTCTGACATTTGATAAACTATTTTATTTAATATTTTATTCTAATAATAACCCCTCATATTGTATAAATAAGATCTCTCACTCCCCTTTCCAAAACACACCTCACAAGCTTCAAGAAATTTCTAAACTCTATCCAAAATCCTTCCTTATACCCTCCCCCATGTCCAAGAGCTTCTGGTATCAACCAAATACTAATCCTATATTCCTTAAAGAGGATCTCAATAATAGGATTCAAGAGGCAATTTCTCTATCTTTTCCTTTAATTTCTGTTCAATTTCAAGTTCTTCTCTTAATATCTCCCCACCTATCATCATCTAAATGGTATGGTAATTCCAGTATCATACATATATTGTAATTTTATATTACTAATGTGATAATATATAATCGAACCTCCTTCTCATCTTTTTTTATTTTTTTATTTATTTTAGAAAGGAAAACGTTGTTCATGAGGTGTTAATTTATCACCTTCAGGAATGAAAAGTTTTCATTATACATACTACCATTAGATATCTTCATGATACCATTTTTATGATCAAACCAGATTGTTTTATATCAATTATATCCTATATTGTGTTATGGAACTAACCTTTTTACATATTACTAAATGATTAAACAAAACAAGTTCATTGTGGTCGAAATACCGCTCGAATTAACCCAAATGATCATCATTAAATTCTTATATAATGATTCAGCCACATGGTATATAACATAATTAATAATAAGATAATTTAAACTCCTTTAATATCATTAATAAAATTAAATATCATTTCATGATTTTTATCCATGTTCTATACGAACATCCATTTATTAATACAAGTGAATGGATTAAGAAAACCATAAAATCAAACAATTATTAACAATGTATTTGAACACTATAACTCATCCAAAGTCCCATAAAATAACTTAACGAGACCATAATGAGACATATTCATGTAAAAAAGGTTATGTAATTTTAAATTAATGAATCTAATGTTGTTATAGAGGACATTAAATTGAGGAAATTGTTCAGATTCAAGGTAGGGGAAATTCTCAGACACAACTTTATTTATTCGGGTTCTCCCTCTTTTACTCCATTTTTGGTATTGTCACTAAATTGTTCATCATTATCTTACCTTTCTAGGATATACATGTTTTCCACTAGATTTTATTTCCAACATATTTTTTCTAAAAAACTATTCTTTCAAAAGTACACCTTTTACATCTCACTCAATGTTGATGGTTCATGTATAAAGTATGTTATTCCCTCTTTATTTTTGGGAACCCAAGGTTTATGAATTTGTTCTTATGATATGAAACCCATTATTTTACATGGTTTATTTATTTTCATTTATTAATATATGTTTTATGTGGGATTCATGATAATGATAATGTTATGATGTGACTGGTGTACCCAGAAATATACAACAAAAAATGAATGTTATGATGTGATGGGTGCAGTAGAAATTATATTGTGATCCAATGCCTTGGTTAAAGTGATTAATCTCATGATTTAAAGTGAAATGATGTGTTAAAATGATGATATATTTGTTCACAACTATGTGTCGAGTAAACCACTAAGACATGATTTTTTATTTTTATACATTTCCAAATTTCAAGTCATTTATTAATGCTTCCTCTCATTATCCATTGCCTATGTTATGAATGTGCTCACCCCATTCTATATTTTTCTTATCTATCCTCTTAAAAGGATTTTATCTCACCCCTTTTAGATTTATATCCTCAGGTTACTACATGTACTAACGATTGGTCATGTTCTAATAATAAGATAGAGGGTAAGGAATTAAATAATTTTTATTCTTGATGTCATAAATATTATGTTTGGTTATAGTTTTTCCAAGACACTAAACCTTTGGATCCTCTTTGTGTAATACTATTAGATTTTTTATCTTTATAATGATATAATATTATTTTAAGAAATTCTGGGGTTTTATAGTTGGTATCAATGGTAAGGTTTAGTTAATTTGGTAATTATGATTAGTGAACCCTAGAGAAAACCTCTACCATGAGACTAAGTACAAGTATGCACACAAGAAACTTTACATAAAGATCACATAAGTAATTATTTTAGTGTAAATCATATAAATGAATATGTTATTCATGACTTGTTGACTTATGTTTTTTTACAACCTTTTCTATTTTTGAAAATGGTGGGAACCAGGAGAAAATAGGCCAACAATTCATGCTAGGGACAATGCAGTGATTTCCTAAATGACATCCTCAATGCTTTGGGAGGTGGAGTTCAAAAAATCATAAAGATGATTACCCGACTATCTCCGGTTATGAACAATAACCATAATAATTTGGAACATCCTCATTCACCAAAGAGGGATAAACTTGCTATCTAGTGTTTTATGTGTCAACATCCACTGACATTTAGTGGATCTTCCAATCAACTAGTTGAGGAACAGTGGACCAACTCCATGCAGAAGCTATTTTTGTGCTTTATTGTTCTCAGATGGATAAGGTGACAATATCGTCTTATCATCTAGATAGAGGGTCCTATAAATGGTGTGATTTGATTAAGAATACCAATCCAAGTGACAAAATTGAAGATATTGAATGGGAAGACTTTAAGATAATGTTTCTTAACAAGTATTCCCCAATAACTCTACGCACAAATATAGAGATAGAGCTCATAGAGCTCAATAAAAAGCAAGGAGAATATGTCACAACCTATGAAGAAAATTTCACAAGGCATTCAAGGTATGATTTGGGTTTTGTTATAAAAAATGATAGAAAATTTATAGATTATTTATTATATTATATCCTCACCATCAAAAGGATCTTGAAATTATAGAGTTTTTCAGTTACGAAGAAGTTGTTAGGCGTTTCCTCAAAGAGTAGATGGAGTATAGAGAATGGTCCCATGGAAATGGTGGTAAGAAATGAAATATGGGGTTTCAAGCCATTGGATCTAATGATAAAGTTAGGAAGAAAACTCAACGACCCACATGCAAAAAATATGGGGAGTTGCATCATGGGAACTGCCTCAAAGGGATGGGGAAATGCTTAAAGTGTGGGAAAGAAGGCCACCATGCTCAAGATTGTGTAAAAGACATGATAAAGAAGGATAATTTATTGGATGAAATGGGAGACCCATCATTGGTTCAATGCTACAAATTTCCGGAGTAGGGGAACTATGCAAGCCACTACACTAAACCTCGAGTCCTCTAGGGTAATCAGTGTCAAAATCCACCAAATCCAAAGGAAAATTGGAAGGTTTATTCCATCACTAATGTGGAAGTGGGGTAAGATAATGATGTTATATAAGGTACACTTTTTATTCACTCAATAAAGGAAAAATTCTTATTTAATTCTGGTTCTACGCATTCCTTTATATCTAGAAAGTTTTCTAGAACTATAGAATCAAAGCCTTGAGACCATGAAGTAGATATATCTGTAAAAACACTAAGTGGTGGAATTAGGGAAACCCAAGTGTTTGAATCTTCTTTTGTTGGATTATATAGGAATGGTCTTCTCTAAAATCACATAATAATTCCCTTGGTGGGATTTGAAACTATAATGGGAATAGATTGGATCTCGTTATATAGACCACATATCAACTGTCAGGAAAAGAAAATATATTCTCATATTTCGAACCATCCCATGATCCTCTACAAATGAAATGAAGATCCTGAATTTCCTTTGAAAAATCCTCCAATGGTGTGGGTCTTGATTCTCTGTGAAGAGGCATACCTCACTTAAATGTTTGAGTCAAAGGAAAGTGTCATCCAAGTGGAAATTCCCATCATGATGGAATACGATGATGTATTTGCCAAAGAGTTATTCATACTTCCCATAAATTGTGAGGTAGAGTTCTCAATTGTAGTCATAACAGGATCTACTCCTATATCAATGTGTCCCTATAAAATGTATTCTATTGAACCAGATGAGTTAAAGAAGTAACTTCAATAGAATTTGGACAAAGGGTTCATATGCCCTAGTGAATCACCTTGGGGTGCACCAGTGATTTTTGTAAAGAAGAAGGATGGAATAATGTGGTTGTGTATCGATTATCAGGAACTCAACAAGATCACTATAAAGAACAAGTATCCTCTTCAAAGGATTGATGACTTGTTCACTCAGTTAAGAGGAGCTCAATACGTCTCCGATGTTTATCTTAATTTGGGATATCAGCAGCTAAAGGTGAATAAAGAAGATATTCAATATAATTTCATCCATAAAAGATATGGGCACTATGAGTTTCTGGTGATGTGATTCAGACTTACTAATAACCCTATAATATTCATGGATTTTATGAATAAGGTATTTATACACTACCATGACAAATCCGTGGTAGTGTTTATTGATGATATACTCATATAATCCAAGAGTAAGAAGGAACATGAATAACATATAAGTCTTGTGATGGTGACATTGAGAATGGAGATGTTGTACACCACGTTCATCAAGTGTAAATTTTGGATGAATCAAGTCACGTTCTTTGGACATGTGATCACAAGTGAGGGAATTTATGTGGACCCTTAAAAAATAATGGTGATTGAGGAATGGCCTAGGCCCTCTTGTGTCACAAAAATCCATAGTTTTCATAGATTAGATGGGTAATACCGATGTTTTGTGAGAAATTTCTCATGATTTTCAAGCCTGCTAACTAAGTTAAAAAAGAAAGGGTTAAAGTATGTCTAGATGGAGGAATATGAGGAAAGCTTCAAGGATCTAAAGAGACGGAAGGTCACTTCACCATTACCCACTCTACCAAAAATTGGAGAAAGTTATATGGTGTGCAGATATATTTTAAATAAAGTCTTGGGTTGCGTACTCATTGAAAATGATAATGTGATAGACTACACCTCATGAAATTCAATGATCCATGAGCAGAACTACCTGATGCATTATCTAGAGAGAGAAACAGTTATTTTTTCCTTGAAAATATGGCGACACTATCTTTTTAGTGAGAAGTGTGACATATAAACCAAACACAAGATCCTAAATTATATATTAACATAATGAAGATCAACATTAATCAAAGGAGATGGTTAGATCTAATCAAGGACTACAATTCCTCTATTCACTATCATCCTATAAAGGCAAACAAGGAAGTTAATGCTCTATGTAGAAATGAACATCCTACTCTATCCATGTTACTTATGGAGAATGACCCTATCTTCTTGGATATGAAAATCATCGATGTGGAAATCATAAGGGTAGGATATACATCCTACCTTTCATAAAAGATTGCACAACCATCAATCCAAGAGATGATTAAGGAGTCATAAAGAGATGATCTGGAGTTACAAAAAAAGGTGAAATGCAGTAAAGAAAGGGAAACTACATGAGTTCCATATCTATGATGATGATGTGGATCGGTTTGTAAGGTGGAATTGTGTGCCTTCATCACCCATGATAAAGAATGATTTACTGGAAGATGCACATAGTTCAACATTCTCTATCCATTCTTGTAGCACCAATATGTACTGAGATCTCCGAAAACACTTCTTTTGGGATTACATGAAGATGGATATTGCGTAATATATATAAAGTTTCTTGATATATCAACATATTAAAGCAATGAAAAAAAAGTCCAAGGGATGATTCATCCATTGCCTATACACATGTGGAAGGGGGAGAATGTCACTATTGACTTTTTCACAGGTCTCCTGAAGATGTCCAAGGGAAATAATGTGATATAGGTTATGGTTTATCGACTCACCAAGACTCCAAATTTAATTTCTATTCAGGAAGATCTCTCGCTTGAACAACATTTAAAGATATATGAAAAAGAAATTGGTGAGATTTCATGGTGTTCTACTATCAATTGTCTCTGATCGTGATCTAAGGTTCACATCTAAATTCTAGAGGAGTCTTCAAAATGCATTGAGTACTGAATTAAATTTCAAAATGACCTATCACCTCTTAACGGATGGCCAATCTGAAAGGATTATTTAGAATCATGAAAAAATTGTAAGATCCATATATTTATAATTAAAAGGTGGATGGGATAAGAATCACCCATTGGTTTAGTTCTCATACAAAAATAGTTTCCACTCAAGTATTCAAATAGGGCCCACATGAAACTCTGTATGGAAATCGATGTAGAACTCAAACCTGTTGGGATGAAGTTGGAGAATGAAAGCTACTTGGACATGATCTTGTGAAAGATATGATAGAGAAGGATCAAGTCATCAATAAACATATCAAAGCATATCAAAATCATAAAAAGAGCTATAATAAATACCATCGAAGGGACTTGGAGTTCAACGTTGGAGATAAATTCTTCCTTTGAATATCACTATGGAAGAGAGCCATGTGGTTTGGAAATAAAGGGAAACTAAGACTAATGTACATTGGCCCCTTTTATATCCTTGACCACATCAGAGGCATGGTCTATCAGTATGAACTTCCAACACATATGGCTCACGTTCATGATTATTTTCACGTATCACCCCAGAGGAAGTACATACCAGACCCCTCACATCTACTAAACTCAGAGGTGGTACAGTTGGAAGATGATCTCTCTTATGAGGTGCAGTGGGTAAAGATTTTGGATAGGAGAGACAAGGTCCAACATAAGAACACAAATATTCTTGTTAATGTTTTGTGGAGGAACTATATGTTTGAAGAATCTACTTGGAAACCATAAGACGAAATGAAGGAGAAGTACCCTCACCTGTTTGTATAAAACCAAATTTCGAGGGTGAAATTTTATAAGGGGGGAAGCATGTAACGACCCAATGTTTTATCAATGTAATTACCTTCATATAATTATGTCTTATAGTGTAATCATGTTAGGAATTAGAATGAAATATCATGATACTAAATACTACATGATCATTAAACATAATTTTTTCACTTCTATGTTTTGATTTTCAAAAATATGACATACAAAATTGCGATCAGTAAGATCTTTGGAGTCTGATAGGAAAAAATTAATTTATGAGGAATAGTATCATACCCTTATGAATATTAGTATTAATCTTATGAATATTAAATCATCCATAATTATATAAACCTTACCCATGAATGATTAAACAAAATTTAGGCATCCTATATGTGACAATTTGACTATAGTAAAAGTATTGGTATTTTTGTAAGTCATAAATAATTAATTATTCATAATTAATTATTTTATAAGAAAATTTATTTTTTCTAAAGTTTTTTTATAAATTAAAAATTTTATGCCTTTTGGGTTTTAAGATTATTTTATATGAACCTATGTAATTTTTTAATGCATAATGAAATCAGTTTTAATTTTAAAAAATTTATTTTTCATGTTGATTCTGATTTTAATTAAAAATTAAATTATTCATATTTATAAAATTATTTTTGAAAAGTATACTTCCATTTTTAATTCTACACATTGAAAATTTATTAGGGTTAATTTTTGGTATTTTTCTAAAATAACTAAATTTTCGGGTGAATAGTAAAAATATAGTTTTTTGCATAACTGGTATATCTTAAATTGCATCACTCATGATATAATGATGATTTAAACATTATAGAATATTATATTCTTCCATTTTATATTTAATTTCATAAATGGTTCCTTAAAATTAAATAAACTCAATTTCCAAACCTTAAAAGAACTTTCCAAAACCTAATATCAAAAAGTGATTTCTTAAATATCATTTTCACTTTCTTTTCACATTCATTTTAATAAAGTAATGATTTAGATTTATAAATATGTTTTATATTATAAAATGAATTATATTATATTAATATATGATTTATTTTTTCAAAAATATACTATTACATGTCTAACATTTGATAATTTTTTTTATTAAATATTTTATTCTCAAAACACCCCCTCCTCATGTATAAATAACCTCTCTCCCTCCCCTTGTTAAACCCCACCTCTCAAGATTCAATTCATTTCTAAAAACTATCCAAACAACTTCCTTAGCCCCTCCCCCACATCCAAGACCTTCTAGTATCAACAAAAAACCAAGACCACGTTTCTTAATAAAAATATCAAGTGAAGGATTCAAGAGGTAATTTCTCTCTCTTTTCCTTTAATTCCCTTTCAATTTCAAGTTCTTTTCTTAATCTCTTCCCACCTATTCTCATCCAAATGTTATGTTAACTCTGGTATCATAAATATAATGTAATTTTATGATACTAATGCGAAAATATATCATTGAACCTCCTTCTCCTCTTTTCTTTATTTATTTTAGAAAGGAAAACGCTGTTTGTAAGGTGTTAATTTATCACCATCATGAACAACTTGTTTTCATTCACCGAATTCTTAGCCAATGGAGTCTGAGAAATTAATCTCCAAATGTCCCTCCATGATTTTTAATATATGGGACGAAGGTCGACCAATCCTTCTTGGTCAGTCTTAGAGTCACTACCTGATGAAAAAATATAGCCAGGGATGAACATCACGTGAGAGGCAACCAATTCAGTGGATACAACACGACTTAACCCCATAGTATCCTCTACTCTAGTGATTGAAACAAAGGTATTTCATGAGCATCCACTTCAACTTCTTATTCTTGTGGTCATAATTTATAAAATATAAGAGAGACAGCTTCAGTACCTCCCACTTCCTCGTAAATATGGTTTTTAGGAAGTGGTGGCACCACATCTTTAATCTGCTGATTCGCTACATAGTTACATGGGAGCACTGATGGCCCGGGACCATGACCAACTAGAACAAAAATCCCTAGGGAATTCCTCAGAAGTTTTCTTACTAATGTCAAAACTATAAGTAAAGTCAATCCAAAAATGGGTACTGGACTTGTGATTTTCTTGGGGCTGAAAACACAACTTCTCTCAGAATTGGAGAAAAGGAATAATAGCCTACTCCAAATTTTCAAGGTCTGGTAAAATAGTCTCCCTAGTGTAAATTACTTCAATAGAGGGAGAGTTACCATATGCATTCGGAGTATCCATCTCTGAATGGACTCTATCTATGAGTGTAAAGACCCATTGATTAGAAATTATTGGTTCCTCAAAATTAAAATCCACTATAACATCATGTGGGGCATGGGGTTTTTCACTAGAACCATCCCCCAAAGTTGGCCATGTTCCACTTCTTTAGTCGATCACAATGGTGGGTGACCCCTCCTCTTCCATACAGGTAAAGAGATCCATAGATGCCTAAGTAACCACCATCTGGTTACCGATAGGCCCTGCGTTAAAATATGCAAACAACAATGACTCCAAAAGATAAGGGTACTTGGTCCAACCACCACGTGAATAGGAACATACTCATGATTACTCTCATAATTCATCTTGATAGTTGTGATGTATTTTTGTGTTTCATTGATTTTTGTGGAGATGGTTACTCAATAAAATCACCCAGGGGATCTGGAGGGGGAAATTCACTAGAATGGGTTTTGATTACTACTTCCATGTGTTCTTGGGCTCTAGGGGATTCTTTTTCATCACCCCCCCCCCCATGCACACACACAGACAATCAGTAAAGTGAAATCCCTAGCCACATTTCTCTCGGGGGAATAAACTGGGGAAAGAACTGTTTCCCGAGACCCTATGACCTCTGAAAACAAGGGGTAAGACCTTTAGCATCTCCAAAACAATTTAATTTATATCCATAGTTTATGGATAGAATAACCTATCCTTTTATAGTCATCTAACATGGGATTTCTTCCATCAATGATACACAGTCAGACCAATAATTCTTATCTTTGGATACATGGAGGAACATGTCTATTTCAGTCAAGTAGGAATCCACCTCATCGGGATCTTATTTGGTAGAAATGCAGGTAGGGTCAATGGATCCCCAAAAACCTAGAAGGTCAAAACATCCACTCTGAAGAAGCCTCCAAAAATATTCTTCATAAGAGTTCTACCTTATTTCATCCCAGACCCTTCAGGCATCTAGAATTGCAGCTATGACTAGGATGTCCAGTGATGGAAGATTAGTGCGGGTGAGTAGAGTGGTTTTTGTCAGCCGCAAATGTTTCTTGGGTGTTCCTGTAGAATCATGACCCCCAGGAGATGAACACTTTTGAGAATATGGGAGTGTTTAAGAAGCTTCTCAAATAATATCTACAATAAGATATCCAGTGACACTTTCAAAATCGTAATCGGTTTCTAGTTTCTGCATTTAATGTACCTGATGTTAGTATTTGTGGAGACCATTTCAGGAATGGATGAGGGTCTCAAGGTCCTCAGGATAACAATCCACCTTCCCAAGATCCCCAAAAGAATATACATTAGTGGGTGTTGACACATAAACAATATTGGTAATAGAAACTTACCAATTCCTACGGAGTTTCCATAGAGACTGAAGGGGACTGGTCTCAAGTGGATTGGTGTCCTTTTAAATGGTACCATTGCCTCCAGGACACTAGGAAATCATCCTTAGTAGGTATGGATGGTGGGCTGCCCGCAACATCTTTAACAACTCATTTGGATGCTTGTGAAGTCACTACTACATCATTCACAACTTCCTTGGGGGGGATGAGAGGCTTTCAAAGGATTTTTCCTAGACGAGAGTGCCCAAAAACCCCCTCTTCCTTCCCCCTACCCTTGGCCTTAGATGCCTTGGAATTTGTTTAATGGGAATCAGATCAGGTAATTGGACATCTGGATATGATTTAACTCTGGACTAAGCATAGCTTCTAGTGAGTAAGGGTATGGAATCCCCCTAGTCTGGAAGTTTGGGCTAGCATTGGGTGTCCTCTAAGGTATACATTAGCTATAGTTAATGGGTTGTCATCTGATTCTTCTCTTGAAAGGCACTGTTGAGAGTGGGAGGACACAACATTTGGACACAGTTAAATTGAAGACTAAATATTCACGGTATATATACATCTCAAATAATCTCCCCTCTGATGTGGGAAACCAAGATGCCTTCTCTCAAAGAAAAGAAGTAGACTTTGTTGAAAAAGTCTTCATATGAATTATTTATAATATTATGGGTAGGGGAATCATAAGGATGATAATAAAAACGTTTATTGACATTGAGATGAGCCATTAATTATTGCTCATTCTTTTCAATATTCACCCATTTCTTATCCTACGAGGCCCAAGCCATTGACAAAACCCCACCATTACTCCTAAGATACAGTGGGAGGATGCAATTTGGAATCAGAAAGCAATTGACAATCGTATAACCTCATATGTGGGATCCTATCCAACCCCAATAATTTTTAAGGGCACAATCATCTGGTGAGGTGGACCCCCTTCGATGATCTGACCCAGAAGGCGATAAATCATGGGAAATAGTGAAATATCTATATTGATGCATTTACAATTGGCCAGATGAGTGACCATGATGAATTTTGAGAATCCCACACAACCAAATTACCGTACTGGTAAGATACACATGTTCAAAAACATTTCCTAGAAGGCCTCCAGTTGAAATAATTTATCGACAACAGGGATGATCCCCCATCCCCATTCATGAATGTTACCTTCATCTAAGGTGGTCCAATAGATACCCACTCGTCTCTTGTTTATTTTTATAGGACAGGCTCTAGGTCTCTACAGACTGGGCACTAGACCAATTTTCATAAAAAAAAGCAGAAAACCACTCAATGAAAGGAATATACTACTTTTGACAAGGATCGAAATCCTTCAAAAGTATGTTTGATTAAACAATGAGTTTCTTTCCCAAATCATGGGTCCTCTACTCGTTATTCTAAGAAGAGGAAGGAGGAAATAATTCATCATATATATCCCCAACAACAGGTACTCTCAAAATCAGTTAGATTTCCCAAAAACTAATGTCAGCATCCCCATGGGTTAAATGAAATGTATTGGTGTCTAGGATCCACCTGCTAAAGAGCTCTAAACTAAGGGTGTTGGGTTGGTGAGTGTATGTATGAGATGCCCAGGTGGCCTCTTATAGTCCCACGACCTACATCTTGGCTTGGAAATATTTTCAACTCTAGTGAACCCAAAAGGGACACCCCCAGTGTAAGATGAATGATCCTCCAAAATTAAGATCCCTCCTGGATGACAAGCTATGATTTTCATTTGTTGTAGCCTTCCACATAATTCTTTGATAACAATAGGCTGTCTTCTCAAGCTTTCATTTCTCTTCCCCTAAATTTTTAGGTGTGTAGCTCAGTAGGGATCCAACATCAATGTCTCTCTAGATGTATCAAACCCTAGAATAAATCAATGGGTTTGGTACAGAGGTGTTAGTTATCCATGAAGTAGGCTAAGTAGCCTTATGTGGTGCTGGAATTGATTTATTTGACTGTAGACTAATCCCATAAGTCAGATTCCTATCTAAAGTCAGCTATTCCATTTGACTTGCTGTAAAATTATTATCTAGAGATAGATGTAATGGGATGACCAAAAAATTTTCATCATCCAAATATTCCATGTTCATCAATAGTGCATCAGTAGTAGAGAGGGGGGGAGTAGTGGTATCCTCATAAGGAAAAACAACATCAGTAGTGGTCTCTGTAAGAGCCATTGCAGCTTGCACATAATGATCCAAATCCCACAAAAAGTCATTCCAATTAGATAATAATGGATAAAGTCCACAAAATAGCCAAAGGTACTTAAAATATTGTCTTCATGGGGATCTACGTACTGATCCTAGAAACAGTATGTAGAAACAATTTCTTGTGCATTGCAGGGTATGTAGTAGCTATTTCTCGTATAGTGGCCAGTGGACGGAATTTGTATCTCGTGTATAGATACGGTATGTGACTGACCTACAAGTTACTGGCCCGCTGGGTTTTGGCTTTCAAATTAACTGGTTCACTGATGGAAGAATCCACGAGCTGAGGCATGACCATGTAGATATTCAAAGAATAATGATTAAGAGTTTTTGTTTAGAATATTATGGCTTAAAAATCATATAAAATAGTTCCCCAGTTAAGTTTGGTGTGTGGAACATGCAGATCCCATAGAGTTCTTCCACATGAAAGTCCACATTTTAGTTTTAAATTTCATAACATAGTTCACGAAACACAAAATTTGGTTCGCGGGAAGAAGAAATTGTCAAGATTTTGGTTCGCCGAATGTATAGAGTGGTTCGTGAATATAGGATTCACAAATGAATCAGTATGTGGACACAAAGAAAAAGTCGATAGCATTTTTTCCACAAAAAATGGTAGAAGAAAAATGAAATGGGCCCCTATAAATTAGTATGGTCCCCTTATATTGGTCCAATCTATTCTACCGCAATACACTTCAGTTTCGAACCACTTATACATCAGAATAGTCTCCTCTTTATTCTGAAAAGACCCCATTCTTATTTGGGGAATTGTTTAGTAATGAAAACATCTTATATGGATGTAAAAACTCCCACAAACACTTTTCTAAAGGAATAAGACATTTAAACATGTACAGTAAAGAAAAATGGATGAAAATTGAGTTTCCAAATTGAGAATAAACTAAATGAAATCAAATTTTTCAAAGATGTTTTAGTGGCCATCATACAATCACTGAGAAGGGTTCATGACGCGCATGAACCATGAACCACTGGTATAAAGAAGGAACTGTGAGGCACTAGCCTGCAGGGTGACGGCCAATGAACCTAAGAAGTTGTGAACTTCTTTGTTAGAGAAATAAAACACACGAAGGTCATCCCTATACTATCCTACGAACTCAGTAGTTTGTGGATGATGCAAGTTGATAGGGATCCATGAACCAAAAACTATGAACTGCATCCTCTACAAACCCTGGTTGACTGATAATTATACGGGTTGAGAGATGTCTTTATGGGCTTCTGTAAATGGTGATGTATACCCACAAATATGAATTTCCTAATTATCTATAAAGGGATCACAATAAGAATTAAACGGGGTGGATGAAGATAGCATGGAAGGGACCCTACAGGTTGGAAGAATTAATTCAGAGAATATTACAACTTTTGTTTCGAATCACCGACAATGTGAAAACTAGAAATCACATTTCTAAAGGAATAACCAACCAGAAACCATAATAAATTAGTAATGTAATAATAATAATAATGGGTAGATTGTGAACCTAACTCATGTCATCGTGAACTATAAATTCATCATGGATAAACTCCCCATGAACCATAGGTTCCAAGACCCTCCTTTAGTAAGATGCTCTGCATAGTCCATATCTATGTGGAGAAAACCCCACGACGCGTGCTAAATTAGTGTGTGGATGAAACCCAAAGCAACATGGTGGACCACATCCAGGACCACATACCACATTGGTATATATTCTTCCATACCCAAGTCTGCATAATTCTTCAGTATGTAGATGACCTCTATGCCCTTATACCACTATGGTATGTGGAGCTCCCCCCATCCCGCATTAGAAAATAGTATGCGGAATAGGGCATCATCAAGTGTCTTTCCCTCTAGCTTAAATCTCTCCCCTACATTACCATACATTCCTCCATAGATATTCTACTAACCAATCCAAAGGAATCACACCAAAGCCTCCCCAAACGCCACTGGACCCGTATGATTAGATCATCAGGTGCATCAGTGTACCCCTATGATTATATATACCCATGGTTAGAGGAGTCACAAAGGCATTCCCTAAAATAGTTTGGAATTTCGTGATGTCTATAAGACAACATTCCCATAGTGTCTAGGAGAACAACCATGGGTAACTAACATGAACCTACCTGTTCTAGGAATTAAGGGTGATCACTCGCTTTTCCATTCAATGAAGAATGGTGATCTTTTGAAGGAATTATGATCCCTTATCATTTTGATGAGAGGAGACCTTCCTCCCTTTTCCCAAAGTGCATTCTGGGGAACTCCCATGGAGGTAGGTTCCTAACCATCTGAGAACAAAGATGCACGACCTCCAATGTCATCCCACATTGAAGGGTTCATTGCTCTATGCCCTCCCCCACCCTCGCCTCGACTTCTTCTACAATAGGCCTAGTATCTCTTATCCATGGTAGAGAATGTGTGTGGTTGGTTGAATCTCCCCCATCCTCGGCTTTCTCACAACGAGCATGAATCACATGAGCTTATATATTAGTGATAATTACAACATCCACATAACCAAACAATCATTAACTATGAAAACACTAATTCCAAATCAAACAAAGATATGAAGGATGCATGCTTGAAGGCCCGAGCTCAAAATGGGTGCTCTTTTGTATGAGTTCACCCTATCATGCCCCCCCCCCAAATGGGCATCTTAAATGCGTAATCCCCAACCCATCCTGGACTATGAGTGATCTAATTCTTGTTTAAACCAGGATACGTAGGATGACTTCTTGAAGGCACCAGCTCAAAAGGGTTCCCTTACATAATGGTTCACTCAATCATGTCCCCCAAAATGGGTAGCTTCAATTCATAAGCCCCAACCCATCCTGAACTATGAGAACTCAGATTCAGGTTCAAACTGGGATATGTAGGACGCCTACTTGATGGACCAAGATCAAAATAGTTCCCTTCCAAAAGGTTCAACCCAATCATGTCCCCTAAAATGGGAAGCTTAAATACATAAGCCCCAAACCATAATAGACTATGTGGGTTCTAATTCATCTCCTGAGGACTCATCGGAAACCCATATTATAGGTTTTATCCCAACATAAAACCATGTTTTATCCCTCCTGGATGACCAAAAACTCCAATGTTCTTTATTGCATGGCTTAAGTAAGCATTGCCTCTATATCATAAAATCCATGAATATCCATGATGATCCTACAAACCAAGGTTAGCCCATGGATACACTCTTCTATAATGATTCAAGGATTCACGAACATGTGGACATGGATTAAATCTCCAAGATAGTCCTGGAATGGGAAACAATTTCCCCAAAAGGATTTGACAAGCCCGAACTCTCATCCCCTCAACCAATGGATTCATGATATATCGTTGGCCAAATCATCATCCAATGAGTTCCTACATATGGAAAATAGGTCCATGAATCATGGATACCATGGATTTTGGGTGTTTCGGTCTCCCTAAACAAACCTATTTGAGACCATCTAAGGAAATCATACCCTTGGAGGACTGATTTCCCAAAATACATAACTCCGTGCAATTTCCCACTAGGACCATTCGACTTTGGTACCTCCTTCATGATGTGAACTACGTAAACTTACTATTTCTAATGGGGTAATTCCAATTCCCCTTAAGGGATAACGTTATGGGTTGGGCAGAAACAATAATGGAGATGTTAAAGTTTATATAATAACAGAAATAATGTTTTTCCCGCATTGGACCATTTTAGTTTTCCCCAAAAATCACCTCCTTAAGAGAGAAACAATCTCTTAAGATATCATTAAAAATATTTTATTGAATGGTTTATGATCAGGTTGATTGTGGATGCTCGGTTTAGATACCATTTGTGGTTTATTCGAAAAGTATTCATATTTTGTATACTAGAATATAATACAAATGATTATGATTTTTATGTTTCACCATATTCATATAAGGAATGTATTAGAATTAGTAAATAATGGTCATGGCCGGTTATACCCCCTAAATGAATCGTTAGGTCTCTTAAGACCAAATAGTGTCTTGGAATGAGGCCTTGATGGTGTGTTAATGTATGGTCTTGTGATGAGGCCTTAAAGGTCTGGTTATGATGTTTGACATTATGCATTCCCTCATTATGAGATTAGTTATTGATATTACAAGTGAGTATTCAACTAGTAAAATATCCATGTGAATTTTGACATGGAATTATTTGATTAATTCTTTCCATATTATGATAAATATTATCTTCAAAAGGTTCGTGGTTAAGTTTTATACCTTGCCTTAAAAGTTTTTTACTTGTTTATGATAGCTTCCGCTATATTTTTTACACTTACGGAGGAACTGAGCTCACCACTTTCTCTTGTATTATTTTCCTAGGATGCTGAGATGTGTATTATGATTTATATTAAGGATTGATCTGGGTGAATAATTTATTTTTCAAAGGATTATCCATGTTGTTTTTTATGTTTATAATTGTAATGTACGGTTCATACATGTAAACTATTTTCCAAGACTATTAAACTGATCGGTCCTTCAGGATTTTATTTCTTATAATAATGCCAATGTATTAAAATAATGCACTGACTATAGGCTTCTAGGTTTTGGGAATTATAGTTGGTATTAGAGAAATATTAACAACAACCTTGGAAATTAGATTTAGAAAACATGGTTTAGAAAACATAACCTTATGAATGAATTTGCGGATATGTATAAGTATAGGATATCATCATTTATATATGGTAATAGATAAAAAAGGTTAATAATATTGACATATGGATTTAGAATAAGATGGAATCATTTAGAGATATTATAACTGATTCTTCACGATAATGTCACTTTGTTTTTTATTTCTCACTTTGTCCTTTGAGTTTTGGACAGTGGATAGAATCAGCAAGGTTATACATGCAATGGTTATAATGTTGATGGTGAAGATATTACAAAAGGGAAATGAAATGAAGGATGTATTAATTAAAATGTTGCTGAATCATATTTAATGGTTTAATAGTGAAGTGGAATGATTAAGGTTATTTTGTATTTGGATTTATGAATTATTTCATCATCGGTGCACTAGTTATAGGAATCATGAGATATGTAAGGATTGTACTGTAGTATTTCTTCATCAAGAATTTGGATGTATGAATGATTTTATTATAGTTTTTAAGGTGATAATGTTATATAAAAATAAGTGCTACATTACATTGTTTGGATAATCTATTGTATCTTGGAAATTTAGATACATTTTTTGACTGTGAATTTGTAGGGATGTATTTTGGCTATTTTTTAAGGCTGGAATGGGTTAAGATGAACATTGGATATTATTTATTGAGGTTTAAGTATGATTTATTTGATATTATGTGCTACCAGTTTTGGTTTTCATAAACATATAAAGTATTGATAAAATACTCAGGGACTGTATAGTTTGTCAAAAGTGCTTCATGAATAAAGAATCATCCTGAATATCTATCTCTAGGAGAATGAAACGAAGTTAAAATAGGTCGAAGCCCAACCAAAATATAATATTTATGGAATCAAGTACATTTTCTAGATTTCTTATTTAGATAATAAAATAATTCATCAAATCTAGGAAAGAGTATCTAAAAAATCATTATCATATTACATTAATTTTATATTGAACTGATGGAGTTTTAAATCATTATAGATTTATTTCTCTGAAGACCTCAACATTCCTTTGATTTTTCAATTTTTTTTGATTTATGAACTAAATCACACCTTTTAAATATTTACGTTTTTCATCCAAGTACATATATCTATTGGACACTAATGTTCTCATATTTGAAAGCCTAATTTGGTGGAGACCTTCACATTTCCATTTCCTTATTATTAAGAGTATATTTTATAAACCCTATATCTGGTGTGGTTTTTCGACAAAGGTATTTTTAGTTTCAATATTTAATTTTATAAGGGAAATTTCAAATTACAAGTACATAGATCATTAAAGTAGGGGAGAATGTAACACCCTGAGAATTCATAATATTTTCATTTCTGGATAAATTTAAATTTGTTTCATTCTTTATTTCTACACAACACCATGTTAAGATTACACTACACACAAAATTGATTTGTCTTGTGTTAAATGCAATTCCCAAATTTACCGAACAACAATATATTGATAAAATATTATTATTTAATATAATATATATCACAGCCATTAAATAAGCAGTTATGAATAAAATTAACCTCATTTTTAATTTCATATATTCCATATAGTTTTAACATTCATCTTATGTATTTTTTATAATGATATAAGAAAACAATATTCAATTTTTTGAATAAAAGAAAAATTAAAAAAAAAATGCAGTTTTTCTTCCTTTTAATGCTAAACCCCTTTTAAATCCAATTTTTAACACTATTATATAATTAATTTGAAATAATAAATTCATTATTTTAAATATTAATATAAAATATTTAATTTGGTTCAATTTTTGTTATTTTTCTAATAAGTTTCATGTTTTGATGAATAGTGAAAAATAATAAATTATGATTAAAAAAATTCATCAAAATAATTTATAGTGTTAAATTATACATTTGAATGGTTTTAATGTATAATTATATTATATTTTAATCATTTAATATAATTATGGTTATTATAATTATTTTCACATTAAAATTGGATATAAACACATGTCATTCTTTTGATGGTTTTTACTTTTAAAAAAACACATTGTCTCGTTCTATGAAAGGGACTAATTTTAAGTTAATTACTATAACATATGTGTTTAAAATTTTAAAAACTATATTCCATATTTGGAATCAGTGGGTCCAAACTATGTTAATATATTTATTTTTCTAATATAATGAATAATAACTATGGTAATTTTTATTTAAAGTGGTTAAGGGTAAATCGGGTAATTAAAGGTTAAAATAATATTATAAAATTTCCTTGAACCCCGTAAAATCCCTATTTTTTTAATAAATTTTACCCTCATCACCTAGGATTATAAATTTAATCATTTAATGTACATGTGTCTATGAATATGGCAAGAATATTATTAAAAACCATGAATATGATAAAATGTGACACCCTAATTTTATATAAGTATATTAATTTAATTATATAGAGAACCTAGAGATAACAATGATTATAAATAGTATATGGAAATTTAATATAATTAAATACATTGTATTAATTTATTTCAAATTTTTAGAGATTAAATAATTACCCTTAATGATGAAAAAATTGTGCTCTTGAAATTATATTATTAAAAGAAATATTAAATAAATGGTTTTATAAATATTAACAGAAATATAATTTAGTTAATTAAATTATTATACAAATTTTATAAGTGAATATGAAATGTTCAGAGTCCATTCAATTTTTTTTGGATTTATCATTCTTTTTTGTATTTTAATTGATGTCAATGTTATGAATAATGTCAAAAACAGACACTATTGATATTTTATAATTATAATACTTTATTTAATTATTTTAAAATCCTAAAAATCATTTAAAATTACAAAATGATTATTATATGGTCTAAAATGAAATAAAATGTCCATTTAAGGACAATATACACCATTTAAGTAAAAAATTTAAACCATTTAATATTTGAAATGTTATTACCACAATTAAAATTAAATAGATTAATTAATGGTTAATAGAAATTATGAGGTTAAAAATAAAACCAAAACATGTCAAAAAATTATTGTCTGAAGAATATTAGATACTTATCACACTAATTTAGATTTTTGGCTTTCTAATAGATGATTTTCCTTGAAAATAAATTATATATTATTTAAAACAATGATAGTTACAAAATATAACTATATTGTATTTTAATATATTTTAGGTGTCTACGTTAGGAAAAAATGTAGATATGAATTAATATAAATATCTTTTTTGAATATAAATGAAATAATTTTCATTAAATAATTTCATTTTTATTTTTTATAAATATTATAATTACCTGCCTTAATGGCCCGAAGGCCTTCATTTTTATTGATTTTTGATAACCCCCCTTTCAAGGGATGAGGGGGAACCCTTACAAGGCTCGTAGGATCAAAGATTACATGGACCATAGGCTTAGGAGAATACATGACCCAAAGGTCTAATTGAATTCAACCAAACATTCAACAAGGAACTGCCCCTCCCCAGCATCTGCATTCTGATAGTAGATCTCCACCTTTGCATGACCGTCTGGTTAGGCTTCCCGTGGAAGCATAGGCTGGCACAGATGTCATAGTCATATCCTCTCATTCTGAAAATCCATTTGGCTCTGCTCTGGTGAGTGCACCTGCTCTGAATCCTCTTCTAGGGTTGAACCTTTTTTTGTAGTGTGTCTGGGGCCTGCATTCATGTGGCCTGAAGGCCTTGGGGTGGCCTGAATGCCTTAAGGTGGCCCAAAGGCCTTGAGAATCAACTGGCCCGAAGTCCTTGGGTAACCTGAAAGGCTTTCAAGACCCGAGGACCAAACCGGTGGCCTGAAGGCCCAGATAGATAAATAGTTCCAGCTGCTATAGTACCGAACAGTGCCTGCTACAATACTGCTACAGTATCGGAAATATGCCTCCACCTGGATTTGATCTCGGATCTCTTGGATGCACCTAGCGAGTCCTCACCAACTGGTTTGAGTCTCATGTGCATTATAATTACCTTAAATGTCTTTTCAATTCAAAAACAATATCTATTTACTTAACCTAAAAATAGAATAAATGATTTTAATAATATTAATTTTGATATATTTTGAATTAATGAATGTATATAATGAATATCATAGATCTATAAGATATATTATAGATGTGTGAGATCGTTATATTCTAATCCCCCCTTTGTATTAATGTATTTTATGTCAAATTAAGTGAATAGTATTGAATTTGGAAATAATGATATCTTATTGACTTAATTTATTATTAAATTATTTAAAAATAAAAAAATGTTAAATAATCCAAAGGTGATAGGATATGTTTGAAAATTTGTTTTAATTTTCATCTAAGGGACATTTTTAGGTATTTGGATCTTGAATAGTCTTATTGTAGTTTAGTATTTTGAGAGTTTCTAAAAGTGCCCCTCCCATCTATTATAAAAGGGAACCTCTCCTCCTCTTTCAATCACACCTCTAAATAGATTTTTCTAGGCGAACCCAAATTCATTTCACCACAAAAGTTCTCCCACTTCATCCTAGAGGTCATACTTTGGGATGAAAGCACACCTAAGGATCTCTTTTGAGCAAATCCAAAGGAGACACTCAACGAATATGTAATTGTTTTACCACATCAATTCAATTTTATTTCTTCTTATACATAATATTACTATGTTTTTTCCACATTAAAGTAATAAATTTAGTATAATATATATTATTAGATGTCATTATGATTATGGGACAACCATATTTCTCTTTTTATTCATCCTATGAATAACAATATCACCATGTGTGCTTATGTATAGCTTACCGTCTCCACATCGTGGTGTAATTTGTTATTAAACACTAAATTATTTGGATGGATGTAATGATGTGTATAATTTATATAAATAATTAATATAACATGATAACTATTCTGTTTAATGAATATACCATTAAATGGAAAACCATTAACCAGCATGGGAATGATATTGTCTATTGTGCGTGCATATGACCTACCATCTCCACGACGTGATGAGGTTCATTCAACACATTAACCATTCAAGAATGATTATAAAATTTTTATTATGGGTAAAAATAATAATTATAAACTTAATATAATTCTGTATATGAATAAAATACATCTTATTCTTAACCATCATGACTTACACGACAAAATAGGAATGGGAAAACAAAGTAGTTATCACCCGACAAAATGGTAATACTGAAATATTATTAACAAAATTATATAAGAGGATAATATATGATATCATAAAAATGGATTTGGTTTTGGTATAATTTAATAACATACTTTAACCATTATATATTAGTTTACAACACAGTCTACTGAAGGAAAGTACATGTTAAGGGTTAATTTTGTAATCTCATTATTACTTGAGATTATTTATGCGTAAGTATTTACAGGGACATATTTATCATCCATGTCCATGTTTATTAAAAAATTTGTCAAAAGGGATTCTTTTAAATATTCATATAAGGTAATATTTTATTAAAACATTGTTTTAAATGTTTTAATGATTTATTCTTCTAAATCATTCTCATTAATGTCCATGTTCTCAAAATGTTTTTATGCATTTAATTATATGGACATGAATGTTTTAAAATGTTAATTACATTTAAATTTTTCATAGTGGTATAAGAAACATTGATTAAAAAATATATTTTTCAATCTATTCTCTTATAAGGGATATTCTTTTGAATAAATTATTTGAATGAAAAAGGGGTATTTGTCCCAAGATATTTTTAATGATTTTAACAGATTATTTTCATATATGTAAACATCCTTTGTTGGATTTTATTATTAATTGAGATTGATGTATTATGATATAATTTACTATATTTTATTGACTGGTTCATGATCATTCTGATTATGGATGTGCAATATATATATGATTCTTTGTTTTTTGTTAATGTATTCATATTTTGTATACTAGATTTTAATATGAATGATTATGTTGTTTATGTTTAAGCATTTTAATATGGGTAATGTATTATACATAGTAAGTGATGGGAGAGGGATGTTATAGCCCCATGATGAATCAGTGGGTATCATGAGACAAACTAGTGTCTTGGAATGAGGCTTTGATGGTATGGTTATGTATTGTCTTGGCATGAGGCCTTAACGGTGTGGTTATGATGTCTGGTATTATACATTCCCTCATTATGAGATTAGTTATTGATATTAAATGTGATAATTAAAATAGTTGAATATCCATGTGAATTTTTAAATGGAATTATCTAATTCATTATTTTAATATAATGCTGAAAATTATGTTCAAAAGTATTGGTTTTAGTTTAATTCTTTGCCTTAATAGTTTATACTTATTTTTGATAGCTTCTGCTATATTGTTTACCCTTACTGAGTATCTGAGCTCACCCATTTCTCGTGATTTATTTTACTAGGATTCCAAGATATGTATTATGATTTATATGAAAGGATAATATAAGAGAATAATGAATTTCTCAAAGTATTATCCATGTTTTGTTTTATGGTTTTAATTTTAATGTAAGGATCATGTAGGTAATCTATTTTCCGAGACTACTAAACCACTCTGTCCCTTGGGATATGATTCCTTGTAATAATGAAAATATATTAAAATAATCCACTTGATTCAGGATTCTATGGTCCAGTCATTACAATTAATATATATTCATTATATAGATATTTATAACTATCTATAAATGGTATAGATAGAAAAATTAATTACACTTATCATATAGATGATAGTCTGTATGTACGCATGAACACTATTTTCATTTTATAACAAAAATAAGGAATGAAATATAAATAAACATTTACCCTTAAAGAATAATAATTATATCATAAATATTATATATATCATATATATTTATTAAATATGTCAATAAAAATATCCATATATGGTGGTGAGAGAAAATGAATCATATCGCTATGTGGTGATGGTAGTCTACTCATACGCACGAGGGATGCTTCCATTACTTATTTGATGTAAAAAAGATATGAAAAGGATTTATAATCATCATAATAATATCTAAACATATTTATGATACTATATTAATCATGTTATGTTGTAAAAAAATAGGTTTAGATAAGGATTACAATGAGATAAAATAGAAAATACTCAGTTAATATTTATACCTCTTCTTTGAGAAACCTCATCTGGATTACATCTTATGCCTTGAATGTATGGTAAAATGGTCAAATAAGTATACAAAGGATATGATTAGTTATTTTAGGAAAAATTTTTCATTGGTATTTTCTGAGATAATAGGCCCCTAAATTATGGACAATAGAGGATAGTTGCTGTCCTTTTATAACTGAAGGTGAGGACACACATGGAATATTTCAAAAGATTAAAATATATTAATTTCTTAATCAAGAAAAATGATTCCAAATGGAAAATTATTATAATTCAGTATAATATAGGGATTAAATATCTCTATAAAATAATAATTATAAAAATTTATTGGAAATTTTTACCCTTTTTTCTTAGTTAACCCCCTGGTAAACACATTTTAACCCTAAATATGGTAACAAATGTTTATTGTTTTCACGATTCTTTATGACCAAAAATAATAGTGGAATCGTTAAAAAATTGTATATTATGATTCAAAATATTGAATCTTTTTATCAAATTAAATTTCTATAAGTGGAATAAATTAATTTTAAAATAATCTTTTAAAACACAATGAAAACTCAATTTTACAAAAATAAAATTTTTATGATGAACGCTGAAATTGATCCCATTAAATACCTAGTAAAAACTATAAAATTAATGTTAAAATATTTTCATAAATTTATAATCTTTATATTTTATTAAATCCCTAGATAAATAATTATTTATTAAATTTATTATGATTAAAACAGTGTCAGCTTATAAAAACAATTTTCTGAAAATTAAAATTGTTTACCTTTAAATGAGTTTACACCATTCATAACCATTAGAAAACATATGTACAAATTATTATTAATTTATTAATATAAATTATCAATATATTTCATTTAAATCATTTTTAAATATTTTCAATATAATTTTTTAGATAAAAATAAAAAATATGTATACAATAAAATTTCATTGAAAAATAGTTTTTTAATCATTAATTGATTTTAATAAAAATTTAAAGATTATTACATAGTAAGTAATAAATATATTTAAATTTAGAATAAATTTACTAAATATATTAAATATTTTTATTAATCTTATTCATACTCATCAATAAAATAGTTATTTTATATAAGGTATATTATATCCCATGTTTATTTGGACTCTATGTTTCTTGTAAAGAATTCTATAAAATGCTTCGAGTTTATTTCAAATCATATATATAAAAATCTAAGGGTATTACATTATACCACATCTAAATTGAATTTATCCCTTCTGATTTCATCACGTTGATATAAAAAATGGGGATATCTTTGTTTCATCACATAATTGGGTTCTTTTATAGCTTTATTTAATTTCTAGTTCCTCTAGAGAATATTATCCATGTGTGTAGTCTTTATGCATATAAAATTATCTATATAATTCATGATTTATACTATTTTATTCATAGTAAATATCTTTATTATGTGTTATAATCCTTGATTTCATTGAATATAAATGATCAGGTATGTACTTACTCAAAATTGAAACATTGAGCACATCATTAACATAAGATAAAATTAGTGGAAGTGAAAATTGATAATCAACCATCCTAATAAAATCAAGAATATAAAAATTGATGGTAAATACAGGTCTCATATTTCCATTTTCAAATATCATAATCATATTCTATATAGAAATCACTATAATACCTTCTCATTATCATTCAATTCTTGATCTCATCAATAATTATCAGTATAACTCTCATGTCGACTCAAAACTACCTTGATGTGTTGTTGAATGGGTCTAATATTTTCTACCAATTCCTTATCTATATCATGTCAAGAGATCTCTATCACTAATTTCATCCCAGTACATTGGAGTTCTAAACTTCCTTCTATAAATGGATTTATAAGGATCCATCTAAATGATCAAGTGAAAGTAATTGTTATAAGAGAATTTAACATGAGGAATGTGTTGATTAAATCCACCTTTTAAATTTGAGTAACATGATATAAATATATCCTTTAGGGTTTAAATGGTTCTCTCAGACTAACCATCTATTTGAGGATGATAAGAAGTACGAAAAAAACAACTCTATATCAAGATCATGCTGAATAATTCATCTAACATATAGGTAAACTGTGTTCTCGACTAGGGGTAACAATATTTGGTTCTCTATGAAACCTTACAACTTCCTTAATGTATATCCTACAAATATGATCAAGATATAAATATTATCTTATAGAAATGAAATATACTAACTTCAAAATGTTTTCAACTACAACCAAATTATAATTGTGTTCTTTAGATTTTGGGGGAAGTTTGATTATGATATACATGGTGATGTTTTCTTATTTCCATTATTGTATGGGTAATCTTCATAACATACCCTTATACTTTTGTCTATCACCCTTAATTTTCTAATATACCATGAACTAAGATACATATTCTACAATATCTCCCTTTATGTTTTCCCACTAGAAATACTCTTTCGTATATCTATAAATATTCATACATCTAGGATTGTTAGTGAATGATAAACTATGAGCTTCATCTAATAACTGCTTCAATTCTGGTATTGATGGCACACATACTCAATTCCTTAATCATCCAATTCCATCACAATCAAGGTTGGAATTCAGTAATTTCCCCGCTTATTTTGTATATTTATTTCTTATTTATGTTCCTCTTCAATATTAACATGGATAGATGGTTGAAAATTCATTTGAAGAAGATAATATTTCTCCCATTACTTCAAGATTTCATGATCTATCCTTTAAAAATCCATAAATATTGTATCTTTTGTGATCCTAATCATTGAGAATATAACATGATCCTTTTAACGTAGATTATCATCATCCTTATTTGATATTTTTAGGGTGTTAATATATTCAGAATTCATAATCTTTAAACTACTTCAACTATTTTCTCTAGTATATATTCAAATAATTCTGGGTGAATATATACATTAAAATTTTATGATTAGTATATATGTCACACCTTTCTCCGTAAAGATAATTCCTTATTCTCTTTAAGGAAAATATTTCTACTGAAAACTCAAAATTATGAGTTGAGTAATTTTTCTTATGAATTCTTAATTAGAATGAGGCATAATCTATCACCATATAATCCTTTATAAAAAAACATATCATCCCCTTCTTCAATTAATAACTATAAATCAAAAACTCTCCTCTATTTCAAGTTATTATGAGTACAGGTTCACTAACCAATCTTCTCTTCAGTTCCCTGAAATTTTTCTCAAAATAATTAGTCCAAAGGAACATGACTCCCTTTAAATTTAAGTTATTTTGTGGATTATAAATCCATTATAAATTCCTAAAAACAACAATAATATCTAAAAAATCCATGAAAACTATGGAACTAGGTCATAGTTGTTTTACTTGTATAATGTTAAATATCTTCCATCCTTTTAGGATCCACTCATATACCCTCACTTGAGATTATATAATGTAAAAATGAAACTTTCTATATGTTAAATTCACACATGGTAAATATTTTCATATAACTTATTCTTTTGTAGGGTATTCAGTATAATCCTCAATTTATCTTTATGATCTTAAATGATTATGGAATATATATAAATATCTTTTATAAATACTATAGAATATAAATAAAGTTAAAGTCTTGATTCATTAAATTGATGAAAATAGTGTTGGAATTAGTAATGCCAAATGGAATAACCATAAATTCATAGTGTCCAAACCTTGTATGAAAGGTTTTATTTTGTTTTTATTAACATTTGACCCTCATCTAATAGTATCTATATCTATGATAAATCATGGAAAATTATTAATCTCCTTATAATTGATCCAAAAAATCATCAATATGGGTTATAGGATACTTATTCTTGATTGTGATCATTTAACTTCCTAATAATCAATGAAGAGTTTCATTGATTCATATTTCTTATTAATAAAAATAATATGTTCACCCCATGGTGACACACATAGAAGAATGAATCCCTTTTAAATATCCTCCTTAAGATTCTTCTTTAATTCCCATAACTCAATGAGGGTCATTCTATGTGTAGTCTTTAGAATGGGTGTAGCACCATCTGTAGGTTCAATTTAAAATTCAACATAATGGTTCAGGTAAATACTATGAAACTCTTCAATAAATGAATAAAACACACATATAAAATAGTCATATCTTTTATATTTATTTTTTCCCCTACCAATTGAAATTAATAACCCCTTTTAAAATAAATCAAGATCTATAAAATGGATATAATTTCCATTGGAAGCTCATATTCATTATTAAAATTATAAAAGATCATAGGATGGTTTTTAATATCGAATGTGGCTACCATTCCAAGGAAATTTATATGGATTTTATATTAATGAATCCAATACATTCCCAAAATTACATCAATTTCAGCTAGAGGGAGAATAATATGATTTTTTGGAATCACATTCCCACAATGTCAATTGGAGAATAATCAAAGAACTGATATTTTATCATCATATCATAAGAATTATTCACATATAATTTAATATCTAATTATTGAGGTGGTAATGTGATATCCTTCGAAAATTCCCCAGATATAAAATAGTGGGTAGATCCAAAATCAAATAAGACACTAGCAGTTCTAGAGTGCATGGTAAGTGTGTATTTCACCACTTCAGTATCATACATAACATCAATAATAATAATCATATGATATTTCTCTTTTCCACTATGATTAATAGGTTATTGATATAAATTTTCTACCCGAACACTAAAATTCAATCATTGGTTAGCATAATGTCTAGACTCCATGATTTTGAAACACTGAATTATGGGAGGTGATTTCTATGGAGCTTTCTCTCCATTATCATCAATAGACAATATCTTCCCATCACCTTAGAATTTAATTTCTCTATGACCATTCTTTCCAAAATTAAATAATTTACTAGTCCCCTTAAGTAAATTTTCTTTATGCAACTTTTTACACTTCTGGAATAAAGGAATAATCATCTTCATTCCTCCATGGTTTTTATAATTGTAATTTCTTTTAAAATCCATATTTTTTATCAAATACCATGATGTTTATGGGTGGATCCACTCTCTATGCATACCTTGATAAGACATCATATGATTTATTTATAGTCAATACTGTCTCTTTGGGGTAACACACTTCATATTCTATGTTTTGAACCATTGAAGAATTGATGAATCTTACATTTAGGTTGCATGATAATACCATAATCATTACACTCAAATCATTTAAAATTTTATCATAGGTTCTAATAGATTCATTATCCTTATGTTTTATCTTAAATAATTCCTTCTATATCATTATAAGTAGAATATGAAGAAATTAAATATTGAAAAAATAACCTTTTAAACTCATCTAAATCCTTAGAGTCAGTTTCTTCCTATTGCCTCATTTTCTTTATAAGAGTCCACCATTAATCAACTTTTCATTCAAAATGATAAACAACAAAAATAACTTTTTCATGTTTCAATAAATGTAGAATGTAAAGTGTCTTTTTAGTGTTATTGATCCATTTTTTGGTTATTATTGAATCAACTACCCCACTAAGTGAATTTTTATGCTTCCTCATAATGGTATAAAAAAATTCCATACTCTTGTTATTTGGAATATCACTAATATTCATGGATATAGAATATTTTTTAGGTTTATAAAAAAACATTTTTCATTTTGGATCCAATTATATTAGGATTCTTGGGTGGAAAATAATTTCACTGTTCATCACATTCATCAATAATATTATTCCTTTGGGTTCCATCAGTTGAATAAAACTAAAAATCATTGTGTGATCAATACTAATCATAGTCATAAACTATGTAACGATGAAAATTATTTATAGAATGTATAAATCATGATACCTTATTTCCAATCTATAACATCCTAGATTTAACCTAGGTCATACATGGTCATCATCTATTAATGTCCGTCATAATTGTTCATAATGAAAATGTGAATTAACTCAATAATATCCCCTAAGAGTGTTTAACTGGATGTGTAGTTTTAGGCCTACTTATCATGCACTGATGATGATAAATTTCATACCCAATCAACCCATTTTGTAATTTTTACCCCATTGTATATATGTTCCATAGATATATCCACTTATATTATCTATACACAGATGTATTTTTTAAGAAAACCAAATATATTTTTTAGTAAAAAAATGGATGTTATCCAATAATTTGGTTTATCTTAATTGTTCTCACAATATTTTTATTGTCACAATTTCCAAAAATAATAAAACCTTGCTATGATAGCAATTGAGGTGACCCAAGAGTTTCATACCTTGAAATTACATATTATTATATGAAAACTCATTAGATAACATTACAATAAACTCTAGAATCTTAAAGGTTTAGTGTCTTTGAAAACATGGATACATACACAACTGGTACATAAAATATCTATATCATCTCTGACTTAGTACTTCACAACTATCACCTTTCATATAAATATCATCCCTAAATACTTTTTTAATATCCTAGAGAAAGGTAAATATAATATAGGGTGAGTTTAGATTCTCAATAAGGGTAAATAATGTAGATATAGAATATAATTTAATTATAACATGAGTATAAGGGTATGAGAACATGATTTTAACATTGAAAATCATAACCAATCATTAACAAACCATAATCCTGAGTCATGGACTAAATAATTATAAATTCATAATACATTAACCATAAATTAGTTAAAGAACATGAGCCATGAGAGCATAACATTGGCATAATATAGTGTTATAAAAGAGTGGAAAAAAAATTCATAACAAAAAACAAAGAAATATTATGTCATGGTTACCACCATGAAATTATTAATATGTTAGGCTTGGGTTAACAACCCATGTACTTCCTTCAGGCTTGGGTAAAACTCCCATGTACCAACTTTTTGGGACTGGGATAACCTCCCATGTACCATATTTTTGGGCTTGAGAAAACCTCCCATGTACACTTTGAGCTAATAAAAAATTAATATTTACCCCAATAATTAGATGGATATAACTGATACACCCACCACATAAATATAATAATTTCATATATATTCAAAAATATGATAAAAACATTTATCATTAATCATAACACAACCCAGGGAAAATAAATAGGGTTTCATCAAAACTTCATCCTCATTACCAAAAACAATAAATTTAAATAATTAGGATATTATCATGTAATCATATCCCTAGTGATTCATAAGTAACATAACTGTATGTTATCAAAGATGCAAAATTCTATTAAAATATCCCTGCAACATTTCTTAAGTAAAATACCCTATACATTCTGAAATAACATATTTAAAATATAAAATTTAAAAAGTATTAATGAATAAATTTTCTATTAAAAAATTCTTGTAAAAATATAAATTAATATTAAAAACATTTAATGTTAATGATGGAAGTGAAATTCATTTTTTTGGTATACATTAAATCAAATATTATATTCACACCTCGGGTAAAAAGTGACTTATTTGGAAAACAATTAAAATATTCAATTTAAATATTTTAATAGATAGTAAAACATGGGTAAAAGTTAATTTAATAAATATTTGGAGAATAATAAAAAAATTATCAGAAACATTTTATATAAAATATATACATGGAATAAAATGATTCCGAATTGAATAGAAAAAACTCAATTTTCCTTAAAAACAATATATCGGACTTTTGAGTACTTAGGGAGAGAAAAATAAAGGGAAAATTTTAATTTTTAGAAATAAATTATAATGTCTTGGACCTATTTGATCCATTACTTTGTGATAATCTGGTATTTTAGGTGTTCAAGTAGATCAAGGGGAATCATTTAAACACTTTTCAAAATTATGGATTTTTTATGTTTTCCAATAGTGGCTCACCTTGTCGGTAGCTCACCCAGGAGGTCGCTCATTGGTGGTGGCTCACTGACAGTGGATTATTGTCTGTGTCTCACTAAAAGTCACTCGCGAATGGTATCTCTCTTATAGTTGGTCGCTGGTGGTGGCTCGTTTGTGGTCACTCATCTAGGGATGCCTCATCTAGCAGTGTCATGCCTCATTGTGACTCACTGATGGTGTAAGAAGTTTCATCTAGTAGTCTCACATACATTATTTCCTCAACAATATGGTTTTCATCCAATGATACCTCACCTAACAGTTTCTTCTCCATTAGTTCCTTATCTAATGGAGGCTTGTGATCAGTGCCTCATTGAGAGGTGACTCATCTAATGGTGCCTCATGAACAGTTTTCCCAACATTCCACAGTTTCTCCCTTTTTATGCCCCTTTTGAAATAAAATTCTTTTAAGGCTTTATTCAATGGAATTTGATACAGTTTCAAATCCCATAAATCCTATCTTTTTTCCCTAAGGGTGTGGGGTTTTTAATTGGTCAAACATGTTATCCTGACAAGATCCTCCATTAATGGAAAATAAAAAATGAATATAAACTCGTGACACTATCAAATATAGAGATACATTTTCCCCATTATTTCTCCTTATTACTTTCTCTTGTTATCAAATGCCCTAAACCCATATTCCCATATGAATCGAGTAAGCTGTTGTAGCTTTGGGATCATGTTTCCCTAGTGTTTTTTCCACCGCATGCTCGCCCCATTTTTGGTGTAGCCAGTAAGTGTCGATGGTCCCTTCTTCTAGGTAGGGTTTCCTTCATACCTATTATTTTTGTATCATGTTGGGTGGGTGTAATAATGTTTCCTTGGTTTGAATATTCCAATTCATGTTAAAAAAGATAATTTAATAGGTTTAGGATCTGTATAAGGGGGCTAGGAAATGTGATTCATGTTCTTGTTATTTTGTTATCTCTGTTGATATTTTGATCTATATGGGATAACGGCACACTGACAATTGTTGTCTTTGGGGTCCTTGTTTTTACACATAATGATTTATGGAATGCATGTTCTTTTTTTGGTTAAATGATTTATATATGAAAATATTTTACTACATATACTCAATTGATAAATTGATTCCCCATGATTATATTATTTATATGATAACCCCTAAATTAAAAAGTTGAATTAAAGGAAGTATTATTTGTTAAATAATAAATATGTTTTCCTTGGTTAATGTGGTTATGTGTTTGTGGGAATGGTTGTTCATAGTGTGTTGTTTTTTTTTGATGTGGTAATTCTGGGTGTGTTAAGGTTGTGCAGCAGGGATGCAAAACTAGTTGTGGTTTAATGTGTTGTGGGATTTGGTTGTGAATTGGTGTTTGTTTTTACTGGAATGATGGATTGAGAATGATGAATTTAAATAATGATAGTGGTGATTAGTATGGGTGTTTTACCATTGATAACATGCGGAATGTTTCACCATGTATCTAGAGATTGAAATATGGTATATCATGAATGTGTGTTAAATGGGAAGGAAATGTGAAGCTGCCTTAATATATTTGCTCTCTTTACCTTTTGAAAATTTTGTTTCCTATTGTGTGTTGTTCTTATTAGATTCCTAGGTAGTGATGGAATGGATAAAATTATTGTTTAATAAATAATTGAAATGGATTAATAAATTTGGTAGGGAATGTGAATTGGGTTTTATGACTTGTTATGTGGTGTTGTGAAATTAGAGGTAGCGGTAGAATTGGTCATGTCACAATTTGTTGGTTTTTCTAAGAACACATGGGTTGGGATTGAGTGTGTGGTGTCATATATTTATATACTTTTATTTTCCATGTGATTTCTATTTGCACCCCACCCTAGTTGAATACTATGTGTTGAAACAACCCCATCATCACAGGGGACGGTGACTTTGCCAACATATGGTGAAGAGTATAGATGTTTGGGTTCCATATCTTTTCTACTCTCTCTTCCAGGAGAGGTATGTATGTAATTAGATATAATTTATGGAGGAATGTTATTTTCATAGATTGTGGTTATGAGGGCCCAGGTGTCATTGGGCGAGATGTGATGAAAAATGTTCTTTCAAGGGACGTGGTTTTTTCATTCCAATGTTTCTTCAGGATGAGAGATGAATTACTTTATCAGGTGTCTTTAGGATGAGATGTGATGTAGTTTTTGTCCCATGTGTGTGTGGGAGGTAAGTATTGTGAGTCATAGGTGTGTGTGTTTAAGGGTTGTGTTGTGATTCCCATGTGTGTTCGGGTGGGTTTTGATATGGTCTATGGACCACATGTGTGTGGGAAGGATGTGTTTTGGTATACATAAGGGATAGGAACTCAAGGATCTCTGAAATTTTGAGAGCGGAAAACCAGTGGGAAAATAATAATGGGGTACCCTATCATCTATGTTGTTTATATTATATTATTTTGTTTGCATTTCTTGGTGATCATTCCTTGGTGAGGTTGGGATGGTTAGTATATCTTCTTAGGTTCTGTTTAATTCTGATGTTTTCTCACAAGTGAATCAGTATGCCTCTTGCACATGGTCATGAGAAAATTTTGTTTTCCTACGGATTATAATTGTATGATTAACCTATGTATATAAACTATTTTCAGGTTTTTTTGAGGATTTCATTGACCGTATTAGACAATACTAGCTCAGATATTGATAGTTTTTTGTGTTTCTTCTTAACTTTACTTTTGTTATTTCATTTGAATAATTTTTTATCATATCATTTCAATTTTAAAAATGCATGTTGGATGTTTTTTTAGATTTATTTTATATTTTTTCTTGGAGTTTCATTGTGTATGATTCATCATATCTCCTGATCTTGATTTTATAATAATGTTAATGCCTACCATATTTTGAGATTTGTACACCCTTGGTGCTAGTCTCCAACCTGGGGCCAACTTGAGGCGGGACTCATGGGTCATTATCTACAATTCATAATTTCCATCACATGAGGTGTATATTTAGAGGGAGGGGGTCATGATCGAGTGGTATCAGAGTTGATGGTTAAGAGATAGGATGGAGTTTGGAGTTAGGCATAGTGATGATTACATGGGATGGTATGATAAAAGTTCAAGTTGACCTTGGTGTGTGACAAAGGCCAGGGAGACTGGCTTGGAAATTGAATTTTGGGGCCCCCATGATCCAGTGCATGGAATCTAATATTATTTAATGGACAATTAAGACAGACCTTCTTGAAGGGTATATACCTAAGAATGGTACAAGCATAATAGTGACTTCTATTGTTGTTTGAATTGGGTTGTTTTGGGAAGGTTAAAAATAAATGAACGAGATAAATTCAAAAATAAATATTAATAAAATTCCATACTATCATGATTTAGACATCCTTGTTTACCTTTACTCTATAAATCTTGGCCATCATTCACATATGGATAGAGCATTTGAGGTTCACCGGGATGACCTGGTTGATCACTATAGGGTTGATCCACCTGAGGAGGAGGATTAGTAGTAGACTACATTGCGTGCATTTCAGTGGTAGGCCTTGGGAAAGTACGAGGGTAGTGTTTCAAATGTGGTGATTGAGAGTTGGTTAGAGAATCTAGAGATCTCCTTCAGTTTGATCTAGGCCCTGATTGGTTATTTATTACCTTTGGTGGTCATTCATATGTATCGATCTACGCATCATTAGTGGATGTTGTATATGGGGGAGCAGAAGGAGGAAAATGTGTTGTGGGTTGAAATCTAGAAGGAGTTCTGAGCAGAGTTCCTTTTGTCAACGATGATGGTAGAGAAGAGATAAGAGCTACTCTACCTTTAGCAGGGGAGTATGTCAGTGTGGGATCTTGGGATAAAGTACAAGGATCTTCTTTGTTTTTTCCTATACCTCTTTCCAGATAAGGATTCTCGTGCAACACATCCTAAGGAGGCACTCCTTCCTTCTATCTAGTATATTGTTACTCCTTTGATATTTCCAATGTGTCCTGAGGTTTAGAAGAAGTTACAGGTGATATATTGGATTCACATAGAAGGAGGTTTACCAAGAGAGAGGAGCCATTAGACTTCATCAAGAGGCAGAGTTCTTAGTGGAAGATCTCAGGCAACAGGACCATCGAGGTTACTACTGGAAGCGAGTCGACCTCAGTAGAATCCTTTCTATGCTTCTAGTGCTGGTGGTTTTCATGATTTTCCTCAGATATTCAAGCTAATTTTTTTAATTGTGGGTTTATGGCCATCACCAAAGGAAGTTCCCAATGGCTTCCTAAGCCTAGTTTGTTAGAGGTGGACATTCTTAGTGTTATCCTTTGTAGATGTTGATGGTGGTACCAGTTTAGCAACAAGGGTAGTTGGCATTTTCTCTACTGAGGGGATATGAAGTAGGTAGAGGGTGACCTATGCATGTTCCTCATGTTTAGGTACTATGACCCAAGTATGTATATGGAGGTGTTCGTCATCAACGAGGAAGAGGTTCTGGGTGTGGTTAGTTGCACATAACAGAGCCATCAGTTCTAGTAGGTCTAGAGATCATTAGAGGTACGATCAGTTTGTTCAGTACCCTTTCTTGTGATTTTTTTGATTCAGGATCATCTAACTCCTTAGAAGTACTTTCTCAATCCCTTGCTTTGGGACTAGGCATAGAGAGGCTTCCCATGCCCCTGGTGATGAGTATGTTATTCAAAGTCTAGACCAACTTGTTTGATGTGTTTTTTCCATGTAGACTAATGATAGGAGTGCATTATTCCCATAGGTATCTCTTCATTCGAAAAATGTAACTATACGGTGACATTCTCAAAATTGATTCGTTGTATTCCATACATTATATTATCAACTTCTTCCAATGAAGAGTTGTGTTTTTAGATGTGGATGTCCAGCGCGTGGCTTTCATTGGTGAGTAGAACTGTCAGGTGGGAATTTGGTGTGTGGATTATTTCTATTCTTTGATGGATGGGATATTAGTGTAATTAGTGGATGCTGATATAGTGGAGGTTCCCAGTTTCATTGGGGATTTCATGTATATTTCCCCTTAGGAGGTTGTGTTTCTAACCCCTCAATGTGATGTTGAGTTTAGGTTATACATACAGCTTGGTGCTTCTCTGATTTGTATGGATCCTTAATAGATGGAACCTTCTGAGTTGTGGGAGTTGAGAATTCATATATATTATCTTATGAATAAGTGTTTTATCTAGCCCAGTTTGTCATCATGGGTGCTCCAGTGTTGTTTGTGATGAGGGAAGATGGTTGTCTGAGGTTATGTATAGACTACAGGAGGTTAAATTAGGTAACGGTCAAGAACCATTACCCTATTTCAAGGATAGATGATCTTTTCAACTAGCTAAGAAGGGTGAGTTGGTTTTATAAGATTTATCTATGGTCTAAATATCACCAGTTTTGGGTGAGGGATGGTGATATCCCAAAGACTACTTTTAGAAGTAGGTATGGGAACCTCAAATTTTTAGTCATGTTGTTTGGTATTACAAACACATCAACCGTGTTCCTGGGACTTATAAACTCTATTTTTCATGATATCCTAGATTTTTTCATAATCATGTTAATTGATGGAATCTTTGTTTATTCAAAGTTGGAGGAGGATCATTCCAAGAATCTCATAATTGTCTTGAATGTTCATCGACACCACCAGCACTATGGAAATTTGTTCTAGTGAAAGTTATAGACATGGTAGGTACATTTCCTTAGGCATGTGGTGTCCCAATAGGGTGTGGTAGTCGACCCTCTGTAGGCCAATGTAATCGTTTCTTGGGTAGTTACCATGAACATGGTAGAAGTTTCAAGTTTCCATGGTCTTATAGGATATTATCAGAGTTTTGTACCTGATTTCTCTTAATTTGCAGCATCATTTATAGATTTGAATAGGAAGGATAAATATTATGTGTGGAGTGATTATTTCGAGGAAACATTCAATTACATGAAGGGGAAGTTAGTTAGTGCTCCAGTGCTCCAGCTTCTAGAAGAAGGGGTGATGTTTTAGGTGTTTTGTGATTCTTCCTATCTGGGTTTGGGATGCATACTAATGCAACAACATGTATTAATATCGTATGGGCCTAGGTAGGTTTTGTCCCCATAAATGTAACTATTCCACCAATGATCTATTGTTAGTAGTAGTAGTGTTTGCACTAGAGTTGTGGTGGAAGTACCTCATTGGGGAGAAACTTTCTGGTCTTCACGGATCACAAGAGTTTGTAGTATATCTTTTTCTAGTGTCACCAAAATGTATGATAGTTGAGGTGGATAAAGTTTCGTCAAGACTATGATTTTGAAATCTCTTACACCTTAGGAAGGAGAAATTTCATTTCTGAAACATTGAGTAGAAAATCACACAAGGAAGATGTTTGGGAGTCTGCGAATGATTAGAGATTGATGGAGGAGTTGGAAGCCTTGCACATAGATATATGAGTGGATGGTGGTAAAGGTGGTTTTTTCAAATGATGTCGTATTCTTCCATAATGAATCAGTTGGAGGAGTCTATGTGGTGGTACTCATAGGTATTAGGGATGCGTGATCATGTTGTCCATGGTGATTCTCTTGAGGGCTGGTCGAAGGATGGTCGGAACCAAAGTTTGTTTTGAGGGAATTGGTTTGTTTCGGTGGAGATACAGGGTGTAGTCCTTCATGAGTTTCATATCTCACCCATGGCGGTACACTTAGGAGTTTCCAAGACGTACTGTGGCTTTAGGATGCATTTGTGGTGGCCTGGAATGAAATGGAAAATGGCGGAGATTATAAAGAGTTGCATGGTTTTCCCACAGGTAATGGTCAAACATCATCTTATTGGTGGTTTGATTTAGCCCTTGGATGTTCCTAAGTAGGAACAGGATAACATCTTAATGGATTTCATCATAAGGTTACCCAGAGCTCAAGGAGGATGCAATGTTATTTGGGTGATAGAGGATCAGTTGATGAAATTGGCCCACTTCTTAGTGATTAAGGATTCACCCATAGTGGATGCCTTGTCCAAGAGGTATGTGGATAAATTGGTTTAGTTTCTTGGAGTTTCAAGGTCTATGGTCTTAGATTGGGATGTTCGGTTTACCTCACAAGTCTAGAGGGGATTTTAGCATGATTTTGGAACCTAGTTATGCCTCATCAATTGTTTTCATCCTCATACTAATAGAAAGATAGAGTACACTATCAAAAAAATGGAGGATATGTTATGGGCATGCATCTTTAAATTTAGTGGATCTTGGGTATGAAACCTACCTTTGGTGGAGTTCATATATAATAATAGTTATCACTCGTCTATTTCCATGGATCCATTTGAAACTTTTTATGGAAAATCGTGTTGTTCTCCAATGTGGTGGATGGAGGTTGGGGTGATAGCTTTTCTTGGTCCAAATGCAGTGTAGATCTCGATTAATAAATTCATCTTGTTCATTAGATTATGAAAGTAGCACAAGGTTGGAATAAGTCTTATTCAAATCATCGGAGTAGGTACTTAGAGTTTTAGGTTGGGGACCACACGTTCTTAAAGATTTCTCCTCAATATTTGATTTGGAGGTTTGGTAGAGGGAGTACGATTTCTCCCATGTTCATTGGACCATTGATCTTTTTAGATGAGTTGGTGAGGTGGCATAATGATTGACGTTTCAACTATATTTATAAAGGATACATAAAGTCATTTAGATCTCTCATATTCAACATTATCCTCATGATAAATACCATGTCATTGAATGGGGGGAGTTTTAAATCAAGGATGACATGACATTTGTAGAACCACTATTAGAGATCCAGGGTCACCGAGATAAGGTATTTCATGTACAGACCATTCCTTTGTTTTTTTGTGATGTGGAGGAATGGTGTCTAAGAGGATAGTAGTTGGGAGTGATACATATAGATGGTTGCCCAGTACTCGGAGTTGTTTTTAGTTTTTCCCTCCTATGTGTTTCTTTGTAATGTGATTTTTGAGCCTTGTTTTATGAGAAGATCTATTTTACCTTACATTGTGATGTATGTGGCATGATGTGTGATAATTTTGTGACATGTGAAAAGGGGAGGACCTGATTCCTAATAGAGAATATTTAACTACGATATGATTAAACCTGTGCGGGAAAGTTAGTGTATCCTAGAGAGGATGGTATCTAGACATGGAGGATGGAATTCCCTAGTATGTGTGTTTAGGATAGCATGGTTTTTGTGCTTGAGTAGAGTGTTTTATGGTCATTTAGGTTGGAACTTCAACACCTATGTTGAAAAATCCTAGTTTGCAGATGTTGGAGGAGGTGTTCTTGGATATATAGCCTTCCACTCTAGCTTTCAAACAATGTAGTGTGGTTTATCATTGGATGTTTGTGTGTTAACCTATGTTTCATGTGTAGAGAGATCTTTGAGTGGTATATCAAGTGATTGTTTTTCGGACACATTATCTCTTTCCTTCCAAGTCCATTCAAAAATATTTAAGGTGAAAATAGTTTGAGTAGTATCTTGTGTAATGTCTCGGACCTCTATAGTCCATTACTTTAAGAGAATCTAGTTTTGAGGTGTTTGGGGATGTCAAGGAGATTCATTTCAACACATTACAAAATAACCAATTTCCCATGCTTCCCAATGGTGGCTTACCCTGACGATAGATCACCTCAGAGGTCACTCACTGGCTATGTATCACTAGAGGTGTCTCACTGGCAATAACTCGCTAACGGTTGCTCGCTAGCGGTCGCCCGCTGGTGGTGACTCGCTTGCAATCACTCATCCTGTAGTGCCTCGTTTAGTGGTGTCTTGCCACATAGTGACTCATTGATGATCACAAGTGTTTCATATGGAATTTTCTCTTCTAGAGGTTCCTCACCTAATGATTTATCATCCAGAAATTCCTTGCCTAACGATTTATCATCCAGTAGTGCCTCGTCTAATAGTGGCTGGTGAGTCATGCCTAACCTAATGATACCACATGAATAATGCTTCCTGGATCCTATAGTTTCACCATTTTTACATCCCTTTGACATAAAATTATTTTATGTCCTTATTCAAATTAATTTTAGACCATTTAAAATTCCATAAATCCTATCTTTTTTCCTAATAGTCCGGGGGATTTTAATTGGTCAAAACTTGTTCTCTTGACTAAATCTCGGTTTCATGGCGAATCAAAAACATATCTAAATTACTGACTCTTTTAAAGGCCTAGAATCATTTCCCACTTATTTCTTCTTCTTTCTTTCTCTTGGTACTATATTCCTCAAACCCTTGTTCTAATAGGAATCATGTGAGCTACTATAGATTTGGCAACGTGTTTCCATAGTGTTTTTTACCCTGCATGTGTGCTCTAGTTTTGGTGCAACTTGGAAGTGTTGATCATCCCTTTTTCACGTAATTTTTCCTTCATCCCTCTTATTTTTGTATCATGTATGTTGGGTGTATTAATTTTTCCTTTGTTATGATAGTTTAATATATATTAATATTGACAATTGAAATTTTTTAAGATCAATATATGAAAGGCTGGGAGAAGTGATGCATGTTCTTGTTGTTTTATTATATATATTGATCATGTGATTTGTATGGGTTTACTAAAAACTCAAAATCATAGTCTTTGGGGTCCTTATTTGTGCACCAAATTATTTTTGGAAGTCATGTTTTTTTATTTAACAATTTATCTGTGAAAAATATTAACCACATATACTCACCAAATAAATGGATACACTAGGATCACACTGTTTATGTGATAACCTTCGAATTAACAAGTGTAATTAAAGGAGGTGTGATTCGTTAAATATTAAAAATGTTTTCCCTTGGTTAGTGTGTTTATGTGGTTGTGGGAATGATTTTGAATAGGTGGTTGGTTCTATTGATTTGGTAATTCTCGAAGTGTTATTGTTGTGCAGCAGAGTTGTGAAATTGGTTGTGGTTTAATGAGTTACTAGATGTGGTTGTGTGTTCAAGGTTATTTTAGTTAGAAGGATGGATTGGGAAGGGTAAATTTGAATAAGGATGTTGTTGATTTTTATGGGTGATTCTCCATTGATAATATACAGAATGCTTCATCCCATATCTACATATTTATATATGAAATATCATGAATAGGTGTTAAATGGGGGGGAAATGTGAAGCAGCCTTAATCTATCAGTGTTATCCACATTCTAAAAACGGTGTTCCTTATTTTCTATTGTGATTAGTAGTTTCTAGGTATGTGAATTAATTGATAAAATAATTTCATAATAAAGAATAGAAATTGTAAAATAAATTTGGTAGGGAATGTGAAATGGGTTTTGTGTCTTATTATGTGGTGTTGTGTATTTAGAGGTAGTAGTAGAGTAAGAAGTGTCATGATTTGGTGGTTATTATAAGACCCCATAGGTTGGGCTTCAGTGTGTGGTATCATATATCTATATACATTTACTTTCCTTATGATTTCTATGTGCATCCCACTTTATTTTAACATTATGTGCTGAAACCCCCATTGTCATAGGGGAGGGTGTCTTTCCCAACATCTAGTGAGGAGGGGAGATAGCTAGGTTCCCTCTCTTTTCCACTCTCTCTTCTACTTAAGGTAGGAATTGCACAGGTTGTGATGGAAGGAGGTTTGTTAGTGTTTTAGATATCAGATGAGATGGACCAGGTTTCTTTGGGAAAGATGTGATGGCCCTGGTGTTTTTGGGTGAGGTGGATTGTGATTTCCCAGATGTCATTAAGATGAGAGGTGCCTTCAGGATAAGAGGTGACTTGATTTCTCCCGTGTATTTGGGATGATATGTGATGTGGTTTATAGCCTAGATGTTTATGGTCTATATGTGTTGTGAGTCCCATGTGTGTTTGAGAGAGTTGTGTTGTGAGGCACAGGTGTGTTCATGTGTTTTTGATGTGGTTTATCGACCATATGTGTGAGGGTAGGATTTTTTGTTGTATACGGAAGAGATCAAAGAACAAGGAAGTTTGATGTTTGGAAAAAGTGGCATACCAAAGGGAAAGTGGTGAAAAGTACCATATAATTGATGTGATTTATATTATATATCTTGGTTTTCGTTACTTAGTGAGCATTCCTTGGTGAGGTTGTGGTGGTTAGTATACCTTCTTAGGTTCTGTTTAGTTCTACCATTTTATCATGAGTGCATTAGTATGATTCTTTTAGATGTGCACGAAAAAATTTGGTTTTCCTACTGAGTATATTGGTATTCTCAAACTACGTATATAAACTTTTTTTCAGGTTTCCGTAAGGATTTCACAGGCCATGTTGGACCATACTATCTATGATATTTATAGTTTTTTGTTGCTTATTAGCATTACATCAGGTATTAACTTTTGAGAATTTTGTATCATATCGGTTATATTCTACACATGCACAGGGGATGGTTGTTGGATTTATTTTATATTATTTCATGGAGTTTCATTGTGGATGATTACTATTATCTCCTGATATTATTTTTATAAATGGTTAATGCCACCCGTATTGTGAGGTTTGTACACCCTTGGTGCTAGTCGCCAACCTAAGGGATGCTGGAGGTGGGACATGGGGGTGATCATCTCTCTTTATTCATTACTATCCCAAGAGGGGTATCTTTAGAGGGAGGGGGTTAATAAATAAATATATTCGAAAAAAAATTATTGATATGTTATAAAATTTCACCATAGTAAATATATTAATAAACAATCCGGATAAAAATGAGATTGTAACAAAAAACTCTTATCAAAAATATGTCTTTCTTCGTATGTTATCTAACATCTGGTATAATAAATTTAAATTTATTATAATTTTGCAATAGAACCAAATTAAAACTTATAATTCCATATATGTTCAACTTGTACATTTAAACACCCATTTATTAATAATTTTCTATTCAAATCTTCATTCTCAGGTGTTAACTATTTCCTTTTTTATGAAATTTTTGGTTGAGTGGTTCAAGTACTTGTACTCTATCATGGTTCCATAATCTACATAATTTTAATAATTATATAAATATAATATATATTAATTATATACATATTTATAACCATATATAAAAGGTATATATAGAAAAATAAATTATATTGTTCATGGAGATGGTAGTACATACATACGTTTAAAAGATGTTTTCATTTTCTAAAAAAAGAAGGAAAAGAAAGATAAAACATATTTGATAATTAAATAATAATAATTATATCATAAATATCATATAAATTTATTAAATTCATCACTATTAATATCCATTCATGGTTTATATGGAAAATGCATCATATCATTTCCTAGTGGTGGTAGTCCCCTCATTTTCACGAAGTATACATCCATTTACCATTAGATGTAAAAGAGGTGGAAAAAGAATATTCCATAATTATAATAACATATAAATATTTTTGTGGTACTGAATTAATCATATTGTGATGGATATAATACATTTAGAAAAGGTGTAAGAAGAAATAAAATTTAATGTACTTGGTTAAGAGTTATACCTCTTCATTAAGAAACCTCCTTTGGATTACAAGTCTCACTACAGGAAAACGGAATATTTGCAACGGGCGATTTGCGACGGGATCCCGTCACAAAAGACCTTTTGCGACGGAGATCCGTTGCAAATCGCCCATTGTCGAAAACGGCATCACAAATAGGTGTTTTTGTGGCGGTCTCGTCGCAAAAATAGTATTTGCAACGGTATTTTTCCCCCGTCGCAAATTGGTTTTCGTTTACATATAAAAAAGGTATTTGTGATGGGTCGTCGCAGATATATTAGTTGCGATGGGTTTCTGACCCGTCGCAAATGGGAAATTTAAATAATATTTGTGACGTAGGTATTTGCGATGGACCGTCGTAGAAAAAGTTTTTACGACTGGTATTCTTCCCGTTGCAAATAGGACGGCAAAAAAAGTTTTTACGACGGGGCACCCCGTCGGAAATACTAAAAAAATAAAAAAAGTAAAATAATTAATACAAATCGTATAATATTATATAAAAATAATAATAATAATAATAATATAAAAAAAATTATATTATTATAATATAAATAACAAAATATATAAAATATAATTAATAAATATTAATATAAAATAATAATAATATGAATATAAATAATATAATATTATATAATAATTATAATATTAATAATATGAAAAATTAATATAATATTATTATTATTAAATTATGTATATAATAATAAGATTAATATTAATAATATAAAGAAATTATATTATTATAATATTAATAATAAAATATATATATATAATATAATTATGAAATATTAATATCAAAAAATAATAATAATACGAATATAAATAATATAATATTATATAATAATAATAATACTAATATTAATAATATAATATTATTATTATTAAAATAAACATACATATTTATGAAAAAATAATATTAATATTATTAAGATTAATAAAATTATAAAATTATAAACTTCCCAATATTAATAAAAAATATAAAATATTAAAAGTAATATTACTAAAATAAAAAGACATTAAAAATAATACTGATAAGTAATAAAATATTTAAAAAAATAAAAACAAATTAAATCATTCAATATTCGTACAAATTTGAAAGATGAATTATAAATAGTTAATATGACAATAAACTACGAACATAAATGTTTATTAATTGTAAAAAGATCACTCGGGGGTAGATAATCTAGAGGACCTCGAGGAGGTGGTGGAGGAAACTCCATCCCTAAACTATGAGTCAGACGACGCATATACTCCATCTGCTCCTGATGTTGCTCCTCATATCGACGCCTCTCCTCATCATGCTGCTGACGCATCTGCTCCTGCCATCAATGCATCTCCTCATCGTGCTGTTGACGCATCTACTCCTGCCCCTGATGAAAATCCTCTATAAGCTAACTCTGAGCACACAGCTGCTTCTGATACTGTGAGGCAGAAGATGATGTATCTCCACGAGCTCCTCTCGAGCCAGACGCCGACATCGCAGCAGTACCATAATAAGCTACAAGAGTCAAATGAGAGTTGATACCAACTACTCGGCCCTTTTTGAAGCCATACTTGGTCGCCTGCATCTATGTCGTCTCATCAAAATGGTGGGCACTAGTCTGATCACCTGTCTCGTCTTGAGTCTCAGCTTGTGTCTGAGAGGTCGCGGCCTCATATGACTCCTTAAGTTTCAATTAGAAATTAAAATACTGAAAAGATTATATGCATTTAATTTGAAAACTGAAATGAAAATAATACTTACCACAATCTGACGCTGGTGGTCACCTCTAATCTCTCCGATAGTCGAATCAGTGTACATTCTCCGATAAACGTCGTACGTCGTAATACCGGGATGCTCGGCTTCCTATATGAATATAAAATAAACTTTTTATATTTAAAGTTGTATAAAATATTAAAAAATAAGTATTTACTAGAATCTCTCTATGCGCACTAAATGTACGACTACCGGCTCGATGCGTCACCTCTTGTCCCCCCAGATTCTGTCGACCCAATGCAGATCTCCTCTAAAACCCACCACCCAACCAGTGTGTACATAATCCATCCCAAACATGAGATGAAATGTACTCTGGTCGGTGGGCTCTATAGGACTCATCAAATTCTGTCACTCTGACTTTCTTTACAGCCACCTTTCTCCGATTATGCAAAAACTGACTGAAACCGTCATGCATAAACACCACCCATGCCGGGTGGATAGTGGCACGCATGCTCTCATCGATGGGATACCATAAACCCTAATATAAAGTTATTAATGAATTAAATTTCAAAATAAATAATATTTAATTATGTACCAGCCAATGATCGAACATGGCGGCCTACAAATCAGCGGAAATCTAATCCCATGTGAGCCAGGGCTGAGAAAAATAATTGTGCAAGATAGCGCTCCCCTGTCCAATAGATATATGCATAAAACATTGGAAAATTAACAAATAATCAAACAATTAAAATATAAAAAAATTATAATTAAAGATAACTAAAATACATAGGTTACCATACCACCGCATGTGCGCATCGAATCCAAGAGGTGGACGTCGATCCGGGATAGGATCTGAAATCATCAGTATGGCAAGACCACGCCCCCTCCGAGTGCTCCCTGTAGTGCCAATATCCTGAGGGTCATATGACTCAAGAACCTCATCATCCATAGGTAGATCAGCCTCCAGAAACTGACGATATGTTTCTGAGTCCATCTCAAACATGAAATGATTGTCATTAGAAAACAGTTGAAAATAACTATTATATATAGATATATATTTGTTATGATTCTAACCAGCATTTTTCTATGTCAATGTTCATCTTCATAGTTGTCAATTTCAATTTCAATTTCTTCATCTTCCTCATCAACATCATCAATTTCTATATTAGTTTCACTTTCATCATCTCTTGTCATTTCAAATTCAGTTGTAACATCATTGACAACATCATCACCATCGACCCTTAACTGTGGGGTGTTATCCTCGATATTCATGTCTCTTTGTGAAAAAGATGTGTTTTGAGGAGTATCCTGAAAAATTTCATTTCCTGGAACTTCAGTGGAACCACATTCAATTTGAGTAAACTGATTTTCTCGAGATTTTACATTTATTATACACCACCAATCATCAAACTCTTTTGTAGTAGCACAGTATTTTGCATAATAAATTTGATGTGCCTGATGAGCCAATAAAAATGGTTCATTTACTACAAGAATACTTTTATGTTTAATATCAACAATTCCATGAGTCGGATGAATACGCAAGCCTCTCTCAGTATCCAGCCATCGACATTTTAACATTGTTACATAATTACGTCCCAAATAACACAGTTCAATAATTTTTCAAGCATACCGTAAAAGTAAACTTGAATATCTCTATGATGTTATCCCTTCAAACAAACACCGCTATTCATTTTTTTCTTTGATTCCCCATATGCACGTGTATGAAAGCGATAACCATTCACCACATATGCATTATAAGATTTAACTATTTTGGATGGTGGGCTACTCAATATACGTAATCCACTATCAATCTTATCATCATGTACAGATACCTGAAAATTTGTAAAACATTTATCACTATTACAAGTAATAAATTAATTTTATATGTAAAACCAAAAAAGAATCTACGTTACCAGTTTTTGAAACCAGTAGGCAAAATTTTTTTGCCAACGTTCTTTTAAGCCAGCTGCTGTAATTTATGGAAATTATTTCTTGATATGATCATCTTATAACCTACAAATACAATATGATTAATTTACTGTAACAGAATCTATAGAATAAGGGATAGGAGCACTCACTGTACAATTGGTGACATTTATTCACAGTTGAGTAGAACATATGTATGAGCTCTATGATGTTCATCATCTGAAAGTCATCTATCATGAACTCCATCAAATCCATGTTCGGGCTGATTGACAACTGATAATTGATTGTTCATATCATCATCAACATTCCCCTAGTTCCGGCCCATGCGATTAAATTTTGAGGGATATTCAGATTCAAAATAATGAGAGCAGAATAAAGAAATTTCCTCTTACAAATAAGCTTCAGCAATTGAGCCTTCAACTGATGCTTTGTTACGTACTTTTTTCTTCAATTTCGGCATGCATCTCTCAAATGGGTACATCCATCGAAACTGAATCGGACCTCCACATTTTGCTTCATCTAGAAAATGTAATATCAAATGTTCCATTGAGTCAAAGAAAGCTGGTGGAAAGATTTTTTCCAGTTTTCATATAATTACAACAACAGCTTCTTCCAGTTTGCTTAGTGTATCGTAGTCTGTTGTCGCCGCACACATGTCTTAGAAAAAATATGATATATCTGTTATGGAATCCAAAATCTTAGAATTCAACAAACCTCTTAATATAATAGGCATAAGTATTTCCATTATAACATGGCAGTCATGACTTTTTAATCCGGTAATATGACCATTTTTAACACATCTTCCCAAGTTGGAAGCATAGCCATATGGAAGTCTCAAATCTGCAATCCAATGACAAAATAATAAGTGACTCTCTTTGGTCAGTGTATAAGCTGCTTTTGGCTTCATTAATCTTTGTGATCTGATATTTTCAAACAATTCATGTTCTGGTCGCCGGAAAATTTGGGCAAGATCTAATCATGCCTTTACATTATCTTTGGTTTTACTCAGTGTATCCAAAAATGTATGAAATAAATTATCAAAACATTTCTTCTCAATATGCAAGAAATCCAACATGTGTCGGACCAACAAATCAGACCAATATGGCAGATTCCAAAAAATGCTTTATTTTGTCAAATTGTGTTCTTTCCCAAATCCATGAATTTTCTGTTGGTTTATTGTCGGTCCAAAATTGATGGAAGGTAATGAAAATACAATTGATTGTAACTCTGTACCTGAGATCATTTTTGGAGGTTCATCTCTTTCAATTCTGCCTTTTCTGAAATGAGATTTATTCCTTTGAAAAGGATGATCGATAGGAAGAAATCTGCAATGATAGTCAAAATAGAAAGGTTTTTTTTCCATTCACGAGCATAAATGCTTTGTTGTCTCCCATACAGTAAGGACATGATTTTGGACCATGTTTACTCTAGCCAGATAACATGCCATATGCCGGGAAGTCACTAATTGTCCACATCAAAGAAGCTTTCATTACAAAATTCTGTTTCGCAGCAGCATCATATGTACCAACACCATGACTCCACAATAAATTTAACTCATCAATCAATGGCTTCAAATAAACATCAATATTCTTTTTCGGATGTCCTGGGATTAATAATGTCAAAAATATATAAGGCTCTTTCATCAACATCCATGGAGGTAAATTGTACAGAGTTATAAAGACAGACCAACGGGAATACTGACTACCAAAAGATCCAAATAGGCAAAAACCGTCAGTAGCAAGACCCAATCACACGTTCTGGGATTCGAAATCAAAAGATGGATGTACTTGATCAAAATTTTTCCATGAATCACCATCAGATGGATGAATCAATCTTTTACCATTTGAAATTTTGGTTTTGTGCCATGACATTATTTTTGCTGTGTTCTGAGACATAAATAAATGTTGCAACCTGGGTGTAAGCGGGAAATATCTCAACTATTTTACATGAATCAATCCAGGCTTCCCTGATTGAGCTTCTTTATACCTCGATTGTCCACATGTGGGACAAATATCCAATGACTCATTTTCACCAGAATATAAGATGCAATCGTTTGAACATGCATGGATCTTCTAATAACTAATGCCCAGATTATGAACCAGTCTCTTGCTCTCATAATAATTAGCAGGCAACACATTTCCTTCAGGTAACAGTGCTTTAACCAAAGAAAATATCTGATCAAAACAGTTATTTGATGTTCCATCATCTAATTTAATAGCCATAACTTTTGCAACTGCTTCTAATTTGTTTATCTTGCAACCAGGATATAATGCATCCTCATTAGACCTGAACAACTCTGCAAATTCAGATGGTGCCAACTCGGGAGGTAAATAAACATCATCCTCATTTTCATTTTGTTGAACGGATGACCCTACAACATCATGTACTAAATTCGGAAACCATGATGGATCAGTAATCAAATTATCAATATCTTCTCTATAATAGCGTTCACCGGGTTGATACGAAAAAATATAATCTTATTGAAAACCATAACGCAAGAGATGTTTCCCAACGATGTCAAATGTCTCAAATGTTCTCAGGGCACATTTTTCACAAGGACACTTAATTGTCCCTTCTGGAACAAATTCTGGGTTTGATGATGCAAATGATAAGAAATCTTCAACACCATCAACATATATAGGATTTAAACTAGGACCATTTGGATTTCCGCGCTGATTTATCCAATCGCGATCATCTAATAATGATTGATGTCGATTTCCTTGTTCCATATTCATATATATGTTTCTACAAAATCTAAAACCACTACTATTGATAAATAATTTGATATAAGAAAAAAATATCGTAAAAAGAGAAGATACATAATTAGAGTTATTTCTTAGTAATTACCAATAATTATAGGTGACACAGTTAGTTTGTAATCATCCCCACTAATTATTATTAATTTATAAATACTTAGCAATACTTGAAAAAATGAAATATGCTTGAATAATGAAATAAAATTTTGTAATCATCGTTGTGGAGATTATATTACTAATTATTGTTATTTGTTTCCAGCGGATTGGCGGCAGCTCTTTTGCCTGACGACTCATCTTCTTGCAAGGAGATGAGTCGTCAGGGAAAAGAGCATCTTTTGTCTAATGGCTCGTCTCTTTTTAACTTTCTCCTGACTGAAATCAGTATGAAAAACTTACTCTGACATACGTTAGAGCACATTTTTCATACTGATTTCAGTGGAAGAAATTATCAAAGATATGAGATGTTGAAAAAAAGGTAGCCTCCAATCCACTGTAAATTATTCCAATTTATAACCATATACTCGAATTTATTTGATTTTTGATTAATTATTACTATTTATTACTAATTATTACAAATCTCAATATTTCCAACAGATTTTTCTATATTCTTAGCATGATCAAATGTTAAAGGTTCGTCAATTTTCAGGTTATGACCAATTAAAAGTTCGTGTCAGCCATGTACAATGTAAACTCTATAACTGTCCTTACATGGTTGATCACCTCGCAAGTAGTGTTGCAATAGAACGACACAAGTAATGTTGTTCTCGTCTTTAAAAACTATTTCGCATGACTCTTTACATAGATCATTCTTCCTTGAAAAATGAAGAGAACTTCATTATCTTTCCCTTAATTTTTCATGAAAGAATGGTCTATGTAAAAAAACCATGTGATATGGTTCTTATAGATGAGAAAAACATGACTTGGGTTGTCCTATTGCAACACTACTTGCGAGGTGATCAACCAAGAAAGAACAATTATAGAGTTTACATTGGACCCGGTTGACGCAGACTTTTTATTTGACATGACCGAAAAATTGGTGACCCTTTAAGATTAGAACATGCTAGTAATAAAGAAAAACTTGTTGAAAATATTTATAATTGTAATATTTTATAAAAATTTTATAATTTTAATAATATTAATATTTTTTTATAAATATTAAACATATAATAATAAAATAATTATATTATTAGTATTATTTAATTATTAATATTAGAGTAATATAATATTTTATATTATGTTACTATTTATGTTACTATTTATGTTACTAATTATGTTACTAATTAGAAATACGAAGATATGCATATAGGTTGGGTGGTTAATCAATCATTGAATAGAAAAATAAACATAATTGACTGCTCATCTTCCTCAATTTTCTTTTCATTTGTGTGTTGAGGTTGACAGGAAACTTCTACCTCCACATGTAATATTTGCTTTTACTGTCAAAATTATAAACCTCCTCACCTCTATGCTGGCGAGGAGGTTGATAATTTTTACGGTAAAAGAAAATATTACATGTGGAGGCAAAAGTTTCATGTCAAGCCTCAATAAACAAATGAAAAGACAATTGAGGTAGATGAGCGGTCAATCACGCTTGCTAATTTTCCTAATTCTTTTTAATTGTTTCCTAATTCTTTTTAATTGTTTTCTAATTCTTTTTAATTATTTCTTAATTGTTTTTAATTCTTTCCTAATTGTTTTTAATTCTTTCCTAATTGTTTTTAATTCTTTACTAATTGTTTTTAATTCTTTCCTAATTATTTTTAATTTTTTCCTAATTGTTTTTAACTCTTTCCTAATGGTTTTTAATTCTTTTATAATTATTTTTAATTATTTCCTAATTATTTATAATTGTTTCCTAATTATTTTTAATTATTTCCAAAAAAAATTTAATTGTTTCCTAATTATTATAATTGTTTCCTAATTATTATAATTATTTCCTAATTATTATAATTGTTTCCTAATTATTATAATTGTTTCCTAATTATTATAATTGTTTCCTAATTATTATAATTGTTTCTTAATTAAATCTAATTGTTTCCTAATAATTTTAATTATGTCCTAATTAAATCTAATTATTTCCTCATTATTTTAATTATTTCCTAATTATTTTAATTGTATCCTAATTATTTTAATTGTTTCCTAATTATTTTAATTATTTTCTAATTATTTCTAATCAATTAAATCTAATTATTTCCTAATTATTTGATAATTATTTTAATTAAATCTAATTAAATCTAATTATTTATTAATTATTTGATAATTATATAATTATTTCTAATTAAATATAACTATTTATAATTATTTCTAATTAAATATATTTATTTCTAATTATTACCAAAACATCCTCCGGGAGTGTCGAACCAAGAGTGCAGCAAGGCCCGTTGTCGTGTACTAGGTTACCCTGAGTCAATCTCGAAACACCTTGTCAGAGTTTTCACTCCTAGGTACATAAGTGCCAGAGCCACCTCTGCTTGTTCGTATCCAGACAAGGATTATTTGGTACAACCACTTAATCTAATTATACTATATAGCTACTAAACATTCTATTAAAAAAATTAAAATTAACAATTAAAAATAAAATTAACAATTAAAAAAAATAAAAAAATTAAAAAAATATGAATACCTTCGATATTTTGAAGTAATTTTCACCTTCTAACTCCTTCTCTCCTCTTCTCGAAATAAAAAATTTAAACGGAAGAAAGTTTCTACTTAGAACTGGAAGTTAGAGAGGGAGAGAGGAAGAGAGATCTAAATATTTTGGAAAACAATGGATGGGGTGTATATATAGGTTAGATTATTTGTGACGGTCATATTTGTGACGGGATACTGTCGTAAATACTAGGTATTGCGATGGTATCCTATCACAAATACCTTCGCCCGCATTAATTACGGGCGGCGGTTAAAAGGGATTTTGCGACGGGCTCGTCGCAAATAGCTGCCTTCCGACACACCATTAGCGACGGGCGGATATCCCCGTCGCAAATTCCTATTTACCGCCGCCGGTATTGGTGACGGGCACCGTCACAAATACCTTCTCCCGCATTAATTACGGGCAGCGGTTAAAAGTTTTTTTGCGACTGACCTGTCGCAAACAGCTGCCTGCCGACACACCATTAGCGACGAGTGGATATCCCCGTCACAAATTCCTATTTACCGCTGCCAGTATTGGCGATGGGACCAATCACAAATAAAACCTGGTGAATATTTTTTGCGACGGGACAATTTACCCGTCACAAATAGTATTTACCACCACCGGGTAGTTGCGACGGGTAGAAGGCGACCGTCGCAAATAGGCTTCCCGCGTTTTGGCGCGCAAACTGCGCCATAACTATTGCGACGAGTCCTGTATTTCTGTCGCAAATAACTGACCATTTGCGACGGGAATATATTCCCATTGCAAATACACTTTTCATCAAAGTTGTTGCGACGGGAATAAAACCTGTCGCAAATACCCCGCTCAATAAGCGGTTTTTCCCGTAGTATCTTGAATGGATGGTTGTATGATAAAACAAATACCACTTGAAAAAGTTTAGGGATATTAGGAAATGATTTATTTAGTTTTTTTTTGTGTGAATATTCTATTGAATAATGGATAAGAGAGGACCAGTGGAGTCCTTTTATAAGTGAGGGAGTTGACAAAATTAGAAATTTTTAAAAGTTGAGAATATATTAATGTATTACTCAATCCAAATGATTCAAAATATTTACAAGGATTCAAAAGTAGAATAATATAGGGTGAAAATATATTAATATTATAGGTATTTTAAATATTTATCTAGAAATATCACCCTTATCTTTAGTTTACCCTCCCAGTAAACTAGTTTAAACCTTAACCGTTGTAACAAATTTTTATTATTTTTACTATTCATTATGAATAATAATGAAAGTGGAATCATTAAAAAAACTAAATGATGATTCAAAAAAATAAATCCATTTTAAAAAATTCAATTTTTATATGTGTCATAAATTAATTTTAATGTATACATGAAAGAAACAATGAAAGCCCATTTTTAAATAAATGAATTTTTTATGAAAAAAATGAATCTACATTCATTTCTTTCCTAGTAAAGACTATATAATGAATGATAAAATATTAGAGTAAATATATAATATATAAATTTCATTAAAAATATTAACATATAATTATTTTTTTAATTTATTATGATAAAAACACTTTGTTCATATAAAAATAGTTTTCTAGAAAATACTCTTGTACTTTTAATTTATTTTATCTACATTCATAACCATTAGATAATAATGTAGGAATGAATATTCATTAATTAATATATATTATCAATATATTTCACTGATATAATTTTTAAATAGTAATCAATATTCTTTTTTCGATAAAAAATAACAAATATAAAAACAAATTTCATTCAAAAATTGTCCATTTAATCATTATATGATTTCATTAAAAATTTAATGATTATTTTTTAGGAATTATTCAATAAATTTATTTTTTTAAAAGAATTTATATAAATTTATATATATAATATTTTGGTTAATCATATTCATGTCATCCAATCCAACAACTAGGTTATAAAGAAATGTTATATCAAAAGTTCATTTCGACTATGGGTTATCTATAAAGAAAACTATCAAATACATCAAGTTTATTTCGAAGTAAAAAACATATAAAATCTTTGAGTATTAAATTATTCACTATATATAATAAAAATATTTAATTTAATATCATTTTTTATTTATAAATAAATAGAAAAAAATTATTCCTATAAAAAATACAGAACTATAAAAATCATGTAACTTTTCTACACTATTTGGAACTAAAATAATTAATAAAAATGAAGTAAAATGAAAAAAATGACCAAATTAAAAAATATATAATAAAAAAATAGTGTGGTGATCAAGAATAATTCACATAGATTAAACCCTTCATGAATGTATACATTACTATTTTACCAATTCAATAAATATCAAGCAGTTGATTTTCCTTCATAGTTAAAAACAATACTTAGATTAATTAACCACTATCCTATTATGGTTAAATATCACAACCAAGGTAGATTTAAGGATGACTAAAATATTTTTTTAGTTCCATCACATATAGTAATGGAAAAATGTATCCATAAATTTAAGTTTGGTTTAATGAAAACTGAGTATTCATAAAATGTAATAATAAACAAAATTATAAAAAACCTATAACATAAGGAGTAGGGAAAAAATAAAATAATGAAACATGTGTTGATGATAATTTTTATCCATAAATAGGTGGATTAAATTTTAAATTATTTTATTCATTCTTATTATGATAAAAATAACAAATGTTGATGAGAAATTTAACTATGACTATAAAGAAAAAAAATAAATAATCCTTGTAGTGACTGATTTAAATGGGAATATCTGCATCATAATGATAAAATTAGGAACATATAAGAAAAATAAGATTAAACATATTGAACATAGTGAATATATAATAAATAATACAATAATATATTTTGATGGGAAATGGATTGTTAAAATGATAACATACCATAGGAATATCTTTCAAGTCGTTATCCAGTAGTATGGTGGAAGACTAACAGATGGGGGCTAATGACTACAAATACTAAATCAATTAAAGTGTAAATAAAAATTTGTAAGGGAGTTGAAATAAATTATATATAGTGATGGGGAATGATGGATGAATGGGTGGGGGAAATTAAATTGTAGGAATGTTATTGGGGAAGAGTATGATACTGATCAATGAACTACCAAATGTGAGGGAACCCTAACTCGAAAGTCATAATAACAAGGATAGTTTCCACTAATGAAACCATATGTTATTGATCATGGTATAATGGGGGTTTGAATGAATAACAATTGAATGGGAGGAAACCTAGCTAAGAAATCCCAATGGTGACTGATGGAATAGAACTTGTTGTCGGTACTCCAACTTCTACTGTGTTGGTTCACTTTTTCTAATCGTTTTCATCCTAATTTCCCCATTATGGTTCCTCATAGTTCGATGTTTTTAGTTTAATCTAAAATTCTACCATAATCTATAATATATAGTTTTCTTTTTAGATATTATCCTAGATATGTGGATTCTGAGTTTGTTTTCCCTCAGTGTCAATGATTTGTCGATCATTGTCCTACTCTGCCTCAATCACATAGTTGTGCTCTCATTGCCACCTACTCCTTCATCCATCATTCTCTATCACTAAAATTAAATTAGATAATCTTTTTACTAAATATTTATTCATATTTTTTCTACTTCAGTATGTCCAATCATCAACCCCCATATATTATCCTTGTATAGCGTAGCTAGATAATACCTTGAATGATTTTCCTTTAGTATTTTCATCTTTTTAACATTTCATGTACTATTGACATATATTCTAATATTATTTCCTTTCTTTTTACTATGTTCAATATGTATAATTTTTTTATTATATGTTCCTATTTTTTTTATTTTGATCATTCTATTCTAATTTAAATCGATCACTACATGTTTTTTTTTATTTTTCTAATCATGGATAAAAGTAATCATCAATATCTACTATTCTTATTAGAATACGAAATAATCAACTAATTTAAAATTTAATCCAACTATGTTGGGATAAATGTTAAAATAATCATCTATTTCTTTATGAATGTTATTTTTTCTTCTTATTATATTATATGTTTTTTAGAATTTTATTTATTATTTCATAATTTAGATGCTCAAATTTCGTTCAACCTAAATTAAAAATTTGGATAATTTAATTTTTCTATTCCTCCATATGATGAAACTAAAAAAATATTACATTAATCATGAAATATTCCTTGGTATTAATCATGAACCATATGAGGATGATGAATAATTAATAAAAATAGTGTTTCTGACTATGATGGAAACTCCAATTATAAATTTTACATGAATTTATAAAATGATAATGTATACATTGATGAAATTTTGACTTAACATGAATCATTCTTTATCGACACTCTATTTTATGATTATAATAATCTGTTAATAATTTTTTCAATGGTTTTCTTTTCATTTTACTTCATTATTATTAAATATTTCACATCTAAATAGTGTAGAAAGAACACATCATTTTTATTGTTTAATATTTGATTATAGCTAGTGACAGAACATTCTCTTGGCTTTAGGTACAAAAAACGAGACTAACATAAATATTTCTTGTATAGGAACTGAAAAATGTATACATCAAACTCTCTTTTCATTTTGAATATTTCTCACTTCTATTTTCTTTCAGGTTTAGGTGGTATAACATTTTACTTTTTCCCCCTTTTTTACACTTTAGATTTTTAGTTTATATATCTAATATTTTATCTAACATTTTTTTATTTTGCACGTGTACTATTTTAGATTAGTCATTTATTTATCGAATTATAAACCAATTTGATGTTATATTTCTCATTTATATAGTAGTATATTTATATGTATTTAAAACTGGTTCCACGATGAGTTACCATTTTTCAAAATGGGATAATTTTCATATATCATTCAACCTTCAATACTTTCATTATATTATATAACAATTGATGTTCAATTTCACCTTTTCAATTTTTGATTCATAAAATATAATACTAATAATTGAGTTTCCTATTTAAAACCAATAAAATTTAAACCTATTGTATAAATAAAACATATTTTACTTTAAATTTTTTAACTTCCTTTACACTATAGATGTTTTTCATATATATAGTATATCAAGATTAGATGGTAACTACATTCCAATAACATTTCCCCATTATTTTTTCAATCACATTACATCTTAGAATTGTATTTTTAAATATTAATCATTCATTTTCCCAATTATTTTCATCTTATATGTGTATTATTAAATATTTATCACTAATTTACCTAATTTTAATCCCCTATTTGAAGCACTCTTTTTCATTTCTAGAATACTATATATAATTGAGTTTATATATGGGTAATTCAATATTTGATTTATGCATTTGTAAATTTTTTTAAATGTTATAAATTAATCATTCAATATTAACTTCTACCAAAATACTCTATAATATTTTATTTTTATATTTCTACTCAATGAATTTTAGATGTGTGGTTTTCAAGATTAATCAATTATTTATATTATAGTTTATATCCAAGAGGATTTATAAATTATTATTATTTTTTCCCACTAATATTTTATGAACACATACTATTTTTATCTTATATTAATTTCCCTATTATTAATATCCTTATATATTGAATTTAAATATACAATTTTATGTTTACTAATTTAGTTAATTTTTCACCATTTCTCTACTATTCTCTATGTAACATATCCTAGAAAATAAAATTCATTTATACTATTTAAGTTTTCTATGTGTTGTTTTTTCAAAATATTGAATTTAAATTTTGTGTTACATTTTACACATATTTTTTCATTGATTTATTTTATATGTCCCAAATAAGGTTTCCGGGTTTTTTAGATAGCATGGATATTTCAATTAAAAAAATAATGGTATCTCATATTTTCAAAAAATTTATGTGTTATTTTTTTTAATTTTCCAAGACATTTTACTACTGGTTTTCTACGTGCAAGTCAAACAAATATTTCTATAAATGTATTTTATGGAAAATTAATAACTTCTACCCATGCTTTCTAGGTAAATTAACATTATCACAACCCATCCCACCAGGTCCCATTCCCTGACTACCCAATTCCTACATCCTATAGTCCAGGGTTAGGTGACTAGCGCTGAGTAGGCAGATCCCAAACAAATGGGAGGAATTTTATTATGTACCAATATACAAGCACACAACTCCAAGACATAGATACTGGAAAGTGAAAACACTATATAAACAACCCAATGTAGAATAGAAAATAATTGGAGGAAAAAAGAGGCAAAATATAATCCCAACAAAAGGGAAAGTAAAAGTACAAGTATCTAGAATTCCTTTATAGAAAATCTTACCATAAGGGTAGGTATAGAAACAACTTTCTGAAGCTGTAGAATCACACCAAGTTTGTTGGGTAACTCTAAGAATCACATGGCCTCAGTCCTCCAAGGACTCTATGAAAGCACTGATTGTATTCAAAATACTTGACACGTACAGGAAAATCCCATATAGGGATGAGTAAAAAAATACTCAGTAGGGTACTCTAAAACACAAAGTAAAAGTCAACAAAGGAAACACCATTAAGAAGATACAGTAAAATCAACACAGGTATGTGTCAAAAACACCTATAACAAGAATATCTAGGTATACTTGTAAAGGACTCCAAGACTCAAGGTCTCATCCACGTCCCTTTATATGATCCCACTCGTAGCATGACCGGTCTAGGAGATCTCACTCCTCATGCTATCTGACTATGAGCACATAGAACTAGTCTACCTAAAATATCTAAGACAACACCTGGTATCGGTATGTGAGGAAGTTTCCTTGAGACATATGTCTTACTAATTCAAGGAGTTCTGATATCACATCCAATAGAGTCACTAGAGTCTGCTCACACAAGTAAAAGTATATGAAACCAAGATCAATATTATCGAAAGTAGTCCACATAATACATAGTATTAATGAGACACGTAGTCCAGATGAGACACATAGTCCCAATGAGACACTTATTCTTGATGAGACACAAAGTCTCTGTAAGTCACGTACACTCCAAGTCACAATTCCACTAAGTCGTATAGTCACTGAGTCTCTACCAGCTTTATGATTTCATTTGTATCACGATTTTTCTGGGAGAACCTACTCCTCAAGACAAATTTCAAAATTAATCTTCCACAAAAACATACTTAGATTATCTCAAAAGTACTGCCTCATAGTGAGGGTCCTAACATAGTAAATGGCTCATCAAACAAACTTATGGTTTTGTAGTTATGGCCATTTTAGTAAAAAGGGGTTGGTTGGGTCTGAGTTCATCCCAACCCAATCGAACTGACCCAAACCAACCCTAAGTCCACTGACCCAACATGTTGGGTCAACCCAGCCCGCCAGATTTATCTTGGATTTCCTGATGTTGGTCAGTTCAGTCCACCCAAATGCCGCGAATGTCGCGTCCCACCTTACCAATGCTATCAGCCGATGAGCTGGATGCTCTTTCTGTACATGGTTTGTAGGACCACATATTAGCCAGACAATGTGTAACTTTTCCTTGTTTTCAGTCCTCACCACTGTGGCCCACTCTATCCACGGCTCCCTCCATTTCATGTGGCCGCACTGCCATGGTTTTCTATCTCCATCGTCCATCAAGATGGCGGCCTCCATCGCCACCACCCATGGTACCCTTCTGTGGGATTCCCTGTCGTTGCGGTACCATTGGATTGTGGGTGGCAGCACCTACCATCGCACCTCTGGGGGTATCATTTGGGAATTATATTCTTATTTTCTGGTTTTTGTAACATGAATCGTATGTTAAAAAACCATTCAATCTCAAGATCATAAAGTACGGGGGGGGGGGGGGGAAGGAGAAGCACAAGAACGCCCGAAAAAGGATCTAGGCCTTTGTTCTTTTCGGCCTTAGTTCTTTCTTGTTAGCAGTGCCATGAAGAATGAAAATAATAATCATAAGGATCTATTTCCTATTTAATCCCTACGAGATAACTCCCAACTTGCATGAAGGATCAACCTGTGGATAAACTTGTTAGTGGGTTGATCCACATTTGTCCTATAGATAGAAACAATGGGGAAAGTGAAATCAGATAGAAATAAAACCTCTACCTAGATTCAGTACGATCATTAACGAAGAGAAATTATATCATCATCATTCGTTGACCCTCAATCCTCGGTCTGTTATCCATGATTCATGATATGTGATCCATGACCCTTGATCCATGATCCAACTATGTTCTTCTCTATTTTTCATTCTCCAATGGGATGAAACCACCAACGTCTTTCTCCAGAGTTTCCAGGGAATTCCAAGGTTATGCATTGACCCTAAACTCCAATTAAATTAGGGAGAAAGGAAAATGTGTCGCCCCATTGTAGAATTTCAGTGTTTCCAAATAGATTAATTTAAGAAATGATACGGGCTGACCCATCAGTGCATTGAATCATCATTGAATCGCTAAGAAACGTTTAAAGAGAAATAAAATAAACTTCATTAAGTTTATTTTAATTTTCTTTAAAACATTCCAAAAAAATCTTTCTCAATAGACCTACGTCGGTCGATATTATGCTTCTCTTAAGGAAAATGCCACATTATAATCTCAACGGTCGTATCATATTTCCAATTCGAGCCACCTTTCATGAGTTATTATGATTTCCAAAAATAAAACAATTGTATTGAATTATTTTATCTACTGTTACTTCCTTTTTGGGTTTTCTCAATAGATACCCACGCCAACTAAAGTTAAGATGCTACTAGGGTAAAAACACCATCCTAAATGTAATTATGTCCTCTAATATTTGATTTGGGAACCCATTTAGGAGTTATTAAACTTATTTAGGAAAATCACTCACACACATCATTAAAAACAAAACATTTTTCATCAAACCATTCTTGGCACACTGATCCTCAGAATCTCATGTTGTCTCAGCTTCTGGTCTCAAAATTTTACAAGAAATTTTCTAAAAATAAATCCATGAAAATAAAATTCATTACATTCTCCCCACACTAAGGATTTACATCCTCAAAATACAATCCAAGGTATACCCAAATAGATGATGGTATGAGCATGCACCTACACCCCCCCCCCCCTCCCATGTGCACTTCTAGAGATTCATGTGCTGCTATTGGGCACACACTAAAGGAATCGACTGCCCACATAGGGTCCTCTCTTGTTGATCCTTGATCTCCATTACCAGTATACAAATAAAGAATACCCATTAGAAACTATATTATATGGGATTCCATGAATCTGAGCTATCTCCTACACATAGAGGCATCCCAATCTCTCCAATGGACTCTACTCCTGAAAAGCTATGGAGTGGTTGACTTGGTGAGTCGGTCAATGATCACCCATATTTTATTGTCTCCCCTGGACGTACATGGTAAACCACTAATGAAGCCTTTCAATATTATTTCTCACTCCCTTCCTAGTTCCCCAAGGAAAAATAATTGAAACCACTTACATACATTGGGGATCGACACGAGTTGTTGAAAAACCAAAAAACTTATTCAAACAAGCACTCAAATTTTATATCAACAATTAATCCCAACTTCAATATATTCCATCATACCCAGTGTCGGCCTTGAAACCCACATGCATAACCTGATGCCTCTCCCCCCTCTTGGTGTATATTCCTATAACTATGCGTCCTCTGAAAGGAATGACATGCTCCCCACCATTTGAATATCCATGAGGGGAATTCCCCATGGACAATTGAGAATGTAAATTCTCACCAATGGTGTCACCGAGTCATGCCACCCTAACTCACTATAAGATTAAAGGGGTAAAAACCATTGACTGGAGGTAAGATTCATCATCTCTATCCATGAAGGATGACTATAATTAGGACAACTATTTGTTACCCTATTCAGCAACTATGAACTGGATCTTTTGTAGAGAGCATATGCTACCACATTTCCCTTACCAAGAGTATAGACTCTTTAAAAGTCATAGTATTAGAGGAACTCTAGGCAAAGACTTGGTCTTACTTTTAGAACCATCTATGTGAAGATATAATTGAGACACTTGTGGTCTAATTAGACGATAAATCTCCCACCCATCAAGTAGTGTCTCCACATCTTCAATGTGAAGAACGCCATTTCTAATTCATGATCATGGGTCACATAGATATACTCACATTGTCTCAACTGAAGCAAACCATAAGAAATCAATTATTTCCATTTGATTAGAACACAACGAAGTCTAACCCCTAATGCATCGAAGAACACTGTGTACTTGACTCCCTCCTATATCAAACTAAAGATCAGGGTTCTCGTCAAACTATGTATTAATTAGTGAAAAGACTACATACACTTTTCTATTCCCACAAAAAGATACCCCATTCTACAGGTCAAGGTTCTAATCAACCCTTTGGTAATGTATGGTCATTCTCCATGGTCACTGGGTAAATTTTTCGGTAATCCACCCATAACCTCGAAGACTGGGTCTTACTAATCCCATCCTCTGTAAGTCCTCCACCAAAACCATTTTCTTGCAAAGCTCTAAAAAATCCATCCTATATAATAATTTTGATTTCAGTTCCATTTCAGGGTGTAGAAAAATTCATAAGCCTGTATCCCTATATGGAGGTAAACCTGGAAACATATCATGGAAATATGACCTCATACTTTGCAACTACTGTCGAAAATTGAAAAATTATAACACCCACTACCCCAAGGGTAAGGAAAGTTTAACCAATAGTGATCTAATGAACCCTTCTATGCATGAGTCTATCCCATGATACCTGGGGGTTACTTTTTCACAAACCAAGGAAAATCTCATTTCACTGATACAGACATACTGCACCCTTTTTCTTAAAATAGTCATTATAGGCATGGACTATTGATAACCAATTCATAAAAAGAATGACATTGTAAGGCCTTGATGCTTCCACTAAGTGGTTCCAATGGAAACACTCACCTCAAGGGTTAGACCACACTATCAGCATAAGTTTGATTATCAAGTCTTATTCTATAGGTATCGCTAGATGTAAGGGTCAAGCCATTAGTTTAACCAACAATTCTAGGTCTCAGATAAGATCCATGACATGGAAGAATGATTATCACCTATGTTTATTAATAAAGAAGCTATGAGTAGCCACAGATCATACCTTCAATCATTCTTGGATCACATGGGTCATATGCCATAACTGTTTGTAGCTTCCCCCACCCCTGTCCTCCAACTCCCTCAGCCTTGTGTGGAACACTTGGGTGGTGGTGGTAACTTGTCGAAATTTATACCACCTCCTACTACTCTCCTAGATCCTCTTCCACGTTTTCCACCCTAAAAATTGATCTTTTCCTATCACTTACTCTATCTTAGTGGACCATCTACCATTTCTCTTTCATCAGTAAAACAGGCTATACAATCTCTAGTGAGATGTCCTCGACCATCTCATGAAAACAATTCCCTTTCTCTTGGCTGAATGGGCTCACCCTATAATCCCTGAGCTATAGATCCCCTATCGTGAGACCTCCTATGATAATGTCTCACGCATCCATGACTCTGAGACTGACGTCATCTTCCTGCCCCCATGATCTCTTCTCCTACTTGCCCACTATTGACATCCACTAGTTGTATCCATTCATCCAAATTACTTTCAAGAACAAGGGTTATATCTATCACCATAGAATATGTAGTAATTCAAAGAGGAATATCACTAGATCATATGTCCCTAAGAATTCCTGGCTCAAAGGTCCAATACAGGAAGCACTATTCATGTATCATATACATTGAGTACCTGGGAAGGTTGGTATGCCTCAATGATTACTCAGATAGAGACATGTAGTCCTTCCGAAACTATAGAAGCTCTTGGGAACGCACAACCCTTAACTTCTATGGTGAGATCCCCTTCTCTTAAAAAGGATCTCAATCTCTGTCCATGGAAGAGTTAACTCATTTTATGATTGGGTAATCTAAACCCCTCCATTTCCCTGATAATCCATGTAGAAGGATCACTTCCTTGACCTCCATCTTATCTAATGGTGTCCGGACTAGAAGGAAATATTAGTCACCACCTTAATCCAGTCCTTAACTGCATATGAGTCAGGATCTCCTTGAAACTAGAGGGTCACTATCGCTGAAACTCAGAAAGTGCACTCATCTCATTCATCTCATCCGCTAGTACTATGAGTACCATGTGCTACTCCACAAGTGGTGGTATAACTGGAACACCACTCGTAGGTTCTATCTCTAGTAGAAATCTCTATATCGATCTCATCACCCAGCAGATCATCCTCATGATCACACCGTGGAATCCTAGTTGGCTGTCTATGTGGAAGCATCATGAAACAAAAAAAAGATGTACCATAATCAATAGAGTATACCTGGTGAGCTGACTCAATAAGAACATGTAAAACACAAACCATTACTATATAATACATGTTCCATCGTTTTTTCCAAAAACTATGTTTTTCATGTACCATGTCAAAATGGAAAATTTAGAGTCTGAGTGGATGGATACGTTGGTCACTGCACCAACACCGGATTCCATGTCTTGAAAGCTAAACATGACACACATAACACTATTTCCCCAACAAAACTAATAGACTATGGGTTTTAAAGGTAGAACCGACCTCCTCTAATACCAATCTATTACGACCCATCCCCCGAGGCTAGTTCCATGACTACCCCAAAGCCCACCTCCCATTGGCCAGGGGATAAAGACTAGTGTAGAGTAGGCATATCCCAAAAAAATGGGTGGCATTTTCCCATGTTCCTTTACACTTGCAAAAAACTCCAAGCCATAGATGCTAGAATGTGAAAACACTATGTAAACAAACAGAAGGTATGATAAAAGAAAAGTGAAGGAAAATAGGGCCATAATATAAGACCATCAAAATGTAAAAGTAAAAGTATATGTCTCTAGAACTCCCCCGTAGAAAACTCTACTTGAAGGTTAGTTACATTAATAGCTATCTAAAGTATTAAAAGCACACCTCATTTGTCAGGTAACTCTAAGAACCACCTGGCCCCGGTTCAATAAGGAATCCATCAAAGCTCTGATCATCTTCACAAGACATGACACGTGTGGGAATGGTCGATGAATGGGTGAGTAAAACAATACTTATTATGTAACACAAAAACACAATGTAAAAGACCAAAAAAGAAATACCACTAAGAAGATACAGTCATCTCAACACGGGTATGTTTCAAAAACACCAATTAAAATAACATCAAGGTATACTCACAAAAGATTCCAAGACTCCAAGTCATATCCACTTCTAGCCATATGGTCCTGCTCGTATCATGCTAGATCCAGGAGATCTCACTCCTCGAGCTATCAGATAGTAAGCATGAAAAACTAGTATACGAAATGTATCTAAGACAAAACCTAGTCTTGGTATGTCCCGAATATTCCTTGAGACATCTGTTCTCACTTAGACAAGGAGTCCTGATATCACAACCAATAGAGTCACTAGAATCTGCTCACATTGTTATAAGTATATGACACTAAGAGAATGATTATCGAGCGTAGTCCACAAAACACCCAGTATCGATAAGACACATACACATGATGAGAAACTTATTCCTGATGAGACACCTATTCTGGTAAGTCATGTGGACTCCATGTCAAAAAGATACCAATTCGTATACTCACTGAGTCTCTACAAGATGTAGGATTTTTTTCGTAGCACACTTATTATGGGTGAACCTACTCCTCAAGCCTATGGTCATAATTAAACTTCAACATAATCTTACTTAGAGTATCTAAAATGGTTTGTCCCATCATGAGGGTCCCAATTCCACAAACAACTCATCAAACAGGCTTACAGTTTTGAAGTTATATCCATTTATGTGCAAATTGGCAGGTTTGGTTACAGTTTGGTCTAACCCAGTCAGACCAATATAACCATAATCGTCAGGTCCACCTGACCCCATTGGGCCTGGCCCATTTTGTGGGCCTGACCCACTCGATGTAGGCCGGTTCAGTCCACCCGGACATAGTGGATGTTGTGTCCTACCTCACCGACACAGTTGGCCGAGGAGTCGGCCTCTCCTCTCACATGCAGTTCATGGGACCGCATGATAGCTAAACAGTGTGGTGTCATGCCATGTCACCGGCCTACACCGCCGTAGCATGCCCTGTCCATGGCTCTAATCACCGCCTATGGTCATTCCACCATGGGTACCTGCCATCATTGGCCATCGTAAGGAGGCCTCTTTCGCCACAACCTGCAACCCCCTATCGTGGGTTATTACATAGTCGCAGTCTTTTTGGACTGCAGGTCTCCACTGCTGTTGACTTCCATGTCGGTGGTTGTCCTCCAGGCCTATCCACACCACCAGGATGATGTGACTTTTTCCATTGATCGCTCTGTCGATGGTTTCGTCTCACATAATTCCAGTCATCACACCTCTATGACATCATTTGGGCATCAGATTGTCGGTTTCAGGTTGTTGGTCCATGAATCAAAGGAGCAACAACCACTCACTCTCAAGATCAAGAAGAATGTGGTAAAAGTTAGAAGCATAAGAACACCCGAAGAATTATCTAGGACTTTTTTTGTGATTACCTTTTCTCGTTCTTGTAAGCAAGACAAAAAAGAATGAAAATAATAATCATAAAGATCCAATTCCCATATAATCCCTGCAAGATATCTCCCATCCTTCATTGACGATCGACCTATGGATCAACTTTTAAGTGGGTTGACCCACACTTGTTTATAATGAAATAACTGGGAAATAGAAATAAAATAGAAAATAAAACCCCCACCTGGATTTATTTTGATCGTTGATGAAGAGTGATTGCTTCATCATCGTTCATCGACCCTTGATCTTTGATCCATGATAAATGACCCATGATCTGTGATTCGTCGACGTTCATCATTTTTTTTCCTTCCCCAATGAGAGGGAACCACCAATTCCTTTCTCTAGAGTTTCCATGGAATTCCAGGGTTATGCTTTAACCCTAAATTCATGTTTAATTTTGGAGAATGGAAAACATGTGGGCCCATTGCAATGTCTCCATCCTGTTTCATTTAAGAAATGACACTGGTGGACCCATCGTTGTGTTTCAGCGTCACTACATCACTACAAAATGTTTAAATATAAATCAAATAAACTTATTTACATTTATTTTATTCTTCACTAAAACATCCAAAAAGTAACTTTCACAGTAGACCCATGATGGTCGATGTTAGGCCCCACCTAAGGAAGACACCACAATACGAACTCAACGGTGGTGTAAGATTTCCAATATGATTCATCATTCATGAGTTATTAGGATTTAAAACAAATCATAATTTTATTTAATTATTTTATTTATGGTAACGTCCTTTTCCATTTTTCTCTCTGGAAACCTGCTCCGACTAAAGTTAAGTCATGCCTATGTAAAAATTGTAATCCCAAACATAATGGTGCCCTCTGATTTTGGATCTTGAAACCTTTTTAAGAGTTATTCCACTTTTCTAAGGAAACCACTCATGTGAATTATTAAAAATTTAACCTTTTTTGAACCATTACGGGCACAAAAAGCATCAGAATTGTATGCCTTCTTAGCACATGGCCCTAAAAGATTTTCAAAAATTATCTAAAAATAAAACTAGGAAAATTAGATTCATTACAAACATGTACACAAAAATACAACATATACAAAAATTAATTCCTTTTTTGTTTTTTTTTTATCCAACATACAGTAATTAATACCTTTTCAATTCTATTGCTTAGGGATCAAGGTTTTGGATCCAAAATAATTTGGATAAAGAATAATAAAAGGTATGTGATTTAATTTCTCATTCATTTAAAGTTTTCCTAAAAAAGTAAACATATATTTTCTGTGTCATCTAAAATTAATTAATTTCCATTTCTATTTCCTTAAAAATCAATTTATCAATTAATATAATACATTTTTTTTCAATACAATTCATTTAATCATAAATAAAAATATAGAAATAATATATCTTCTTGTCCATATTATAATATTCTCACATAGTAATTATGGATTTATTTTAAATATAAGATCCAATTTATAGAAAATATTATTGATGTATTCAATTGAGTTAGTGAAACAGTTTCACAAAAATCATTAATATTTGATATCATATTGTAATTTAGTTCATATTTTCTTATCTTATTATTCTTATCAATCCCCTTTTATATTTTAATTTTAAATTAAACTATTTTAAACAAATATGATACATTATGACGTTTTTTTAGTATGGACTACTAGAAAACCATATTTTTTCTTAAAGGATTCCTTTTTAGGAAACCTATTTCTACCATGTTGATATCTAGTTGTTTCATAGACACATAGTTATTCATATTAATATTATCATAATTTTCTTTTAGACATTTCATTAAGTTCATTAACATTATAATTTTTTTGAATGTTGTGGAATAAGATGAGTTAAACATAATGTGGATAATTTCAATAGTTCTTATGGGCGATGTAATAGGTTCATGGATGAATTTCATATACAACCACATGGAATATGGTGAAATGTGATAGGAACAACCTACATTGATCTTATAGGAGTCCACTCATCTGATATCATGGATTTGTTTTTTCCATTCCTCAATAAAATTACATGGTTTGACTACCAATGATCCTAAATCCATAACGAATTCTCAACTAATCATGTGTTTCCCCCCCACCCATGATCCATAACTAATTTTTTTAATTACCCATTATCCTCCCATTTGAAATTGTTCATGATTATCTCTAAGGAATATCTCAACTTTTATCATTATAGCTTATTTAAATATTTATATTTGAAATTTCAAAACTATTACAACATTATCCTATAAATTTCCCAAATTAATTATCCTCAAATTTTATCTTTTATCCACCATTTAATTCATCTAAAAATTAAAGCTAATTTTCCACCTCTATATGGTAAAAGAATGTTGTGGTTCAAGGTTCAAGATTACAATGGAATCTTTTTCTCCAAACCAATTCATTGGTATCCTCAGCTTGAATCATAAATCAATGACTAGCATCATGATATTTATGACTGGAATATAAGAATAAGCATTACTTTGTTTACTTCTCCATAAATATCACATCTCACAAAAAACTAATCTTACATAATAAATATAAAATCTTTTGAATAAATTTAGTGAGATAAAATTTCTTACAAATCCTTTAGAAATATCTTATGTATTCTCAAAAATATCTGATTATAAATATTTCATACCATCAATAAAATGTTATGTGACAGATTGTAAATATTTTATATGATTTGAATTATCTTACATATCACTTAGAAAATCGAATTTAACTATTTTAAAAAGAAAATCTTGTCGTATGGTGACTGATTACAGAGGGTTGGTTTGTGTGAAATAATTCACCTTGGTCTTACTATTTCTGAATTGTTTCTAACAGGTTTTTTTGGGGAACTAGAAACATCCAACTATTCTAAATCTTGGAGGGACCTGCTTTCCAAAGGAATGTGCTCATTTGGAAGTATATCCAGTGATGCTTAATAAATTACATTGGTCGATAGGATTTTTAGTTATTCTTATCACATCCTTTGGGGGAGTTTCCTACTCTAGGAATCTCATAGGTTTAAGATATTTTCATGAGTCCTTTATTAATTCCAAATAATGATGTGTGTCACCCTTGAATTAATAGTCCATTATTAACATGTATGGAAGTTATAATCATCTGTATGTATCTAATTTTATTCATCAGGGGAGATATTTATATGTATATGAGGTTATATATCAATGGTATCACCTTAGGTAATAATTAGATATTCTTTGGTAATTATTACGATGATTCTAGTTTTCTATCCACACTGTGGGGTGCTCCAGAATGTGTTGTTATCGAGGGAGATAAGAGTTATTTTTATGTTGTTATCAGACCCATGGAGGGGATTCCTATGTTTCCTTGTTAAAGGAATCAGATCCCATGTAGTTCAGTTTCGATTAATGGGGCACATCATACCTATTAAGTTCATGTGATAAATACCAAACCAAGTATTTTAACATCATGCAATAAGAATGTTTAGGTGAAAGGTACCTAGTCCAATTTTGGTGTGGGAATTATCTAAATTTTTTGAGGGAATCCAGAAAGGATATGAATTTCTAGGATGAATTAGACCCTACTATGAATGAGTAACAAATAGAATATGGTTAATTTTGGATTTTTGGTTTAAACCAAGGGGATGATTCCTATGTATACCATTTTGGTAGGGAATCAAAGCCCATGTAGTTTAGTTATAAGTACATAGGCCTAGGGAGGCCCCATGAATTTTCCACGCAGAGGAGTATGGATCTTTAAGAGGAATAAGTTGAGTATTACTCTTGATGAGGATACCCTGATGAATATGTTTGGGGTCATGAGAAGTGTCTTGAATCATGGTTACTTAGAGGTTTTCTTCAGGGATTACACTTGAAGTGGATTACTGAGTGAATAGGGGTTATGATTGGGGCTTAATCCTCAGAAGGATTCCCATGTTGGTGAATGGATGAGAATTATTCCATGTTGGTGGCCCAGATTTAGTTGGGCCTTACACTTGGAATGATTCCCATAAGGCTCAAGATCATGTGAATTTCATGACCATCGTCAACCTCTAAGCCCTCATGAGTCGTGATTGGTGTGAGAAACAAGAGGAAGAAGAAGATCCAAGAAACCACATGCTTTTACCTGATGCTGGATATATGGCCTAGAGGAGGATTAAAAAAAGGATCTCTGTGAAAATGTGCCTCTAAATTTTTGGATACTGTGATTGTGGTTATCCTTTGTGTTCATATCAATTAGGGTGTTTCATTCTTGAATTTGATTGAAAATAGGATTTAAATTATCTTGAAAACCACACACTTATCCTCATATGTTGGTGAAAGAGGACGAGCCTATAGAAGATCAGAGGATCTGTGATTATCATCTCCTCTTTAATCTTCTTATCCAGGGTAGTCATATCTGACTACCCATATGGACATATCCCTTAGGGAGCGAGGAAGAGTAAAAGTGAAACCTTCTAAAATTAAGGATATGATATTAATCCTGAGGAGTATTACCTTTGATGGTTGATTGTTGTTTATTCCTAAGGAGGATTGCCATTTTATGTTCGGTTGGGTCCAATTCGTAAAGAGGATTCCCATTTTAGGTTTGGTTTGGGATTATTCCTAAGGAGGATTCCCATTTGCGGTTTGGTTGGGGATTATTCCACAGAAGGATGCCCATTTTAGGAACCATGAGAAATGTATCAACTCAAGGTGATTTATAATGATAGGTGGGGTGGTATATGTTGCAACCCAAAATTTAAAGGTACCAAGATAAAAAAAATTCAATGAAACTCTTCGTTTTTATGGGGTCCAATTATTGTAGCGAAGGGATCGTCCTAGAGGGCTAGGACCGTAGCCCAACACTAATCCTGAGGGGTGGGGGTTCAGGGTGCGTAGACCTCAGGGTATGGACTAGAGGGATCACAGAGTTTGGTCGTCTAGGTGGTTTTCCTAGGTATGGGTTTCCTAGGTTTGGGTCGCCTAGGTGTGGGTCACCCTGGTGGGTCCCTCGGGTGGGTTTCTCTAGTGAGTCTCCCTGGTGGGTCGCCCAGGTGGGTCGCTTGGGTGTGGGTCACCAAAGTGTGGGTTTTCCAGGTGTCAGTCGACCATATTCCAATATTGGGACCTCTATCTACTAAGAGCAGGACACTGTAGGTCGCCCAAGTAGGGATGGACTTCTTGGGAGATGGAGTCGCACGACCAGAGCCCTCTCCTAGATTTTTCATCCTAGAGTTGATTATCCCCCAAAAATATGAGTCTTAGGGATCTAATTATAGACCTGTTGGTGGGTCTTCATGAATGGGTGTTTGTGAATTGGCCTATGAGAAGGGGACTACATGAATGGGCATGCACAAATCTCCCTACATGAATGGCTTGAGCGGTGATGTAAATTCCTTTACAAAATATGTACGACTTTAGAGAGCCATAAATTTTTGATATGTATGTACGTTTGGGCTGTGGAACTAGTCAAATAAACGATTTTTGAAGAGATATATTCTTTTAGATGTGGTGAATTCAACAAATGTTCTCGAATGAAATTAGGAAATTTCATTTAAATGCATCGATGCCTTTTTATCATCAATCTTATAAATGCACGGACTACTCTTGTAGGGGGTGTTTTTTCCACATATCCCTCATTCTGGAATTTTATTATGGGACATAGAAATCCAACCTACATATTTTTATGACATGGGGAAACATATCTACTCAAACCTTACATTTATTGTCTATGTAAGGGTAAAATCATGAATTCTATGGAAAAGTGCATGAAACACATTTTTACGATGTCCACAAAAGCCCCCCTAGAATTAGATTCATTCAGAATGAAATGAATCTAATTATAAGGTGATTGTAGGGAACTTTGACACATTTTAAAATCATTTTGTGGACACTGTATCTATCTTAACTATGAAAGGATATTCTAATTTTTTTAATCCATGGGACCTAACAAGTGCAGTTTGAATGTTCTAGAGTCATATGGAAAATCCTTCAATCTTTGTGTCTTTTGTGTTCCCATCCTAATTTTCTTCCTAAGTTCAATATGAAGGAGACATAGTGGGAAAGATTTGGATTTTTTTTAGACCTCCCTTTTTGGTTTTCATCAAAACATATTTTATGCCTTTTATTTTTTCACTTCATGATTTTTTTCCCTAAACCATATAGATTGGAGGTCAAGTGAGCTAAGACATGAATCTTTTTAGAGATCCCCTTGTGGGTTTTCAATATGGTGGGTATTTTTTATCTTTTTATGGGATGTTTAATGTTGTGCAGGTTGGACTAATGAGACTGGTATTTTAGGTCGAACAGCTATAACCATATGTTTTGGGATGATATCCCAAGAAGGTCTTATTAGAACATAATGTTGTGATGTTATTTAAATATTTTATGGGGAATATTCGTACATGATTATGTAGTTCATGATCTAAAACAAGATATTTGATAATATAGGTGGCATCTCATGGGGAAGAATTTACCACTGGTTGAAAACCCTATTTTATGGTCTATTTTATTCAAATCCAACTTGGGTGTGTTTCTTCATAGTAAGTAGTGTCATCCTTTATCTGACAAACCTATTTATGGGATACTTTATGCAAATCCAACTAGAGAATATTATAGCATAGATAGTAAATGGTGTTCTCAAGAATAATAATATTTAATTTTTGATGACTAGAGAGGTTTTATGGGGATTCATATTACTCAATAACATAATGATTAGTGTTTCCCATGGGAGGTGACTGAGAATAAAGAAAGAATATGTATTGGCATTGTTTGTGAATGGGAAAGCACTCCTCCATGAATTTGGCTTGAGAGAACGATGGTGCATTTTATTAAATGATATGTTTCATGGTGGAGACCCATTCCTAAAAGGGGTTGAAACATCATTTAATTTAATTTCATGGGACCAATAAATTGATTGTGCAGTTTAACATCTTGTGGTGAAGATGTTGTGTTGTGCAGTTTAAAGTCATAACCCCATGATGTTATGTTATGCAGTTTAATTTCATACAACATGGAAATTATGGGGTTGTAATTTAAGGTCTTTATCTTTGAATGATAGGATAATTATTCTCCCATTTTGGGTAATCTATCTATAAATGTACCATTATACTTTTTTATGAGGAGGGGAATGTAACAAGCTTTGATCTGGGGATCTATGGATTCAAGGAGTGGTATGAAAGAAGGGATTGTGAAAATAGTGGTGTTATCTCCTAAGGACAAAGTTACTATTGATTGACTAACCCATTTTTTGGGCTTCTCTATGCAAATCCAACTGGACATGTTACCTCATAGTAAATATTGGAATACCTTTTTTGACAAACCTAATTTGTGGGATAATTAATTGAAATCCATCTAGGGTGTGTTATTGCATTTTCAATACAATATGATATCATAAATTCTGAAATTCTATCATTGATGGCCAAAGAAATATTATGAATATTTGGATATCCCTTGGCACAGGTTTGTTTTGTGGAAGGAGGTACCTGAATATGAGTGGATCATGTTGAGTAAAAAATACCCTTGAATTGGGGAAAAGTTTCCCCACACAAGTCTAACCCAAATAAGGGAAACATGGTGCTTGTAGTTTTACAAAATATGCCTTGGATCATAGAATTCTGGAAACTATAGTTGATATGTAGCCTACGAAACCAAGATCGTTCATGCATACATCAGACATGAGGGTGAAAATTGTAAACCATGGTCTTGGGGGTTTTTAGAATAGCATAAAGGATGCGTGACAAGAATTCATTGGATAGCCATAGATTGAATCTCAATCGTACGTTCCAACATAATGTCATCAAAGCATATAAGGACAGAACACACTACGCCAAAATTTGTATTTAGCGGTGGTTCATTTTTTTCTTATAACGGCGGTTTAAACCGCCACAAAATCGTTCTACATCGGTTTTGGAAAACTGCCGCTAAATCGTGTGTTGGGAAATAATTAGCGGCGGGTTTTTAGTGGTGGTTTTAACCGCCACAAAATCATTTTTAATTTATTTTAATTTTTTTTAATTTTATTAATTCTTTATTTATTTATTTTGTGTTTTTTAATTATTTTAAGTTTTTATTTCTTTATTATTTTTATATTAGTAATTTATTTATTAATTATTATTTATTATTTTCATAATTTATTTATTTTGGCATTTTTATAATTTTTTTATTTCATTATTTCTTTAAAAAATAATGAATATTGAATAAATAAATAAATAAATAATAAATGAATAATAAATTAGTAATAAATTAATATTTAGTAAATTAAAAATAAAAAATAAAAAATACATAATAAATAATAAATAATAATGAATAAATGTTAAATATTAAATAAATAAATAATAAATAAATAATATATTAATTATTAATAATTATTTATTAATTAATAATTTATAATAACTAATAATTAATAATTGATATAATATAAAATTAATAATTCTTAATTAATAATTAATATTTTAATTTTAATATTTAAAATGAAATATTCAATATTTAATATTTAATAATTAATTAATATTTAATTAATCAATAATCAATAAATAATCAATAAATTATAATTAACTAATTAATAATAAATGAATAATAAACTAATAATAAACTAATATTTAGTAAATTAAAAATAAATAATAAATAATAAATAATAAATAATAAATATTGAATAATTAATAATAAATAAGTAAATATATAAATAAAAAAATAGTTAAATAAATAATAATTAATTAATAATAAATAATTAATATTAACTAATAATTAATAATTTAAAATTAATAAATAAACAAATAATTAATTCATAATTCATAATTAATTAATAAAGAACGAATAAAGATTAAATAATAAATAATAAATAAATAATTAATTAATTAATAATAAACTAATAATAAATTATTAATTATTAATTAAATTAAAAATAAATTAATAATTAATGTGTACATAATAACTAAATAAAAATAAATAAATAAATAATAACAGTTAAATAAATACTAATTAATTAATTATTAATTAATTAATTGATAAATAAATATAAAATATAAAATAAATAAATAAAAAATTAATTAAATAAATCATAAAATGTTAAGAACCTCTAAAACCACTAAAAACATTGAAATGGCCATAAAATGTGATTCAAGACTCATTTTCTTGGGCCACAACCAGTCAAATTAATGATCGTGAAATGATCTTCAATATGATAAGTGGTACAGGCCGAACGGACACTTAGATCTAATGTTATAACCGTTTGAATTTTAATAAATCGGTGTCTGTAACTAAAACCTCTGTTTTGGAGGTCTTCTGGGCCTTTCTAGTGGAATAAAAAGGTCTACATTACTCCAATATTTGGTACCATAACTAAGCGGCATAGAGCTCATCGCGGACTTCGATTTGTAATATGGTAGAGCTCAAACGGACACCCAGATTAAAATTTATGGTCGTTTGAAGTTCGAGTTCGATTTTTGACTTTTGAATTTTGAATAAATTGTTTCCTTATGATTATCACATGATTTAAATCTCACTTGGTTTTTTCTCATTTCATAAACATTGATTTTACTGGTTGTGGGGCTCAAATGGACTCTTGGATCAGAAGTTATGGTCATTTGATGCCGAAGTCTTTTCTTCTATTTATTGAATATTTTCTTTCTGTTCAAAAATATAATTAACTATTAATTATAACTATTAATTAATTTACACATTAAAAATATATAAAATTATAAATAATAAACTATAGTTTATTGTAAAAAATAAAAAAATAATTTATAATGAATAATAAATAAATAATAATAATAAGTTCATAAATTGATTTTGTTAAATTTTACGACGGTTTTCAAAAAACTGTCTTTAAAAATGAATTTTTTTTAGAATATATTTTTTAAAAAAATTACAAATATTTGTAAAAAAAATAGTGTCGGTTTTCTTGTAGTGAGAAGATTCTACCTAGAGGGAAGTTACCACTGTTTTAGAATCCCATTTTGTGGGATGTTTTCTAAAAATCCATCTGGGCTATGTTACAACATCATCAATGTGGATTCTATTGGTTGAAAATACCCTTTCTATGGGATACTTTATGCAAATCCATATATGGAATGTTATAGCATATTTAGGAAAAATGAGTCCTCGAGTATTAGAAATTCTATTTTGAGAAGTTGTAGAAAGATTGTAAAGATCTGAAAGTGTCCAATATTGGGAGTATGATTAATGGAAGGTATATTTCTAAGTATAAAGGAAATATTGGGATTGATATTGGCCATGAAGTGTATAGTTCCATACATCGATCTGACTCATTCATAGAAGGGGGACAACTTTGTTTCCTTGGTGGACCCCCTAATGAGGTGACCCAAATTAAGAGCTCTTTCATTTATTATTATTTTTATATGGTAGTGGGGGTAATATTATTTTCAAAATGGTTGGGACTAGGAAATGAGGACTAGGTGTCACTACGTAGATCATTGGAATACGAATCAATCCATACGTAGTTTTTAAGGTACCATGAGGTTTAAATTCATATCTTTAGGACATTATTTGTGCAGTTTAATGTCATGCATTAAGTATGAATGTGTATCGACATAAAGATAAAGGGAATACTACAACTGGGCTAAGTCATGGGACTTTAGCATAACTATCTATCTTTTTAAAGTAAGAATCAAACTACACATAGTTTTAAAGATAACGGTCCCCCACACTGATTTAATTCATTAGTGGAGGAAATTAGAGGTGTTTAGATATGGGTTCATTTACAGGGTGAAAACTCAAATTGGATCCTATCATATATATCTGACTCATAAATGACTGTGTAGTGGAATTTACCATATTGTGTTGTGCCGGGGCCTAGGATTGATGATCTAAATTTCACTACGTGTCTCATTGAAGTGAGAATCAAGACACATGCAGTTCTTGAGGAAAATCGTGTAGTTGTTTTCATGCGATGATGGCTTCTAGTGAACCTTTTAAGGTCTTCCATCTTGGATTGTGGTAACCCCAATGTGAATTAACATGCCCTACCTACATAGGGAATCCATTTACCAAAACTCCTAACCCCAAGTGACCTATCTATGGTGTGAGAAAAAAGGAGCCGAAAGGGTTTCTTCCACAGCACAATGGCTATCACAAGTGAAGGGGAATTTAGATTCTATGGTGGATGGGCTAGGAGATATGATCTAGGCATCCTTTTGTATCTCATTAGGATGAAAATCAAGACATATATAGTTCTTAAGGTACCATGTAGTTTAAATTCAATCGGTCGATGTTGGAACCAAGGTTTTTAATTGTTTGAAATGGATTTTGGTATGTTTTTTTTTCAATCCACACTAGGTTGAAAAAGTATTTTTCAATACAAGTGATCTAACAATATAGGCTGACAACAGTGTTGAAGGTGGCATCGTTTCCTAGTGTTTTCTATATTTTTGGTCTCAAAATCTAGAGGTCGTGGATAGCATCATGAAAGGTTTCTTTCTAGAATAAAATCCTCATAGATATGGAAAAGGTGTGGGTTTGAATATGAAAGGTCTCACAAAGTTGGGTTTTGGAATTTCATTATGGGTTGATGGTGTTCTTCATGACTATGAGAAGTGGATCATCTTGAATGAGTGATGAGTTAACGATGATCTCTGTGACTATGAAAAATAACACTAGAGTTTTGTGAATGGTGGCATTGTGTAAATTTATTTTAGAATGATCCATAAAATTCTGTAAAGTGAATTGAGCATCGTGAGCGTCGAATCCTATATATATGTGGCTACACCCACTTCATTACAAATGAAAATAATTGGACAAAAGTTGGAATATATTTTATTTTTTGAATGATGGGGGGATTAATGAATCTGGACTTCTATATAATCTTGAGAATCATGAAAACACTTGTTATGTCTTTATTGATTTTAATGCTTCTATTTAATGGGTAATTTGTGATTATGGGGTATTTTGCGATGACTTATTCCAGCTTCACAAAGCCAGTTTCTTCCACAAAGGCAGTTAGATTCGTGAACATTCTGAGCTTTGTGAATGAGCTACATAAATAGTTGTTCTATATATCAGTTTTCAGTGAATAGTTATTTCAAAGTGCATTAACTTAGGTTCATGGTGCAAGTAGATTCTCATGGTATTCATGTACAATTAATTTAATGAAAATCAATTTAAATGACCTTTAAGTTGATAAACAGACTAACAATTCACCGATGGAAGATACCAAGGGGAAGGCGACTAAAGTGTTCCAAGGGACATAGTGTGTTATCCCTAAAATCTTATAAAGGTAGTGTTCCTAGAATATAATGATTATGTATGAACATATTTATTCCAAAACTAGTGAAGATTTGTGCATTTTCGTACGACTGACACACTATCGACGCATTCCCTAGGGACTAGCCCTTATTGGTGAACCAAGTAAACTTGTTATGTTGTCACTTTTTCATGTGACTGTTTAAATTAATTCACATTACCATTAGAAAACTTTAACAGTTTCATACCAATATGGGAACATGATCCATCACTTTAAAAGAAAAGGGTGATTTTTTTTATTCAACCATCCCCTCTGAGGGTGTTCTGGGGTCCTATAACTCTTATAAGAGTGAGGTTTCTATATTTAAATATATCCTCTTTTATTTTCATGGATAATTCTATAAATTTCTAGGGATTCTTTCTCTTTGAGGGAAGAAACTTACAAATTTGGTAGAATAGTATGAGATATTATCTAAGATCTCTTGTAATGGAAGTTCTATTTTCTATTTCACAAGGAATATATGTCAATGATGTAATAGGGTTGTCTATGACTGAAATAGAAAATAAGATTCTTGATGTAGGCGCCAAAGCACATAATTACCTTACTTCATCTATATATAATAAAATATATCCAAAATTGATTAGTTTCACTTCATCCAAATATATTTAGTGAAAAATGAAAATATATATGAAGGAGACAATAATGTGAAAGAGGAAAACATTAGGTTTTGCATAATAGGTTTGATGATCTAAAAATTCATTCGGATGAAAATGTTGATAACTTTATTAATCAAGTTACTAATGTTATTGGATAAATATAGGGACTTGGTGAATAAATCAAAGAAATTGATATTATAAAGAAAATATTGATATGGCTTCTACCTATCTAGAATCCAGATGTTTCATCCTTCAAGGAAAGGGATTTGTCTAAGATTTATTTGCATGATCTACTGAGCATCCCTGTGGCATATGAAATTAGAGACAAACAAGAAGATGAAACGCCTCGATTAAACATTTAAATGGAATTAAAATACATGTAAAACCATAATTTTTCTAGAGAAATAGTTGAGGAAAATAATGATTAAGATGAAATTATTTTTCTTTTTCCATGAAGTTCAAGAGATGAAAAGGGATATTTTAAGGAAAGGTTCCACTGGCCTATTTTTGGTGTGGTAGAGTTGGGAACATTGAATCTTTATGCTCATGGAATTTGGATGAAGAGTAAAGTGAAGATAGAAACATTTATAATACTTAGAAAAGCTTTCCCCAAATTCGAGACTTCATATGTGGAATGAAATTATATAGAAAGAGTTTTGTCTGTAAAGAAGAAGATGGTGATAATAAATTTTTTTAAGAAGAAGAACTAGAGTTTAAATGTGTAACCAAATCATCTATGCTGGATAATTTTGGAAAATAAGAACCATAAAAATATAAATCTTGAGCTAATCAGTTGATTGGTGAAGTTTAACTCAAGTTTGAACTTGAGTATGCTCTTGGTAAGCTTAATAATCAAAGAATCAGAAACAAAAAGTGGATAGCTATTCTGTAAGAGTTATAAAAAAATTTCAAGAAGCTTGAAGCTGAAATTAATCATTGAGAAGAAGTAGTAAATGAACAATAAACAACTTTTAAAAGATCAAAATATGTAGTAGAACTAAATATCAAAATTGAAGAATATGAAAAGGTCATAAATGACCTTACATCCATATTAGGGGATAATTCCAAGACTATTGAGGGTCTTGAAGAATAATTTGTTACTCCAAGGAATAAAATAGAATGTGAATCAAATTCAAAGGAAACAAAGAAGAAAATATAGTTTGGAATATTCTCATATTTTGAGAAGTTAGAGAGAGCTATGTGTGGTTCGGAAGGAGTGGAGAATGGTTTGAATGATCAAAATCCACGTGCATGGGAAAAAGTAGAATTTTTTGTAATGCTGAAACATCAAAGGTAGGAAACAAGATAATCCAAACCAAAGTGAAGATAAATGTCAGACATATCATAAACGAAGCTGAAGTCCTAACAAACAACACCTCAAATCAAACTGAATAGAGAACTAAAAACTATCCACAAGTGTCTCGAAATGATCAAAGTAGGACATATTTTTCTAAGTAATTAAACATGAGGATGAAAAGAAGTGAGAAGACATTTCCTCTTATGAAATGTGAATTCTATAGCTACATGGGTTATACCATGTCATACTCTGAATAGTAAATGAGCTATTTTATTAGGGAAGAGATTAGTAGTAAAAAATGAGAATGAATTCATATCATACATCATATAAAAGAAATAGATTTTTTTTGATATTTGTTTCAAAGATTTAACTATGTTCATTAAGCTATTGATTGCATGCAAAATAAAGTTTCTATTATTACTTACAGAACTCAGAAAAAACTCAATACCCTCTAACCAGACATAGTTTCTCTTTAAAATAGGTATTATCATATGGAATAAAAATAGGAGTATGAAGAACCAATGTAAATGGAAAATATATTGGAAAAACAACCATTATCCTCCACTCAATAAAATATTTCGTGGAAGGAAAACAAGAAAATTGAGAAATCCAACCATACAGAAATAACTCTCAAAGCTATGAAGAACATTAGCACCTAGATTCTTAATAGTTGATGGTCATCCCATATGATGAAAAATTAATATTTATTTAATAATGTTAATAAATGTTTTGATGAAACTATAATGTTCTATAATGATGGTTCTTTAAAGGTCAAAGTCTGTGGAAGTAAAGAACTATAAAATCACAAGCTGAAGAAAACTAAAGATCGTTATGTGGATGGTATGTGTCAAAATCTTCTGAGTGTGATTCAACTCTATTGAATAGGACTAATATTGAAATTTAATCAAAATTGGGGCATAATAAAAGTAAATATAAGGAATTCAATCATTAAAGGATGTTGAATAGATAAAATAATTTATCAGGTTGATAGTGGAGAGATCATTTCAACTTGACAGTTGAAGAAGAAAACAACTTGTTTCATTGGAGGTTGGGTCACATTGATCAACAAGAAATGGGATGTATATATACATTTAAGATATTTATGGATATCCTCAATCAAAAGAATAAATGGGATAACAATTATAATGCTTGCTAATGAGGAAATTTGGTCTGCATTTCATATCATACAAAGAATGAAAGGGCATAAAATATTCTTGATCTCAATCACACCGATATATGTGGTCCATTAAATGTGGTGGAAACATATGGAGAAAGTTACTTCATTATAATTTTTTGATTATTATATAAAAAATTAATTCATTATAATTATACATAAGAAATAGCATGTTCTTTATTGCATGAAAAGTTATCATATAATTTTTTAATATGATACTAGATGCACAATCAATGTTCTACGATCTAATAATGGAGGAGAATAATAATCCATCATATTATAAAATTTCCTATAGAAACATTGAATACATAATGAATTGGATCGAGTGAGAACACACCAACAAAATGGAGTTGTTGTGTGTAGAAATTTAAAGGTAAACAGTATAGCCAGAACTATACTAATTGAGAGTCGTATCAAAATTCATTAATGGAAAGAGGTTATTTAAGAATAATTTTATACTCAAAATCCAAAATAGATTTATAGGGGAGATATAGTGACCCATTCATTACATAAATGGATATTAAATAATTTTAGATGAATATTCAATACATTACAAAAATACATGCCTAAGGACCGTAATAGTTTATTTTATTTGGAAACATTGAAACAAAATCTTCAATCTTAGTAGAAGATCTTCATAATCTCCCATAAATATCCCCACCATTATTTCTTCTACCTAAAATTTTTATTCATGACATCAGTAAAGGAAATATAATAAAGGGTGTGTTCAGATGCTTAGTAAAGGTAAATAATGAAAATGTGTAAGCATAAAATTAAAAAAAAGGTATGTAACTTGAGCATAAAATTTGAAGATCATACCCTATATATTAGAGATCGTAATAAAGATTGGTATTTCATAATACATGAATCATAAAGAAATGAATAACATAATCCATGAAATCATAACCTCAGAATAATAAATGGAATTGTTGAAAAAATATAAGCATATAATATGATTTCCATAGTACCCAAGGCATTGCTTCCAAGACCATATTGGGAGTATGTGTTCCCTCCCCATACCATATTTGTAGTCATGGATCACTCCCATGACCATATTAGTAATATTATTTCACACTTCATACCATTTTTTTAGTTATGGTTCACTCCCATGGTAATATTGGTATAATTAGTTCACTCCTCATACCATCTTGGTAGTCATGGTTCACTCCCATGACTATCTTAGTAGTCATGGATTACTCTGAATATCATCTTAGTCAATATCAGGAGATATAAATCTTTACCCAATGCATTAGAGGGAGATACAGGTCTCACCTATCTCATAGATATATCATACATAAATGCTCCACAAAATCTTAAACAGTCATATCATAACCTATGAAATTAAATGGGTATAAAAAACATTTAAACATTTCATAACAAGTGGAATATATATGTAATTAATAATCATTACATCAAAATCATAACTTTTGAAAGTGAAATGGATTTGATAAACATATAACCTATTAATGAGAAACAGATTTTATAAACATATAACCCATGAAAGGGAAAGAATTTCATAAATACCATAACATTATGCATAACCCATTGATATAATGGATATTAATGGAACCTTTAAATTGATTCCAATAAGGGCATGAGTTACATGAAAAGATGTCATCTTAGATTGAAAATAATTTTGAAATATCTTTCAAAATATTTCTAGAGGAAAATATCCTTTCTTGTTTAAAAAGGTTTTTTCAATACATTAACCCATTTTATAATAATTTTCATATAGACAAAATTTATAAAAAAATACTTTGAGAGATTATCAATAAATCATGAAAATGTTTTGAAATCCATTTTACTTGAAAACTTATAAAAGATGTTTGAAAACATTTTGAATACTGTTTTCTATGAAAACATATAAAAGAATTTTGAAAATGTTTTGGAAACCCTTTTTCTTTAAAATATCTTTTTTTTTTAAATCTTTAAAAAAATAAACTTTTAATATTAAAAGAAATCTTCAATGTATTGATGAAGTATAAATCCATACATGTCATATGAGTTAAAAAAGAAAATTCCTTCTCCATGGTAAAAAGGGTAGAAAATTTCCCCATTATGAAAGTGATAAGAATATTACTTTGAGAACATTGGAAAATGAAAAAAATGCTAGATTTTTTTAAGGATCATATGAGATTAGAATAATATTATTGGAAACCCTTTTTAGAGAACATGGTTTTGAAGAAACAAAGATTTCCAACTGAAGAGAGGGTAAAGTCAAGATTTCTTAAAAACACTTTCTTAACTATATATTCAACCAAAAAGTATAAAATGGTACAACTACATGAATATATCATGAATTATCATAGGATAAAAAAATTAATCGTTGTATAGAGATATGTAACATAAGATTTCATCGAAGGAAGCATAAACATAATAAATCTCGAAAAGTGATGAGATTGTCACAATAAACACTTATAATTTGGTAATATGGGATCATATTATCCACGTAAGAAAAAAAATACATGAAACTTAAAATATCATAAAAATAATGAGGTTCATGACATAACATGTTTAATGTAATTATATACAGCTCGAGAGAGAATTTAGGTGCATAACAAAACATGAGTCTCAAAGAAGGAAAATTGAGACAAAACTATTTCACCGATTTGTTAACTTTGGAAACTTAATACTCATGAGAGAAAGAACATAAATTGGATATATAAATAACTATAAATAAATTTATAAGATGCATATAATGAAATCATGGTTAGTATATACATCACACAAAAATAAACATTCGTGAACAAATAATGTATCTCACATAAATAGATAGGGAGATGAAATCATATTACCGTGTTTATTGACTCTCTTCGTACTCATACAAGATTCATGTATAATAAAAATATTTTTATTATAAATATTTTAAAAAATAATATTATTATAATTAATACCATATGTTTTTTTTATTATGACCTTATATTACCCACTTTTTAAAGACCTTGTGTTAAGGATTCACTTCGGGTAATATTCACTTTATTCTTCGCATGTATCTTAATTTGTTATATCATTGGTCCTCATACTTATATCATGATTTATAAAATGTAAAATATGATATAAATATAATTTATTTATATTATATAAGTATTATAATAATATATATAATATATAAGTGTGAAATAGAATACATCATTCATGGAGACGGTAGGTCGTACGCACGCATGAACTATATTTCAGTTTAATTATCGTGTAGAATAAAACAAAGTAAAATACATATGTTTTGTTTAAATATAATGATTACATTATATTTATGATATCATATATATCATAAATATTCACTAAAACCATCATTAATACAATCCATGTGGTGTATAAATGAATTATATCGCTTTAATGGGGTGGTAGTCCACAATTCCTCAACTGAAATTATCGTATTAACACAAAAATCGAAAGTATAAAATATCTATATTTTAAAAAGGAATAAATGAGCTTAAAGATATAATAAATTTAAAATATTACATATATAAATATGTTTTTTATCATAATAGACATCATGGTAGGTGTTAATATAAAAATAAACAATCATCGTTTTGTGAGGCAGTAGTTCGCTGTATACAGAAACAGTATGTATGTTACCCATTATATAGAGGTGAGTGTAAGTGTAGGTTGAAAATTTTATATAAAAAATTATTAGTGTATTTTTTATAATTTATTTTATATAATCATATAATGAAGAGTGTTTTAGGGGTGGAGAAGAAAAATAATAGAAAGGACTTGAGAGAGGATGTTGCCTCTTAATCGGGTAACTCCTTTTGGTTTGTGCCAAAAGGATTCCTTGAAATACCTTATGCCCAAGATAAGGCTTCTAGAAGTAATGTAAGAATTTTTTTAATGTGTATTGGGTATATAATTTCCTAACCTAAGAGGTTTTATAGGTTTTAATAAGTGGGAGAGATGGTGGCCTTTTATAGGGAAGGAAAAGGACACACTTGGAATTTTTAAAAACAAGTTAGGTGGACACATGTTCATACCTAAAAAAGTAATAAAATACCAACAAAAATCAATAATGGAAGTTTTATGGCCGCATAAAGGCCATAAATTGGGTTTTTGACAAATTTCTAGGTCATTTGGTCCCCTATTTCTGAGGTTTAGTCCCTGACTACGCTTAATTTGACCTTAATCGTTGAGATTAATTTTAATTACTTTTACTAATATTTTTGGTTAAAAACACACATGATCTAATTAGAATCAAAATATTATAATTATTAAAAAAAATTATATAAGGTTTTAAAAATTCATTTTAGAGATGCGAAAAAATTAATATTAACATTAATCTCGCAGACGAGACAAATTTATGGGTCTTTAAAGTAGAAAGAAGTTTGAAAGTTTATTAAGTTTTTATATTCAATTTCAAAGTGAAATTGATTATAATGAAAAAAAAATTGAATTAATATATGTACAATTGATCTAATGTGACCATAAAAATTTTAACTAATAATTTAACATTATTAATTATTTAAATGAAGAGGTAGCTATTAAACTTAGTTTTTTTCACTATTCATAAAAAAGTGAAGTTTCTTAGAAAAATCCCAACAATTCACCCAAAGATAATTTCATATTTCTAAATTTAAAAATGAAGTTTATTTTGTCAAATAAATTTATATATGGTTCTAAAATAAATTATATTATTAAAATCGGTTCTTTTGAAAAAAAAAATTTAAACATAGAAGGGCTTTACCAAAAAATCGTATCTTTCATTATCAATATGTTTTATCAATATAAAAAATTATAAATAATATTTGAAATTTTTTTTATTTATATAACTATTTCTAGTTTCAAGGTTATAATTGTATAATTTAAAAAAATATAAAAATAAATTGATGTTTCGTAGAATCATTTGTGTTGTATGCAATGTACTCCAGATTGGTGTTGCGGGTAGCGCAAGCCAAGTTTGTATTGTCTGTTGCACATGCCAATTCGGTATTGAGTTTAGTAAATTCCAAGTTGGTATTTCATGTGAAATGAATATTTTAATCAGTGTTTTAATATATATATATATATTTAATAAACTATTTCCAGTTTGACGGGAAATTAAAAATATCGAAAAGATAAATCAATTCGAAAAAAATATTTCACAAAATCTCAGGGTGTTATCTTCTACCCCCATTAAAATAAATTTTTCCATGGAAATTTTTATATGATATCAAATTTTTAATACATAAATGTTAATTCCTAGAAACACACATCATAAAAATGAATACTAAAACTTACCTTAAAAGGTAACGATGGGACCATAATGGTTACCCAAAGTAATATATGGTTGGGTTTCCACATAAAAGAACATAAGTTGGAAGTGAAAACATGGAATGGTAGAAAATTCTAACTATCTGGTTATGATGTATAATTATAGATAAAAAGGTTAGGATAATGTTAACAATAAAAAATCAATAAATCTTCGATGACCTAAGGGACCTTATGATTCATCGAAACTGAAAGTACTAGGATAAACTTTTCGTTTTCCAGTTCCTTTTTCCTAATCTTAAATAGTTTTCATGAAAATATATAGTTGCATTATTTGTGGAAAATCTCACCCTTTTTTGTTCCTTGATACAATTCACCTCTTTCTCTAAAATGGAAGGTGACTTTTTTCATTCCTCAAGTAGTAATAAATCATCAGATCTGTGATATTCCATCCCATTTTTCCTCAGTTGTCATCAACACAAAGTAGTTTGAACATGCTATCCAATATGCATAAATCATCCTATGGAGAGATAATACATTAATCTTACTTACTTCATCTGAATTTTAATCTAAAATTCCATAAATGTTTAACATTATAACCCTTCCAAAAGATGAAAATTAAAATTGATGGGAATAATTTCATAATATTGTCTTAACATTGATCCATCGTATGACACAAAGTAACTCTTGGATGTCACATTACAACATGTGAATACAATAATCCTATATTCTATTGAAACATGGTAATAACCTAAATTTCCACAAATCTTTTTGTAAAACATACATTCTTCCTTATTTTGATGATTATTGGAAATATTATCAAAATTCAAGAAGTCATAAACATCATCCATGGTAGCACAAACATCTTGCCTACATGTACTAAATTGGATCCATGGTAATCAGTAACTTCCACTTTACTTATTAAAATCCCACATATATTTATCCAAACAAAATTATCATAACAAAAGGAACATATTAAGGGTTACCTTTCCCTTAATAATGTGTTTTTCATGGACAACACCTTACAATTATATCACTTCTTTATTGCATCGGAACCATTCAATGTGTTCTTGTAAATCAATAGTGAAAAACATAAACTGAAAATCATTATATATTTCACCTTTAATATAACATAATTCTTGAATCCAAATACATAAAAACATTTATTACTTCATCCTTAAGACATTGATAAGGCTACCACATCATAATACCTCTCTCATTTCACATTCTATCTGTAATCTCTTCATCATCATCAATGTAACCATTAATTTTAACACCTTAATAATTATTTTCAAGATCTTTTCCTCTTAGGAATATGAAATTAATAATGACCACTTAATCCACAATTAAAATACTTATCATATGATTACAACATGGGGAGGCCAATATTTTCATCTCTTTCTTTAACTGAACTATTAATTTTTCCCTTTCAGTCACTTGTGTTGTGTACTTATTTACCACATTCAAATCATCTTATTGTTCTTCTAATACATTCACATAGGTGATTATTTCCACATTATTAAGACAATGAAAAATGAATATTCATTCCTACATGGTCTCTATTACCTGAATCTCAGTGATATCCTTCATTCCCTTCCTTGGTGATTCTAAAAGTTGGTTAAGGTACATGTTGTTAATAATTTTACGTGAAAACTAATTATGCATGATCACAAAATCTATCAATATAGTGATCATCCCACTTTATTTATTATTAATAAATAATCCATCACATTCAACGTTAATCCATTTCCTTTCATCTCTAACCATTAGCTAAAACTAGAAGTATAGTGTGAGCATTACTTATCATATTATAAAACCATATAGTCATGAAAAGAAATACATATAGGATGTATAAATCATGACACCTTCCTTAATATATTACACCATAGGTTTATTATAGGTTATTAACATCCATATAATATTTAAATCCTTCATAATGTTTCATGAAGAGTTTTTTATTTCCCAAAGCATGTCCCCCAGGAGTGTCAAACCAAGTGTGTAGAAATGCCTCTTGTCGTGTACTAGATTACCTGGAGTCAGGCCTGAAACATCATGTTAGAGTTTTTACCCCTAAATACATTTGTTCTAGATCCAAATCCACTTGTAGTATCCATACAGTGATGAATTTCATGGAAACCACTCACTCTATCCTTCACCAAAATTTCAGGACATTTTTATATAGGTTGACTCATCCTTATACTTATCTTTAGAGAAATCCCAAGACATATAAATATAAATATACTTAGGGATCTCAAAAAAATCATCCTAGTTTCTAATAGATGACTAAACCTTGGATTTGGTACAAACAATAGTTAATCAATATTGACAAACATGGATATTACATCATTTTAGATGAATATTCAGAAAATTACAAAAATATATAATCGTGGACTATAATAGTTTATTGTCTTTGAAACGTGGAAACAAAATCTTCTATCCTATTTTAATATCCTTAACATCTCCCCTAAATATTTCCACCTTAATTAATTCTACTTAAAAAATATCTTCATAACATGGGGAAAACAAACAAAATAAAGGGGTGAGCTCATATTTTTAGTACGGGTAAATAAAAGAAATTTGTAAGCATAACATATATAAAAGGGTATTAAATATGAGAATAAAATTTGAATATCATACTCGGAATATTAGAGATGATAATAAATATTGGAAGTTAATAATACATGAATCATAAATAAATGAAGAACATAATCCATGAATGCATAAAATAGTAATAAAACATGGAATTATGTAAAACACATAACCATATAATATGATTTCCATAGTATCAAAGTAATTATTTCTAAGACCATCTTGGTAGTAATGTTTCACTCACATGTCCATATTTGTAGTAATATTTTACTCCTCATGCCATCTTGGTATTCATGGTTCACTCTCATGGCTATCTTAGTAGCATTAGTTCACTACCCATACCATCTTGTTAGTCATGGTTCACTCCCATGGCCATATTAGTAGAAAAGGTTTACGCCCTAGACAATATTAGTCTATCACATGAGATATAAATATTTAACCAAAGCATTGGATGGAGATAGAGGTCCCACCCATCTCATTGTGAAATCATACAAACACATGACCCAAAATCATAAACAATTATATTTTAACCCATGCAATTAAATTGGAATCATAATCCTGTAAACATATCATATCCTATGGAAATGATATAGGTTTCATAATCATTACCTCAAAAGAATAACTTGTGAAAGAGAAATTAATTCATAAACATATAACCCATTAAAGTGAAATGGATTCCATAAACATAAAACCCATGAAAGGGAAACATAGTTCATAAATACCATGTCATTAAGCATAACCCATTTATAAAATAGATATGAATGGAACCTTTAGTTAATTTCTTATAAGGGTATGAGTAATATCAATCGATTTCATCTTGTATATAAAATAATTTGGAACTGTCATTCAAAACATTTGTTGAGAAAAATATACATTCTTCTGTGAAAAAGGACTATTAATACATAATACCATTTGATAATCACTTACATTGAAAATACCGTCAAAACATATAAATAAGACTTGAAATCATTTAAAAAACTTTTTCTTCAAATATTATAAAATATTCATCAAAACTTTTTAAAAAACATTTTCTTTAAAAAAAATTGAAAATATATAAAGAAATATTTAAAATGTTTTGAAAATAATTTCAATGAAAACAATTTGAAAACATGTAAATATTTATTGAAAACGTTTTGAAAACTATTTTCCATGAAAATAGATTGAAAAGAACATATGTATATATATATATTTAATGGGGATCTGACTCAAGAAGGATAGTCAAGGACTCAACCCTATATGATACAAGTATCATTAATCCCTGAAACCAATGTCTTAGTATGTCGAGTCAACATATAGGTAGTCATGGTTCTGGTGAATGGATATGTCAGCCGCTCATACCATCATTGGACTCCCTGGACTAAGAGCCTCACTCAATACACTTTTACATTATCGAACTAATCCTAAAAAATATTCATAAGTGGACTAATCCAAACAATTTCATAAGGAAAGAACTACTCTGATACAAATATATCATGACCTGACCCAAACTAGGGCTCGAGCTGCAACTACCATTATCCCACCTCCATAGTCCAGGGGTGGAATTATTCACTAACAGTCATTTCCTTAATGGGATGGATTTCCTAAATGTACCTATATGAACACATATGGCCATCTCAATGGATAAGTGTAGAGGAATAATAATAAAAAGAAAAAACATCAATTAAGTAAACAAAAGATAAAAAACATCTAGGGTGTATTGAAGTACGATAGTGAAAACTAAAAAGTAAAAGAGAAAAATACATTCCCCAAAAAAATTATGTCCCTACCATAATGAAATTGTAAATTAAACTACTGATATATCCCAGATCATGATCACCAAGCTATGACCACCCTATCTGGTCCAAGGCACCCTGTATCCCTAAACTCAACTGAATTCGCCACTGACTTGTCCTTTTTTTCATATTACATGACATGTGGGGGAAATCCCATGTAGGGGTGAGTATATACAGACCCAATAGGACACCCCAAATTGTTATGGAAATAGTAAGAGACATAATAGGAATATAAATACATAAGATAAAAAACAATTTGAAGTTCAACCGATAGAAAGTGAAAGAGTAACCTCATCCATGCACAGTGGGGTCAACACGGTGGGTAGATGAACTACACGTCAATTATTTTCCACCCATATCATGAGATTAATCTCATCCAACCATGAGAAGCTAAACATTAAAAGCACATTACATACCTCATTAATCTTTATATCCCATGGATGGTGAGTAAAAAAATAGAAAGTTATGGGTGTGTGTGTGTGTGTCTATGTGTGTGTGTGTATTTTTAGTAAAAGAATCCCAAATGAGAGAAAAAGGGGATCCCCATCTCCAAGCTCATCCTAGAAAAATAATTTCCAACAGTTCGAGAGATCCAACAAAGATTTCTGGAATCTCATGTGGCTACCCAACAGAAACTATCCAACTCAAGTTACACCTTGTCACTATATCGCATGTTCAAGGAATGGAAATATGTTGGTAGAAGACCCATTACCTATTAAAATTGGAGGGATCTACTAAGTTGATAGATATAGGAACCATGAACTACCCAATAAGAAGTTTCCACTCTAATAATCTATAGAGGACCAATTCCCTATGCCAATAGAAGGGTTCCACTCTAAAGGTAGGGGACTCATGCCCAGACCAGCATGAGGGTTCCACTCGAATAGATGATAGAGGACCAATTCCCTTTGCCAATAGGAGGGTTCCACTCTGAATGTAGAGGACCCATGCCCAACCCAACTATATGGTTCCACTCTAAGAGTTGATAGTGGACCCATTCCCTATGCCAATAAGTAGATTCCACTTTAAAGGTAGAGGGCCCATGCCCAGCCCAGCTATATGGTTCTGCTATAGAATCATTTAAAGAACCCTAACCTAGCCCATATAGAGGATTCCAATCTAGAAGTATTTAAAGGACCCATATGCAGCCCAGTTAGAGGGTTCCAATCTAGTCATTGAGGACCCATGCCAAGCTCAATATGAGGGATCCACTCAGAATGCCTCTGGTGATCCCATGTGATCTCTATCGTCATGGAGTGTCACCTAAACAAGTGTCATTACCAGAAATATCTCACAACATATCCCAAAATCCATAATTGAGGGAACCATCACATTATATGTGGAACAACACATAGGATATGATACTCATAGCCCAAAATCTAAGCCTAAATGAAGGGGATACGAGAGATTGAAGTTTACTTAAATAGAACCATGGGGTACACGGTGTGTGAGGGGACCTTCACGGCGTGTGGTCCCGCACATTCACCTGATCATGTAAACAGAGGTACATATATTTACTACCATTTAGGGAGACATATCATTTATGGGATATACATGGAATTACCATAACAGTCGGGGTCCCGCCCATGTGCTTGTTCGTGTCCTTGCATCCATGTAGTGTCTACATACATTAGTACACAATAGTGTGTCTAGATATGTACTTCCACATGGGGTCCTACCCATATTCTCCAACACATGTATTATTATCCTAGATATGTGATACAAAACATTTAGGGAGTCTAAAAATCATTCCATCATTATAAAATTCCAAAGCTCTATCTACTGCAACATAGGGTCTACATATCGTGTGTTCATCACGGTACACAGTGTTTAGTTGTGATTTTCATAGAATATCAGATTTTTATTCCATGATTCAAATCTAGATATTATTCCATATATATTTCATCCATGATATCCATATTCAGTGGATCTCATCCTGATCAATCTTTTCTGGCAATTTAGTGGCCGAAAATTGGCTTTATCAGGCATCAAAGGTTCGTTGCTTGACGTGTACACCACAGGTTCCTCTGTCATTGATTATTTAGCTAACCAATCATAAAAAAATCACCAACATCTCAAGAAAATACTATATCTTTACCTGATTCATTTAAATATCCATCATACATCATTTCTTCATGATTTCGAGGGTCCTATCGTGCTCGGTACTGCCAAACAATGTCAAACTGGGACTGCATGGTCCAATAGGTGAAGAACAAAAAGTAATTAATGGAGGGAGGCATAATAATAAATGTTTATAAATAATTTACAAGTTTTGTTGGACAAAGGTAAAGAAAAGGGATAACCATTCTTATAAAACCCAATGAATAATTAAATATCTCGTATATGATCACAATAAAAGGCCATAATTGGTACAGATCAAATAAAGGGATCGATCTACTCAATCAATTTAATCAAAATGGGATGAATCCACAAATTGAAGATTCTTACCAAGATATTGGATCATTATTATATGAATAATTGTATGTCGTATTATTTATGGAAGTAATTGTGTTTGTTGTATCCCGGTCTGTTCTGATCCATAGTTTCATCATCATCAAATATGATCCACCAATAGAAGAATTGGAGGAAAAAGATTTGGACATGCCCAAAATTATAAGTACAACCCTAGGAATATTTCCTTAAAATAGATTTATAGGTGATTTGGTTGGTTTAAATGATGTAATAAATTAATTTAAATAATTAATTAATCAACTAAACACAGTGCCAATAAGTGAGATATCTGAATGCCTCGCATCCACCTATTTTAGGTTGCGTCTAGGATAAACATTTTTTATGAACTAAAAAAGTATCTTATATTTCTAATATGAACTTATATTAAATATTTATACCATTTTATTTAAGAAATTTTAAGTGCACAATATAAAAAAATATTTAATATTTTTATAAAATTTATTTCATGCATATCAGGACTCGATATCATCTGTCGTCTCAGCGCCAAGATCTGTAAATATATGTAGAAATATTTGAATGTATTACAAGGAAAAAACTAGGTATATATAGAAATAAACCTGAAAAATATTCTTCAATATTTAAATAATTAATATAGGTTTATTACAAAGTATTTAATGTATATATATACAAATTCTGAACACTTGTTAAGGGGTTTGTTAACTCAATTTCCTTTCATTGGGATGTAACACTTCTTTATTGACTTTGTCAGTCCATGATTATGTGTGAGATGATATAAAATGAATTTATGATATATTTACACCTTTATTATATGTATTTAGAAATCTACACATAATCACTTCATGTATTAACTATCACGTCAAATTTTATGATATTTCCAAGGGTTTTCTTTTTCCCAATCTAATTTTCTTGAGACATGTTTTAGATTTTGCACCATGATTTCATTGTATGGTTCACATACATACCAATTAATTAATTTTTAAATATTTATTCATTTAATTCATGGGATTTATATATTCATATAATATTCTTTCTTTCAAATATTTTTAATTTAAAGTTACAAAAGCGGTAAAGGATTTATGTTACAATCTCATTCGTTTTCAGGATTGTTTATGTTCAAGGTACATTTGGGAAACAATTTATGGAATTAATTTAATGAACCATTAATCTATTATTATAATTTTTTTATTTATATGTTTTACGTGATTTCCTTTCATTTTTCTCTTACTAAGTACTCAAAATTCTAAAATAATGTTTTTAAGAAAAACCAACATTGTTTTTTATTTAGTCATAAATATTGTGTTCCATGTCCTATTTTCTTTAAAATATTATCTAGAATTATTTCAATATTATAAAAGAATTATTAAATTCATTTTTACCCATTTTTACTATCTATAAAAAGGTTTAAAATGAATCTTCACAACATTTCCTGAACAAGATAATTTTTACTAAATGTGTTCATGGAATATTTTTTTTAACATATACCAGATGAATGGAATTTCCCAACATTATAACTATTATTTTCTTTAGATATTCCTTTACATGTTTCTAGGTTTATTTTCAAATAAAACCCTTTTCTCATAATTTTGGGATTTTTTTTATTTTTAATGGTACCAAATGAAAGGGGTATTTTCCTTTTATTTCATATAAATGTTTTCAATTTTCATTTAAATTTATTTTCATCTATGTTGATGTCCTGTAATGATTACAAACCCTAATTAGTATTATGATATTGTGATACCATCCATCTTATTTATTTTTATATATTATAATGACTTTTTTAAATATGTTATCATGAAATGGTTTCTTTTCAATACATAAATCAATAAATATTTGAATTCAAGTTGTTTTTAAAATTTTAATGAAGAGAATTAAATCTTCCATGTGTTATATTCATGTATGGTACTTGGAAATCATTGATGATGATTGGAGTGCCTGATATAGCTCATCATGATCATTGATCTTGATATAGCCTATATGATGGGTGATCTCGATATAGCTATCCAATTAATTTTATTATGTTCCATTTATTTAAAGAAAAGAATGAGGGAGTTAACTAGGGTGGTTTATCTAATAGATTTTACTAGGATCTAGTTATTTCTAAATTGACTAAACATGGGTAATGAAGATAATGTTCTATGATATGAACGTTATTACTCTATTCTTGAGTTTATAATGATCCCATTGATCAATATTTATTTCACATGGTTCATCATTAATGACTCTTGTGACTTGTATTTTATAAGCTTTAGGTCATGTTATATATTTTATATCCTAGGATTTTATGGGAATGAATTCTCTTATGACATTATAATTTTATTTATACCTATACGATCATCACATTCTCACAAAATCTTTATGTCATGTCATATATTTTATAATCCATGTTTTGATGGGTATGAATTATCTTGTATTCAATTGTTAATGAATATGTTTACCCTTATAGAACATTTGATCTCACCCATTTTTTATGTTTTCTTTTCGCTATGTCAAAAAAAGATGTTAAATAAGATATTTAAAGAAGTTTTTCAAGTGTTATATAATGAAGAATTAATTTGGAATAAGAAATGATGGGTATGGTGGTAAAAAATCTCCCTTAATTACATGGTTAATATAATGAATGGGTTTGTCCTAATTATCTAAATATTTAAACCTAAAAGGTCCTTAGGTATGTAAGTGATCAAATATATTCTCAGGATGTATTATGTTTTGGATAACTAAAATTGGGTCATGAAAATTGTTATCGAATATTTAAATGTAAATTTTATATTTCTAGCACCAAATCTATGATTTTATATTTGGGGCTATTAGAGTTGGTGTCAAAAAAGGGTTTAGATAACTTTGGAGATTTAGACATTTTTATTTTATTTTTACTAAAGAGTTGCTGATATTATCTTGGGATTATATTTTTATGTTTTATTTTATGTTAAATGGAGAAAATATTCATTTAAGGTCATCAGTGGTTATACCTTAAGTTGATTTGAAGATTTTATTGAGTTTTAAGAAGGATACTTCATTAAAGAAATTATATTCTATTGAATATTGGGTTAACGTCGATGGTTGAAAAGTGATTTTGATACATGGTAATATTTTTTGATATATTTAGGATATTTTTAAGGATAACCATTCAGGTTACTATTTTAACTCGATTCTTGTTATTTTTGTGAAGTTCTATGAAATTTATGATTCTCTAGTGATTCTGGTTATTTTTGAAAAAAAACCTTTTTTTGAATATTTTTATGGTTTAGATATTTATAAATGATATAAGTTAAACCATAAGTATTATTATTGAATTATTAGAGATTAAGGTTTTATATCTTCATATAATGGTTCATTTGGGTGTTATTTTATCATGTTCTAACCATTTTGGTTTCAGTAAAGATAAGAATAATATCTTTTCATCCTTTTATATAACTCATGGCCAATAAAAATATGATTATAGTGATTAATATGTTAAATTATAATACTTATCATTTTGAAGTTGATTAGTTTTCCAACATTATTGAAACATGAAACCAAGGGATTATATTTTACTTATGTATTGGAATAATATCAAGTATATTTTCTTATGTTCTTATTCTAGATGGTAAAGTGATTCCTCAACTCTATGAAAATGATATTGGAGTAAAAATTATATCATATTAAATTTATTTATAATAAATTTATGGTATTATTAATCCGTTAATTATTTATGGTTTTTTCATTATATTTTACATGATCATGTTCTTTACCACTCCCTATTATTAAATAAATGTTATTCATTATCACATGTATCCATAGTTTCACATCTTGTTAATGTTATCATATTATAGGAACCTGATTATTTGTTATATCAGTTAACATTTATTTTCCCTTCTTCTCCTTTTAAAATAATGTTTTATTATCCTTTTTTATGATTTGGTAATTCAATAGTGGTGGTTTTAAATATTTAAATGGTTACTCTATTCATGAACGTATTTTTTATATTCCCCTTCGTAGAATTTATTTTAAAAAAATATTAAATCATTTTTTCAATAATGAGATAAAATTATGTGGAAAAAAATTCATTAAGGGTTTTATTATTTAAAAAACTAATATTTTAGTTTAAAAATATTACTATATTTGATTTCATGAACCACGTACAATACCGATCTTCAAATGAATTGTGGTGTTCTATAGAAATATTATTATGTGAACATTATAGCAGGGAATTAAAATTAAAATATTTGAATAAAATAACCACATTACGAAATATATATATATAAGGGTTTCAAAAATTTTAAATTTATTGATTAATGTATAATAAATAAGTACTAAATTTTCTATAATGTCATTTTATGCTTCAAAATTACTTTTTCTTTAAAAATTGGTTTTATAGCTTTTTGTGAGAAAATATTATAATTAATTTCTCACAATTTTAAATTTTTTTTAAATGATATAATTTTTTAAAACATCATTTCAAAATTATCTTAAGGTGAAATTTTTTATTTTACTTAAAAAATTAATTTTTCGGTAAATTATGAAAAATAATTATTTTTAAGAAAACTATATATTCTTTTCATGTATTTACAAAGTCACATTATATTTTGGGTTAGTTTTAAAATTTAATTAGATATATTAGATTTATATTAATATAGTAAATTACAGTAGAATCAAAATTACCCTCTATTTTGGTATAAAAACATTTTTACACTCAAAAATGAATTTTTTTGGAAAACGGTTTTGCATCAGTTTTTACAGGATTATTTTAAAACTAATTTATTCCACATATTGAAATTGAATTTGATAAATTGGAATCAGTATTTTTAATTTTAATGTACCAATTTTTTAGTGATTCTACCTTCATTTTTTGTCATTATGAATAGTAACCTTGGGAAATATTATAGTTACCGTGATTATAATTAAAACATGTTAAAAGGGTTAAAACTAAAATAAGGAGGGTTAAAATGAACTAAAAACTTGTATAAATCCTCTTTTATGGTCATTTTACAAATATATATAATATTTTATTAAAATATGACACGTTTATGTTCCATCGTTTTATGATTAAGACATTAATATATTTTAATCTTTTTAAAAATTCTAAGGGTGTCATCTCCCCCACTTATAAAAGGACATCCCCTCTCCTCTATTATCCACACTTCAAGAGCATATTAGATTATCCAGTACCTACAAAATTACTTTCCTAAAACCCATAAACATGTCTTATAGGTACTTTATTATCATAATACCATCATAAAAATACTTTGAGTATAAACCTAATGAACATGTCCAAAGAGGAGGTGTAGTTCTTAATAGAGTGTTTTCCTTTTATTTCTTATTTTACCTACTTCAAAACTCCCCTAACAATTATTTTATAATAACATCAGTATATACCATATAATTATATTTTATTATTATTGTTCTATAATCCTTTATTCATCTTCTTCTTCATCAAATGGGTAATTAAACCATCATTCGTACGTATGTGCAGACTATCGCCTCGCGAACTGATTTAATTTTATTTACATCACCACATCCTGTGTATGGTTGTAATAATGGATTTAATTTATATATATATAATATTCAAGACATATTTATAATTATTTAAATATATTATATCATATATTTTCTAACCTTTAAGTCCATTGAAAAATTATAATTTTGTTCATGTGTATGTGTGGATTACCACTTTCACAAAGCGATGTGATTCATTTTTCATCAATGCCTTACATGGTTGGTGTATATAAGTGTATTTAAAAAATAATATGATATATCTTATGAAATAAAAATAATTTAAATAAAAATAATACACTTATCTTCTTTCCATTACATTCATTAAAAAATATAAATGTTTCTCCGGCGTATGTACGGACAACAATCTCCATGATGCAACATGATTCATTTTTCATAACCACCGTATATGGTTTGTTATAAAAGTTTAATTAATTTATAAAATGATAATTATTTCATGATTTTTATTATATATATTATGTAACAATGAATAATTTTACTACGAATTACCTATAAAATTCATTTTACAATTATAAATTGAATGTCCGCCAAGAGAAAATGTGGAATTAATAAATTAAGTAATTAAATAGATCATTGAAATTAATGAAATAAATGGATTAATGATAAGGTAATAAACCTATGAAATGTTTTTAATTAATTAAATAATTTATATTATTTTATTATATAGTATTTTTAATGAAATACATATAAATTCTGGACTCGAGTTAAGGGTTTCATAACAAAAATTTCAATTTATTTTGTTATAACACTTATTCATTAACATAGTTATTCCTTTAGTATATGTTAATTTTATATCTAAATTGTTTTATGATGTATTTTAAATTTTTTATATGCATTTATATATGTTCACATAATAACATTATGGATTAATTTTCACTTCAACTATTATGATCTTTCCATGGGTTTTCTTTATCTCAATCTCATTTTATTTATATATGTTTCATATTGTGCGGCATGATTTATTTGCATAGTATAATTACTACACCATGAGTTAATTTTTACATATTAATTTATTTAATTCACATGATTCAAAAATCCATATCGTATTCTTACTTTAAATTTTTATTTTAAAGCTAGCAAAGTTGTAAAGGAATTATGTTACAATCTCATTTATTTTTGGGATTTTTTATGTTCAAGGTTCATTTTAGGAAAATTGTATGATGTTAATTTCTTAAACCACATATTTATTATTATAATATAGTTATTTTTTAGATTTATAGGATTTCCATTAATTTTCCCCTCTCTATGTACTCAATATTCTAAAATAATGTTGTTAAAGAAAATCAAATTGTTTTCTATTCTGTCAAAAATATTTTCATACATGACCATATTTTCTTTAAAAAAAATTCAAAAATGTATTTACTATTATAAAAGATTTTTGAAATTCGTTTTTACCCATTTTTTACATTCCATAAAAAAAATATAAATGAATATTCTTGACATTTTATGAATGTGGTACTTTTTACCAAAGGTGTAAATGGAATAATTGTTTAACACATACTGCAAGAATGGGTTTTCATCATTTCATAAAAATCATTTTCTTTTAATATTTCATTAAAATTTTCCATGGTAATTTTCATACAAAATCCAATTATAAATATTTTATGAATTTTTTAGTTTTTAAATATACCAAATTAAAATTTTATATTCCATTATTTTTTAATAAATGTTTTAAAAGTTAGTTTAAATGTATTTTCTTCTATGTCAACATCTATTAATAATTCCTCTGATTCACTAGAAATATGATCTTATGATACCATCCATATTATTTTTTTGGATAGTTATGATGATTGTTTTAGAGATATTATCATGAAACTAGTTTCTTTTTCATAGGAAAATCAATATATAAAGGAATGTAGGTTTTTTTTAAATTTTGATGATGAACATAAAAGATTACATGTGTTATATTCATGTAAATTACATGATAATTATTGATGATAATTGGAGACACTAATATCGCTCATGATGATGGTTGATCCTGATATACATCTAATGATGAGTGAGATCGATATATCTCTCTGGTGCATTAGGTAATGTTCCGTGTATTAAATGATAATAAGGAGGGAGTTAATTGAGGATGTTTCTCCTATGGATTTAACTAGAATCTAATTGTCCCTGACATAGTTGAACATTGGTGTTAAAGATAATGTTCTAATATGCCAACATTATTTCATTATGCTTTATTTTAAAATAATTACTTCGATCAATATTTATTTCACATGACTCATGATTAATTATTCTAACGAATCTAGTCTTTGACAAAGTATTATGCTGAATAATATGTTTTATTATCCTAGTTTTTATGTGTATTAATTCTCTCATGATATAATCACTATCATTATACCCATATGATCTTCTATTCTCGCTAAATATATTCAATTTTTAATTATTATGTTCACCCTTAATATGTAATTGTTATCACTCATTTCATATGGTTACATTTCACTATTTTATAAAAAAAAATATGTTGGAGTAATATTTTTTGAGAAGGGGTTCACATGGTAGATGATGAATGATTAATTTTTAATAATAAAAGATAGTTATAGAGAAAAAATTATCAATTAAATGCATGGGTAATGTTTTGTAAAAAAAATCCAAATTCATCAAAACACTAAACCTAAAAGATCCTTGAGTATGTAAGTGATACAATTTTTTTGATGTTTTTAGTTTTTGATGACTAATTTTGGGTCATGAATATTGGTATAAAATATTTAATTGTAATTTTTATGTTTTTAGCATGGTATCTCGGAGTGTTGGTTTGGGGCTGTTATAGTTGGAATCAGAAAAGGATTTATATAACTTTGAACATTCGGATGTTTTCATGTGAGGATAAGTTAAGAGTTATAGATATTATCATAGATTTATAAGTTAAAGGATGATCTTATATTAAATGGATTAAATTCTATTTTTAAGTTCATAAGTAATTATACCTTAATGAAATTTTTACATTTTTCTAGGTTTTAGGAATGATACTCTATTGAGTTATTTATAGTTTATTGGATATTAGGTCAACATTGATGGTTTAAAAGTGATTTTGTTAAAAGGTATGATTTTTAAATATATTTGTTTTCAAGATAAGGATAACATTTTAGGTTAGTATCTACAGTTAGTTCATTTTTTTGAAGTTCCCTATATATTATTATTTTATAGTGATTCATGTTATTTAGAGAAAAACATATTATGAATATTTTTATGGTAAATATATTTATAGAATGTTCTAAATTAAACCATATGTGTAATTATTAAAATATTGGATATTAATGATTTAAATATTTATTTAATGGTTTATTTGGGTGTTATTTTATCATATAAAACCCATTTGGTTTTAGTAAATATAAGAAGAATAGCCTTTCATCCTTTAATATACCTCATGGTCAACTAGTAGTTGATTATAGTTCTTCACGCGTTAAATTTTCATACCAATAAATTATTGTAAAAAATGAGATAAAGTTGGAAACCAATTGAAACATTCAAAAAGTTTAAAATTTCATTTTAGGATTTTATGAAAACAATTTTAGTATATTTACTTATATTCATAGTCTATATGGTAAAGGAATTCCTCAAATCTAGGGAAACCATCTGGAAATAATAGTGTTATTGTTTACCTTCATTTTTAAGGAATTTATGGTCTTCGTACTCACTTATTGATTTATGGTTTTGTATTCATTAAATTTATCATAGTCATGTTATTTATATCTCTTTATTATTCCTTATACATTATTATTTCTTTTTATATCCATATTTTCACTTCCCTTGAATGTTATCCATATCTAGGAACTAGATTATGTGTTATTTAAGGTAACCATTATGTTTCCCACTTCTCCTTTTAAAAGGAATATTTATTAACTCCTTTTATGATGTGATTTTCGTACAAAGGTACTTTTAAATATTAAAAAGGTTTTTCATTTCATGATCATATGTTTTATCTTCCACTTCCTAGAATTGATTTCTTTAAAAAATTAAACCCTTATTTATTAGGAATGAGATTAATATATGAGGAAATAATTTATTTAAGGGTGTATAATGTAACACCATGAGATTTTAATTAAAAAATAATACTATTTTCAATTGAGTGGACCACACACAATACCAAGATTTAAGTGAATTGCAATATACTATACATATATTATTATGTGACCATTATAGCCTAGCCTCAAAATAAAAATGTATGAATATTAATAACCACATTATAATATATATATATATAAAGTTTTTATATATTTATGATATATATATTAATATATAATAAATAATTACTAAATTTTTAGTAAAGTTGTTTTCTCCTTCAAAAAAAATTCTTCAAAAATGGGTTTTATTTCTTTTTATGTGAAAATATTATAAATAATTTGTCTATAATTTAGAAATTTTATTTAATAAAATATATTTTTTTTTGAACATCATATCAAAAATATTTTATGGTGAAATTTTGGTATTTTTCGGAAAAGGTAAATTTTCCAGTTGATGGTGAGAAAATGAAGCTTTTTTAAAAAAATGTCATTTGTTTTCTAACATTTACAAAGTCACATTATATTTTTGATTGGTTTTAAAATTTAATTAGTTAGTTTTTTAATAATAATCCAGTAAATTACATTTTAATAAATAGTACACTTTATTTTTTTATAAAAATATATTTATACTTAAACTTTAATTTTTCTTGAAAACCATTTTTCGTCACATTTTGCAGGTTTATTTTAAAAATAATTTATTCCTCTTATAGAAATTTAATATAATAATATAGAATCAATATTTATAATCATCATGTTGAAATTATAAAATTATTCCACTTTTATTTTTGTTCATTATGAATATTTACATTGGTAAAAAAATCAGTTACCACTATCAGAGTTAAAATGGGTTAAAAGGGTTAAAACTAAAATGATAATGGTTAAAATTACCTAAAAACTTTTATAGATACTATTTTTATACATATTTTGACCCTATATAATATATTTGTTAAATAAGATTCATTTTTTATCCATTTGTCTTGAGTAAAAAATCAATATATTTTAATATTTTGAAAATCACTATGTGTGTCCTCTCCATCACTTATGAAAGTACACCTCATCACTTGTGTTATTCATACTTCAAGACAATATTATATGGACCATGATCTAAAAAATACTTTCCTAAAATCTCTCCCCATGTACTATAGTTCCTTTTTGTATCATAATACCATCATAATAAGTATCTAAGTATAAACCTATGGAGGTTTTCTGAAGATGTGGTATAGTTCTTAACCATGTGTTTTATTTTTAATTTTTCCTTTTACCTCCTTAAAACCTGTCTAATACATTATAATATAACAAAATTAGTATCAAACATATACTAAAATTTAATTATTTTAATGCTATATCCCTTTATTCATCTTCTTCCCCATCAAATGGAAAATGAAACCATCATGTGTGCATATGTGTGGACTACCGCCGTACAAACTAATGTAATTCAATTTATATCACCACCTCTCATGGATGGTTATAATGATTTATTTAATGAATATATATGATATTAATGAAATAATTATCATTCCATAAATATAATATATCGTCTATTTTCTTACCATTCCATCCATTGAAAAATGAAAATGTTGTCTGTGCGTGGATCGGGATTACCACCTCCATGAAGTGATGTGATTCATTTTTCATCACCGCCTCAAATGGATGGTGAATATAAATATATTTAAATTAATAATATGATTTTAATTTCATAAAAAATTTTAAATATAAAATTATACTTAACATATATTCATTTTATTCTTTGGAAAATTGAAATGTTTTTTTATACGTACGAACTACCATCTCCAGGATGTAATGTAATTAATTTTTCATAACCAACTTACATGGTTATACCTAAAAGTATAATTAATGTATAAAAATTATTATTATTTCATTATTATTATTTTTTATAAGATTCAATAATTTCCCATTTGACCATAAATATACTACCAATTTCATTTAACAATTATGAACTAAATGTCCTCAAAACACCCAACATGGACTTAACTGATTATGTAATTAAATATTTAATTTAAATAAATGAAATTAATCATTTAATAATAAGTAAATAAATATATAAAATTTTATTAAATAATTTACATGTATTTATTATATAGGATTAAAAGTATAAACCTATAAAGTTTGGACATGGCAAAAGGGGTTTCTTAACTCAATTTCTATTCATTGGGTTATAACACATCTAAATTGGATTTTTTTTCCCATTATTATGTTTGTATTAATATATAAATTTTTTATGCTATATTTTGAAAAAAAATTGTTTATTTACATATGTTCAAATAATAACATCATGTATTAATTATCACTTGAAATTTTATGATCTTATTAATGGTTTTATTTTCCTCAAACTCATTTTATTGAGACATGTTTCATGTCATACACCATGATTTATTTTTATGGTGTGATTACTACACTATGAATTAATTTTTACATATTATTTTATGTAATTAATATTATCTAAAAATATGTTTCATATTATTTATATTAATGACTTTTTATATGAATGTTTCCAAAGAGGTAATGTCATTATGTTACAATATTATTTCCTTTCAGAAATATTTATGTTCAAGGTTCCTTTGGAAGAAATTGTATGATCTTGAATTTTTTAAAAACATGTATATTATTAAAATATGTTTATTTCTTATTTTTAATTTATTTGCTATTATATTCCACTTTCTATGTACTATAAAATTTGGAATAATATTTTTAAAGAAAACCAACATGGTTTTCTATTTAGTCAAGAATATTTTCTTTTATGTCCATATGTTATTTAAGGTTATTTAAGGAATGTTTTTATTATTATAATAGATTTATTAAATTCATTTTTACCCATTTTTTAATTTATATAAAAAATTAAAATTATTATTCTTTTTATTTTATGAATGAGGTTATTTTTTCCAAATGTGTGAATGGAATCATTATTTTAACACATACCACATGAAAAAAATTTCCCTTCTATTATAACTATTATGTTATTTGAATATTATGGTTATTTTAAAATAAAAAAATTCTCATTATTTTGTGAATTTTTAATTTTTTAAGTTACTGAAAGAAAATGGTATTTTCACATATTTCCAAATAAATGTTTTTAATGTTCTTTTAATGGTATTTTAATCTATTTAAACATCCTTTAATGATTTCTCTAATTTATTGGGAATATTATCTTATGAAGTTATCTATACTCCTTCTATGTATGGGTTATGAAAAAAAATTTAAAGATATTATCATGAAACTTGTTTTTCTAAATGGGTATATCAATATATAAAGGAATGAAAATTATTTTTAAAATTTTGATGATGAAAATAAAAGATTACATGTATGGTTCTTGGAAAATATTGATGATAATAGTATCCCTTAATATACTTCATGATTATGGGTGGTTCTTGTACATATTATATGATGGGTGATCTCGATATATCCCTCTAGTGTGTTGGGTAAAGATACTTATCATTAAAGGTGAGAGGGAGGGAGATATCCATGTAGGCTTATGATATGGATATTAATAGTCTATAGTTATTTCTAACATGAGTGAACATGGGTGATGAAGATAATATTCCATGATACCAACATGATTTCTATATGCATTAATTTATAATGATTCCTTTGATCAAGATTAATTTCACATGGATCTTGATCAATGACTCTTATGACTCTTTTCATTCCTAAAGCTTAATTCCATGTCATATTCTTTATGATCCATGTTTTTATTTGTATGATTTATCATATTATATGATTACAATCTTGATACCCATATGATCAACTCGTGCTCGCTAAATATGTTTGATTATTAATTCATATGTTTATATTTATTGATCATTTTATCTCACCCGTTTCTTATGTTTCCTTTTTCCTTGGTTATAATATAATATGTTAAGTAAGTTATTTCTAGAAGATTTTCATGTGTGAGATGAAGAATACTAAATATGGAATAATAAAATCTGGTTATGGTGCAACAAATACTCACTTATAGACATGGGTAATTTTATATAAGAGTTTATCCTAATTCTACAAAACTCTAAACCTAGAAGTTCCTTGGGTATATATGTGATCTAATATTTTATGATAATTTTGTTTGTTTTGAATGAGTAAAATTAGGTCATGAATATGTGTATCATATATATATATCTAAATATATATCATTGATTCTAGGAGTGTAGGTTCTGGGCTATTATAGAGTAGATTTATCAGGAATTTTCCCATTAGTAGTTAAACATTTTACTATACAATTAATGTTAAGTATGGTGGAATTAGAAGATTTATATATATAGTAGATAGATTTTAAGATATATTTCCTTCATTGGTTAATTATAATAAGATATTTATAAGAAACATCCAATAGGTGTATCATAATTTAGGATTCGTAACTTGGTATGTATATTGAAGAGAAAACTATATGAATTGAAGAAAGAATCGTGATAGTTGAAGAAAAAAATCAATGTCCTTTTAGAAGAATAAGGCTTTTGTAGGTGTAATGTTAATCATTTTTGTTAACATAAGTAGTGGTATGATGGGACTGTCATCATTTTTTTTATTTTGATGAAATGTTTCTAGTTGAATCAGATGATAAAAATATTTGAAAGTTGAAGAATAAATTAAGCCAAAGTTTCAAGATGAAAGACCATGGGAAAGCAAAAAAATTTAGGTATGAGGATAAAATTCAATATGAGTATAGGAACTTTGGTTCTATTTCAGAATGTGTATATCTTAGAAAACATTTAATTTTTTATCATGGATGAATACAAACTAATCATTTCCCCTTATTCTAGACACTTTAAATTATACAAGGAACAAGCACCTATAATGAAATGTGAGCATAAGTTCAAAGAGAAAGTGTATTATTATTCAATTATCAAATATTTGATATATGATTTGATTTAAAATTGACTAGATATAGAATTTACAATGGGATTTATGAGAATATTTACGTATAACCCTAGAAAAAAACATTAAGATGTTATTAAATGGATCCTTATATATTTGAAAGTGATGTAAGGTTTGGCTCTTTATTTTGTGAAGGATGATTTCATACATGTATTTGTTAATGCTGACTTTTCTGGATACATAGACAATAAAAATAGTACAAAAAATATTTTATTTACAAATGGGGGAAAATCAGGTGAATTTCATGACTATATAAGAGTATTACTTTAAATAGAATAGAATATGAGTTTATAGAATAAATTTAATCATATAAGGAGATGGTTTGGTTGAAGAAATTACTGAAGGAGTTAGGGAGAATTTAGGAAAGAGTTATTATTTTTTTGACACCCAAAGTGAAATACACTTGGCTAAAAATTCAGTATTCCATGTCACAAATATGAACATCAACTTGAAGTGACAGTTAATCAAGAATAGTCTGGAGGTAAAAATGTTATATCCTTATAAAATCAATGTTATCTAATATTTAGTGGACATTTTCAGTAAGATTTTAGGTCATGAAATTCAGAAGTTGCATCATTACAATGTGGGGCTCAGGTGAACAAAATAATGGTGGAGGAAGGCTACAAGAAAAGAAAGAAAGAATCTTTTTTAGGAGGGTTTATGTAGTTTCCCTAGAACAAGTCTATAAGAGGGATATTATTTTTATATGAATCCTTATTTCAAACCATCTGGAGTTCAAATCACTAAAATTAAGTTCACTAGAATTTTAGTGAGTAGTAGGATGTTGGAATTAGCATGAAGGAAATAACGATTCATCGCTTCACTGAAATCTTGGTCATCAAATGTTATTATCTTTATATGACATCATGAGTGGTATATAATTTTCTTTAACTATCAAGAAGAATTTTTCTAGAATATTTTACTGGTGAAAGTTGTTAATGTTAATAATGTTATGGTTGATAAATTGTAACATTCCATTTGTAGTCTTCTATATGAATATGGGAAGGTGATGTGACTGTAATAAATGGATAATATTCCCATAAAAGGATGCAGGGATAAATCCTATATAGAACATATGTGGTACACATAGTGAATCTTGATCATGAATAGTTTATCATAAAATTTAACCCTGATTCAAAGTTTTTAAAAGTGTATTGATAAATCTACAATGTTTTTTATATTTGTTTTTTAGTTTCCTATAATATTTATAATTCCAGTAATATAACATGTCGGATTAGTTCCTGTATATCATGTAGTAAAACTTTTCAGAAGAAAATTAATCCATTTTCTTCCTTTCCATATTTATATAATTTTCTTGCATGTAATTTTTTTCCTTAATTTTTTTCGTTTATATGTTTATGTTGATCTATGTGTGAAGGTGACATAGTGTAATGGGTAGGATGCAGTGACTTCCTACTTATGCTACACTTATTCAAAGGGAGGTGAAGACCAAAATGTTTGGTTTTTATGTTCTGTTGATATATATTGGGACATCTGGTAGATTTATATGTAGTTCTGGTGGATTTACTATAGGTTCATATGATTTTAGTTTAATTTTTTTGTAGGTATTACATGGATCAGTTATTCATGAGTTTGATAGTCTTGTGGGAGGATCCTCCTAAAAATTAATCCATATTCGATGCTCTCTTTCTACATGTTCTCATTTTTCATTCATAGATAAGGTAATAGAACACTAAATGATATCACATGGTCCTCTTGTTACGAATAGGGATTCTAGTGGCCAGTGCCATCCCAATGGACACAAGAGTTTAGTGCCCTTTTCTACATGATTATGATCAGGAAAACTCCTTTCAATTTGATAGAGATAGAGAATGTTACATTTCAGGTACACTTGTTTATTTTGGTCTTTTTAATACATGTCATTTCATTGATGATTGGATAGGTGTGTGTGTGTGTGTGTGTTTATATATATATATATATATATATATATATGGGTTTATTCCAGTTCTTTGATTGTATGATGATCTTTTAAATCCCATCAATATTCAAATTCTTAACTGGTATATGTCATGATAAAATAAGTATCTATCCCCAATAATAGAAATGATAGATTTAAAAGGGATTTTTATTTTAATGTACATTTAAAAAAAATTCTATTATAGATTAATTTAAAACACATTACTCATCTAATAAATGATTAAGTTATAAATAGATGGAATTATCTATGTTAAAAATGAATTTGAGAAAAATATTAGAATCAACTCAAGAAATCAGTATGATGGATTATGTTTATTTTTTAGAGAGATAGAAGGTTTCATTTAATGATTGTTCTAGCTATGAAGTTTATTCTATTATTATTGTTTTAATTATTATTATAATTTGAATGTGTTCAATAAATATTTACCCAGTTTTATTAAAGGGTTAAGGATAGAACTGAGTATGATATGTCTAGATTTTTGTGTTGTATTGCCACGAACCAACCTACTAGGGCTCGTCTGGCTGGTGATAAGATGAGTGTGGCACCCCAATACCACCGCCAATAGGCCAGGTGCTAGTGACTTTTGCCAATTAGGTATCTCATAATCATGGGAGGAATTATCCAAAAATACCTATACATAAGAACACATCACCAAAATCATATAAAATTTTGAAATGTAAATTCAAATGATACCATAATGCATGCATAACAAATATCCCACAATCATTGTATGATGAAAGTACTAGAATCTAATAATGGTTTCAAATACAAGACAACACAAAATTGAAAAGGAGTCTAACCTAATAAAAAGAAGCTAACTATTGTTAAATGAAACACTTAGTCCAACCATAGTCTATCTATCCCAAACTACGCTCTGCCTTCTCCTAGTCCTCCTAACACTCCATAAAAAAGGAATGACTTCCTTATAATACACTACACTTGTAGGAAGAACCCATATAGGGTTCAGTATAACAATACCCAATAGGACAACCTAAAAACACAAATCATAAAGCATCAAGAGAGTATCCAACTTTTCAACACAAAGGTACGTCCATCAAAACATGAGACATAAAGATAAGAATAATTAAAAGTGAGATATAATCAATATTGACTCCATGTCTCAAAATTGTATCAATAATACTACAAACCATAGAATTATACTCAAGGATTCAATATCTTGCTTGTCCAAGAGATTCCACCCCACGATCCATGTTTTCACTAATTGCAGTCACCCAAGAGGATGTGAGCATCAGGTCCCACCAAAGTAGATATATTCTGGAACTCAAATGAAATTGGCACTAAAATAGGAGATCACACATAGGGTTACGAGGTGACACCACGAACCCTGCTGTAATATCCCTCTAAGTAGTGGATCATTCAATGATACCATAAAACTTACTAAATTAACCTGTTATATAGGGGATTGATGCCCTATGCAATTTTTCTATAGGGATACCAAAAACTCCACCTAGGGAATAAGATTTAATTATACAGGATCACACCTAGGGTCACACATAAGGACACCACTAGCACTATCCAAGACTCATCTCATATAGGGGATCATTATCCAATGATTATGACGTAATGCCTCACTGTACACTCAGAGGGACATACCAAGGAAACACACCCAACTGAACATGTTCTACACTAAAACTATTCACAGAAAATCACCCAAGATTATATTATATTTAAACAAAGAATAAATAGGTCTCTAACATATCCTTCAAGGAGCACACAACGTGTACTGGGGGTATACTATTTGTCTCACTAATTCTGTAATTTCCCATGTCTTTTAATCATATGGTATGTAATTCTCTAAATACATGATATGTTTAAATAAATACACAATATTTAGAGGCAATGATAGAAATTGATGAGATTATTTACCATTCCCATGTACACTTGGTATTTTCTGTGTACATTGGGTTATACAGGTATACCTTTGGTTTTTACCATGTACCTAGTCGTGTCTTATTACCAAGTTGTGCATCCATACCTCATTTGTTCCCATGTCCCTAGCCATGTATGTGCCTTTGTATCCCTGAGGTACACACCAATACATCAACACTAGGTCATGTGGTGTGTGGTCTGGACCAATGGCATGTGATGTTTTCCACTATGCTTAAACCCTAATACTGAATAAGTGGTACTGCACAATATGTATTCAACAAACTACACATCAGGTTGTCAGGATTTTCTCAAAACTTCCAAAAATCTTCATGCATTCACCAAACAACTTCCGCATTATATTTCACTAAAAACCATACCCATTATTTTTGAATCAGAGTCGCTGAACCATTCTATCATCAGTGGCTAGATTCTAGATATACAATCTTCTCATAAATCATACCCCATAGCACCTTGCTACTATTATCGCACCCAATTAAATACTTTGGTCACCCAGATTCAATATCACTCCACTATTATCTCCATGAAAGTTTATCTCTCCCTCTATTATGATCCCAAACCTACGATATTGATCCATGGTTTTGAATAATGGTCACACATCAATCTAATACCATGCACTGTTTGAATTTTCATCAAAATGAAATTTTGGTGATGAATGTGTGATGATTCAGAGAAGAGATGCACAAATATGAAAAGTGGAATGAACCCTAACTATTTTTCTTGTTGGAATCGATTGATTTCCATAATAATGATTAATGAATATACAAATAAAGAATTATTGAATTTTTATTTCTAGGAATATAAACCCATATATGCCCAATATGATCAAGTTGTCAATCAATGTACTAGAATAATTGATTTGTGTTCATAGTGGGATTAATAAATGAAGATAAATAAACATAAAACAACATCCTCCAACAAGTTGAACCAAATGATTTAATAAATGGTTATGTGCATTCTTTAATTTTGAGATCAATAACATAGTTGGAATCGATGAACCTAGTTGTACCGATATGATTCTTGATCCCACTGTTGTTCACCAATCCCTCCTCTATGAACTCCTCTAGAATCCTAGTTTAATTTGGATAACCCTAGAAAATTATTATAAATTTTTATTTATAGAGTTGGTTATGTCACTATGTCAATATAAAACAGAATAAATTAATAAATAAATTATATTTTATTATCAGTACATGTGTCATTATTTATCAAAAAACTCGACCATGATAAGGATTATGTTGTGACTATGGTAAAACCCACAATTTAGACTCAATGGTGGTATTAGACTTATTATCTAATATTGAATTAAATATTTATTCCATTAATTATAAAAAATTGTGTTTGTGATATAAAATATTTAATATTTTTATAATATGCATATTGAGGATCATTGGCCTTGGAATCTCACATCGTCTTAGTACCTGGCTCCAAAAATAATCTCTAAAATATTCCAAAGTATTATGAGAAAAAAAAATCAAAGATGCTTCATTATCCTCACCTTCAATTATATTCACCCTGGAAAGTGAAAACCTACTCATAAGTGAGGATACTGAGTTCTCAAATGGGTCTCCTACTCCGATGGGCCCTTCTAAATGTTCCCTTGCTATAAACAGACACTCACATAGGTTAAAAATTTTCCCATATAGGGTATTCTCCTGTCATTTCTCAAATTCCCCTAAGAACATCAAAAACATATCCCCAGCATCATTATCTAAATCTTTATGGTCGACATCGTGTAATGAGATGCGCACATGTCTCCCTATTTATATCACATAGAAAACACCAAACACCAAGTTCAACTATGATCTAAGGGACAAGTAGTACTCCACTGCACTACCCAATGTAGTAGTTAGATAAAGGGAATATAAACCCCAAATAAATCTCTATAATGTACATTGATTTGAGATATATAATAACTAAATATCTCCTCATTAGTCTCCCAAGGCAATCATCATCAGTCCACATGGGACCTTGGATATATTTGGGTGGTCCTCATTTTCCAATAGATGAACTTCACATTTCATAACAATCACTAGCACTAACTCTAGGCCCATAAGCACTATCTACCATTGGATATGATAGGAACAATGGTAACTTTCAGGTTCTTCCATACATGTCCTCAAATGGTGCTACACTGATGGTGGATGGGTAGTTATTATAGTACATGAACTCCACTGATGGTTGATGATACTCCCATCTATGGCCCCATGCTAACATGCCATCCAAAATCGTGTTATCTAGAACCTAAATGGTCTACTTTATTTGTCCAATTATTTAGGTTATAAAAGTCATTCTCAACCAATGATGATTCCTAGGGCCACCTACATTCTCTACCTAATTTATATGTGAAGTGATCATCATGGTATGAAATGATCATCGATGGAATTACATGAAGCTAGACCACCTCTTTCATGCACAAGAATCCCAAACACTTCATTAAGCACCGCTCTAGGATGGTTAAGAAGTGGACCAACTTGGTGTATGTCAATAATCATGCAGATATCATCATGAGATTACAATAATCAGGGAATACCCCTCATAAAAACCATAATGATACCATACCATTTCAACTTCCATCCAATCACCTCAAACTTCAACTACTAATATTTGAGACCCCAATAATTTAACTCAGTCGAAATTTACCACCCACATGGCTATAAAACCTAACGCAAAAAGATCTAGGTACATCCACACCTCTTCTAGGTGTACAACTAAGGTAATGAAACCTCCTCAACACTTCCATTCACTACATGAATGGTGTCATCGTCCATCATTAATATAGGATGATGTTCTCCCCACCATTAGAAAATCCATCTGAAATATGACTATTGGATATATGTTCATGTAATATCTTGAAAAAAATATACCTAAGTTGTTCCAATCTAACTTGTTTAAGAAAATGTGGGGAAACAATCACTTACTTGAGCTTCACTACACCATCCTCACCCTCAAGGTTCAACTATATAATGTCCAAAAACTCTTTTATTTTACTTAATAATAGTGAATAGAAAACATCATTGTGAGTAACGGCTATCACCACCACACTCTCAGGTGAATCTCAAGATCACACTACCTCAACCTCTATTGGGTCAACTGTCACTCTCATGTTTGAAGAGACATTCCACAAAAATAGTACCACTGGATTGTAAAATTGATACATAGAGAGACTCGTATAATGATGGTTATCATAGAGAATATTAGAATTATCCTCATGTTCTCTGTGTACTCCTCCTTAGTAGATAAGTACACTATGATGTCACTAAATGAAAATCCATTTTTTTGATTTTTGAAAAACAATTTTTGGCTATGTGAGAACCCACAAGTACAAAATCACTTTGAGGCTAAGTGAGAACCAACTAGCCATCACAATGAGCTATAGATAGAATGGTAACATTGTAGACAAATAACAGACTAACCAAAACAAAACAAAAAGACAATGTGTTCAAGGGGATCCACCATTGCAGAAACAAGCCAAAACAAACCAATCAAACATGAACAGAACAAATCACACACCAAGCTAGAAGAAAATCTGTATTAGAGACTTCAAAGGTGGATGACTGGTGGTGAAGGCTTCATCGACATAGCTCCACAATAAGAAACCATGAGGCCATCGAGCCTCCATGGAAAAAGAAACCAACAATCATACGAAAATTTCAACATTCACCAAGGTCGCCAGCACCATCCAAAACATCATGGGATCCATCAAACCCGAAAAAGAAACCAACATTATGATGTCACTAAATAAAAATACCATAAAATGATATAAAAAGGGTTAAAGGTCCCAGTTTATAAGTCTCACAAGAACTATATGGGTATCCAATATATAGAAAGGTATCACTATAAATTTAAACCATCCATAGTTTATTTATAAGGTCACATTTATTATATCCTCCACTCAAATCTTGAGATACTAATAACCTATACTGAGGCCAAAATTTGAGAACCATCCCACCTTTCTCAACTAATTGAATAGGTCATCGATCCTCAGTAGTGGATACCAATTCTTCACAGTCACCTAGTTCATAAATAAAGAATCCACACACAACCTCAAGTTCTCATCCACATTCTTGGGGGAAAACTAGTGATTCCCAAGGGGAAACATTGGGTTTGAAAAATAACTTCCTCTAAAATTATTCAAACTACACCCTCATCTCACAATGCTCTATTGGATCCATCTGATATGATAACACAAATATCGAAAAAGTACCTAGGTTTAATTCTATATATAATTATAATCCTTGGTGGGAAGATAATTGTAAAACATCATTAAGAAACATTTCCTCAAAATCCACAACAACTACAGGATTCTAAAATCCCATATCGTCTACTACTATAAGGTTCATATTCGCCAGCTAATAAGGAATCGATTGTATGCTCCTTCACATGAGATCATCTTTCACAACTTGGGTTTCCCCCTCACCACGGAAGGAATATTCCACCCCAATAACATGGATACAATGAAACCCTCACTAGTAATAGTAAAGTTAGGCATGGATGGTGGGAAACTAATCCATACTGACTTAAACGTCATACGGGCTCACCATCGCTATGGATGTATTCCACATCAGGCTCTCTCTCACCATCAAGAGTTAGGTCACACTGTTAGTATAAAAGTTTGATCACTATGTACCCTCTAGTAGGAGTCTCAAATCATAAAGGTTGAGTCAACAACTCCACTCAGAAACTCTAGGTTTCATATAAGAAAACTAGAATGGAAGGAGTGGCTCGCACTTGTGTCTATCAATACTAATGTAAATGGATAAAAGACATAGATCATACCTAGAATCACACTCAGAGCCTCTAGGTCATAATCCTCCATCACCAGAATCCTCCCATGTTCATTTTAACCAATTTCTTTAGCCTAATGTGGACCTCCTGGGGTGATGTTGGTGGATATAGGTCAAAGAATCAGCAACATCTTGCTGATATCCCCACTCCTCCACCATGTCCGACACACTAAGGACCTCCCTTATCCATCATCTATCTCTTTCTGGGTGGTCCATTAACCATACCTCTGTCTGTATCGGGATAGTTAGTATAAAATTTCATTACTCATCCATTAAAATCATAAGAATGCCTCTTCTTTAATGCACTAAGAAGTCCATAAGGCCTTCATGAATGATGCAGCCTCATGTTTCATGGCCTGTGATGCACACTTAATTTCAATGGGTCATGATCACCCAAGATCCTGATTGATCCCTACCTTGGAAGATCATGATATGCTCTCAACCCCTATTCATCATTATCCAGCACCAATAGAGCCATTTATTACTTAGGATGACATGGTGAAACCATTGAAACCAATTGTTGAAGGTCTATGTATTGATCAACATGTGTATGTAACACCAAGTATCCACCCAAAAGGGAAACCAACTCATGACTCAGACCTTGCATGGAGGCCTCATAACCCATCGAGTCATACTCTTGACTATATTATGGAAACCTCACTGGTTGACTACATAGAAACATATTGTAATGATACAAGACATACCATGATCAATGAGTATATATATAGAGTTGACTAAAAAAATACATGGAAACCATAACATATTCTTATAAGATGCATGTGCTATTTTTTCCCAGCAATCATTTTCTATATGTACTGAGTCAATAAGTGGGTTATCAGAGTCTTAGTGAATGGATATATCATCTGTCGCACCAACACTAGAGTTCTTGTCCTAAATTATGTACTCATAACTTATTTTAACTATTTCCCAAGTTCCCAAACCAATCCTCAAATCTATAAAATATCCAATGTCTGGTCCAAAGATGAACCCAAATATTATAGAAATCTATCATGTCTTGACCCACTAGGGCCCTCCAGGTTGGTGATCAGTTCATTGTTCCACCCCAATCCCACCTTCAATGGGTCTGGGGATGGAAACCAACACCAATTAGGCATTTCACACACATGGGAGGCCTTATCATAAAGTACCAGTACACATTCATGCATCTCTAAAAACCCCATAAAATGATGATAGTTAAATAAAATTGATAACATAATGCATGCATAACATCTATCCTACAATCAAAGCATGATGAAAGTAATGGAAATCAATAAAGGGTCCAAATACAAGCCCAACCAAAATTGTAAAAGAGTCCAACCTAGTAATATATATATTGGAATACTATGGAATGTAACAACAAGTCCAACCATGGAATTTATATCCTACACTATACTCCACCTACTCCTAGGACTCCTAGGACTCTGTGTTTTTTTGATAGGCCAAGGAAGATCCCTTTTTATTAAAAAGACAAAAAAGGAAAAGAAAGAAATATAGAAGTGGTCTTACAAGCAGTTATGCCTTTATGCAAAGACCAAAAAAAGATGCATCAAAAGTTAAAATCAAGCTAACATGAAGATTAATAACCGGCATACCATTTTGATTTAGAATCAATGAGTCTATGAGAACTGGTAACCATGGTTGGATTAAGGTATAAATAGTCTTTCCCTCATCTTGATTTCCCTAGAGGGATGGGTTGAATTCCATCATCATCCAAAAGAACATTATTCCCTTTAGATAACACCTGAATATAAGAAAGTTTTTTGGGGGAATCATTTTTAATATCATCCCATTTTCAATGAATACCATGTGTTTCTCTCAGTTTATTGATTTCCTCTTGGATTTTGAGAGATTTTCATTATTACCTGGGTTGGGATTCTCTTCGGTTGAAAGTTTGATAATCAGCGTGCAATGAACCATGTCCTCGCTAGGTTTAGAATTACCCAACTCGTCAATATTCAGCTCTCCTTCTTTTGGAATTAGGACCTCAGTCGTTCGTGTAGGAACATCATCAATATTCTCCTTGTTCCTATCATCATTAGAGAAATGATGGAGAACATGCAAGTCTTGAATCTTTCAAAAATAGCTTCTTTGTGGGAAATAACAAGGGAAATATCCCCCTTTCTCACAATTCGATCTGGGATAGCATGCTTAAAATTTTTGAAGTTCCTTCTATTATAGTCGTTGTCTTCATATGAGAATTTATTCTCAGCCATCTCCATCATAGCACGCTAAGACACATACTCACCATTATTCGTGACCAACCCCACTACAGCGCGTCGAGCATCACCACGCTCCACCTGAGATCGAGGACTCTCATCCATCACCGCCTTAAATTCAAGCTCAATATTAGCTGCTACAAAAATAGATCCAGAGACATCTAGACTTGTTGCCCTAGATCGAGTCCTGTAAGTGCCATAATCGGCAAACTGAGGATCATCAGAGGTCTCACCTCTATTAAAATCACCTGAAACCACCGTAGATGAGGAAATAAAAGAAGATATACCAAATATGAGTCCTTCGGTATCTCCCACCATGTCAGGCCCCCTCAACCCCTGTATTGAACTCGCATGAAGAGAGATTCTAGGTTGGTGATCAGTTAAGTGTTACAACCCAATACCACCTTCAATGGGTCCAGGTATGGAAACCAACACCAAGTAGGCATGTCACACACATGGGAGTCCTTATCATAAATTATCAGTACACATTCATGTATCTCCAAAAAAACCCATAAAATGATGAAAGTTAAATACAATTGATATCATAATGCATGCACAATATCTATCTCACAATCAGAGCATGATAAAAGTAATGGAAATCAATAAAGGGTCCAAATACAAGCCCACCCAAAATTGTAAAAGAGTCCAATCTGGTAATATATATATTGGAATACTATCAAATGTAACAAAAAGTCCAACCATGGTATTTATATCCTACATTATACTCCACCTACTCTTAGTCATCCTAGGACTCTGTAAAAAGGTATGTATTTTGAATAATATATGATGCATGTGGGAAGATCCCATGTAGGGGTGATTATAAAAATACCAATTATGACATTCTGAAATCACCATACATAAATCATCAACAGAGTACTCAGCTCTTCAACACAAGGGAATTTCAATAAGAACATGAGACATATAGATAAGAATAACAAAAACCGAGTTATGCTCTAGATAGACTGAAAGTCTTCGAATGGACTCAACCATACTACTTGCCATTGGATTATGTTCAATGATTCAAGATAATGATCATCTCGGAGAATTTACTCCATGATTTATGTCGTGACTGATGGTGCTCACCCAATAGGTCATTCTCATCTACTATCTCCAAAGATAATACATTCTGGAAATCAAAATTACTCAAAACTTTTATAGGGGATCAGAACCAATGTCATTGTGGGACACCATGAACCCTACTAGAATAACCCGCTATGTAGGGTAGCATATGATGATTCTATAAATCCTACTATATAGGTTATTGATTCCCTTTTCATATTGGTCAAAATGATACAATGAACCCCACCTAGGGTACAAGAAGGAACGATATAGGATTACACCTCAGATCATACATAGGAAGACCATAAACACTATCTGAGACACATCTCCAATATGGGATCACAATCCTATGCTCAGGGTGTTAGTCCTCATTATACTGTCATATGGATAAACCAAGGAAGCACACCCAACCGGACTTGATCTATGTTGAAATTGTTCATGTAAAATCATCCAAAATCAAACCAGAGCTAAACTAATAACATTGACGTCTCCAAATTATCCTTTAAAGTGTACAAGGCATGTAATGGTGGTACACGATGTGTCTAGAAAATCCAATCACTACCCATGTCTCGCACTCACATAGCATGTATCTATCCAAATACATGTCATGTTAAAATATATACATTACATGTAGAGGTCAATCTAGCACTTATCATGTCACCATCCCATGCTCATATACACATGTTTATGACTGTGTACTTTGGTTCATACCTATATACCTTAGGTTGTGCCTATGTTCTTGGTTTTTTTCTAAGTATCGAGTGGTTCCCATGTACTCTATTCATTCCCATGTGGGTGAACACATTTGTACCCATGTATCCATGTGGTATACTCCATTCCATCAATATTGGGTCACATGGTGTGTTATTGGTACCACAAAATGTATTATATTTTTCTATACATGTAAATGAAAGCTCCTTAGAAGGGGTACAACATAGAGTGTGTTCTTCAAACTACCCACTATGTAGTCATGAATTTATCATAAATTCTAGAAATATCCATGCATCCACCCATTCCACTGCCACCTTGTATTTCACTAGAAATATCTCTCATGATTTGATAATCTGAATCATCTTATCCCTACTATAATTTGAATCCATATTTTGGCCATCCAATCAAATTTTAAATCCTTCCCCATCACACCACACTATCATCACCCTACAAAGTCACATTCCATGGGTCATACAAATCTAATCTCAATCCATCATAATTTTCATTCACCTCAATTGCTTCCTTGATTGTGAACACAAACCTACTGAAATGATCTACTGTGCCAATGAAAGTTTGTACAATGATCAAATACTAGATATTTATTAAATCACCATTCAAAGGATATTATGGAGACAAACATGCACATAATTGATGAAGAAAGGAATAAATCACAAAAGAGGAATGAACCTCATCCATTTTTCATGTTGTCGTTGATTCATTTCTTTTAGATAAATGAATAAAGATCAACAAATACAGAAATATAAAATTCCTATTTCTAGGAATATTATCCAATATTATCACAACATGATTGATCTGTGAATCAATATGTTATAATAATTGATTCACGTTCATCGTGGGACAAATAGAAGAGGATAAAACTATATAAAACACCATCCTACCACAGGTTGGATTAAACATTGGGGAATAATGGTTTTGTACCATCGTCGATGAAGAGATCCACAACTAGATTAGTATAGGTGGTCCTAGTGGTACCAATTTGATCCTTGATCCTATTGTCATTCTCCATTATCTCCTCCAGGTACTCCTCACAAATCCTAGGTTATGAAGATATCCCAAGGGATTTAAAATAAAAACATATTTATAAAGGAGGTTAGATCACTATGTAAAAACAAAATAAAAAATATATTTATTCTTTTATTTTATTATTTGTTCCCATGAATGAATTTATCAAAACACCTAATTTTGCTAATGATTATGTCATGATTAGTGTAAAACTCACAATCTAGACTCAGTGGTGGTCTCTAATTTTTGATCTGAGACATCTTTTGGGAGTTATTCCATTATTTCTAAAAAACATAGTGCACATGATATAATTTTTTTAATATTTTTCTTATATCCACATCGAGGCTCATCGGTCCTTGGAATTTCATGTCATCTGAGAACACCTAGCATTGAAAATATTACTTAAAATATTTAAAAATTATTATGAGGAAAAAATAGATATGTTACATTTATTTATAGTAAAAATGGATAAAAGTTGAAATGAGAAGAATAAAATCATATCAAAAAGTACCACAATGTTTCTCAAGAATAATGTCAAGAACAATGAAACCTAAAGTATATATTATAAAGTTTGTATAGTGTTTCCATAGGATACAATTATCTAGATTACCTAAAAGTGTTCAAGATACTCCATAGAGAGCCCATGTTATATATTGATGTTATAAAATCAATTACTCAATTTTTAAAGGGCATATGATACCAAATGATTATTTTAAAAATGTTTTAAATATATTAGAGTTCAAAATTAAAGTTATTAATTTAGAAAGATTAATGTTTACATTCATGTAATGATGAAATTAGTTCATAAATCAAAGACTTGAATAAAAAATGGTATTTCAATCTTAGATGGTTCTAAATAATGGGTTTGTGCTTTCATCTTATTTCTCTTATATGACTATGAACAAAATGAGATGATGGATTTGATACACATATTTTATGATTCATCAGACTCTATAACATGTTTGAGGAGAAAGGAAGTATAAAGTGAGTTTTATTTAGGATAAAAGAGTTTATCCAATATATTTTAAAAAAATATAAGGGAAATATTTTTCAACACCTTCAGTGGAATATTTTAAAGAATAAAATATTTTTTTCATAATATGTCACTACATGAATTGTGTAAGATCACAGGTTCTCATATGAGGTATGGATATTTTTAATTCTAGTTGGATTGATTATTTTTGATCAAGTGTCAATGAACAATGAGGTCACGTGAGTTTCAGGTGCGTCTGGGCTTGTTTGGAGTCTGGAGGCTTTGTTTTTGAACAAGGTAGTTGGGTTTCATGGTTAGTAGATACTTTATTTCCCATGATGCATGGGTTGATTAATATGTCTGTTGTAGTCCATGGATCTATCCTGGGCCGCAATATTTGATTAAACCATGTGGGGTAGTCCACGGATTTTTCTTGGGATGTGTGGTTTGATAAAACCATTCCTCTAGGGATGAATTCCCATGTGATCTACATGTAGTTTTTAGCATATGTCAAAATCACAGTTTGGGCGTGGTTTCCCAAACCATGTGCATGAACCATACGGGGGGTGTTCTGGGATAGAAAAGGGAACACGGTTGGTGTATGGTTTTTCTAATAGTGTGGCCCAGTTAAAATGGGTGAAATGACCGCTTTTCCATAAAGTCCTTAAAATGTTGTATCCCCATTTTCTTTCTCCATTCCAACGGATAAAGGGGTTAACCTTCCCCCATTGAAGCTCCTCCACCAATTATTTAATTCATTTTCATCATCTAGACTCTGATTCAAAATTATTTCATCTCATTATATCCACATCAATAATTTATTCTTTCAATAGGCTTATTTTTTCCCTTTTATCGAGGATTCTATTTTGGTGCAATATAATATTCCTTATTTTTACTGTATTCTCATGTTCTTCCATTTTCTTCCAACATGAGTCGAGATAGGAGTTGATATTTGATGTTTGCTTTTCCAAATATATATGTTAGGTTTTCTATAGATATTCACTTATAATCTAGTTATTTTATACCTTATTGTTCTTGTACCAAAGGTCGGACCTTCTCGAGTTGCTCTTAAAATTTAATAAATTCCTTGATTAAATTGTTTGAACCTAGTTTGGTTTCCCACATAGTATCATGAGATGGTTAGATGTTGTCAACATCAAACTCGACTACTTGTGAGCTTTGTATATATATCTTAACCATGTTTTACAACATTATTGGGTGTGTGTGAGATATCTATTTTGCTGGGATCATTGATGAATTGAATGAGACTAGTATGAGAGGTGGTATACCTCTTTCCATGTAACTGCATAATTTTGAAATGGGTAAATGTTTTAAACGGAAATTGTGGAATGAATTCGATGAACACATGGATTATGTATGGTTATGAAATGGATTATGAAATTATTAATTAGTTCATTGTTGTTTTGTTACAAGGATGGTTCAACTCCTTGGATCTATATCATTTGGTCTAACATTTGATTCCATGGACACTTCTACTCTATGGATCCCAATTACTTTGGATGGAAAGGGAATTTCTACCCCTTAGATCTAGCTTTCTTGGACCACCTTGGTCATGATCCATAGACATTATCCTTGGGCTCTGCCCAAGTTGTTACCAAGTTTCAATGGAGTTGCTCTAAGGACTATAAGGGATGTCGTGGTACTTATACCATGGATCTGAACAATGTAGGCCTGACATGATGATGATGCCTTGGTCTTCAAACCAAAGATATGGACATTGGTTCTGACACTGGATTACTTAGTATAGGCCTTGTTGGATGTTTTATCATGATTTATAAATAGTCGTGGTATGGGTGTCTAGTTACAGTTATTAAGATGGACAGTATCATTACTTCTTTATCATGGTTTACAGTTATCATGTCTTTATAGTTTCTTATTTATAGTAATCCTTGGTAGGCGGTATAGTATCACACTTTCATGTATTACATTATTCTAGTTATATATTCCACACTAATTCATCTTATATTCATAGACTGTACAAGTTATATACACTATTGGTGGTGGCCTACTGATTGGTATCCCTCCCTATAAGGCCACAGCCTTAAAAAATTACTTAATCTTGAGTTAAATCTAGAATTAACATTATGTATCATTTCGGGTTTAGAGTTTTAGAGAATTAGGCCATAATTATTACATTACTTCTCAAATATTAAAAAGTACACACTTCTACTCAATATTCATTTTTTTCAAAAATTAATAACTCTTAAAAGAAAACAAGAATTATTTTCTTGATATAAATTTTCTTGAATTATTCTTTTCTCATACCCTTCCTTATACCCATGAGTCTGACTCATCACGTATATTCTTTGTTCTTCTTGGATAATAAACATATGAAAATTTATACTTTATTAAGAAACTTTTTCATTTTTATTATTCCTTTTATATACCTTATTACCACATTATAAACATTACATAATTATTTAAGTTATTGTCAGTCATTTTGCCGATATTTGGTACTTGAGTCTAAAATAAACTTGTCAGAATTACAAATTGTTTATGTGGTAAAAAGTAAATTATCTCCATAATTGTATTAATTATTTAAATAACATATATATCCAGTATATATTTATTTTAAAATATTCTATAACATTTGGAAATAAGAAATAAAAATCACCATTCATGGAGATGGTAAGTCGTACATACGCATGAACGCTACTCTCATTTATTTTTCATATTTGAAGGAATTAAAACTAAATGATACAGCGGTATATTATAATTCAGGTATAATATAATATTTTATATATGTTAAATATGTTTATTAACACCATCTTTTTTATGTTTGATGTATGTAATGAATGAGTTATATCACTTTGAGGGGGTGGTAGTCTGTACTTCCTCAAATGAAATTATTATATTTACCCATTATGGAAACAATAAAGTTATGCAATAAATAAAAAATAAAGAATCATATAGACAGCATAAATATAATATATATCACATATAAATATATTTCCATCATAATGGCCACCATGATAGGTGGTTGGAGATAATTGAACAATCATCATTTCGTCAGGAAGTTGTTCGTCATCCACAGAAACATTATGTTCTAAATACATTAGATGGAGGTGTGTGTAAGTTTAGTTTGAATACTTATCATAAAAACAACCTAGTATATTGAGGATACTATTTATGTTATGTAATCAGAGAAAAATAATATAATAGGGAGTGAAGATGTAGAATAATGGAATAGAATTTTAGAGAAGACGCTGCCTCTAAAAACATGTCACTCTCTTTTATTTGAACCAAAAGGATTTCTTGAATTTCCATATTCCTATGGGAATGCTTCTAGGAGAAATATGGGGTTGTTGGGAGCTTCTTAAATTATATTTCAGATGATTCAAGGGGCTTTATAGGTGTGTGTAATGGGTTAGAGGTGGCGGCCTTTTATAAGAGGGAGGAGGTGCTCTTTAGGAATGTTTGTAAGTATTATTTTATTATAAAATGATTTTCGGTTTAAAAGGGAAAAAACTCATTAGATTCGAAGATAAAATGAATATAAGTCCAAATAAAATAATTTAATAATAATTGGACATGTTTTGAATATTTTTTAATCCTTTTTATTTTTATTTAACCCTTTTTTACTCTGACCGTTTTATCAAGCATTTAACACTTTGAGAATCAAAAAAGTTAAAAAACATGACCAATATCCAAATAGAGAGTTATTAATAACATTTCAGACTTATGATAACTATTTTGACGAATCTTATATTTTTTGGAATTTTATAATATTTAATAAAATATTTCATATTTTAAAATATCAATTATGTCAATTTTGACACTATTCATATCATGACCTTCTTTAAAAAACAATAACTACTTTATTGATTCGAAAAAAACATCATTAATACAAGGATTAAATGTATCTATCATTCATAAAATTTGTGGATGACATCCAAATTACCAAATTACTTTTATTTTAACATGTTTAATATCATTTATTTGAATCCTTTATTAATGAAGAAATCAATGCATCACCATTGTGTGATATTTAAAATTATTTATTTAATGTCTAAAAATTATAAACAAAATACCATGATGTAGGAAATAATTTTATACTTATAATTAATATTTATAGTCTAAACTATAACTTATATAACCCCATATAGAAATTTTTTTACTAAAAGATATATGTTTATATTCTATTTTCCTTAACTATAAATTAATTTTTATAAAATGTCATTTTCACTTACAAGTGGCTCCATGGGGTACAAAAAACAACAAAAGGATGCCAATGGTTTCAAATGTATCATATAATAGGATTAATACATTTTATAAGGTAATTTAATGTTATATAATATTATTTTTTACCATTATTTACCAGATTTACCCATTAACCATGGTAAATAAAATATTTACTAAAGTTTCTATTCATAATTACTAAAACTAAAAGTTACCTATTTACACAATTTAGACCTTATGATTCCAAATATGGAATCCATTTTTTCAAATTCAATGCCTAGAAGTTGCAAATATTAATTTAAAAATAATTTCTGTTTTCAAAATCAAAAAGCATGTTTTTTAAGAAATAATAACTACCAAAAGATTGGCATGTGTTTATGTTCAATTTCATAGGGAAATTACTTCCAATGAAAAACATTGAATTAAATTATAAAAAATATATAATCCAATTACACTTTAAAAATAATTAAAAAGATAATATAACTGTGTAAATAATTCAGATGAGAAGACAGTTTTGACATAAAATGCAGTATTTTTCACTATTCAATAAAAATGAACTTTTTCAGTTTAATACCAAAAATTTACACAAAGTAAATTTTGATATCACTATTCTAATGAAGATGTTTATTTTATCAAATGGAATTTATAAAAGTGAAAAAACTATATTTAAAATGGTTCCACATCAAAAGGTGATAAAATGACCTTTTAAATAATATTAAAGTATTTTATGCTTAAAATCAAGTTCATTCTTATTTTAAGCCTCTAAAATGTATTTGATAAATGTAATGACATTTAACAAAAATGTATAATCATATTTTAGTTATTTCTGTTCGTTTCCTCTAGTTCAACGGCTATGCATTAACTACCATTTAAAATAAAAATATTATATTATTATTTATTCAATATGACTTAGAATTGTGTGCAGTGTAAGATTTAAGAGAAACCCATTATTACTTGTCGGGTACTCTATCAAACATAGCATTTCCTTTAAATTAAAACTAATATTTAATTACCAAATATTAATAAATATGAAAATTTAATATTCTTTATTTACCTGAGATGTTACATCTCCCCCCCCCCCTCGAATGTGCATCCTCACAATTTTAATAACATAAAAAATAAGTTGGGTATTTATCCCTTATAGAATTCTCAGATTCCCACATTGCCTCTTAAACCATTTGGTTTCTCCACAAAACCATTACCTAATGAATTACATTATTTCGAAACACTTTCTCCCTTTGGTCAAGAATCTGGACTGGTTGTTCCTCATAAGAATGATTCTCTTCCAACTGAACTACCTCTGGACTCAAAACATGAGATGGATCTGACATATAAATTAACAACATTTAAACATTAAAAACATTGTGTACCTTGGATAAACATGGAGGTAAATCCACTCTGTATGAAATTGATCCAACTTTCTCTAAGATTTTATAGGGTCAAATGAACCTCAGACTCAACTTTCACTTATTACCAAAACGCATCACACTTTTCCATGGAGAAACATTGAGAAAGACAAGATCACCTACCTCAAAAAAATATCCATCCTCTGATTATCCACCTAGCTTTTCTTCATGCTCTGAGCTATTCTCATGTGCTTCTAAATCAACTGATCTTTTTCTGCCATATCTTCTACCAATTTGGTTCCCATTAACATCCTTTCACCTACTTCATCATAAAAAGGTGGAGTTCAACAACGTTTTTCATATAATGCCTCAAACGGTGCCATCTGTATACTGGAATGAAAACTGTTATTATAAAAAAAATCATCCAAAGAAAGATGTATTCCCAAATTCCCTGGTAATCCATTCAGTAAGAAAGTAGAATATCTTCTAATGTATGAATTTTTCATTCTAACTGTCCATATAATTATGGATAAAAAGTTTTACTAAAATTTAATTTAGTACCCAATGACTACTCATACCCCTTCAAAAAGATATAAGTGAACCTAGGATCATGATCAGATATAATGGAGATGGTAACTCCTTGTAACCTCACTATATATTTAATATACAATTGGGAAATTAGATCTAGAGATAGAGTACCTCGAATTGGAAGAAAATTAGCATATTTAGTTAATCGATCAATAATAACCCAGATTTCATTTTTACCTCAAGAATTATTTGGTAATACCATGACGAAATCCATGGACACATTTTCTTATCTCCACTCTGGAACTGGTAAAGGTTTAAGCATCCCTTTCAGCAACATTCTCTCTATATTAAGTTGTTGAAAATCAAACATTTCAGGCGAAAGTAAACAATATCTTTTTTCATTCAATCCCACCAGTAATACTCCCGATGATCTCTGCACATCTTAGTACTGCCAGGATGAACTGAAAACGGAGAACTATGAGCTTCACATAACAACTCTTTCTTCAACTTTGAATCATAAGGCACACATAATCTCTTTCCAAACCTCAAAACATGGTCTCTATCAATATTGAACTTAGGTAACATACCCTTATGAACAAATTCTACCTTTTTCTACAACTCACTATCATATTTTTGGGCTTTCTTTATTCTGTCTGCTAAGGAAGATTGTCCTGAAACCTGATATAATACATAGGAATTTCCTACACAAACAACTTTTATGAAAAAGATCATAAAATATTCAATCAAAGGATCTTGTTCAAAATGTAACAAGGTTAATATAGCATTACTTTTTCTACTCAAACCATCGGCCACTTTATTTATTTTTCCTGGATGGTAATGAATTGTGAAATCATAATCCTTTATTAATTATAGCCATCTCCTCTATCTCATGTTTTATTCTTTCTGAGTGAATATATACTTAAAAATTTCGTGATCAGTATATATTTCACAATTTACTCCATAAAAATGATGCCTCTAAATTATTAAATAAAAACAATAGAATCTAATTCCAAATCATATTTAGGGTAATTTAGCTCATGAGGTTTCAATTGATGTGAAGTATATGCAATAACCTGATCATTCTGCATAATGACATAGCCAAGTTCGTTCAATAAAGCATCACTGTAGATAAAAAATTCACCATATATGGAAGGTAATTCCAAAATTGGAGCATTCACCAGTCATATTTTCAATTCTTGAAAACAATCATCACATTCGTTTTTTGAAATGAATTTATTACCTTTTTGAGTTAACTTAGTCAGTGGGATAGATAATAGTGAAAATATTTCAACAAACCTCTTTTAATAACCTGCTAAACCAAGAAAACTATAAATCCCGGTTATATTTGTGGATCTTGGACATTATTTAACAACATATAATTTTTCAGGATCAATATTTATGCCATATTTATGAACAATGTGACCAAGGAATGAAATTTAATTCAACCAAAACTCACACTTGCTGAATTTCATATGTAGTTTCTTTTTCTTTTACAGTTTTCATGACAAACCTCAAATGACTTTCATGTTCCTATTTACTTTTAGAATATACCAAAATTTCATCAATAAAAAAAACCACAATATTATCCAAGAACTCAATGAAATTTATATTTATAAGATCCACGAATATAGAATATTCACTATTTAACCCAAAAGGCTTAACAATAAATTCATAATGGCTATATCTAGTACAAAATGCGGTTTTCAGAATATTTGATTCCATTACCTTCAACAGATGGTACCCTGACCTCAAGTCAATCATCAAGAAATATTTATCTCCTTAGAGCTAATAGTACTTCATTCGATGGCCCAGCATCTACTAAAGTAGTTTCAAAGGATTTCACCACCCCTTTCTGCTTGTAGTCCGACTTCTTTCCTTCAGTTGAATTTTTCATTGGACACTCATTTTTATAATGAACCATTTCATTAAATTTAAAACATTTTAATAACTATAAATTAGATTTTGTCTTACTATTACCAAGATTTTTTTTAGTTCAATTATGAGCATTATGTCCCATTTTACCAAATCGAAAGAACATACCAGAATTCAGAAGGCATTCCCCAATGTAATTTTTACCACAATTTTCAAAAACTATAAACTTGATTTTCTTACCATATGACTTTTTTGAAGAGTTCTTTCATTTCATCTGCCACCTTGACCTCTAATTCTGTTGTGTCTCAAAGAACACCTGATCATTGGAAAAGTTAATTTCCAACTTCTCCACACATTGAACAAGTTTTTCATAACTTTTTAACTCACGAGAAGCTAAAGTCATTCGATACATTGGCTTTAGCCCTAAGTAAAAATGATTGATTTTACAATCAATAACCCGTATGAAGTTCGGAGCATACCTTTCCAGTCGAGTGAATTTTTCGTCATGAGTATCCATTGAGAAATTTTATTTCCTTAATTCTAGGAATTGTTCTTCCATCCTAAGTTGAAAGGCCTTAGGAAAATATTTCTCAAGAAACATACCTTTGAATTCATCCTAATCAAGAGCATCAATATACTCATTATCCCAGATATTTTTTACAATGAAGCACCACTAATTTGCTTCACCTTAAAAACGGTACACAACAAGACTATGCTTTTGATGTTCTGAACACCCAACAACATCAAAAATATTCCATAGTGATTTAATCCACCCTTCGGCTAGCACGGGGTTAGATGATCCTTTGAATGATGGGGGATACAGCCTCATAAAATGCTCTACTACCGATATGTTCTTTTGTGGTTGATCTAGATGATCTTCTGCATGGATACCACCACCATTTATTGCCTGAGTCAGTTGTTCCATAACTACAACAATCTATTCAGTTTTTATTCCAACCATCTCAGGTTACTAATATGGATGGTTTTTTTCTCCGGATGTTGTCCTATCATAGCTGTCATGTTTCCTCAGTAGAAAATCATTCTGATCACAAATTTATCTTAGGCAATGCAACATGGTAATCTGTAAATGATATATCATTTAAATCTTACCATAAATAATTTTATGGATATTAATTTAACAATATCCTAAATCCTAAAGTTTTCTAAACTGGCCCCTGATACCAACTATATGGCCCTAACCATAAAACATTACTTAATCCTGAGTTAAATCCATAATTTACATTGAGGTTCATTTTAGGTTTAGAGTTTTAGAGAATTAGGCTATAACTATTACATTACATCTCCAATATTACAATGTAGAAACTTCTACTCAGTATACATATTTTACATAAAATAAATACTCTTAAAATAAAACAATAATTCTTTTTCTTGATATAAATCTTCCTGAATCCTTCTTTTCTCTTACCCTTACTTATACCCTTGAGTCCGAATCGTCACGTATGTTCCTTTTTATTCATGAATAATAAACTTAAGTTAACTTTTACTCATTTTAGAACCTTTTTCAAGTTTATTATTCCTTTTATATCACATATTACCATGTTATAAACATTACATATTTTTTTAAGTTAATATCAGTTGTTTTGCTGATATTTGGTACTTGAGTCAAAAATGATATTTTTAGAATTAGAAATTGTCCATGTGGTAAAAAGTCCATTATATCCAGAATTTTATTCATGATTTATATAACATATATATCCAGTATATATATATTTTAGAATATTCCATAGCATTGGGATATAATAAATGAAAAACATCATTCATGGAGACGATAAGCCGTACATACACATGAACACTACTTTCAATTTCTTTTTCATATTTAATCAAATGATAACTAAATGATACATAGGTATATTATAATTCCAGTATAATATAATATTTTCTATATGTTACATATGTTCATTAACACCATCCTTTATACGTTCCATGTATGTCATGAATGAGTCATATCACTTTGAGGGGGTGGTATTTCGCACTTCCTCAAATGATATTATCATATTTACCCATTATGGAAACCATAAAGGTATGTTATAAATGAAAAACACAGAAACATGGATACAATATAAATATAATATATCACATGTAAATATAGTTCCATAATAATTCCCACCATGAGAGGCGGTCGGAGATAATTCAATAATCATCATTTCGTGAGGCAGTAGTTCGTCATCCACAGAAACAGTATGTTTTAAATCCATTAGATGGACGACTGTGTTTGTGTAGTTTGAGTCCTTCTCATAACCACAACCTAGTGTATTGGGGATACTGTTTTTGTTATATAATCAAATAAAAATAATAGAATAGGGAGTGAAGAAGTATAATAATGGAATGAAGTTTTGGAGAAGATGCAGCCTTTTAAAACGTGTAACTCCCTTTGATTTGAGACAAAAGGATTTCTTAAATTTCCTTCTGACTAGTGGAAAGCTTCCCAGAGGAATAGGGGGATGTTGGGAGATTCTTTGAGTAGATTTTGGACGATTCAAGGGGCTTTATAGTTTAATGTAATGGGTTAGAATTGGTGGTCTTTTACAAGAGGGAGGGGGATCTTTAGGAATGTTTGAAAGTATTATTTTATTATAAACTGATTTTCAGGGTAAAAAACTAATTAAATTCGATGATATGATTAATATAAGTTGAAATAAAATCATCCAATAAAAATTTTATAGGTTGTGGATACTTTTTAATCCTTATATTTTTTATTTAACCCTTTTTTACTCTTACCGTTTTATCAACATTTTACACTTTGAGAATCAAAATAGTTACCAAAACAAGAAAAATATCCAAATAAAGAGTGATTAATAAAATTTTATACTTATGTTATCTATATGACTAAATCTTAGTTTTTTGTAATTTTATTATATTATATAATATTTTATATTTTAAAATATGAATTGTGTCAATTTTGATACAATTAATATCATGACTTTTTTTAAAATCCATAAAAACATTATTGATTCAAAAAAACTTCATTAATATAAAGATAACATGTAAATTAAATCCATAAAATTATTGTATGACATCAAAATAACCAAATTACATTTATTTTAATAGTTTTAATATCATTTATGTGAATCCTTTATTAATGAAGCAATCACTGCATCATCATTGTATCATAATTGACTATTTTTAGGTAATGTCTAAAAATTATAAATAAAATACCATGATTTATGAAATATTTTTATATTTATATTGAATATTTATAGTCCAAAATATCACTTATATAAACCCATATAAAAATTGTTTTACTAAAAGATATATGTTTATGTTATATTTTCCTTTACATTAAATTAATTTTTATAAAATGTCATTTTCACTTACAAGTGGCTCCATGGGGTCCCATAATCGACCAAAGGATTCCCATGGTCGTAAATGCTTCATCCAATACAATTGAGACACGTGTTAGGGTAATTTAATATTATTATAATATTATTTTTTACCCTTATTTACCAGATTTACACTTTAACCATAGTAAATAAAATATTTACTAAAGTCACTATTCATATTGTCTAAATATAAAAGTTACCTATTTATAAAATTTATACCTCCAGATTACAAATATGGAATCCATTTTTCTAAATTTAAAACACATAATTTTCATAAATTAATTTAAAATTAACTCCCATAGTCAAAACCAAAAACTGTGTTTTTTAAGAAATAATAACTACCAAAAGATTGACTTGTTTTTATGTCCAATTTCAAAGTGAAATTATTTTAAATTTACAAAATTGGATTAAATGATAAAAAAATATAATCTAATTACACTTTAAACCCAATTAAAAATATAATCTATCCATATAAATAAATTAGATGAAAAGACAGTATTTGACATAAAATGCAGTATTTTTCACTATTCATTAAAAATGAACTTTATCAAAAAATTACCAAAAAATTACCCATAGTAAATTTTGATATCCCACATCTAAATTGGAAGTTTATTTTTTCAGATTGTATATATAAAACTGATGAAAACTATATTTAAAAGGGTCTGCCATTAAGAGGCAGTAAAACGTACTTTTAAAGAATATTAGAGTATTTGATGCTTAAAATCGAATGCATTATTATCTTAAGTATTTAAAATGTGTTTCATAAATGTAAATACAATTAAAAAACATTTATAATCATATTTTAGTTAGTTTTGTTTACTCCCTCCAGTACAAAGACTAGGCATTAACTACCATTTAAAATATTAATATATAATTATTATTATTTTAGTATGACTCAACATTGTGTGGAACATAAGATTTCGGTGAAACCCATTTTTTCATGTCGGGTACTCCGTAAAACATAGAATCTAATTTAAAGTAAAATTAATATTTAATTCACAAATTTTAATAAATATGAAAATGTCATATTCATTATTTACCTGGAATGTTACATTCACCATGTTCAGTCCACCATCGGCTACCTGAACATACTTCATGGATATAGGTAAGGACCCAAAAAAGACCCCAATTTATGATTTTTGATTGATTATGCCTAGGGTCATGGGAGCACATTACCAAGATATGATCATGATTATATCTTCAGATAGTTCTTTTTGGTATTTTTTGTATTTTTATACATGTATTGTACTAGATTCTTGTTACCATGTATTTTCTTTCATTTTGTATAATGACATGACATGTTCATCATATTGTATATGACACTACTTTTGGTTTTGATTATTATTACTGTCATTTATATGTTATCTTCTATCGATGATTTACATTATGATACAGCTTATTTATTCACTTGTGATACTGATTTGTTACTCTGATCGTGAGTATCTAATCTCCCCACCATAAAATCATTGACCCTTACTGTTTGATGGTATCCTCTGGTGTATGTTGATGTACTCATGACTCCATGTGACCAACTAGGTTAGGGCACTATTTTTTGGCTCTCATAATGGGATGTTACAAAGTGGCATCAAAGGGGATTTCCTCTCTTTTCTTTTTCTTCCTTACTATTTGGGATGGTAGAAAATGTATTAGGAATTGTTTGAATTTGGTAATGAGATATTCCTAAGAGTATCTTACCTACATATAGTAAAAAGAAAATTTTCCTAGGATGGGACATATTGTTTTGGATTTTTCCTATTACCATTAATTTGATTCAACCATTGGGTGATGCACATGATATGTGATGTTATTATTTCTATAATTGTTAAATTTAATTTTTTCCTTGGCATAGTATGTAATGGAATCATTAACCATGATTCATTTTAGGCACCTTATAGGATTCACATTCCATGCATATTCCATTCCATATAGGATACATTTCTTGATTTCATGAAATTTATTATGTGTGCCTTGTGTTATGTATTTTTTATCAACTAACGTCTCTTGTAGGAGATTGAGAAACATAATTGTTTCATAGAGTCCCATATATGACCTAAACATTATTTTCCTATATAGGATATAGTAGACACCCTACTTTATCAATTATGGAACGTTGATTCATAGAAAATTGGTCATATGAACTATAATGTGTTGTGGTGGGGATTAAATGGATTCCACACTTCATTTTATAAGGAGTATGGACCCATATAGGTTGGAAGTGGTGATCCATTTGGTTCAAATATTTAAAGAAAATTATAATATAAATATTAATGTAAATGATATTGGAATTCTAAAATTGAATGTTTGATATTAAATGGATTTTACAATTTCTATGGATAGTCTATATATTGGGTCCCGTGCTATGAAACAAAGATCATGTCCTAGTCCAGGATTTAGAGTGGATAGTAGTCAATGTCATTGGTGCTTTTTATTGTTGTTACTTTTACCCAGTCGAGGATTTAGGAATAGGTATAGGGGTATGGATTGTTTATAGGAAGGGTTTTACCTATCATATATTTATATATGTGATCGGGTTGTTATCAAATATTTTCTAAGGATTTTGTTTGGAATTGTAGATACATGAAACTACAATGGCCTCTAGTCGTACTACAGGTGGGTGGTGATGACCATGATCTAAAGGAGGTGGGTCATGATCCTCCAGAAAACCTTATAGTAGTTCCACCTATAGATGTTTCTGACATGTGTGTTCTAATAGAAACATCCACATATTTTTTTGGGGGATGGTGGTACATGGGTTTATGAGTTGTGGCTTGAGACTATTTTATTGATTTTAAAGAACATGCAGACTCCTCTATATCTGATTGTCAATCTTCTGATGTATATTATATTAGGAGCCATTAAGCATTGTTGGGATGTTCTGAACTAGGATGGTATTTTTTGGGATATGGTTTGTGGGGATTTCCAATTGAGGTTTTATAATTACATCTTTCCTAAGACTATAATATCTAAATGGTCTAGTGATTTTATGCATCTAGATTTGGGAGTGATGAACATTATGATGTATCCAGATCGATTTATAGAGCTTTAGATTTTTTCAACTATGTATCTTGTTGATGATATATATAGGGAGATATTCTTTGAGGAAGGTATAAAACATTCCACAGTCATAGGTGAACATATTTTTGTTGAATACTATTACTAAGATTTTGAATTAGGAACTGATTAATAAATATAGTTGTTGGGAAGATGAGGCCTAGATTAGGGTAGTTCAACTTTCCAACATATTGGTTCTATTATTGATGGTAGGAAGATTCATTTTGGGCCTTCCCATGAGGGGAATACCAGCCAGGGTATGAGTTCTGGTAGTTCCTCCTTCTATCATCATTGTGGGGGAAGGAAAAATGAGTAACCTATGTGATATAGATCCAATATAGAGAAAATCATATGATTTTATGGGCCACATAAAATGTTTTTTAAGAACATTCCTCTAATGGTTGGTTGGAGGAGGTAGACACTGACTCTAGATTTAGGGGAGGGGTTCATAACTCCACATTATATTGGGAGCTAGAGTACTACTAGTCATATAGGTTGAGGAGGTGGTCATCGTTAGGGGATCTAGACACCAATTTCACCTCAACAACATAGTGGGCCTGTCGACGGTAGTTACACTATTTCACAGGGTCGTGGTTTATGAAATATTTATTCAGTGTAGCTGATACCTGAGGATCATAGCACCATCCATCTATAGTGAGAGGTGAGATCTTAGTAGATTATACTCTATTATCTACCATTTTTTATATCAGTTCTTCATATTTTTTCATATTTTTACTTGTTATAGAGATCCTATGGCTCATTTTTCTATTTTCTAATGGCGTTATGATACTTGATACTCCATTGGGAATCAGATCAGAGAGTATAAACTAGTGTAGGGAGTTCCCCCTTATAGTAGGTGGGTGTCACTTCATATGGGACCTTTTTTTCCTTGATGTGAATGGTTTTTACATCATTATTATGATGAAATGGTAATTTCCCTTTCTTGTTTTCATTGATTTCTATCTCCATAGGTTGAACATCACATCACTATATGGAATGGTTTTTATTCACATGGGTGAATGGGATATTTAGGAAATCCAAATATGGTCCTTAGCATTTTTTTCTAGGAGGGATGATAGCCCAAGTGTCTAGCTTATAATGGGAAGATCAGAAAATGTGAGTGGCAGAAATCCCCGTAGTGGTTGATTGTTTCAAAGATATCTTCATGGATGACTTTTCAAGACTAATTCCTTATATATAGGTGGAGTTATCCATTGATATAGTTTCAAAAGCTAACATAGTATTAATTCCACCTTATAGGATGGATAATATAGAGTTACGGGAGATCAAGTAGATTCTAGAAGAATTGGATGAAAAGGGGTTTATACGACCCAATACTTCTCCATGGGGTTTGCTGGTACTTTTTTTAGAAAAGGTAGATGGAACCCTTATACTATGTGTGAATTACCAGAAATTTTACCAGTTGATAGTTAATAACTTTTATCATTTTCCATGGATTGATGATATATTTGACCAACTCCGAGGAGATCAGGTATTTCAAAAATTGATTTGAAATCTGGTTATCATAAAGTGTGAGTTTGAACATCATACATAACTCATATAGCTTCTCATAAAAGGTATGGTCTATATTTTTATCTGGTTATTCTATTTTTTCAAACAAATACACCATATGTTTTCTTGAAATTTATTAACTATGATTTTTATCCTTACGTGGATTCATTTGTGGTTATTTTCATTGACAATATCTTGGTGCATTCTCAAAATTGACATGACCCTGATAAACATCTTGAGATAATTTTTGATACAGTAGTAGTGAATAATTTATATGCTAAGCTCACTAAGTTCCACTTCTAGATGGATTAGATTCACTTTTGGTTCACATTATCTCATAGACAGTAGTATTAGTTGACCTAGAGAAGGTGGCAGTTGTAGTTACTTTTGAGCATCCCATGAACATATTTGATATACAGAGTTTATTGGGGATATCCGGTTATTACATATGTTTAATACAGGAACTATCATGCTTAGTATCACCTCATATGGGATTTACTAAAAAGGGTGTGAAGTTTATATGGCCAGATACCAATGAGACATCCATTTAAGACCTGAAAGTGAGAATGAATTTAATGTCAGTCCTAATTCTTTCAGAGCTCGGTAGAATCTACACTGTGTACTGTGATGATTTGGTTATTGGGTTGGGCTTAGTTCTGATGTCAGGGGAGTGAGTCATGGTGGGTATGTCTCATCAATTAAGACCACACAAGAGGAATTTCCTAATTAATGGTTTTGAGTTAGCCATTATTGTTCATGCCTTGCGCTATTGGATTCATTACATAATGGGAGAGAATTTTTTGGTGTACTCGGATCATAAAATCCTCAAGTACATCATTACAAAACATTAAATTAATCATAGGTAAAATAATTGGGTTGAATAATTTTTGTATATTGACTTTTATATTACCGATATACATGGGAAGGGAAATGAAGTGGTCGATGAATAGAGAAGGAGGACTAGGATATGGGCGGTTCAAGAGGACAATAATGAGTGGTATATTATGGTATTGTTTGTAGTTATGTATTTGGAGATGAAAGATAGTAACGGTATGGTTTTTCACTCATTAATAGTAGTGACTTTCACTCTTCTGGATAGGGTGAGGATGAGACAACTATCAGATTCTGAGGTCCTTGTCCTACTAGATTGCGTGGTAGGTGAGGACCCCCCCCCCCCCCCTCTGGGTTGGACTGTTAGGGAGGATGGAATTACATGCATACATGGTCATTTTTCGGTTCTATCAAACACAAATGATAATATGATGTGAGATTTTCATGCCTCATCTTGGTCGGTTTGTCCCAGTGTACCCAAGATGTTTCGGGATTTATGCCTCTAATATTGGTGGTCGGGTATGAAATTTGTGGTAGATGATTTTTTACATTAGGAGTTCCACATGTCATTAGTTGAAGGGGAAATAATAGTGAATATATGGGATTATTTGGTAGTTATCCACTCCTAAGTGGAAATGAGGTGATGTTGTGATAAATTTCATGATTGGGTTACTGAGGTCAGCTTGAGGTAGTGATGTCGTATGGGTTTTTATGGACTATCTCACAATGGTCATCTATTTCCTATCAATTATGGAGACCTTATCATTATATGAGATTGGGAGGCTTTATATTCATGAGATTTTGAACCTTCACATGGGTTCTCAAAATTTTTTATCAGATAGGTACACCAAATTTGTATCTTGGTTTTGGATATGCTTATAGAGGGCATTGGTATACAGGTTCTTCTGAGCATAGCATGATACCATTCGATTGATGTATAGATAGAGTGCATTATGTGAGTTCTAAACGATATGATTAGATCATGAATCCTCTATTTTATGGGATCTCGGTAGAGTCATATACCCTAGTTTAATTATCCTATAACAATAGTAATCAAGCGACTATACAGATTGAACTTTTTGAGTATTTGTATGGTAGGCCATACTGATCACCTCTATGTAGGATAGAGGAATGATAGAAAGTGCAATTAGAACCTCATCACATTCAGAATATTTTAGATGAGGTCAAGCTGATCAGGAAGTGTATAGCTACTGGCGATTTTAGAAATAAATCCTATGTTGATCACCGTCGAATACCTCTAAGTTTGAGGTTAGGGATCGAGACTTTTTACGTGTCTCTACAAGGCTAGGGAACAGATAGATTCAGAGATAGGGTTATCATTCACTGTGATATGTCAGGCATTTTGAGATTTTGGGGAGAGTTAGGCCAGTAGACTATTAGTTTCAGTTACCTCAGAGGTACTGATCTGTGCACGATGTCTTCCACGTATCTCATCTACATTGTTATCACTCAGACCCATCTCATACTCTATACAAATATGAGTTTTAATTATATTTAAATGTGTCTTTTTTGGAGAAACTTATTCATGTAGTCGAATGAGGCATGAAATCTCTCTAAGGGTATTAAGTTCTTCTAGTTTGGATAGTATTGAAGAACAAGAATGTATTGGATGAGACATGGAAGCAAGAGGCTGATGTATATTCTCAGTGGCCAGAATTGTTCTTAGGTGATGCTTGACTACCCATGGAAGGTACATTCAAGGAAGAACTGCTTAAATTGATGAATATGGAAATATATAGGTTTTTCAAATGAGGTACGAATCTTTTTAATTCCGATTTGATTTCTTGTTTTTGACCTGGTGTGAATTCCTAATGTGGTCATAGAAATTTTGTGGGTGTTAGGGGCTTGTTTGTATCCTATAGGCTTAGTTTTTTAAAGGAATTTGGGTCATAAAATCAGTAGAAACCATGCAGCCCTGTCCACACAATTTGATTAAACCATGTGGGGTGGTCCGAGGCTTTGTCTAGGGTTACACAGATTGATGAAACCATGAATCCAGGGTCATACACACAAGTGATCCACCTACAGTTTTTAGTTGAGGCTAAAATTATAGTTGTTCATGGTTTCCCAAACCATTCACATGAACCATGCATGGGGGTTCTGATACAGATAAGGGAACATGGTTGTTGTAGATTTGGGTCAACCATGCGGTCAAATTGTGTGACCCAATTAAAAAGGTTCAAATGACCTTATTTACCCTATGAGGTTAAAATTTTAAATCCCCCTTTTCATTCATCATTCAAGTAGACATTTGGTTCTCTTTCTCCCATTTAAACTCCTCCTACTAGGATTTTATGTGGCCTCATCATCCAGACTCTGATTCGAGAGTCATTCATCTTGTTAGATCTGTGCTGGTAAGTTCTTCATTCCTGGGGCTCATTTTTTAGTTTACCTTTCTATCAATGGTTCTATTTTATTGAAACATAATAAGCTCTATTTCCAAGTTATTCATCCATTCTTTCATTTTCATCCAATCTGGGTTTAGGTTGGAGACAATACTGAACAAGTGTTCTACAATGGGTATAAAGTGGGTGTTTTATACCTTTTCCCATATGGTTTGGTTATATTATACCCTATTTCCATTGTGTCACATACATAACCTTCTAGAGTTTCTCCTAAAATATAATAAATTACATGATTAAATTTTTGGAACCTGGTTCGGATTCCCACTTAGAACCATGAGACTATTGTATGTTATTGACCTCAACCCAGACCACCTATGAGGTGTGTTTATGTATCATCCCCATGTTTTACCACCCCATTAGGTGCATGTGAGCTCACCTATTTTTTGGGAGCCTTGATTAATTGAATTAGACTAGTAATATAGGGTTAATACCTCCTTTCTATGTGATTTCACAATGTTGAAATGGTTGTATTTTTTAAATGGAAATTGATGAATGATTTGGATGAAATCATAGATTATATATGTTTATAAAATGGATTATGAAATGATAAATGAGATGATAAATGTTTTGGATTCCAAGGAAAAATATACTACATGGATCCAGCTCGCTGGGCCTGACATTGGATTCCATGGACATTTCTACTCCAAGGGTCTGAGTTACATTGGATTCCAATAGAATTTCTACCCATTGGATCTAGCTTGATTGGATCACCATGTAAATGCTCCATGGACATTACCTTTATGATCCACCCAAGTTGTTAATAGTTTCTAAAAAGATGCTCCAAGTAATTGAGGGGATGTTGGTTTATTTATACCTCAGATTTGGCTCATATAGTCCTGACAAGATAAGGATGCCTTGGTCTTCATACCTTGGATCCATTCCTTGAGGTTTGACACTAGATTACTCAACATAAGATATAGTGGATGTTTTATCATGATTTATAGATAGCCTTGGCATGGGTTTTTTATTACAGTTGTTAGACTGAATAGTATCACTCCTACGAAATCATGCTTTACAGTTTCCCCATGTTTATGGTTTCCTATTTACAATGAGCCATGGTAGGCTGGAATGTTTCACACTTACATGTATCACATTATTCCTGTTATATATTTCACACTTCATTAGCTTATATTCATATACTAGAATTGTTATTAACACCATTGTTGGTGGACTACTGAATGTTATATCACACCGTGTTCAGGCCATTGTTAGGTACCCAGAAAGTCTTAATGGATTTAGGTAGGGACCAAGGTAAGTTCCCAATTTATGATTCCTAATTTATTATGCATACAATCAAGGGAGAACCGGACCATTTTGTTCTCTTGATGTTGTCTGGATATATTTCTTTTTATTATTTTTGGAATTTTGATACATGTATTTTCAAGTATACCTATTATAATGTATTTTCTTTGATTTTGAATAGTGACATTACATGTTCATCATATTGTATATGACACTAATTTTGGTTTTGATTATTTTTTATTCTATTTTGATATGATCTTATGTCAATAATTTACATTATTATTCCACTTATTTATTCATTTTTGATATTTTTGCATTAATCTGATCATGCGGCTATAGTATCCACATTGTACCATCAAATATCCTCACTACTAGTTGGAATCCTCTAGAATACAGGGATACATTTATGAGACCATGTGACCCATCACCTATAAAAACCATTTAGTGGCTCTCAGTTCAGGTCATTACAAATAGAATATGATAAAATATATGTTTAGTTATATTTTATTTGTTTATATTTGCCACTAATAGAAAATAAGTGTAATTCCCTAATCAAATTTTTTTGGGTATCTTATCAAGATATTATGAAGAGACTATAGTTTTTAAGTGGTTAGTGGGATTGTTTCTTTCACTTAGATAAGTTCAAGTATGAAAAATAATATATTAAATTAGTAAAATTAAAAGTGAATGTACCTTAATATCATCAAACAGAATAGAGTGCATCATAAAATAAAAATGTAAAGATTTATATTTAGTTAATCAAATGAATTAAATGTCACTTTATATCCTAAAATAATTTATGATGTGTTAGTAAATAAAGATAATGTAATGGGTTACATTTATTTACAAAAATATCGTAAAAACAAAAATTTAAATGATGTTATTCTAATATAATGATGATGATGAACTTATAAATAGTTCTATGTAAATAATAGAAGTTATTACCATCATAACATTATATGATTCTAAGTATAGGAGTTTAAATATTCTGTTCAAATATTTGAACATTAGGAATATGATTCCTGGGTATCAAAATTATTCAAACAATCTATATTCATATATTTTAATCATTAATGAAGTCTAATGGGATGGTTTAATCAAATGGTCACATGGATATGTTATAATAACTACATAATAATGTATTCAGTTTGGAAAAAAATGTGTAGTAAAAATAATGAATCTCTAGTGGTTTATCATATCTGATGTGATTAAATGGGTGATTATATATGGTTTTGTTATAATTCTTAAAGTATTTTAATAATATTAAATGGGTCATGTCATATCTGGTCTCTACTTTATCATTGTTTCATATTGGTTGTACATATTACATGAAGTAAAATGATAATTGAACTCTCAAAGTATGGATTTGATTTATCCCTAGTCAAAATTCATCAAGGAGTATTATAATTTGTGATAAAATATGAAGTTTATCATAGGTAAGGATTCATATAGAGATATAAAATATTATCATAAGGAACAAAAGGAGTTTTTTTATACTAGATGACCCACTACGTATACCACATGGTGTGTCATTTAATATGTATTTGATATACTAGGGGTGTGTGTTTCATATTAAATATCTATACTTGTGATTAGCAAGATACCTAGCATGAGAACCTTCATAATTTTATTAATTTATTACATAAGTCTTGAGGAATAGCTAATTAGAGGGTTCTTGAGTATATTGATGATCATGTCATTGGTTGAAGCTTAACCAAGATAATATTTGAACACTCATTTGATGAGTATGACATTTGGGACCATTATTGAGATAAAATTGGGAATTTTATGGCCATACCAAGACAAAGTAAATGTGATGTTCTTATCCATATAGATAAGGGTCATGTGATGTGCTCATCTATATAAATGAATGACAAGGGATGTATTAATCATCTTGTTCAGTCTATAATCATAGAATCAAGAATATATAAGTTTTCTATATAGGATTAACATATTACATGTATCATAGTCACTTGATATCTTAGACAATGGGATTATATGATTATGCATTCTTGTATTTGATATATTTAGTTGACATGGGTATGGGGACACATGTCTCTGATAGAGATCATGCAAGATCTCGTTGAAGCTTGAGTGGAATTGATGGTTTTTTTAGAATACTTTCTTTACATACATTTATGTATTTTAGATTCCATAATTATTATCTCCCGTAATTATTATAGAAATAGAAAAGAGGGGAGTAAATTATATTTCCTTAAAAATTATTATAGTATGAAAAAAAAATTAGAATAGGTGGATAAAGTATAATAAAATTCAAACATAAATATTATAATAATGAGTGATGATTGTGAGAATTAAATAGAAGATATAGAATAATAATCTTATTATGGTTTAGATCAAAAATAATCATACATCTACTCTTCAATTCTCTCTACACAATAAGTGAAATGGACCATGATATAATAGAGACTTTTATGATGGTGATGATCAATCCTAATCTTTTGATATGGGTTTAGTCTAACCCACTCTATTATAAAGGATAGACTAAAACTATTCCTTTTGGAAAGGTTCAAGTAGATCCCATTCATTATAAATATAATACATAGATTATACCTTTTAGCAGGTTCAAGCATGGCCAATGCATAACTGCCTTTTGATTAAGTTTCCATAATCAATTTGGTACCTTTTGATTAGCGGTATAATTGTGTAAGTATTATAATGAAATACAAACCACATCAAAATAAAATATAAACAAATAGAACTGTATGGAAGATTTATTCATACTGATAGAGGAGGAATGTGATTCTAATATCTTCAAGAATGATCAAGCAATAATGCTTGGTCATTTCAGTAGTGCCTTCAAAATTATATAGTAGTGGAAAAAAAATATTTTAATATCACAATACCTCAATAACTTTTAAATGATTCATGTTATTATTCGAGGGATTGAATATCTAATTTATAGAAACATTCATAACAATAAATTATATTTAACTAAATAACCACAATCTTTCTTCACATGGGTGTTTCATAATTTCTCATATAATTCTATATGGAAAATAGTTAGATATAAATAAGGAAATATGATTTTTACTTATATATTGAAATATCACATTTATCATTCCCATGTTTTGGTTCTTAAAGTATAATTCTCATTAATATATACTAGCAGTAGTTATTCACAATACATTCACTTTTAAATTACATCTCACACTTCATCTAGATATTAAATTTTAATAAATTTAGTGTTAACCTCATTATAAAAATACACAAGTCTTATGAAAGAATAGTTATCTGAACTTGCATCAAATACATTGAAACCACATAAAATAATTTTTTACTTTTATAATTATTTTACAAATAAATAATATCCATGAAATAAACTATATAAAATTATAGTGAGTAGAAATATGAAAATTAGCCTTAAAGAGAGTGTTGAAATTCAAAATATACTGACATGACCTCATATCTTTGCATAAAAAAACTAGATGGAGTTATCGCTTCATAAGATTTAGCACATTTCTACATGTCATGAATTGTAATCCTCTGAAATCCTAAATATTGTAAAATTTATATATTATATATCACATTTTATAACTTGTGGATTTTATGCATGAAAACTAATATAATGAAACTTTTGATCTCCATTAATCATGATTCATTTCTTTATACTTCAGTTGTAGTCCATTTGGAGTTTTGTATTCCATGTCACATTTTTTAATGAATCTTTAGTGTGTATCATCTTTTTGTTTCAGACAATTAAAAAAATAAAATAATAAAATAAAAAACAGGAAATTTTAGTTCTACATATCACAAACCATATTTGTATCCAAGAATATAAGTGTAATTTACAAATCACATTTTCATCAATTATAAACCACCTAAGAGTCAATTAAAACCACATTATAGTAAAAATTTATGTAAGAATAAAAAATTTAATAATAAATTTTCTAGCATGTAATGATTCTTATTTTTACAAAAAAAACATAAAATAGATATATGTAAGTTTAATGTTATTTAACAAATCTCAAACACCCGATAAAAATAACAATATTTAGATGATATTAATTATAAATAAAAATGATTAATAATATAATAAATGGGGAATATCATATTAAAAAATTATAGCATTTGGAAGTATATGAATAAAAAAATGATAAAAAATGAATAAATAATAAGGATAAAAAAGTTATTATATTTATAATTATAAAACCACAATTAAAGTGAGATAAGGAGCCAGTCTAATAAAAACTCTTCTCCCAAAAACAGTAAAGTTTCCATAATAATCTTTTAATAACAAAATATCATTCCAAATATTAAAACATGAAAAATATAATAGTTGTAATATACTTAATCTAAAATATTTAAAAATGAATATGTAGAAGCTTAAAAGGATAACTCCCCATAAAATAAAAAATGATAATATTATCCTTATAAGTTAAATAATTAATAAAGTAGGAGTAAAAACTAACATAATAATAAATATCACGCTTGAATGGAATTAAAAAAACTATAATATATGTATGTTAAAAAATTAATAACTCCCCATACAAATAAACCTCTTAAAAAGAAACATATTAACATTTTAACAAAATTAGTAAAGTTCCCCATTAATCAAATAATAAAAACTTAATAATCAAAATAATGAATATCCAGTGAACTCTTGAACCAATAGAAAATATATATATATAACTATTTTCCATGAAAAAATGTTAAATAATATTCAAAGAGCTATAAAAAGATTTAAAGTGATTTAAAACAAATAAAAGTTAATGTGTATGCTAGTAAACCAAAAAATGAAACAAAATTACATGCTTACTGGACCAAAAAAACATGCAAACTGAATTTTATGCTAACATAACATATAGTGTTGGTCCTATTGGTTAACTCAATAGGTGGGATTAATTGAGTTTCCAATAAAAAAATTGTTTAAAAATAAATTAAAACATAATACCATAATTTATAAAAATTCTTATTTAATGAAAACATTATAGTTATATGATTTTATCATTAGAAACTCTTATCAAGTTCTCAATCGCAGTTAAGTTAAATTAATCTTTAAAATACTTTATCTTTTGAAACAAATTTAATTAATCAAACAACTTATATAAAACACAAATTAATTTCAACTATCATAGTTTTGTGTTTATATTATATTAAATAACATATTTTAATAACTCATATTTTCTCTGGTTTTGTTTTTATAAATAAATTGGGAAAATTCTGAGACCAAGCACTGATACTGTGTGTGACTTGAAGGGCCAATGTTCCCGGAACAATTCACTGAATTAAGCTCAATTTTTAATAAATATATTGGGTGGTTTTCATTAAAACTAAAATAACATTTAAATGGGTTCCTAGATAAGAAATTTGAGGTCACTGTTATGTTCACATCGTCTTCTTTACCTTTGGAGGGGCCTAACTTCGACCAACTCGGGTTGAGAGTGAAAGTTTGTTTTTGTATGTAAACATCATTAAAATATTAAATAAAAAATATTTTATTTGATGCTACATTGGTTTCATTTTTGTATGACCTATTGTCAGTAATACAGGGTTATTACATAACCTAAGAAATCCTATGAGGAATGGAGAGAGATAATACCCCAATGAATGCCGACATATTGGAAAATCAAGAACTATGAACCTCATATTTGACAGATCGAGCATATTGCGAATCGTTGCACCATCAGATTAGAGGAACTCATCGACGATAGAAATGAAAAATATCTTCATCAATGATCGATCCAAACCTCTAGGAAGAGTGTTTTATCTCTTTGTGATTTTATTTTCCTCATTGATTCAAATGATGAACACAAACCAACCCACGAATTGGTTGATCTTCCGGTCATCCATTCTTATGGGATGTATAACTGCTTTTGGTGGTTTAAATGGGGATTAGATCTATGTATTGATTGGTTCTTTATGATTCTTAAAACATGAAAATATTGAGGGTGACATAAACCAATCCAGGATAAATTCTTGGGGAGTTCCTGTGCATTTATCCCATTCCAAAAATCTTTTTGTGTTCCTCGTTCATTGTGAAATTTTAATTGAGGATCGTTGCACCTTCGATTAGTGGCACCATGATCAGAGCTCGTGGACCCAGCACCGAAACAATATGGAAGAGGTGTGATAGAGAATTCCTGGTACGAATCACTCGAGGGGGAAGTTTACGGTAGTTCCTAGAGCAGTGTCTCTAGCGAGTTTCAACGGAGTGTAGGGTAGACAGCCAGACATCGGTAGGGAGGCCAGTGTTGGAGTCGACACACAGCCTAGCGGGGGGCTAGGTTTTAAGTGGGGTAAAATCTAGATGGGCCACTGGTGGGTCAACCAGAAGTAGAGTGTGAGGCCAATATTCAGACAAGACCACATGGGAGGCCACAGTGTTGGAGGTTGTGGGCGGTGACCGGGTTCCACGACCTGAGGTCATGGCAATGAGTTGGGATGAGGCTTAGATCCACCTCGGAAGAACCTGTGGCAGCTTGGATGCAGGGTATATAGAGAATGAAGGTTGTCCATGTGAAATGCGACATGGCATAGTGTTTACTTGCTAGGCACGTGGCCAGTGTGAACGGCACGCAGCACTCTAAACCAACTTATATTCGATGGGCCAAACCAGATGAGCATGGCTTCCCCATCGGCCCAGCAGGCTAAACCCAGTGGCCCAGCAGGCTAGGTCTAGTGTGTTGGGTTGGTTCGAGTCAGAACAACCAGACTGCATCAGGTAAGATAGATTCAGGACCATCGGGTCAGATCGGACCCAGACTAGACCTGGTTCTTGACTTTTTAGTATAACAACGGTAATATTCAAATCATGTATCTATTTGATGGGTTTTTTGTGGCGTTGAGATCCTTATAACTTGAAGACCATTTGGAGATACTCAAATTGAATTTTTGTGAAATTTAGAATATGAATTAATGTCTTTTGGAGTAGGTTCTCTCAGTACAAGCGCGCTATGAGAAGAATCCTGCAGCTAACTATGACTTTGTGACAACGTGACTTAGTGAAAACATGACCTAAGGGATGGATGAATTATCGACACTTCTTGTGTTAGAGACACTCCATGAGATATCGACGCATTGTATGTTACCAACACTCTTTGTGTTATAGACACTCTGTGTGTTATCGACACTCCATGTGTTGTCCATACTGGGTGTTCTGTGGACTACGTTAGATAATCCTTCTTTTGGTGCTGTAGACATATACATATGTGAGCTGACTGTACTTCATGTTTTTCCTTTGTGGTATACCATTTATTTATCATGGTATACATTGTTTATTTCTTAGTGGTAAATTTCATGTGTTTTTTCATGGTGTACTTCATGTATTTCTTAGTGGTGTTCCTATAGAGACCCAAGCTTGACATACATGGACATCAAATTTCTTTTTAGGAATACTTAATACATTCCACAAACAAAATCCCAAATATCATATTAGTTTAGTTCCTTCGGAAACTCAGAACAAAATATTCTAATCATGGTGAAAGATCTTCAACATCTCCCATAATGATCTTCTCCTTTTTTTCCTACATAAAAACTTTCTATATATCCTGGGGAAAAGAAAACATAAAATGGGTGATCTCAAATGATCATTAAGGGTAAACATGAAGATCATAAAACAAACCATATTCATTTGAACTTAAAAACATGAACATAAAGTTTAAACATCAAAATATTGAGTCATGAAATATATCCTGGTAGTACAAAAGACATAGATCATAAAGGAACACTAATCATGATAAAATAACATGGAAATAAAAAATGGAATTATGGAAAACTATTAAGCACTTAATATGATTTCCATAGTAGTTAATGCATTGTTTCCAAGACCATCATAGTGGAAAAAGTCCAATACTGAACCATGTTTACTTGCTGTTCCAGTCATGTATTGCTAAACTGGATTGACCTGCCATTATAGTCATGTTTATCTCATGAGATATAAATATTTACCCATTGAATTGGAAGGAGATATAGGTCCCACCCATATCATAATGAAATCATTATTACATGTTCCACAAAAACATAAATCATTCAGCAGAGCACAACCCATGAAATAAAATGGGATTCTTAAATATCATGCCATCATAACATAATCCATATAAGATAAATGAACTTCTTAAAAATAATTCCATCATAAACATAATAAAATAAATGTAATAATTCGGATAGAAACATAACCCTCTGTCATCTTAGATGGAAAATAATTTTTGTTGGACCCTCTATGATTTAGTGGTTTTCATAATCACAAATAATGTCAGTCTATAGATTCTATTATTTCATGCCATCTAATATCTCTAAGTAAATCAATTATGTCATAATGTACAATACATTTCAATAACTCAATAAACAATATTTATTCTTCAATATGTTTACAAGTTTATATTTACATGTTTTTATGGATGTCACTTAATCTAGTAGTGTTGTGTGCAATAAAAACACTTCATAAGTTTCTCAGATTCCCTGGTACTGTTAGTTCAAATCGACACACCGATGATCAACTCACCGATGGAAGACACACCGATGATCGACTCATCGATGGACGACACACCGATGATGGACTCACAGATGGATGACACACCAATGATCGACTCACCAATGGATGGCACACCAATGATTGAATTGCCGATGGATGACACACTGATGATCGACTCACCGATGGACGACACACCAATGATAGACTCACTGATAGATGACACATCGATGATCAACTCACTGATAGTACAACATGAGTCACCGATGACAACTCAATGATACTCAGAGTCACCGATGCTAATAGACTGATGCTTATAGACTTCTACTAATAGACTGATGATGACAGACTAATGCAAAGGAGTCACTGATACATATAACTCACTAATAGTCATAAATTTTTTTTCAAATTTATTAATTCAAGTTTATTTCTAAAGGTCATATTTAGTCAAATTAATGTTTCTAACATTATTTAATGTTTCTTGTTGGACTATCCGTAGATAGTACGAGGTACATGCACATGGGTAGATCATCATGCCTACTGGACCTTGAAGTATAAAAGTATTATAAGCTAAAACTTACAGATATAGAGACAGACTAAGTGAATGTGAAAAATAGGGAAAACAGAAGAACTCGTAAAGCTATGTTTACAATTCCAATAACTTGAAGCTAGAGTGTACAAGGAGTTCAAAAAGACAAGAAAGAACCTTCTAAATTTCTCTGAACAACCTAACATCGAAGAGATGATCTTTTCACATATGGAAACTAGATTACAGAGGCTATGATACTATGTTCTGAAGAAATGTTTTATAAGACGACTCGAATATCATTTTTTCTACTTCAATCTAGTCCAGAGCTTCACTAAATAACACACAAATATTTCTAAACTCTATTATTCATTTATAACTATTCGGTGGTCTTGTGGTTACTTTTTAAGTAGTGTTTTCATCTATTTGTTCTACACACACTATCTCCTATGTATAACTAGAGGATACTAAATATCCTCACACTCACTCTCTTTTTTACTTTGGTAGCCCACGTAGAACTGTGGATGAGATCAAGTGTGATCGGGTTTTTTCCCATGAATAACTATGGTAGAGGTCAACTGTGACCTGGACAGCATTGTGTGTTGTTGTGAACCTCAATCCAGGGTGTGCATTAAAAATTTTATTAATATAAACTTCTTGGTACCAAGTGATCACCAACTATAGAGGACTAAGTATCAACTTGAGACTGAACCTCTTGTTTTTATCCTCTATGTATTTTCCTTTTAGTTTAATCTGATCTGTGTTTATTTCATTCCAATTTAAACTTAATTGAACTTTTATGGTTAGTTTAGATACTGGTTATATCTATTTTGAATCAGTAGATTAGTTTCAAAAGATTGACTAATCTTTATATCGGTAAATCTGGGAACTAATCAATCTTCTGAGAAATGAAATGAACATTTAGGACATTTATAAATTCACTAAAAGTAACTTTGATTATATTTTAATTATGGGATATTTTTTTAAGAACCAATTATAATAGAAATTTTTATAGATACTCAATTAACCCCCCTCTTGATTAATCTTCTCCAACAAACGTTTGGTATCAAAGGAATTAAAAATTATTGGAGTTTTAAAATCCTCTAAATTGTGAATGTTGTTGTTTTTCAAAGATCTTAAAATTTCTGTTATTTCTAAAAAAATTTCGCTTTGAAATTATTTTACAATTTATATCATGGAAAATAGATAATAAGGGGATACATCCAATAGATAACCTTTCTTTAATGGAACCAACTATGCTCAGTGGAAGCTTAAAATGTAAATACATCTAAAAAGCATGGGATTTGAAATCTGGACTATTATTGAAAGTAAATATGCAATTCCTGAAATTTCTAGAAACGCTTGGGAAGAAAATACCAAGAATACCTATAACAATAAATTTAATTAAACGAATGCTATGTACTTTGAAATAGTATATGAAGAGTTTAATCGTATTTCTTCTTGTAAAACATCACATTAGATTTGAAACACTCTGTTTGTTTCTCATGAGGGAACATCTAATCTTAAATAAATGAGATTAAATACTTATACTCTTAAATATGACACCTTCATAATGAATCCTGATGAATCTATTTCTGATATGTATTTCACGTTCAATGAAATTTTGAATACCATGATTTTTTTAGGAAGAGAAATTACAGTCAAAGAGCAGATTATGAGGATTCTACAATGCTTACCAGAATGATGGTGAGGGAAATCTATATCTATTATGGAATTATGTGACATTGATAAGATGCCAATAAAGGAATTGATTGGAAATATAATGATGTATGAAGAGGAATTGAAGGTAAATAAAGAAGGGGATGAACCAAAACGAAAGTATGTAGACTTCGAGACTATTGCCTCTAAAACTAAAGAAAATGCAAAAGTTCAAGATGTTGTTGAACGTTTCAGTAGTGAAGAATCGTCTTCAGATATTTATGAAGAAATGGACTAACTGTCCAGACACTTCAAGAAATTTTATAGGAAAAAATGATTTTCAAAAGACCAATTACAATGGGAAATATGATAACAAAGGCAAATGAAAAAAGGATTGGTAGAGAAATGATAAATCAGAAGAGACAATTTGCTACAAATATAAAAGGAAAGGACATTTCATGGATAAATATCCAAAGATGAAATACAAGAAGAAGAATGAAAATAAGGATACAAAGTATAATAAAGCAATAAAGGCCATCTGGAGTTCCTCTAAGATCATTTCTAGTGAATCATCATCTTCTCATAATGATAAGTGAGATATGATTAATATGTTTTTTATGACAAACACAACTAAGGTAACCTTAGACTCTCCTACACATAATTCTTATTATTCTGAAAATGAATGTGAGTCTGAGAATATGAGAAATAATTAATTATTTGAATATTGCAAAATGTTAGTAGAAACATGCAATGAGTTAAAAGATAAGTATAATTCTTTGGAGAAACAATACGCTCTTACTATGACTGTTAAATCTGAACTTACAAATGAAAAGGGGAAAAATTCTCAACTGCTCAAGGAAAACAATGAGTTAAAAATGACTTATGAGCAATTGAAGAAGAACATAGAAAATTTTTTCAATGGGAAAAATACCCTTACTCAAATTATTGGTAAACAAATAGATCCTAAATATACTTCTGGGATAGGATATCAACCAGGTCAACAGAATTTATCCAAACAACTTTTTGAAACCAAATCTGGAAAATTTGCTTCTTTCTTCAAAAAGCAGAATTTTATTACAATTTCCAGTTCCAAGAATTCTTTTACTGCTTCCAACTATTCAGGACCAAACCGAGTTTATTTTTCAAAAACTCTATATTCTTCATATAGGAATCCTATAAGACAATTGTGGGTTTCTAATTCTAATATTACTAATGTATATGGACCCATACAAATATGGGTACCAAAATTGTTTCTTGGATGAACTATTTTTTAGGTAAACTAACTAAAGATCTCTTATAAAAATCCATGGTACTTGAAAAGTGTGTGTTTAAGGCATATTAAAGGGTACTATTGAAGCATTAAAAGTCTTATAAATATTTGTGGAGGACATGTCACATTTGGTGACAATGGTAAAGGAAAAATCATCGTCCTATGCCTGATTGGTAACCCTAACTCTATTTCAATTTCCAAAGTACTTTAGTTGATGGATAAAAGCATAACCTGCTTAGCATATCTCAATTATGTGATGATGGATTTAATTTAAAATTCAAAAATGATTCATTCCATGTTTTTTATTCCAATAATAACTTAGTATTTATTGCTCTTAGAAATGATAATGTATATGCTATAAATCTAGACACACTAGCCTCACCGAATGTTTCTTGTCTAAATGCCTTTCACAAAATGTCTTGGTTCTAGCACAGAACACTAGGACATTGAAACATACACTCTCTTAAGAATATAACTAGAAAAGTTTTAGTTAAAAAACTACCCAAATTAGAGTTTCGAGACAATAGGGTGTGCAATACTTATAAAAAATTAAATCAATATAAAATATCCTTCAAACCAAAGAAAGAAGTGATTATGTATCATCCTCTTGAGGTGGTTCGCATGGATTTGTTTGGAATATCTAGAGTTGTGAGTATCAATGGGAAGAACTATATTTATTTTCTTGTAGATGATTTCTCTAGGTATACTTGGACCTTTTTCTTAGCTCATAAGAGTGAATCCTGTTGTCACTTTACCAAGTATGCTAGTACTATAGAAAATCTTATTGGAATGAATATTAAATCCTTAAGAAGTGAACATGGATGTGAGTTTGTGAATCAATATTTTTGAATCATTTTTCTCAAAAATGGATATAATCGTAACTTCTCTTCCCCTAGGACAACTCAAAAAAATGGTGTTGTCAAAAGATGAAATAGAACCCTATAGAAAATTGCCTGAATTATGCTTAATGAATATGACATACCGATTTATTTCTAGGCTAAAGCTATTAATATAGCTTGTCACATAATAAATAGAGTATTAATCAGGCCCATACTTAAGAAAACTCATTATAAATTATGGAATAATAAGAAACCAAAATTAATTTATTTAAATTTTTTTGATGTAATGATTGTATTCTGAACACTAAAGACAATTTAGATAAAATTTCCTCCAAAAGTTATGAAGGAATATTTCTTGGATATTCTACATCAAGAAAATCAGATAGATTCTTTAATAAGAAAACCAAATGTGTGGAGAAATCTGTTCATGTCATGTTTGATGAAACCGATCCACATGTTCATAAGACCTCACTAGACAATATTGAAGAGGATATGTCCATCATGGAAATTAATTATAAAACCTCAAATAATCATGTGATGTAATCTTTAAAAACTCTCAATTCTAGAAATCCTTTAAATCCTAGCCATAATGAACCATATCAAGATGAAGAAACTGAAATAACTAGTACTACCTTTACTAGACCAACTTGGACCCTTAAAAATCATCTCATAGATGTTGTTGTTGGAGATTTAGATAGAGGACCACAAAATAGAGCTTCCTTGAGAAACCAAGATGAACATCAAGCATTCTTGTCACAACATGAACCTAAAAATATCAATGATTCTGTAACGACCCGCCCTCGGGGTCCGTGCCGTGACTACCCCAAGCCCGCCTTCCATAGGCCAGGGGCTGGCGACTAGCACCAAGGCGTAAATCCCAGAAAAAGGGAAGGCATTGCCTTTGTAAAGTAAACAAACACCACAGAGTAAGCAAGCGGAAGTAAAACACTAAGTACAAAAAGAAGAGCTGAAAAGTAAAAAGGGGCCGGAAATACAAGCCCAACTGTAAAGTACAACTCGAAAGGGAAAACAGCGACTGAAAAGTAAAGCTGCTACGCTGAGATGTCCACTGGAAATCCCACCTGAAGGGTGGGTACAGATAGCTCCTCTGCTCCTCGGGTCCCGCCATCCGCTCCGAGTATGTCCCGCCCAGTGGTCCACCTCCGGGTACCGCCTCGTCGTATAGTCCACCTCCAGGTACCGACCAGTCCTCGAACCTTCGGCTTCTGTCAGCACTGTCCGTCGTCCGCAAACAACACAACGAGGTGCGGGCATAGCCCGTGCAGGGGTGAGTATAACGATACTCAGTAGGGACCCCGAGACCCTCAAGGTCTCACTAAAACCAACAAGGATAAACACAAGAAGATCTCAACAGATAAACTCTACTTAGGTATATGCCCATACATATACCTAAGTTATCAAGTAACCCATCTCAATCATGAGGAAACACAAGGATTGTGAAAACGACGGATAACCACTACCCGGGTATATGCCCATACATATACCAAAGTTAGCAAGTGACCCATCTCAATCATGAAGTAAACACAAGGTCAAAAGTTTCAGCTCAAACCAGGATTTTCATTATCGAAACCGTAACTGCTGAAGAGCTCCGTCTCTAGAGTGTACAGTGGTCCTGTCACGACTCCGAGGCCGCCGCTCACTAACCTAAGACTGCTGAAGTACTCCTCCTGTCGAGTACTGCGGGTCTGCTGCCAACTACCAGGCGCTCCGTCCGCTGAGGGTCTGCTGCCAAATACCGGGCGCTACCCAGATAGCCTACTGAGGTACTCCTCCTGTCGAGTACCGCGGGTCGGCTGCCAACTACCAGGCGCTCCGTCCGCCGTGGGTCTGCCGCAAAATACCGGGCGCTCCGTCCACTGGGCTAGTCGACTCACTCCAAGTCGAGTCGGTCAAGCAGTCGTCAGGTCTCAGCCGGCTACACGGTCTCCGTACTCTGTACGCTCGTCTCCGGGAGGGTCCGCTCCACGAGCTACTGGTCGATACTCCAAGTATCACAAAGTCCCGCAAAGAAGTATCTCAAAAGTCCGTCTCGTCACAGGGGTCTCAACGCAACAGACGGCGCGTCGATCGGACGCCCGGTCTTTGAGTTATTAGCCTTTTCGTCCCAGGGGCCCGGTTGGTTTCGAGTGCGAACCAATCCCGGCCGTATCTCAACTGTACCCCGAACTCCCATAGGGTATACTCAAGGGACCGTTACTCAACGTAACCACCAACGCCGCTGACGGTTCGTCAAACGGACGTCCTGTCTGAAAGATATCAGCTTTCCCGTTCCAGGGGCCCGGTTGGATTTCGGGTACAATCCAACCCGGCCATACTCCGACTGTATCCAAAACTCGGGCGGAGTATGTCAAAAGTTCCGTCTCATCAAGAGGAAGTCAACGAAACAGACGGCGCGTCAATCGGACGCCCGGTCTGTGAGTTATTGGCTTTTTCGTCTCCGGGGCCCGGTTGGTTTTTAAGGCAAAACCAACCCGACCGTACTCCACCTGCGTCCAAACCTCGGGCGGAGTATGCCAAAAGATCCGTCTCACTAAGAGGAACGCAACGCGACTTACGGCGCGTCAATCGGACGTTCGTGGCTCAAGATATGAGCGTTTCCGCTCCGAAGGCCCGGTTGGTTTCGTGAACGAACCAACCCGGCCGAACTCAAAGTAATATGAAACCTTGAGTGCGATATACCGAAACGACCGTCTCGATCCAAGGATCGCGTTGCCGCAGACGGTTCGTCATTCGGAGGTCCGAGGCTCAAGTTATGAGCCAAAAACCAAATCTGGTTCGAAACGGGGGGGTCCGGGTCCGGGCCGACCCGGCCCGACCCCCCCCCCCCCCCCCCCCCCCCCCGGGGCGGCGCGGCGGCGGCGCGGCGGCGGGCGGTGGCGCGGCGGCGCGGCGGGCCGCGGTGGCTTGGCGGCTGGCGCCGCATGGAGGCCGCGCGGGGGGGCGGCTTGTCTCCGCAAGGAGGCCGCGCGGGGGGGGGATCAAACCCCCGCGGATTGATTAGGCGGCGCGGCCTTGTGTCGCGCCATTTGAATGAAACGGCCCCCGCACGTGGGGGCCGGCTGGACACGAACCGGGGGGCTGCTGCCCCCCCCCCTCCTTTAAAGAACCGCCCCCCTCTTAAAGAGGGGGGTTTTCAAGGGTTGGCCGGGGGATTAATTCCCCCGGTTTTTAAGACATCCGGTCGGCCAGCTGGCCGGCCGGTTTTCTCAAACGGACCGGAAATTCCGGTCCCCCCTTCGGCTTCCGACGCCGGCGGCCCGGCCGCCGGTCTTCTCTTCCGCCGCGGCCCGGAACCGGCCGCGGTCTCCTCGTCCCGCCGCGGCCCGGAACCGGCCGCGGTGTTCGTCGTCCGGCGCGGTGCGACGGCACCGCGCCCCTTCGCCGTGCTTTGATTCTTTTCAACGCGGCGTGACGGCGTCGCGTTCTTGAAGTTTCTACCCCGGCGTGGCGCGACGGCGCCGCGTAAAAATAAACGTACGGTAATCCGCGTGGTGCGACGGCACCACGCCACTTTGCTTCTACCGCAAGAATTAAACAAGAACGATGGAGGGGGGGTTCGGCCGTGTTCGTGCGGTCCGGCCCCCCCTCGCGTTAACTATAACACTTAAATAAATTATTTCAAAGCCTCACGTAGACATGCGATCCACGAGCAAGAAATGGAATAATTAAAGAATTAAACAACAACCCCTACCTCGGGTTTAAGATTCGAAGATTCGTCTACGTTCCGCGGAAGACGGCGTCGCGGAGGTTGGGCGTCGCGGTCGTCGTTCGTCAAATCCGATGACGAAGGGATGCGTTCGAAGAGACACGACGTTGGCGAAACTTGCACGCCGACGAAGGTTGTCCGAAGAAGAGGTGGCGTCCCCTTCGTTGACACGGTGAACGAAGAAAGGAGGTGCGGCGTTCTTCGTCGGAAAAAGAGCGTTCCTCGTCAAGTCTTGAGGAAAGTCAAATAATAAAGAAAACAACGAACTCAAGAACCTCTACCTCGATAGTCGCACGTTGACGTAGTCGTGAAATATCGGTGTCGCGGAGGAAGAGTCGTTGTCGAATCTTCGTATGCCGACGAAGAAGGTCCGAAGAGGAAACGGCGTTCCCTCTTGTTGACACCGAGGATGAAGAAGAGAGGCGTCGTTCTTCGTCGGAGTTTGAGCGTTCTTCGTTCTTCGTCAGAGCTTGAAGATGAAGAGGAATCTCTCAAAAAGCTCTCAAGGGGACAAACAAACAACCCATAATAAAATAAGATAACATCTTATTTTATTATTACAAAACATAAAAGAATTTCAAAAGTTTGAAATTCAAAAGAGTTTAACCCCCAAAATTAATTAAGTAACTTAAGTCAATTAAGAGGGGGTTAAGGGAACTTGAAAAGTCTAGGGGTTCGTGTGGGCCCCACCACACTTAATCCTCCCAAGGGAGGTTAAGTGGGTGTGGGTCCCACTTCCAACCCCCTTTGGTAGGATTTTAACAAACTAAAAATAAAATTTGTCTTACACAAATTTTATTTAACTCAACTGAAATCCCCAAAACATAACTTACAACCCGCAACAAACGCAACTCCCGAAAAGGTCTCTTTAAGCGAATATCGGCGTTGCGAGTTCATCGGTGCCCTCGGATTTCAATTCCGAGCACCGGATCAAAAGTTAGGAATTCCCGCTCGTTCGTTCACTGAACGTACCCGAGCCAAACTTCGGAAATTAATTCCGGGCACTCCGGGCCTCGGAATCAGGTGCCGTCTGAAACCGCGCTCTTGTAAAATTCTAAAGAAAATTAAGAAAAAAATTTCCCTTGAATTTTACGGGTCTTTACATTACTCCCACCTCAGGGCTTTACGTCCCCGTAAAGATACAACAAAAACTAGGGAAACAAATGAGGGTACTGAGCACGCATCTGAGCCTCCCGCTCCCATGTGCTCTCCTGGAGATTCCCGTGCCGCCATCTTTTGCGCACAAGAGGAATCGATCGCCCAAGTAGGACCCGCTCCTGTCGATCCTCTATCTCCACCGGGACCTCCGTAAAAGTCGCCCCATCGTCAACGTCAAGCTCCCCATGGTCAAAGATGTGCGTCGGGTCGTGCACGTATCTCCTCAGCTGAGACATGTGGAAGTCGTCGTGCACCCGGTGTAACTGAGGTGGTAGAGCCAGGCGATAAGCCACCTCACCAACCCTACTGAGGACCTGGAAGGGTCCGATGAAGCGCGGAGATAACTTTTCGCCTCGGCCAAATCTCTGAATACCACGTCGAGGTGAGACCCGCAAGAAGACGTGGTCACCATCCTCGAACTCTAGTGGCCTCCGCCTCCTGTCAGCGTATGACTTCTGCCGGATCTGTGTTGTCCTCATCCGCTCCTGGATGACATGGACCTCCTCCGACGTGGCCCGGACCATTTCTGGTCCCACAAGAGCTGCAAGATTTCTTCTTTGCCGATAAGAGAAACCTGGTCTCATCCCCTGGATGAACCACATTCTTTGCCTAAAACAGTCAATCCTAACATGGATGATACTAATCCATACCAAGGATGACGTCGTAAGTCCTCGACGCTACTACTAAGAGATCCAACCGTTACTCTCGCCTCCAAGGGTTGAGTCACACTGTCGGCATCAGTGTGTGGTAACTGGTCTCCTCCAGTAGATGTCTCACAAGTGAGGGTCAAGTCAACAGTCAACTGGAACCTCTTAGTAACATCACAAAAGAGGACAGGAATGAAAACATCACAAAGGATGCGTCTTTTATTATTGCAGCTCATAATACAAGATGCTACACAAAAGCAACATCAACATGGAACTAGAAGTACAAAAGACGTATCCACTAGTTCCTCCCCTGTCCACCTGCTCCCAGAGCTCCATGATCGTAAGCTTCAGCTGCCTGAAGCTGTGCTCTCGCATGTTCACCTACTCCCTGTGGTCGGGGTGGACCTCCTGGTGGTGGTGGTGGCAGAGCCTCAAAGCGTCGTCCACCACCTGCTGCTCGGCCAGCTCCTCTGCCTCGTCCGCCTCCTCCCTGCGGACCGCCACGGTCGAACCTCTGCCTCTGCCTAGGTGGTTCCTCAACCGTCTGCTGCTCCTCCGCATGGCGGGTCGGGCAGTCACGAGCCATGTGGCCTTGCCCGCCGCATGCAAAGCACTGCCTTCCACTCAAAAGACTGACTCCGCGCTGTGTGCCCTGCACTGCTGAGCCAGTGCCCTGAGATCGTTTGCCTGAAGGTCTGGTCTGACTGGACCCCTGAGTCATCTGTCGGCTACCTGCTACCGAAGACTCCGCTACGTGCCGCCCTGCGGTGGGTCGCTGCGCTGGTGAAGACTCTGCAAGGAAGCTCTCAATCAGAAGGGCCCGCTCCAGTACTCCTGTCTGAGTCGGTAAGCTGAGGGAGATCAGCGATGCCCTGATCTCGTGTCTCAAACCCTGCTCGAAGGTCCGGGCCCGGAAGAATGGGTCCCGTACCATGTCGGTCGAGTAGCGCGAGAGATCGGTAAATCTCGCCGAGTACTGAGCGACCGTCATGCTGCCCTGCCGCAGCTGCAGAAGCTCCTGGATACGCACCGCACGAAGGGTGGCTGGGACGAACTCCGAGCGGAAGAGGCTCTCAAAGTCCGTCCAAAGTAGAGATGCCTCATCGTGCACCTGGAGCATCAAGCTCCACCATCGTCCTGCTGCTGCGTGTAGTAGGCTCGCAGCGAGGATCACCATGAGGTATGCTGGTGTCCTCACTAGCCTACACACTCGTACCACTGCCTCCAGCCAGTCCTCTGCAGCCTGGGGATCCGTCTCCCCGCGAAACCTGGGCGGTCGCTGGCGCTGAAACTCATGCAGTGCGCTGAGGCGACGTGCATCGTCAGCGGCTGCTGCTGGAAGCATCGGGGGCTCGGCGGGTAGAGCTACCGCCGGTGCCACTGCTGACAAAGGGCCCTGCACCGAGGCCTCGTCGCTCAGTGGGTTGTCGTCACGTTCGATTCTCGGAACCCTAGCTGGCTGCCGTCGTGGGGCCATCCTGAAAGAAACAACGTAACACGATCAAACGATTATACCTGGTGAGCTGACCTGGTTTGAGCTGTTTTAAGGGGAAAACCTTTGAAAACACACACGCAATCAGTGTTTTCGTGCACAAAGTCGGAAATCAGTTGTCAGGGTCCTGGTGTATGGATACGTCGGCCGCCCGCACCAACACTGGACTCCCTGAACTAAAAACCACACTCGGTACTCCCAACACTATTGCTTCACAGAAAGAAACATCAGAGTTATAAGTTCTGCGGTAGAACCGAACTCCTCTGATACCAATTTGTCAAGACCCGCCCTCGGGGTCCGTGCCGTGACTACCCCAAGCCCGCCTTCCATAGGCCAGGGGCTGGCGACTAGCACCAAGGCATAAATCCCAGAAAAAGGGAAGGCATTGCCTTTGTAAAGTAAACAAACACCACAGAGTAAGCAAGCGGAAGTAAAACACTAAGTACAAAAAGAAGAGCTGAAAAGTAAAAAGGGGCCGGAAATACAAGCCCAACTGTAAAGTACAACTCGAAAGGGAAAACAGCGACTGAAAAGTAAAGCTGCTACGCTGAGATGTCCACTGAAAATTCCACCTGAAGGGTGGGTACAGATAGCTCCTCTGCTCCTCGGGTCCCGCCATCCGCTCCGAGTATGTCCCGCCCAGTGGTCCACCTCCGGGTACCGCCTCGTCGTATAGTCCACCTCCAGGTACCGACCAGTCCTCGAACCTTCGGCTTCTGTCAGCACTGTCCGTCGTCTGCAACCAACACAACGAGGTGCGGGCATAGCCCGTGCAGGGGTGAGTATAACGATACTCAGTAGGGACCCCGAGACCCTCAAGGTCTCACTAAAACCAACAAGGATAAACACAAGAAGATCTCAACAGATAAACTCTACTTAGGTATATGCCCATACATATACCTAAGTTATCAAGTAACCCATCTCAATCATGAGGAAACACAAGGATTGTGAAAACGACGGATAACCACTACCCGGGTATATGCCCATACATATACCAAAGTTAGCAAGTGACCCATCTCAATCATGAAGTAAACACGAGGTCAAAAGTCTCAGCTCAAACCAGGATTTTCATTATCGAAACCGTAACTGCTGAAGAGCTCCGTCTCTAGAGTGTACAGTGGTCCTGTCACGACTCCGAGGCCGCCGCTCACTAACCTAAGACTGCTGAAATACTCCTCCTGTCGAGTACTGCGGGTCTGCTGCCAACTACCAGGCGCTCCGTCCGCTGAGGGTCTGCTGCCAAATATCGGGCGCTACCCAGATAGCCTACTGAGGTACTCCTCCTGTCGAGTACCGCGGGTCTGCTGCCAACTACCAGGCGCTCCGTCCGCTGTGGGTCTGCCGCCAAATACCGGGCGCTCCGTCCACTGGGCTAGTCGACTCACTCCAAGTCGAGTCGGTCAAGCAGTCGTCAGGTCTCAGCCGGCTACACGGTCTCCGTACTCTGTACGCTCATCTCCGGGAGGGTCCGCTCCACGAGCTACTGGTCGATACTCCAAGTATCACAAAGTCCCGCAAAGAAGTATCTCAAAAGTCCGTCTCGTCACAGGGGTCTCAACGCAACAGACGGCGCGTCGATCGGACGCCCGGTCTGTGAGTTATTAGCCTTTTCGTCCCAGGGGCCCGGTTGGTTTCGAGTGCGAACCAATCCCGGCCGTATCTCAACTGTACCCCGAACTCCCATAGGGTATACTCAAGGGACCGTTACTCAACGTAACCACCAACGCCGCTGACGGTTCGTCAAACGGACGTCCTGTCTGAAAGATATCAGCTTTCCCGTTCCAGGGGCCCGGTTGGATTTCGGGTACAATCCAACCCGGCCATACTCCGACTGTATCCAAAACTCGGGCGGAGTATGTCAAAAGTTCCGTCTCATCAAGAGGAAGTCAACGAAACAGACGGCGCGTCAATCGGACGCCCGGTCTGTGAGTTATTGGCTTTTTCGTCTCCGGGGCCCGGTTGGTTTTTAAGGCAAAACCAACCCGACCGTACTCCACCTGCGTCCAAACCTCGGGCGGAGTATGCCAAAAGATCCGTCTCACTAAGAGGAACGCAACGCGACTGACGGCGCGTCAATTGGACGTTCGTGGCTCAAGATATGAGCGTTTCCGCTCCGAAGGCCCGGTTGGTTTCGTGAACGAACCAACCCGGCCGAACTCAAAGTAATCCGAAACCTTGAGTGCGATATACCGAAACGACCGTCTCGATCCAAGGATCGCGTTGCCGCAGACGGTTCGTCATTCGGAGGTCCGAGGCTCAAGTTATGAGCCAAAAACCAAATCTGGTTCGAAACGGGGGGGTCCGGGCCGACCCGGCCCGACCCCCCCCCCCCCCCCCCGGGGCGGCGCGGCGGCGGCGCGGTGGCGGCCGGCAGCGGCCGGCGGCGGCGGCGCGGTGGCGGCCGGCAGCGGCCGGCGGCGGGCGGCGGCGGCGGGCGGCGGCGCGGCGGGCGGCGGCGCGGCGGCGCGGCGGGCCGCGGCGGGCCGCGGTGGCTTGGCGGCTGGCGCCGCATGGAGGCCGCGCGGGGGGGCGGCTTGTCGCCGCAAGGAGGCCGCGCGGGGGGCGGATCAAACCCCCGCGGATTGATTAGGCGGCGCGGCCTTGTGCCGCGCCATTTGAATGAAACGGCCCCCGCACGTGGGGGCCGGCTGGACACGAACCAGGGGGCTGCTGCCCCCCCCCCTCCTTTAAAGAACCGCCCCCCTCTTAAAGAGGGGGGTTTTCAAGGGTTGGCCGGGGGATTAATTCCCCCGATTTTTAAGACATCCGGCCGGCCAGCTGGCCGGCCGGTTTTCTCAAACGGACCGGAAATTCCGGTCCCCCCTTCGGCTTCCGACGCCGGCGGCCCGGCCGCCGGTCTTCTCTTCCGCCGCGGCCCGGAACCGGCCGCGGTGTTCGTCGTCCGGCGCGGTGCGACGGCACCGCGCCCCTTCGCCGTGCTTTGATTCTTTTCAACGCGGCGCGACGGCGTCGCGTTCTTGAAGTTTCTACCCCGGCGTGGCGCGACGGCGCCGCGTAAAAATAAACGTACGGTAATCCGCGTGGTGCGACGGCACCACGCCACTTTGCTTCTACCGCAAGAATTAAACAAGAACGATGGAGGGGGGTTCGGCCGTGTTCGTGCGGTCCGGACCCCCCTCGCGTTAACTATAACACTTAAATAAATTATTTCAAAGCCTCACGTAGACATGCGATCCACGAGCAAGAAATGGAATAATTAAAGAATTAAACAACAACCCCTACCTCGGGTTTAAGATTCGAAGATTCGTCTACGTTCCGCGGAAGACGGCGTCGCGGAGGTTGGGCGTCGCGGTCGTCGTTCGTCAAATCCGATGACGAAGGGATGCGTTCGAAGAGACACGACGTTGGTGAAACTTGCACGCCGACGAAGGTTGTTTGAAGAAGAGGTGGCGTCCCCTTCGTTGACACGGTGAACGAAGAAAGGAGGTGCGGCGTTCTTCGTCGGAAAAAGAGTGTTCCTCGTCAAGTCTTGAGGAAAGTCAAATAATAAAGAAAACAACGAACTCAAGAACCTCTACCTCGATAGTCGCACGTTGACGTAGTCGTGAAATATCGGTGTCGCGGAGGAAGAGTCGTTGTCGAATCTTCGTATGCCGACGAAGAAGGTCCGAAGAGGAAACGGCGTTCCCTCTTGTTGACACCGAGGACGAAGAAGAGAGGCGTCGTTCTTCGTCGGAGTTTGAGCGTTCTTCGTTCTTCGTCAGAGCTTGAAGATGAAGAGGAAGCTCTCAAAAAGCTCTCAAGGGGACAAACAAACAACTCATAATAAAATAAGATAACATCTTATTTTATTATTACAAAACATAAAAGAATTTCAAAAGTTTGAAATTCAAAAGAGTTTAACCCCCAAAATTAATTAAGTAACTTAAGTCAATTAAGAGGGGGTTAAGGGAACTTGAAAAGTCTAGGGGTTCGTGTGGGCCCCACCACACTTAATCCTCCCAAGGGAGGTTAAGTGGGTGTGGGTCCCACTTCCAACCCCCTTTGGTAGGATTTTAACAAACTAAAAATAAAATTTGTCTTACACAAATTTTATTTAACTCAACTGAAATCCCCAAAACTTAACTTACAACCCGCAACAAACGCAACTCCCGAAAAGGTCTCTTTAAGCGAATATCGGCGTTGCGAGTTCATCGGTGCCCTCGGATTTCAATTCCGAGCACCGGATCAAAAGTTAGGAATTCCCGCTCGTTCGTTCACTGAACGTACCCGAGCCAAACTTCGGAAATTAATTCCGGGCACTCCGGGCCTCGGAATCAGGTGCCGTCTGAAACCGCGCTCTTGTAAAATTCTAAAGAAAATTAAGAAAAAAATTTCCCTTGAATTTTACGGGTCTTTACAGATTCAATCAATGATGAATTTAGGGTTATTTTCATGCAAGAAAAACATAACCCGTTTGAAATAAATAAAGTTTGGAAACATGTATATAGAACAAAGGATGCATTTACCAAAGGATACTTTGACCTTAGGAACAAAATGGGTGTTTAGAAATAATGTGGATGAAGCTCAAAATATATTTATAAACAAAGCTAGGTTGGTATCTCAAGAATATAATCAAGAAAAAATAATTGATTATGAAGAAACATTTCCACCAGTATCTAGGTGTGAAGCCATTAGAATCTTACATGACTATGAAGAACACTTGGATTATAAACCTTACCAAATGGATGTCAAAACTTCATTCTTAAATGTTTATATAACAGAGGATTTTTTTGTTGAAAAACCCCCAATTTTTACAAGTCCACATATTCCTAATCAACTGTTCAAATTATCTAATGCTCTATGTGGCTTGAAACAACCTCCAAGTGCTTTGTATTAAAGATTAAGTAATTTGATAATTTCTAAATGCTTTACAAAAGGAAATTCAGATCCTAATTTTTTTATAAAAATAATTTCAAAATAAGTTTTAATAGCTCAAATGTATGTAGATTATATTATCTTTGGATCTTCTAAAAATTCATTATGTAATGATTTTTAAAAAATAATGAAAAGTGGGTTTGAAATGAGTTTGATGGGTGAAATTAAATATTTTCCTGGATTTCAAATATTTCAAAATAAAGAAGGTATTATTTTAAATCAAAATAAGTACACTAAATATCTTTTGAAAATATATGGCCTTGATAACATTAAGAGTAGTGAAACCCCTGTGAGTTCTTAATGTATGTTATATCTTGATGAAAATGGAAAATCGATTGATCGAACTGCATACATAGGAATGATTGGGATTTTTATATACATAACTTATAGTAGGTTAGATATTATTTTTAGTGTGTGTATGTGTGAAAGATTTCAAGAAAAATCAAAATATTCTCATTTAAATTTAGTTAAAATAGTTTTCAAATACCTCAAGTATACACCTAATTTAGGATTCTTTTATCCTAAAGGTAAACCATTTGATTTGGTCAGTTATTCAGATGCTGACTTGGGAGGATATAAGTTTTATATAAAAGTACCTCTAGAACATGTCACTTTTTGGTAAAGTCTCTAATATCATGGTTTAGTAAAAAGAAAAATTCAGTTGCATTATCAACTGATGAAGCAGAGTACATTGTTGCTGGTAGTTTTTGTGCACTAATTTTGTGGATGAAACACAACTTATTAGACTATGGATTTCAGTTCAGACATATCCCTATAAACTATGACAACAGAAGTGCTATTAACATTTCTAATAATCCAATTTATAATTCTAGAACAAAACATATGGATGTAATACATCACTTATTGAGAGATAATTATCAAAAAGATGATATAACTCTTTAGTTTATTGGGACTGATCATCAACTTGCTGACATATTCAATAAACTCTTAAACTCTGAGAGAATGAACTATATCAAACATGAACTAGGAATGATAAATCTCCAATGTTGTCAAACCTATGTTGCCTTTGAAAATATCTATTTTTCTGTAAAACTGATCTATGAAACCAATTTGTGAAACTGATCTGTGAAAAAGATCTATGAAACTGATCTGTGAAAAAGATCTGTGAAACTGATCTGTGAAACCGATCTATTAAACTGATCTATGAAACCAATCTAGGAAACCGATCTATGAACCTGATTTGTGAAACCAATCTGGGAAACTGATCTGTGAAACCGATCCTTGAAACCAATTTTTGAAACTGATTTGTGAAACGGATTAGTGAAACTGATCTTATGAAACTGATCTTGTAAAACTAATCCTATGAAATTGATGCCTTTAAAGAACCTTTTGTAATTTTTTCTATTTTAAGTAAAATTAAATAGTTTTGTGATCTTTTTATTGCTTTTCATTTTTTTTTTGTTCTTTTTGATTTACAACCCCTAAATGATATAATAAATTCAATCCATCTTAACCTTTCGTCGTACTTTATGCCTTTGAACCTTCTTCTCTACGACACTCTACCTCTCTACCCCCGACCATTCGACTCCTTTTTAATCTGAACCCTCTAAATGGAAAGGACGAATAATTTGATGGATAATCCGAGTGAATCACCATCAGCTAAGTGTCAGATGTTTGAGTCCAGTGGTACTAAAAATCGAGGTTTGGGTATCCGATTTGTTACAGCTGAGAAAGAATTTTTTCCATAATGGATTTTGTAAAGTAGGTCACTCTTACTGAGGATTATAGAATCTCAAGGATGGATAAGCTGGTTCTCAAAAAATGAAAGACTGTTTTACCCCCATCTTGTGCATTAGTTTTATCTTAACATGAAGATATTATTGGATGGAGCTGAAAAAGCACTGATGAATTCTATAGTAATGGGATAAGAGCTAAATTTTTCATCTAAGGAATGGGATGAGTGCATGGAAAAGCCTTAGGAAGGTGTCTATGCTGATTATCATGGTAACATTCCACTATCCTATGATTTTTTTCATATGATAATGCTCTGAAGTAGCTTATTAGAAGTGAATAATCATGGAGAGCTACTTCCAGTGAATTTCAAGGAGAGGCAAGGTTATTCTGTATGTTTATTCAACATCAAATTTGTCCAAGGGAGATTTATCTGTTGTGAAGTATCATGATGTATTCCTGATTTACCTATTACAAAATGGGATAATGGTGAATCTTTGTGGGTATCTAATGGTTCCCATTTCTGATATGATAAAACCATCAAAGAAATCAACCTGTTTGTACTATCCTAGGATGATCTATGCCGTGATAAAGATATTGGGTTATGTCAAAGATGGATATGAAATGATTAGTGCATGTGGTGGTTTATGCCTTCAGAAATAGATTTGAAAGAGAATAAAGATTTTTCTAGAACCCTTGGAAGAAATTTTGGGTCGAAGAATAGGAAATATTATATGATGATTACAATCTGATTGACCATCCTTCGAACCAAAGGATCAAGTTCATCCAGGCCTAAAATGAGGAGAGTAAGTTGTCTATTCATATGAGGAAGATGTGGGTGAGTTTCCAAGGGAATAAGGATCTCTGATTGATGATAGGAGTGATCCTGATATTTCTGAAAGCCCAAAAGACATTTCTTGTGGACCTTCTAGTCCGCCATTGGATTTACCCTCATGGGAACCTTTGTTAGGTGATGAGGATGAGGAAGAGAGAGAGGTAACTGGTGTGGAAGGATATGTAAATAAGTTAGATGATGTGTCTCATGATGATGATGATGATGATGATGAGGGAGATGATGATCATGTTAGTGATTATTTGAAAGTGGGTCATCAAGTAGTTGACAAATCTAGTGAGGAATTTGTACATGGAATTTCTAATAGAGCTGACGGACAAGGTGGTGTTGATCTTTCTGAACAAGAAACAATTGATCATGGAGATGCTAATAATGAGGACAAACCTCACCATCTTGATGTTTAAAATCAAGAAATAATTTAGGAGTTGAATGAAATTATAGGTGGTGTCCATGAGAAAGAGGCTAAGGATCAAGTTCCTGAGATGGAGGATGTTCCTGGAAATGTTTAAGTGGATGAAGTACATATAGAACCACAAGTTCAACTGGTACCGATAGGTAGAAATATTGTTTTATCCAGAGGTTAGGATGAAGAAGAAGATAAAGCTAATATTATACCTAAGCCTTAAGGAAGAAGAATCAGGATTGAAAAAGTAGAGTTCATAGAATGGAAATATATTGGTGAGTGGAACAGAAATCTAGGCCTCATTTGTTTTGGGCTAGATTATGATTCATATGAGGAAAGGGTGCCTCCTACTCCTCCTCCTGCTCCACAAGCCCGAGCTAAAGCAGAACCTATTTCACCTTCTTCACCTATTGTGCCTCCATCAGTTGAGCTAGTACCACATACAATGCCTAGTGACTATGTCACTAAGGATGATTTAGAGAAATTGAAAAGTGATATATGGGCGTCAGTGAGAGCCTCATTTGGATCTAAAAGTGAAGCCTCTACTTATTTGAGTATTTCAAATATTGATTCTGAAAAAATTTCAAGGATGGTGATCCAAGAGATTCAACCTAATCTAATTACCATATCCAAAACCATCATTATACATGATACATTGTTGAGAGAAGAAGTAATGAAGATGTGAAATGATCTAAATTCTCTAACCATAGATTTCAATTCCTCTTTTAGTGGTATGATGGAGGTTCATAGGAACTTAGTGACACATCTACTGAGTGTAGATTTGAAGAAATTAAAATACGATCTTGGAAAGATAATCACTGGTCCATCTAGTTCTAGAGGTGTGAGAGGTGCTGTTGTTGAGTTGGAGTCTCTCAAGGCTCTGATAAGAGAAGAACTCAAGAGTATTCATAGTGATTCAGGTAAAGAAACTATTGAAAAGGTACATAGAAATATATACCTTGTTTACAATATGGAAAGAAAATGCACAAATGAAGCCTTTTTTTCTCAGAAAGATATTAGAGAGAAACTGGATAAGTATTTTACCAAGATCAATACCAAGTATTGTCACGAACCAGCCCATGTCGACCCTGAACCGGTCACCTAGGTCAGCCCGTGACAAGTCCTGAGTGTCATTCCCAATCCTCTTAGGATGGCGACAAGCACCGAGGGCATCAATAGAGTACACAAGGAACAATTTTTCCCAAATATAAATAATCAGATGAATAGAATAAAGAAATGGACATCCCAAAATACATTTACATAAAAATTGAACTGAATATTATTTTTACAAGAAACTAAAATTTAAACTAAACCAACAACTCAACTGACCAAACCTGATAACCAACTAATTCCATGTGACCCCTCTGGTCACTCTCCAATACAATGATAACACACCGCCTAAGAAGATAAAATCAAGTTGAAACCCGCACAAGGGCTAAAAACAGAAGAAGACTATAGGTGTGAGTATTTAAAACTCGGTAGGTTAGCCCGATATTCCATTCCAAATGCACATCCTTTAAAATAAAAGAAACATCAACTTCATGTTTTAAATATAATATATAAAGGTATGTTTTCTAAATTAGGTCCCATTATATAAAAAAATTACCAAAAAAAACTTAGATGTTTTATAAACAAGAATGCTAGTAACAATTTTCAAAGATGTCAAACTTCAAAATGAAACTAGCTTTCAAGAGGGATGCTTTAAAGAATGTAAACTTATAAAAAATCACAAAAAATACTATATTTACCAATAAAACACATTTTATACCGACAGTGACTACAAAATATCTAATGAGCACAAGTCACGGGAACACCCCTAGGAAATAGTTAGTTGTGATCCCCAGGTACCTCGTATCTTGATGAATGTAACCACAAAAATATATGTTCTTGTGCACACGAGCCACTAGTAGGGATCATACCCATAACCTAGTTCTACCCCAATATCATCATCATAATATTTTAGTTATTTTTTTCATCATCAATCTTGTTATGTGAAACAGGGTCCAAACCCCACAGGATCACTAGCATAATAGTACATGTCTGCCCACCTAGATACCTAGGATTTCCTTTAGTGCTCAATAAAGATACACATATTATCCAATACACTTTTCACATAAAAATTCCATTACCAACCCAAAAACACAGAAATATCCCGCAAACATGCTTCACATTTCTTTCACGAATCAATAAACCACTAAAAAGTTTCGTAAAATAATTTCAAGGAGTATAACGAGGCCTTGCACTTGAAATTCGTCAAAAAAATATTTTTAATGGAACAAACCCATCAATAACATATCAACCATGATTTTGAAGCTCCAAAACCAATTAATAAATCGATTTCATGGACTGTAAAATGTCCCCAAAATATAGAACATGAAATACACATGGAAACCATTTTTATACAAAAAATTCAAAATGGGCCTTTAATCCTTTCTCAAAACAACTATTTGACAAAGTTATGCAATTAAATTTTATTACGGAGGTGTATACACACCATTTAAAGTATAAAACCACATTCATAAATCCATTAAAACACTAAGGTTACATATTCAAAACACAACTGTTTTCATAAAGATATGAAACAGGCCATTCTCCAGCCACTCGAGCCAAAACATGTTGTAAACCAAAACCCATTTGTTTGTAAAACCAAATCCAAATTGGAAATCCATATAAAGACAAAAAAAATACCATTTTTCATTCTTCTAATGCATTTATAAATCTAAGCAAAAAATTTTTAAATCACACTTAACACCTAAAATCCAACTGGGCAATTTACTGAACATATGACATGCCCTTTTTAACAAAACAATTTATTTTATGAACTTGACAAGGAATAAAACACCGATTGCATGACATATTTCATTAAAGATAATAGAAAATTTTCCAAATACCATAATCCAGAATCTAAACCTCACAAAACAATTTCCAAAGACAGCAGAACATTTAAACAAACACTTGGTGTGAACTTTTATGACAACACGACACTACCTTTCACAAAACAAGGTTTAAATAACCATTTTGCACACACACAAAATTTTCCAAAGGCTAAAAAACAATAATAAACATATATATTAGGTGATAAAAATAATAAAATGATGAAACTTAAATGATAAAGGTATGTGAAAGAGATATCCTACCTCAAATCCTTGGCATAATGGAAATGTACACCCAATATCACTATCTGAGAGTTTATAAACCCTAAACCTATGATGACCAGAACTAAACGAACAAAACCCCCATAAAAATCAAGGGATAATATAACTAGAGGTATATCATTACTAGAGGAGAATATAAAACCAGGAAATAATAAAAGGAAGAGGAAGAGGGAGGATAAATGAGAAATAATCTCACATTGCAAACACGAAAACTATTCGTATTCCATTAGATCTTCACCCTTAGAGGAAAGGGAATGGATTTAAACTCCCTGGAGAGGTTCATATGATCTTGAAGAACCAAGGAATGAATATTTGAGGAAAAAATAGTATGAATTTAATTATTTATGAATGAGACAAATTACCTTTGGAAAATCAGTACGAGTTAAGAAACATTGAGAAGTTTATCCCTAATATGAGACAAAGATGAGCTCCAAATATGGAAAATGGAACTTGGGGTGCACCTGGGGTTATTGGCCTCGAGTTAGAGGTTGAATCAACTAACATTATAAAAAAAATAAGATATTAAAGAAACAAATTATTATTTTTTAAACTGGAAAAGGTCCCACGGGCTGGCCCAGTACCTAAATAAGTTACCCAAATTCACCATGATTATGATTTATTAAGGGGTATAAAAGGATATGGTGGTTTTAATATGTCAAGTTAGTCAATTTAGGAAGTTTAATTGGTGGAAAATGTTGAAAAAATATATATATAAAAGGAACAAATTTGGTTTTTAAATCTGGAAATGGGCTCATGGTTGGCACAAATCGTGAAGTAACCACACTTTCTCCAAAAACTCCCAAACAAGCAATGGGGAACCCCAAGTAGGATCATTAGACATATATGGAAGTTAAAAACTCAAAATTAATCTCACCTAACACCCAAGAAAAGGAATGGTACTTTTAATTAAATGGATCAAAACCAAGACATAAAAATAAAAAAAGTCTAGTGTGACAATTCTCCCCACCATTAAAGCTTTACGCCCCTAGAAAGCCATAACAATTTACAGATAACAGAACAACACCCAAGGATTCATTGTCAACAAAATCCAGCCTCTAAATCTAAGGAAATATCATTCACCATCAACAAAACTTAATCCTCTCCCTCAAACAAAACACCAACTCATAACTGCATCCTGAGAATCAACAGAAAGATCAAGCCACCACCTCCACAACCATGCCAAGAACTAGATTGTTGGGCCTTCTCCCAATAAACCCAATGATCACCCAAAACAATGTTCACTCATAAAATAAAATTACTTTGGGGGTATTCCGGAATGGTCCCCCCACCATTAAATCAAAATTATCATCGGAGAAATCCTTAAAGGAATGATCTTCAAGGCCCGTAGTGGGTCTCCCCACCCATAAAGACTAACTAGAAATGAACAAAAAAGAATTAAACATGAAGTAGAATTGGGGATCACCCACATAGGCCCACCAAAACTCTCCCACAAAAACATACAAACCCATGTTAAGAGGGTTATAACATGAACATCTAAACCACCCACTCCCGAATGGAGGGGCCAAGAACTGGGCCAACACTTTCTACACAGATCTATACCTCTACAACTTGGGGAAGGGAGGTAAGGGGACCCAGTCATTAGGCCACTAAAACCATAGAAGAAACAAAGGAACTACCTATTAATCTCCACCTATGAACAGGTAAAACAAATACTACACCAGATTTTCACAGTTGGTCTACACAGGGACATTGATCAGAAACCCACATCCATAAAGGAAAAACTATAGACAATTTGTGAGGGGTAAGTCCACCACGCTCGTTGAAACAAGAGAAAATTAGTTGTGATGAAGAACCACAATATAGTAGAAAATACCTTACCAAAACGGTGGAGGCAGGAGCCTAGTTGAGCACTCCACACCTCTTGTAATTTCTTAACTACGTGAAAAGCTTCACTCTGAGGCCTATGGATGGAGCCTTGATTCTTGAAGCAAATATTTCACCACAGTTAGGTGATAAGGATCACACCACTCAAAAAAAATTCACCTTATCAACAACACACCTTCATTTAAATAGTAAATCATAGATACATAGCACAATTCTCTCTCACTCTGAATGAGGAGTAGAATGGACACAAAATACTACGAAACACAAAAACATCACTGAACACAACTTCTATGTCCAAAGGAATTATCACGACCTGGAATCACATTAAATCAATCCCAAAAAGCTCTATATTCCAAGAAACGGGCTGAGGAATCATCCAAAGAGGTGTATTTAACATTTGAAATGAATCCCTAGGTTGATAAATAGGAAGGTTCTCCAACAGAGAACTATCCATGGTCGCATCACAACATCCAACACATCTTTAGAAACCCACTGAACATTACTCCTAAACTGAGACACCAACAAGATCCAATCTCCCAACACAACAAGAGTATTAATTCTAGATTAGAAGGAATCATACTAAATAAAAAAATATTATAAGAGATAGAAAAAATTATCCACATAACCATCGGTTCATAAACAAATGAGACAATATTTCATCTCAAAACACATTTGAAATAAATAGTTTAACTTTGTGGATTTCCACATTCACCAATGGTGATTCATCAAGTCTCACTCACATGAACATTTCCATGCCACCCAAGAACCCAACCACTATTCCATATATTCCATCATTCCATATATCAATAAAACCATGCATGTGAGCACCCATGATAGCACCAAAGGATAAAACAAAGTAACATCATTCCATAATCAAGTACCTTATGAAGGAACACTAACAACCAAGTCAAAACCCTTTTAATATTTCCCTAAACAAACCAATCTTCATAAAGAACCATTCTCTTAAAAACCTACCCCTTTTCATTTTTACAACTTCCAAAACAACCAAGCTACTCCAAATAACCCCTTCCCATTTTCTAAAATTCAGCAAGGTATTTTTCACAATCCTATGGCCATTGAGACCAATAACCTTTCTAGGAAAACACCAACTGCTCAAAACCAATTTCCAAAACCAATTCATCAAATTCAAACACTTTTAAACATCCCAAAACACCCCATTTAAAACAATGATTCTGAATCACCTTAAAATGATTCAGACATTTAAAACATTTTATTTCAACAAACTACAAGTTTAGATTAGGGAAAATTCAATCCCATTTAATCATTTCCACTCCCCCCCCCCCAAATTGTTTTCACAAAAACACAACCTTCCAAAACAATTCTTATATTTAATTTATGAAATATCCTTTTTCAACTTTTCAAAATCCAATCCTTCATTAAAGACCAATTTCCACAATTCTCACATAAAAATTTTCAGAACAAAAATTCAGAATTTATGAAAGGCCCAAGAGACCCACAAAAGGGAACTACTGTCAGTGGGTGACTTGACCATATAGTCGGTGGCCATATGTCAAACAAAACACAGACACAAAGAGACTTATTAAGACCATTCCCCGTATCCACATGGATTTCCAGGCTCTACAAGATCATGGAGTACATTAGTCAGACTCCCCTTGTCATATCCCAACACCAATAAATCAGCAAGAACAAAGGACACTAATAAAACTGGACTTCTCATGGAAACCTGAGGATCAGAACGAGAAAGAGTTTGCAACACTATACCCACACTTACCCCTAAAGTCCCAAAAATACTACTCCATCTACCTTGACATCCCCAAAATAACAAGGGAGCTTTAAAAATCAAGGTGTGTTAAGATCCAACCTCCTCTGATTCCATTTTGTCACGAACAAGCTCGAGTCGACCCTGAACCGATCACCTAGTCCAACTCGCAACAAGTCCATAGAGGCGTTCCTGATCCTCCCAGGATGGAGACAAGAACCGAGGGAATCAATAGAGTACACAAGGGAATGATTTATCTCAAATATATACAATCAAACAAACATCAAAAATAAATGGACAACCCAAAATACATTTACATAAAAATTGAACTGAACATTATTTGTACATGAAACTGAAATTACAAATAAATCAGCAACTCAACTAAACAAACCTGATAACCAACTAACTCCATGTTACCCCTCTAGTAACTCTCCAATAAAATTATCACACATCTCCCAAGGTGATCAAACTCAATCTGAAACCTGCACAAAGGCTAAAAATAGAAGAAGACTATAGGCATGAGTATTTAAAACTCAGTAGGTTAGCCCGATATTCTATTGACAATTCAGATCCATTGAAATAAAAGAAAAATAAATTAAAAGTTTTAAATACAAGATATAAAAGTATTTTTTCCAAATTAGGTCTCATTCTATAAAAAAATTACTAGACAAAAACTTGCATGTTTTGTAAACAAGAATGCTAGTAACAATTTTCAAAGAGGTGAAACTTCAAAATGAAACTAGTTTTCAAGAGGTATGATTTAAAGAATGTACAATTTTAAATAAATCACACACACAACTGAATTTACCAACCAATCACAATGTATTCTGATGGTGAGTACAAAATATCTAATGAGCACAAGTCACAGGAACATCCCCAAGAACTAGTTAGTTGTGAGCCCCAAGTACCTCGTATCTTGGTAAAAGTAACCATAAAATATCCATTCTCATGTACTAGATCCACTAGTAGGGATCATACCTGTAACCTATTGGTACCCAAAAAACATCATAATAATATTTTATGTAGTGTTTTCATCGCCAAACTTTCTACATGAAACAGGGTCCAAACCCCACAGGATCACTAGCATACTAGTACACGTCCGCCCACCAAGATACATGGGATTCCCTTTAGTGCTCAATCAAGTTAAACATATTATAAAATACAAATTTCACATAAAAAATCCTTTAAAAACCCATAAAAACACAAATATCCCCCAAACATGCTTCACATTTCTTTCACGAATCAATAAACCAGTAAAAAGTTTCGAAAAACAATTTCAAGGAGTATAACAAGACCTTGCACATAAAATCCATTCAAAAATTATTTTTATGGACACAAACCCATAAATAACATATAAAAGCATATTTGGAAGCCCCCAAACCAATTAATAAATCAATTTTGTGGACTATAAAATGGCCCCAAAAGATAGAACATGAAATACACAAGGAAACCATTTTTACAACAAAAAAAATCCAAACGGGCCTTTAAGCCTTTCTCAAAACAATCATTTGACAAAGGTATGCATTTAAATTTTATTAAAGAGGTGTATACACACCATTTAAAGTAGAAAACCACATTCATAAATCCCTTAAAACAATTAGGATACATATTAAAAATATATCAATTTTCATAAGGATGTGAAACGGGTCATTCTCCAACCACTCGGGCCAAAACATGTTGTAAACAAAAACCCATTTGTTTTTAAATCCAAATATGAATTATAAAGCCATAGAAGGACCCAAAAATAAAAAATTTCATTCTTAAAATTCATTTTTAAATCTGAAAAAATAATTTTTAAATCACACTTAACACATAAAATCCAACTGGGCAATTTACCGAACACATGACATATCCTTTTAAAAAAACAATTTATTTTAAGAACATGACAAGGAATAAAACCCAAATTACATTAAATATTTTATTCAAGATACTTTAACATGTTCAAAATACCATAAACCAGGTTCTAAACGTCACAAACAATTTTGAAATATATCATAACATTTAAACAAACACTTGGTGTGCACTTTTATGACAAAACAACACTACCTTTCACAATACAAGGCTTAAACAACCTTTTTTCACACCAAAAAAATTATGCAAAGGATGAAAAGAAATAATGAACATATATATCAGGTGAAAAAAATAATAAAATTATGAAACATAAATTGTAAAGGCATGTTCAAGAGACATCCTACCTCAAATCCTTGGAGTAATATAATTGCACAACAAATATCACCATCTAAGGGTTTATAAAACCTAAACCTATAAAGACCAGCCCCAAACAAAAAAAACCCATAAAAATAATTTTATAACAGAACAATATGTCGTTCATGACTATAGGAGAATATAAAATCAAGAAATAATGAAAGGAGGAAAAAGAGGGAGGAGAAATGAGAAGGAATCTCACCTTGGAAACTTGAAAATTGTTCATATTCCATTAGATCAGCACCCTTGGAGGAAATGGAATGGCATGAAACTCCTTGGAGAAGCTCCTATGATCTGGAAGAACTATAGAAAGAACATTTTAGGCAAAAATAGTATGAATTTAATTATTTATGAATGATAAAAATTACTTTTGGAAAACCTGTACGTGTTGAGAATCCTTGAGAAGTTTATCCCTAATACGCGACTATGATAATCTCCAAATCGAGAAAATGGAACTTGGGGGGTGCGCCTAGGGTTATTTTCCTCGAGTGGGATGTGTGATCACCAAATATTATAAATAAAATAATAATAAATTAATGAAAAAAATATTTTTTTAAACCTATAAATGGGCCCACGGGCTGGCCCAATACCTAAATAAGTAACCTAAATTAACCATGATTTTGAATTATTAAGGGGTAAAAAATGATGTGGTGGTTTGAATATGTCAGGTTAGGAAATTTGAGAAGTGTAATTGCTGAAAAATGGTGAAAAACATTATTTATAAAAGAAACAAATTTGGTTTTTAAATCTAGAAATGGGCTCACGGTTCGCCCAAATCTTGAAATAACCTCCCTTTCTCCAAAAACTCTTAAACAAGCAATGGGGAACCCAAATTAGAATGATAAGACATATATGGTTGTTCAAACTCAAAATTAATCTCACCTAACACACAAGAAACTAAATGGTATTTTCAATGAACCTTATCAAAACCAAGACATAAAAAGAAAAAAAGTTGGGTGTGACAAATATGATCTCATCAATAGCTTTAATTTTTTAGCTGAAAATCGTATAATTACTCTAGTAAAAGATGCCTTCAAGAAAAAAAATGGCACAATTTAAGTAGTTTAACTATATTTTGAATAAATTCATAGATAATATGGATTATTTTGAGAAGTCCATGCAATATGGTGGTGAAATCATTAATGATTTCATCAAGCTCCTCAATCTGTATCTGCATGTTCAAGATGAAGTAATTGTGGTTCCTCCTACTACTTCCATTGGCACTACCTCTCAGTATCCTTATCATATGAGTGTATCTTACACCCTTTACCATATTTTACCATTAATTATCAAGCAACCTCAGAGTCATTTGTTGTCAAATAGGAGACCTAGCCTTGCAAAAAATGTCCCTACAGGTGTTTCATTGCCTGGTGTTGTCATCAGACAACCTCTTCCCACTGCCAAACCAAAACCTTCTGATCCTACTTATGATCCTTTGGATAAAGGAAAATCCCCTTAGAATCTAAACCCGTAGTGGTGGATTTTTTATTTGAAAGGGATTTGTATCTTTATTTTGCAGATTGTACTCTTTTGAACCTTATTGGAAATCCTTTTTGTATTCACTATGTTTCTTGGTTTCTTTCTTTTATTTCTCTTTCTTATTTCTCTTTCTCTACACCTATTTCCTTTATATTATTCTTATAACGGGGAGAAAGTTATTGGAATAACTTATTAATCTCAGGGGGATAAACTCTGGCATAGGCCACATGGCATGTACACAACATAATATATATACAAATATTTCCTCTGATCCAATAATTGAGGAGGATCATTGCTTTAAAAACACAAACATGGTAAATCCTTAAATATATTGAACAATCACATTCAGTGAGGTATTCTAGGTCAAGTAATTATTATTCCTTAACATCACATGTATGCCATAATTTGTGATTATCAAAAGGGGGTAGATTGTTGGACCCTCTATGATTTAGTGGTTTTCATAATCACAACTAATGTCAATCTACAAATTCTATTATTTCATACCATCTAATATCTCAAAGTAAATCAATTATTTCATAATGTATAATACATTTAAATAACTCAATAAACTATATTTAGGCTTTAATATGTTTATGAGTGTATATTTACAAGTTTTTATGGATGCCACTTAATCTAGTAGTGCTCTGTGTAAGACAGACACTTCATAAGTTTCGTAGAGTCCCTGGCACCATTAGTTTAAATCGACACACCGATGATCGACTCACCGATGGACGACACACCGATGATTGACTCACCAATGGAAGACACACCAATGATCTACTCACCTATGGATGACACACCAATGATCAACTCACCGATGGATGGCACACCGACGATCGACTCACCGATGGACAAAACACCGATGATCGACTCACCAATGGACGACATATTGATGATCGACTCACAGATAGATGACACACCGATGATTGACCCATCGATGGATGAAACACCGATGATCGACTCACTGATAGTACAATATGAGTCTCCGATGACAACTCGCTGGTACTCAGAGTCAACGATGCTGACAGACTGATGCTTACAAACTGATGCTGACAGACCGATGATGACATACTGATGAAAATGAGTCACCGATACTTATGAATCACTGATGGTCATAAAAACTATTTCAAATTTATTAATTAAAATTTAGTTCTAATGGTCATATTTAGATAAATTAATGTTTCTAACATAATTTAATGTTGTCTGAAGCATTCTATAGATAGTATGAGGTACATGCACGTGGGGAGATCTTTATGCCTACCGGAGCTTGATGTATAAAAGGATTAAAAGCTAAAACTTACAGATATAGAGACCAACCGGATTAATGTGAAAAATATTGAAAACAAAATAACTTGAAAAGATATTTTCGCAATTCCAAGAACTCAAATCTAGAGTGCACAAGGAGTTCAATAAGACAAGTAAGAACCTGCTGAATTTTTTTTGAACATCCTAACATCGAAGAGCTGAACTTTTCATACCTAGAAAATAGAGTACAGAGGTTGTGATACTCTGTTCTGAAACCATCTTCCATAAGAGGAATCAAATATCATTTTCTCTACTTCAATCTAGTCCATATCTTCACTGCATAACACACCAAAATTTATAAACTCTATTCTTCATTTAAAACTCCATTTTGGTCTTGTGATTACTTTTCGAGTACTATGTGAATCTATTTGTTTCACACTCACTTTCTCATGTGCATAAATAGAGGATAATAAATATCCTCACACTTTCTCTCTTTTTACTTTGGTATCCCATGTAAAATATTGTAATAGATCAAGTGTGATTTGTTTGTTGTTTTTTCCAAGAATAATTGTGGTAGATGTCAAGTGTGACCTGGACAGCCTTGTCTGCTATTGTGAACCTCATTCTAGGGTGTGGATCAAAAGTTTTTTTAATATAAATTTCTTGGTAGTAGGTGATCACTAGGTATAGAGGACTATCTCTCATCTTGAGAAAGAACCTCTAGTTTTTATCCGCTGTGTATTTTCCTTTTAGTTTAATCTGATCTATGCTTATTTCATTTCAATTAAAACCAAATAGGTCATTGATAGTTATTTTAGAAAGTTTTTATATCTATTTTGAATGAGTATATTAGTTTCAAAAGTTTGACTAATCTTTAGACTGGTAAATCTGAGAACTAATCAATCTTCTGAGAAATTAATTGAACATTCAAAACATTTATATGTTCACTTCAAACTGATATCCACTATAGTTTAATTGGGGATATTTTTTTAAGAACCAATTCTAACAAAAAAATTTATAGATACTCAATTCACCCCCCCCCCCCCTCTTGAGTAATCTTCTTCAACTAATAGTTTTGATAAAACAGTTGATGTTAATTCCTAAGGAAAATATCCTTTCTTCTTTAAAAACGTTTTCTTTTCTTATAATGATGTGAAATTTTAATCAAAAATAATTTAGCTGAAAATAAACATGAAATGTTATAGGTAAATCTTCATGGAAATAAGGAATAAAAAATATGTAAAAATCATTTCATACCATATAATTTAAAAAAACATTATCCTCATACTTTTACCAGAAAAATCAAAAAGTGCCTCACACGCTAAACAAAAGAACGATTCCTTCCATACCATGTAGTAAAAGTCAAAAATGGAAAAATGAAATTAAACATACATAGAATAATGGTAAACATTTTATGAAAACATTTTTCTAAAACATGTACATGGATGATGAATATATCGCCAGAAAATACTTACATATAAACAATCTCGAATAAAAATGAGATTTTCAAAATTATCCCTTACCGTAGGTCCGATTTCATATGTATGTGTCTGAAACTCTTATATAGTGGATTTAAACATATTATTAACATATAATAGAATATTAATGATATAATATATGATTAATTTATGTCTTTATATTACCCGTTCGTTTTTTAATTCCATGTTAAAGCAATGTTTTGGGTAATAATCGTTTCATTTATCATACGTGTTTGAACTTTTTATTCTTCATATGATTACTTAGATCATGATTTACTTTTTCTAGAAGGTAAAACATGATTTATATAACATATATATTCAGTATATAAATATATATTATAGATCAATAAATGGAATATAATACACTATTCGTGGAGATGGTAGGTCATGCGTACACATGAATGTTGTTTTTGTTTCCTTATTAAATTGAATGGAAGTAAGTACATGACATATATATATATATACATACATGTAGTATCATTATTATTTCATATATTTCATGATTATTTACTAAATATACTTTATAATCATTCTTTAATAGTTAACATGGATAATGAATCTCATTGCGTCGTGGAGATGGTAAGTCGTACATACGCACAAGCGAAAATATCGTTACCATAGTTGTTGAACAGTATTGAAGAGGATTGTGTATAATATCTCATAAATAGTATCATGTTATAATAATCATATATAGTTATTATTTACACCATTATAACCATCCAAGTAAGGTGGTGGTGAAAAACAGATTACACCACGGCGTGGAGACTGTAATTCATATGTACGCACGTGTGAAGATTTTGTTTTCCATATGATGGATAGAAGGTGAAATATGGTTGTTTCATATTTATAATAACATATCCGCATATTATTTATTTTTATGTTATTAATTTATAATGAAATAACAAAATAAGAGGAAATTAAAGAAGAAATAAATTTGGAAGAATCTGTAGAAGAGATTGCCTCTTCCTTGACGTGCCTCCTTTCAATTTCCTCTTAGGGCACTAGAATTGGTCTTTTGAGAATACCAGAACCTCTATAGTGTAAATAGGGATGTTTATAAGATAAATTTTTAGGTTTTGGCTAAGATATATATCTTAAAATGGAGTGAAGAGGAGAGGGAGGAGGTTCCCTTTTATAAGAGAGGAGCAGGGTACTTTAGGAATGTTCCATAATATTAATTTATTATAAATTCAATTTTGATTTAAAATAGTCCAAAACTTATTTAATTCTATGATAAGATTTTTTCTTCTAATACCCATCATCCAATAATTTTTTTTAGGTTTTTAAATTTTTATACCTTATCTTTTTGGTTTTACCCTTATTTTACCCTTTTTAACCATATTGTGATATCGTGTTATTTACACATTACGGGATAATGTAATTACCATATCATGTCAAAAGACCCAAAAAAAAGTTATTTATGACATATTTGGACTTATAATAACTATTTTTCTGAATCTTATATTTTTAGAAATTTAATATCATTTAATAAACTATTTTATGTTTTAAATTATGAATTGTGTCAATTTGGGACACTATTCATACTTGACTTTTTTAAAAATTCATAACAACCTTATCACTTTGAACCAAAAGAATTTAAAAAAATATAATATGTCAAAAAATCCAGAAAATTCTTGGATGACATCAAAATTACCAAATTACATTTGTTTTAATATTTATAAATCAATTTATTTGAATCTTTCATTAATGAGGTATTAACTATACCATAATTGTGTCAAAAATAAATATATTTATCTAATTTATAAAAATAATAAATAAAATATCAAGATGTAGGAAATATTCTTAGATTTATAATGACTATCTGTATACATAGAACTCTATTATATAACCCTTATTAAAATCGATTTAGTAAAAGATATATGTTTTGGTTATAATTATATTTACTTTAAATTAATTCTTATAAAGTGTCATTTTTGCTTCCAAGTAAATACATGGGGTCCCAAAATAGACCCATGGATTCTCATGGTCAGAAATATCTCATCCAATAGGATTATGGCATGTGTCAGGTAGTTTAATATAATTATAATATTATTTTTTACCCTTATTTACCATATAAAGTTTTAATAATGGTAAATAAAATAATTATTGAAGTTACCATTCATAATGTCCAAAAATAGAAAGTACCTATTTACATAATTGGAACCTTTTTATTCCAAATATTTAATACCTTTTTCCAAATTCAAAACATATAATTTTTAATAATTAATTTAAAATTAATCTTGTTGTCGAAAAAATTGGTTTTTTTTAAACATTGCAAAAGATTGAAATGTTTTTACATATGAATTCAATGTAAAATTAATGAAAATTATTTAAATTATCTTAAAAAATAAAAATATATTCTATTTATACTTTATACCCATTCAATAATATATTTTAACCATATAAGTTATTTGAATTCAAAATTTTGTTTCCAATTATAATTTAGCATATTTTCACTCTTTATCCAAATATGACAGTTGTCAAAAAAATATAATAAATTAATCCAAAGTAAAATTTTATGTCCCTATCCAAAAAAAAGTTTATATTTTAAAATATAACTTATAAAAGTGTCAAAAAACTAGATTTAAAATGGGTTCCCCATCAAAAGGCAGTAAAACTGGTTTTTTTTTAAATTACATTGTTTATCTTAAAAATATATTTTGTTCTCATATCATGTGTCAGATGAATGATAATGTTATATAAAATTCATAGTGTGGTTAATACTATTCATAACTTCTGGTTTATATCCCATTAAATTATAATATATCGTTTTTTAGTGAGACTTGGTATCGCGTACAACACAAGCTATCGAGGAAGGTCACTCTTGTGTTTAACACAAGCAATGTCAGTGTTGTGTGTAGTGCAAGCTTCCTTTGGTGTCGCAAATAAAATAATTCAAACTTATTTCATTTATAAATTGAACAAAATATATACTTAGTGTTTTGTGAAATTATTTCTATCAAAAGAACATGAAATTGTGTGCCACACAATCCAAGAATAGTATTGTGTATACTGCAAGCTAATACGGTGTTTTTTATAGCACAAGCTAATATTAAGGTATCGTAAAACACATGACATCAATGAAAATAAAAAAGAATATATCTCATAAAATATAAAGTTTTTATATTCTACCCCCTTAAAAATAATTTTTCCTAAAAATTTTTCAGGGTTATAAATGGTTTAGTACTTGAAAGTTTTATTCATGGAAACCCACATTATAAAAAGGAATAATAAAATATCATTTTAAAAAGGAAAGTTAGAAACATAACGGTTAACCAAATTAACTCATCACTAGGTTTCGATATGGGAGAACATTATTGGGAAGTGAAAACATGGATATGGTAGAGAAATATAAAGATCATGTTCTAATGGATAGTGATAGAGAATAAGGTTTTCAAAAAGTTAACTGCTAGAAAGGCATAAATCTACGATGATTTAAGGGACCATCTAATTCATCGGATAATAGGGTACTAGGTTAAAATTTTTGGTTTTAATGATCATTTCCCTAAAGTTGAATAATTTTATCATAAGGATAAAAACTTACTTGATTTCAGTGTAATATCACCATTGGTCGTTCCCTAAACAATTTCCACTTCATCTCTTATTTAAAGAAAGGAGTTTGAATTTTTCATTCCTGAAGTGTTAATAGATCAGATGATATATTGATAGGTCATTCCATTTTTCTCAAAACAAATGTTAGAGTATATTATTAAATATGAATAAGTATACCTATAGTGAGATAATACATTAATCTAACAAAATCTAACCAGAATATAAATTATAGTATCCACAAATGGATAACATTACAATCCTTCCAAAAACTAAAAATATTAATCTTTAGAAGTAGGTGAACTTAATTTACTTAACATTTGTCTCCCATATCTCATTTGTAAGTTCATGGTTGTCACATTCCAAACATCTAAATACCTTAATCATGGATTCTCTTGAAATATGATAATAACATAAATTAATTGTAGAACCTTAGTGACAACATGCATTCTATAAAAATTAACTCTTTCAACACACCAAATATACCAAAAATTCTATATACTCAGACCATGATATCACTTTGACCTTTTATTAGTCATGAGCTCATTATTAAAATCAAACAAATTATTTTCTCCTTATCCCTTCATTATGAACATATCATCGTCTTTCCAAAAAATATTTCAATCACTTTTCATGGTTACTAGTACCATATAATTATGGAAAACAATAATTAACCAATACATAGATATTACAATATTCCATAATAATATAAACGAGATTCCATAACAATATTTTGTAATCCCATTATATAAACACTTAATCATTCCACCACTTTGTTATCATACTCAACATCACCAATAGTGATTTCATGTGAATTCCCTTTGTGTTTTTCCTTAAGAGGTTATTGATGTCGATCATCATTAACCCTTTCACTTATAGCAATAATGTTTTGGGGGTTCATTCTCTATAGTCTTTTCTTCATTCACATCATTAGAAACCTTTTTCCCATTACTTAGGCACTCAACTACTCGATGAACTTATTTTCCACACTTGAAACATTTTATGGTCCCATTAATACAAATTCCACTGTGATTATTTGCACACTTTGATAAAAAACATTTATCTTCTTTTCACCATTGTTTTGAGATTTTCACTTGATCTATCTTTCGTTTCTTATCAAAACCATGAGATAGATATGTAACAACAACTTTTAGTTATACCTTGATAGTACAAAGCAAAACCAATTCATATATACTGAGGTCTCTTATAGATAATTCCCTTAGAATAGTTAGTTTTAAACCACAAAAGAATCGATCAATTTTACATTCAGGTTATGTGATAAAGCCAAAAGCATACATTGAAAGTCTTGCAAAATAATCCTAGTATATACCAACAGATTCCTCATGATTTTGATTAAGCTCAATGAACTCCTTTTCCATCTTTTTTCAAAGAATATGAGGGAAGTACTTATTGAAAAATAGGTTTTTTGAACTCGTCCCATTCCATGGATTCAATTTCATCTTGCTACCTTGTATTCTTAATTAGATTCCACCACTGGTCTGCTTCACCTTCTAAAGGATAGACAACCAAAATGAAATTTTCATGTTCCAAGTAGAAAAGGATGAAAAATATCTTTTCAATGGTACTGATCCATTGTTCATCAACAATTGGATTAGAAGACCCACTGAACGAAGGTGGATGTTGCCTCATAAAGGACTCAATAGAATTTTGTTCCATTCTCTTCTCATTTGGGAGTCCAAAATGATTCATAGCTTGTGTAAGTATAACAATAAAATTTTCATTTCATATCCCATAACATTTAATTGTTCTAGAGGATAATCAGTTCATTGCCCAGTGTATTGATCATTAACACAGTTCCTTCAGGTTCTATCCATCATCAAAAACCCAAAAAGAATAGTTTGAGAGGAAAAAATAATACTAGAAAACAACATTATCATGGGGGAGAACATTAAATCTCTAAAATCTTAGTTTTAATCTCAAGTTATTGATGATCATTACCATAATGATTGGAATTTAATTTATAGTTAGACTTACCCTTAGGGACATCCCTAGACATACCTTATAAATATCTCTAGGGATCTCACTAAAGATTTTGTATCCTAGTTTCCAAAGGTTAACTAAATATTTGCTCCCATGCCAACTATAGAGACACAAGATTTATGTACATGGACATTAAATTTTATTTTAAGAATAATTAATACATGAAGCAAAAAAAAATCCAAAAGACCGTATTAGTTTAGTGCCTTTGGAAACTCAGAAGAAAATATTCTAATAATGGTGAAAGATCTTCAACATCTCCCATAAAGATCTTCCCCTTTTGTTTTCCTACCTAAAACCATTATTTATATCCTTGGGAAAAGAAAACATAAAAATGGTAAGATCAAATTCTCATTAAGGGTAAACATGGAGAACATAAAACAAACCGTTAACATTTTAACATAAAAACATGAACATAAAGTTTAAACATTAAAATATTGAGTCATGAAATAAATCTTGATATTACGAAAGGAATAGATCATAAAGGAACAATAATCATGATAAAATAGCATGGGAATAAAACATGGAATTATAGAAAACCATTAAGCACATAATATAATTTCTATAGTAGCTAAGGCATTGTTTCCCAGACCATCATAGTGGACAAAGTCCATTACTGAACCAAGTTTACTTGTCACTCCAGTCATGTGTTACTGAATCAGATTTACCTATCATTATAGTCATGTCTATCTCATGAGATAAAAATCTTTACCCAATGCATTTTAGGGAGATATAGGTACCACCCATCTCATAATGAAATCATTATTACATGTTCCACAAAAACATAAATCATTCTGCATAGCATAACCCATGAAATAAAATGGGATTTTTAAACATAATTCCATCATAACATAATCCATATAACATAAATGGAATTTATAAAAATAATTCCAACATAAACATAATAAAATAAAATTAATAATAGGTATAGAAAAATAACTATGTTTCATCTTATATGGAAAATAATTTTGATAAAACACTTGAACATAATTCCAGAGGAAAATATCCTTTCTCGTTTAAAAATGTTTTCTTTTCTCAAAATGCAATGAAATTTTAAAAGAAAATAATTTATTTGAAAATAAACTTGAATTATTGTAATGAAATATTCATGGAAATAATTTTTTAAGAAGAAATAAAAATACTTTCATGCCTTATAAGATAAAAAAACATTATCCTCGTACTTTTACCATAAAATTCAAAATGTACCTCGTATGGTAAACAAAATAAATATTCCTTCGATACCATATAGTAAAAGTAAAAAATGGGTAAAAATTAAATTAAACATACATAGAATAATGGTAAACATTTTATGAAAACATTTTTCTAAATCATGGACATGGATGATGAATATATCCACAAAATATACTTACGTATAAACAATCTCGGATCAAAATGAGATTTGCAAAATTATCCCTTACCTTAGGTCATATTTCATCCATATATGTATGAAACTCATATATAGTGGGTTTAAAAATATTATTAACTTGTAAAATAATATTTATGATATCATATATGATTCACTTATGACTTTATATTACCCTTTAATTTTCCAATTCTATGTTAAAGTTGTGTTTTGGGTAATAATCGGTTCATTTATCGTACGTGTTTGGACTTCTTATTATTCATATGATCACTTAGATCATGATTTACTTTTTCCATAATGTAAAACATGATTTATATATCATATATATTCAGTATATAAATATATATATATATATATATATATTGATAAATACAATGTAATACACTGTTCATTGAGATGGCAGGTCGTACATACGCATGAACGTTGTTTTTGTTTCCTTATTAAATTGAATGAAAGTAAGTAAATGACATATATATATATACATCCAGTAGAATTATTATGTCATATATTTCATTATTATTTATTATATATACTTTATAATAATTCTTTAATAGTTAACATGGAGAATGAATCTCATCGTGTCATGGAGAAAGTAAGTCATACGTACGCACGAGCGAAGATATCGTTCCCATAGTTGTTGAAAAGTATAGAAGTGGATGGTGTATAATATCTAATAATTAGTATCATGTAATAATAATCATATATATTTATTATTTCCACCTTTATAACCATCCAAGTAAGGTGGTGGTGAAAAACATATTACACCACAGCATTGAGACGGTAATCTGTACTTACGCACATGTGAAGATTTCATTTTCCGTAGGATGGATAGAAGGTGAAATAGAATTGTTTCATATTTATAATAACATATCAGTATATGAGTGATTCTTATTTTGTTACTTTATAATGAAACAACTAAAGAAGGTTAAGTAGAAGAAGAAATAAATTTGAAATAATCAGTAGAAGAGATTAGCTCTTCCTTGACGTGCCTCCTTTAACTTTCCTCTTAATGCACTACAATTGGTCTTATGAGAAGAAAAGAACCTCTATAGTGTAACTAGGGATATTTATAATAGAAATGTTCTGGGGTTGGCTGAGCTGGAAGTCTTAAAATGGAGTGAAGAGGAGAGGGAGGAGGTGCCTTTTTATAAGAGAGGAGAGGGGCACTTAAGGAAAGTTCCAAAATATTAATATATTATAAATTCAATTTCGATATAAAATAGTAAAAAACATATTTAGTTATATGATAATATTTTTTTTTAATACACATCATCAAATAATTTTTTGTCATGTTTTGAATATTTTTTATCCTTATCTTTTTGGTTTTACCCTTATTTTACCCTTTTTATTCTTACCCTTAAATCATGTTATTTACTAATTCTGGTTAATTTAATTACCATATCATGTCAAACGACCCAAAAAATTATTTATGAAATATTTGGACTTATATTAACCATTTGGATGAATCTTATATTTTTAAGAATTTAATATCATTTAATAATATTTTTTATGGATTAAGTTATGAATGGTGTCAATTTTCAAAAATATTCATAGTTGACTTTTTTATAAATTAATTAAAAAATTATAACTTTTAAAAAAATGAATTAAATAAAATATAATATTTAAATATCATCAAGAAAATTCTTGTATGACATTAAAATAACCAAATTACATTTTCTTAATATTTATAAATTCATTTATTTGAATCTTTCATCAGTGAGGTAATCACTACATCATAAGTGTTTCAAAAATAAATATATTTCTCTAATTTATAAAAATTATAAATAAACTACCATAATTTAGAAAATATTTGTATCCTTATAATTACTATTTATAGACATAGAGAACTATTATATAACCCCATATTAAAATCAATTTAGTAAAAGATATATGTTTAGGTTATAATTATATTTACTTTAAATTAATTCTTATAAAGTGTCATTTTCACATCCAAGTAAATCCATTGGGTCCCAAAATCGACCCAAGGATGACCATGGTCTGACATATATCATCCAATAGGATTACGGCATGTGTTAGGGTAGTTTAATATAATTAGAATTTTATTTTTTTCCCTTATTTACCAGATTTACCTTTAACCATGGTAAATAAAATAATTACCAAAGTTAATATTCATAATGTTCAAAAATAAGAAATACATATTTAAAAAATATGAACCTTTTGATTCTAAATATGGAATCCATTTTTTCAAATTCAAAACATAGAAGTTACAGTAATTAATTTTAAATTAATCTCATTATTGAAAAAAACAAGTTTCTGTTTAAAATATTGAAAAAGATTGAAAAGTTTTTTACATATTAATTTAATGTAAAGTTAATTAAAATGACTTAATTTTTCTTAAAAATAAGAATTTATTATATTTATACTTTCAAACAATACAATAATATATTTTATCTATATAAATTATTTCGATTAAAAAAGTTATTTTCTATTAAAATTTCGCGTATTTTCTCTATTCATCAAAATATGAAAGTTATAAGAAAAATATCAAAAATTTATCGAAAGTAAAATTTTATGTCCCGCTTATAATGAATAAGTTTATCTTGTCAAAAATTACTTATAAAAGTGTCAAAACTAGATTTAAAATCGGTGCACCATCAAAAGGAAATAAAACTATATTTTATTGAAAAATACTTCTTTTGTCTAAAAAATTGATTTTGTTCTCATATCATGTGTAAGATAAATGATAACATTATATAAAATTCATAATTTGGTTAATAATATTCATAATTATAAGTTTATATACCATTAAATAATAATATTTTAATAATATATCGTTGTTTAGGGAAACTCGGTATAGCATACAACGCAATCTATTGAGGACGGTCACTCTTCTGTGTAACGCAAGCCATGTCAATGTTGTGTGTAGTGAAAGATTCATGTAGTGTTGCATATAAAATAATCCAAACTTAGTTTATTTATAAATTGAACAAAATCTATACTCAGTGTTTCATGAAATGAATTCTTTCAAAAGAACTTGAAATTGTGTTCCACACAAGCCAAGAATAGTGTTGTGTATACTGCAATATAATACGGTGTTGAGTACAGTGCAAGATAATCTTGGTGTAGCGTAAAACACAAGAAATAAAAAAATGAATATATATCATAAAATCTCGGGGTGTTACACTCTACCCCCCTTAAAATGAATTTCGCCCACGAAATTCGTTAGGGATATAAATGGTTGACTACTTGAAATTTTCTTTCATGGAAACACACATCGTGAAAAGGAATACTAAAACTTAAATTTAAAAAATAATGTTATCAACATAATGGTTACCCAAATTAACTCATCAATGGGTTTCCATATAAGAGAACATAGGTGGGATGTGAAAACATGGATATGGAAGATAAATCTAATGATCATGTTCTGATGGATAGTGATAGAGAATAAGGTTTTGAGAAAGTTAACTACTAGAAATACATAAATCTATGATGATTTTAGGGACCATATGATTCATCGAATAAGAGGGTACTAGAATAACATTTTTGGTTTTCAAGAACATTTCCCTAAAGTTGAAGAATTTTTTCATAAAAAGAAATAATTACTTGATTTCATTTTAATATCATTGTTGGTTATTCCTTAAACAATTTCCACTTCATCTCTTATTTAAATAAATGTTGTTGCATTTTTCATTCCTAAAGTTTTAGAAGATCATACGATAGAATGATAGGTCATTCCATCTGTCTCAACAAAAAGGTTAAAATAGATTATTAAATATGTATATGTATACCAATATTGAGATAATACATTAATCTAACAAACTTCAACCAGAATATAAATTATATTATCTATAAATGGATAACATTACAATCCTTCCAAAAACTAAAAATATTAAACTATATAAGGAGGTGAACTAAATCGACTTAACATTTGTCTCCAATATCTCATTTGGCAGTTTTTGGTTGTCACATTCCTAACATCCAAATACCTTAATCATGTATTCTCTTGAAATATGATAATAACATAAATTACCATAGAACCTTAGTGACAACATGAATTCTATTAAAATTATCTCTTTCCACACTCCAAATATACCAAAAATTCTATATACTCATACCATTGTATCACATTGTCCTTTTATCAATCATGAGCTCATTAATACTATCAAACATATTATTTTCTTCTTATCCCTTCATTATGTGCATATCATCTCCTTTCCAAAAAATATTTCAATCACTTTTCATGGTTACCGGTACCATATAATTATGGAAAACCATAATAAGCCAATACATAGATATTCCAATATTCTATAATATTATAAATTAGATTCTATAACACGATTTTGGAATCCCATTACAAAAACACTTAATCATTCTACCACTTCATTTTCATACTCAACATCACCAATAGTGATTTCATGTGACTTCCCTTTGCCTTTTTACTTAAGATGTTGTGGATGTTTATCATCATTAACCCTTGGATAAGGGCATTGGTTAGCATAATACCCCATTTCCTTTCACTTATAGCATTGAAGTGTTGGCGGTGAGTTCTCTATAGTCTTTTCTCCATTCACATCATTAGAAACCTTTTCCCATTACTTAAGAAGTCAACTTCTCGATGACCTTCTTTTCCACACTTGAAAAAAAAATTATTCCCTTTAAGACAATCTCTACCATGCTTCTTTCCACACATTGAGAATAAGGAAACATTTATCTTCTTTTCAACATTTTATTTGAGATTTTCCCTTGAACTCAATCTTTCTTTTCTTGTCAAAACCGTGAGATGGATATGTAACACCAACTTCTAGTTCTACCTTGATAGAACAATGCACAATCGCTTCATAGCTACTGAAGTCTATTATAGCTAATTCCCTTCAATGAATTGGTTTTAAGCCACTGAATAATCGATCAATTTTACTTTCAAGTAGGATGATAAAGCCATAAGCATACCTTGAAAGTCTTGTAAAATTCTCCTCATATGTAACAACTGATTCATCATCATTTTTCTTAAGAACAAGTTACTAATTTTCCAACTTTTTTCAATGAATACGAGGGAAGTACTTATTGAAAAATAAGTTCTTGAACTTATCCCATTTCATGGATTCAATTCATCTTGCTTCCTTGTATTCTTAATTAGATTCCACCACTAATCTGCTTCACCATCTAAATGATAGACTGGAAAATGACCATTTCATGTTCCGAACAACAAAGGATGGAAAATATCTTTTCAATGGTATTAATCCACTGTTCAACAACAAGTTGATCAGAAGACCCACTGAATGAAGGTGGATGTTGCCTCATGAAGGACTCAATATAATTTTGTTCTTGTATCTTCTCATTTGGGAGTCCATAATTATTCATAGCTTATGTATGTATATCATTAATATTTTTCATTCCATATCCAATAACATTTGATTTTTCAGGAGGACAATGATTGTACTACCCAGTGCATTGATCATTAACACGGTTCCTTCGGGTTCCATCCATCATCTAAAACCCAAAAAAGAATAGTGTGAGAGGAAAAAATCATACTAGAAAACAACATTATCATGGGGGGTACTTTGAATATCTAACATCTTAGATTTAATCCCAGTTTATTTGTGAGTTTTACCATAATTCTAGGAATATAATCTATAGTTAGACTTACCCTTAGGCACATCCCTAGACATACCTTAGAAATATCTCTAGGAATCTCATTAATGTTTTCGTATCCTAGCTTCTAAAGGTTAACTAAATCTTTGCTCTGATACCAATAGTAGAGACCCAAGATTGATGTACATGGACATTACATTTATTTTATAGAATACTTAATACATGACATAAACAAAATCCTAAATAATGTATTAGTTTAGTGCCACTAGAAACTCAGAACAAAATATTCTTATCATGGTGAAAGATCTTCAATGTCTCCTATAAAGATCACACCCTTTGTTTCCTACCTAAAACCTTTTTTAATATCCTGGGGAAAAGAGAATATAAAAAGGGTGAGCTCAAATGCTTAGTAAGGTTAAACATGGAAAACATAAAACCACCCATAAAATTTGAACATAAAAACATGAACATAAAGTTTAAACATCAAACTCTTGAGTCGTGAAATAAATCATGGTAGTACAAAAGGCATAGATCATAAAATTACATTAATAATAATAAAATGGCATGGGAATAAAACATGGAATTATGGAAAAAAAATTATTCACAAAATATTATTTTCATAGTAGTTATGGGATTTTTTTCAATACCATCATGGAGGACAAAGTACATTACTAAATCGGGTTTACTTACAGTTCTAGCCAGGTATTAATGAACCAAATTTACCTGCCATTCCCATCATGTCTATCTCCAGAGATATAAATCATTACCCAATTAATTTAAAGGAGATATAGGTCCCACACCTCTCATAATGAAATCATTCTTACATGTTCCACAAAAACATAAATCATTCTGTAAAGCATTACCCATGAAATAAAATGGGATTCTTAAACATCATTCCATTATAACATAATCCATATAAGATAAATGGTCTTTATAAAAATAATCCCATCATAAACATAATCAAATAAAAGTAATAATAGGGATAGAAACATAACAATATGTAATCTTATATGGAAAATAATTTTGATAAAACACTTGAACTTAATTCTAGAGGAAAATATCCTTTCTTCTTTAAAAACATTTTCTTTTCTCAAAATGCCGTGAAATTAATGTCATGAAATTTTAAAAGAAAATAATTTATTTAAAAATAAACTTTAAATATTTTATATAAATATTCATGGAAATAATTCATTAAGAATACGAAAAAATCCATTCATGTAGTATACGTTAAAAACAATATCCTCCTACTTTTACCAGAAAATTCAAAAAAGTACCTCGTATGGTAAACAAAAGAAAGATTTCTTCCATACCATGTAGTAAAAATAAAAAATGGGTTAAAATGACATTAAAATACATAGAAGAATGGTAATAATTTTATGAAAACATTTTTCTAAAACATGGACATGGATGATAAATATATCCCCAGAAAATACTTATGTATAAACAATCTCGGAAAAAAATGAGATTTGTAAAATTATCCCTTACCTCAGGTCTAATTTCATCTGTATGTGTATGAAACTCTTGTATAGTATGTTTAAAAATATTATTAACTTGTAAATGAATATTAATGATATCATATATGATTCACTTATGACTTTATATTACCCGTTCATTTTCTAATTCCATGTTAAAGAAATGTTTTGGGTAATAATCATTTCATTTATCATACGTGTTTAGACTTGTTATTATTAATATGATTATGTACATTATGATTTAATGTTTTCATAACAAAAAACATGATTTATATATAATATATATTCAGTATATAAATATATATAATATATCGATAAATGGAAAGGAATACACCGTTCATGGAGACGGTAGGTCATACGTACGCATGAACGTTTTTTTCTCGTTTCCTTATTAAATTGAATGGAAGTAAGAAAATTACAAAGACACATATATATAAATAGATAGATAAATCCAGTATCATTATTATGTCATATATTTCATGATTATTTATTATATATACTTCTTAATCATTATTGAAAGGTTAACATGGAGAATGAATCTCATCGCGTTGTGGGGAAGGTAATTAATACATATGCACGAGCGATGATATCATTCCTATAGTTGTTGAATGGTATTGATGTGTATGGTGTATAATATATAAGAATTAGTATCATGTTATAATAATAATATATAGTTATTATTTTTACCATTATAACATTCCAAGTAAGGTGGTTGTGAAAAACATATTACACCACGGTGTGGAGATAGTAATCTGTACGTACGCACGTGTGAAGATTTTGTTTTTCGTAGGATGGATAGAAGGTGAAATAGGGTTGTTTCATATTTATAATAATATATCATAATATTAGTGATTTTTATGTTATTAATTTATAATGAAATAACTAAATAAGAGGAAGTTGAAGAGGAAATAAATTTGAAAGAATTTGTAGAAGAGATTACCTCTTCCTTGAGGTGCCTCCTTTCAATTTCCTTTTATGGCATTAGAATTGGTATTATGAAAATACCAGAACCTATATAGTGTAACTAGGGAAGTTTAGAAGAGAAATGGGTAGGGTATGGTTGAGCTGGAAGTCTTAAAATGGAGTGAAGAGGAGAGGGATGAGGTTCCCTTTTATAAGAGAGGAGAGGGGCACTTTAGGAATGTTCCTATATATTAAGTTATTATAAATTAAATTTCTATTTAAAATAGTCCAAAACTTATTTAATTCTATGAGAAGATGATTCTTTTAGAATAAAAATCATTTAATAAATTTTTTTCATGTTTTGAATATTATTTTATCCTTATCTTTTTGGTTTTACCCTTATTTTACCCTTTTTAATCTTACCGTGATGTCATGTTATTTACACATTGTGGGTTAATGTAATTACTATTTCATGTCAAACAACCCAAAAAAATTATTTATGAAATATTTTTACTTATATTAACCATTTGGCTGAATATTAGTTTTTTTGAAATTTAATATCATTTAATGAACTATTTTATGTTTTAAGTAATGAATTGTGTCAATTTTGGACACTATTCATACTTGAATTTTTTAATAATTTATAACAACATTATTACTTCAAAACAAAGGAATTAAATCAAATATAATATGTCAATATCCTCCAAAAAGTCATGGATGACATCAAAATAAACAAGTTATATTTTTTAATATTTATAAATTCATTTATTTGAATCATTCATTAATGAGGTAATCACTACCTCAAAAATGTGTCAAAAATAAATATATTTATAATTTATAAAAATTATAAATAAACTACCATGATTTAGGAAATATTTTTATCTTTCTAATTACTATTTATAGAAATAAATAACTATTATATAACCCCATATTAAAATCAATTTAGTAAAAGATATATGTTTAGGTTATAATTATATTTACATTAAATCAATTCTTATAAAGTGTCATTTTCACATCCAAGTAAATACATTGGGTCCCAAAATCGACCCATGGATGCCCATGGTCGGACATATCTCATCCAATAGGATTGCGACAAGTGTTAGGGTAGTTTAATATAATTATAATATTATTTTTTACCTTTATTTACCAGATTAACCTTTAACCATGGTAAATAAAATAATTTCTTAAGTTACTATTCATAATGTCCAATAATAAGAAATACCTATTTACACAATTTTAACCTTTTTATTCCAAATATGGAATCCATTTTTCCAAATTCTAAACACATATGTTGTAGTAATTAATTTAAAATTAATATCGTTGTAGACAAAACGGTTTTTGTTTAAAACAATGCAAAAGATTGAAATGCTTTTACTTATGAATTCAATGTAAAATTATTGACAATGACTTACATTGTCTAAAAAAATAAAAATATATTCTATTTATACTTCAAAACCATTCAAAAATATATTTTATTCATACAAAATTTTTTGATTCAAAAAGTAGTTTTCAATTAAAATTTAGCATATTTTCACTATTCTTCAATATATTAAAGTTTTCAAAAAAATATCAAAAATTTATCCAAAGTAAAATTTCATGTCCCTCTTTTAATTAATTATTTTATCATGTCAAATATAATTTATAAAATTTTCGAAAACTAGTTTTAAAATCAGTGCACCATCAAAAGGCGGTAAAACTGTAATTTTTTTGAAAAAACACTTCATTTATCTAAACAAATTGATTTTTTTATCATCTCATGTGTAAGATGGATGATAATATTATATAAAATTCATAATGTGATTAATAATAATCATAAATTATAGTTTATATACCATTAAATAATAATATTTTAATAATATATCGTTGTTTAGTTAAACTCGGTATCGCATACAACTCAAATTATCGAGGAAGGTCGCTCTTTCTAGAAATGAAAGCCATTTTAGTGTTTTGTGTAGTGAGAGCTTCCTGTGGTGTTGCATATAAAATAATCCAAACTTAGTTCATTTATAAATTTTACAAAATCTATACTTAGTGTAGTGTGAAATTAATTATATCAAAAGAACATGAAATTGTATTCCACACAAGCCAAGAATAGTGTTGTATATACTGTAAGCTAATACAGTGTTGCATACAGCGCAAGCTAATCTTGGTGTAGCATAAAACACATGACATCAAAGAAAATAAAAGAAATTTATCTCATAAAATCTCAGGGTGTTACATTCTACCCCCCTTAATAATAATTTTTCCCTCAAAATTCATCGGGATATAAATGGTTTATTACTTGAAAGTTTCTTTCATGGAAACCCACATCGTAAAATTGAATAATAAAACATAAATTTAAAAAGTAAATTTAGAAACATAATGGTTACCCAAATTAACTCATCAGTGGGTTTCCGTATAGAATAACATAGGTGGGAAGTGAAAACATGGATATGGAAGAGAAATCTAACGATCAGGTTCTGATGGATAGTGATAGAGAATAAGTTTTTGAGAAAGTGAACTACTAGAAATCCATAAATCTAAGATGATTAGACAAACCATCTGATTCATCAAATAAGAGGGTACTATGATAACATTTTTTGTTTTCAATATCATTTCCCTAAATTTGATGAATTTTTTCATAAGGAGAAATAATTAATTGATTTCATTGTAATATCATTGTTGGTCATTCCCTAGAAAATTTACACTTCATCTCTTAATTAAATAAATGAAGTTGAATTTTTCATTCTTGAAATTTTATCAGATCATTTGATAGAATGATAGGTCATTCCATCTGTCTAAAAATGGTTAAAATAGATTATTAAATATGCATAATTCTACCTATTGTGAGATAATACATTAAACTAACAAACATCAATTGGAATATAAATTATATTATCCATAAATGGATAACATTATAATCCTTCCAAAAACTGAAAAAAAAAATTAAACTTTAGAAGGAGGTTAACTGAATCAACTTAACATTTATCTCCCATATCTCATTTTGCAGTTCTTGGTTGTCACATTCCAAACATCTAAATACCTTAATTATGTATTCTCTTGAAATATGATAGTAACATAAATTACCATAGAACCATAGTGAAAACATTCATTTTATCAAAATTAACTCTTTCTACACACCAAATATAACAAAAATTATATATATTCACACCATTATATCACATTTTCCTTTTATCAGTCAAGAGATCTTTAATACTATCAAACATATTATTTACACCTTATCCCTTCATTATGTGCATATCATCTGCTTTACAAAAGTATTTTAATCACTTTTCATGGTTACTGGTACCATATAGTTTTGGAAAACCATAATAAACCAATACATAGATATTACAATATTCTATAATACTATAAATCAGAATCTATAACACAGTTTTGGAATCCGATTACATAAACACTTAATCATTCCACCACTTCGTTGTCATACTCAACATCACCAATACTGATTGCATGTGACTTCCATTTTACATTTTCCTTCAGAGGTTGTTGATTTCTATCATCATTAACTCTTTGATTGGGGAATTGGTTAGCATAATTCCCCATTTCCTTGCACTTATAGCATTGAAGTTTTGGGGGTGAGTTCTCTATCATCTTTTCTCCATTCACATCATTAGAAACATTTTTCCCATTACTTCAGTACTCAATTGCTCAATGACCTTCTTTTCCACACTTGAAACATTTTCTAGTCCCTTTAATACAATATCCACCATGCTTCTTTCAACACTTTGAGAATAAGGAAACATTTATCTTCTTTTCACCATTGTTTTTAGATTTTACCTTAAACTCCATCTTTCGTTTCTTGTCAGAATCATGAGGTGGGTATGTAACACCAACTTCTAGTTCTACGTTGATATCACAACACACAATATCTTCATAGATACTGAAGTTTCTTATAGATAATTCACTTCGAAGAATTTGTTTTAATCCACTGAATAATTGATCCATTTTACATTCAAGTTGGATGATAAATCCAGAAGCATACCTTGCAAGTCTTGTAAAATTCCCATTTTATATACTATAGATTCATCATAATTTTTCTTAAGCTCAAGTAACTCCTTTTCCATCTTTGTTCAATGAATACGAGGGAAGTACTTATTGGAAAATATGTTCTTGAACTCATCCCATTCCATGGATTTAATTTCATCTTGTTGCCCTGTATTCTTAATTAGAGTCCACCACTATTCTGCTTCACCTTATAAATGATAGATATCCAAAATGGCCTTTTAATGTTCTGAATAGAAAAGGATGAAAAATATATTTTCAATGTTACTGATCCATTGTTCAAAAAAAAGTTGATCATTAGACCCACTGAAAGAAGGTGGACTTTGCCTCATGAAGGACTCAATAGAATGTTGTTCAATTATCTTCTCATTTGGGTGTCCATAATTATTCATATCTTATGTATGTATAGAAATAAGATTTTTCATTCCATATCCCATAACATTTGATTGTTTAAGAGGAAAATCATTTCATTACCCAGTGCATTGATAATTAATAAGGTTCCTTCAGGTTCCATCTATCATCTAAAACCCAAAAAGAATAGTGTGAGAGAAAAAATCATACTAGAAAACAACATTATCATAGGGGAGTACTTTTTGACTGAGAATTAATTTTTTATTATCAAAAACTTTTGAGGAAAAGTGATAAACTGAAAAGTCCAACGTAAAAACCATAAAACAACCAAAACAGAGAAAAATTGAAAACTGGAACTGCCCCTCCCCAACAATTGCACTGTGATGATGAGCCTTCACCAAAGCATGTCAAATGGCAAGTTGTACCTTGCAGAAGTGCAGGCCCGGTACCGATGGAAAAGCCATACCCTCTCAATCGTCCCAATCCAAATGACATGCACCGATGAAGCCTTCATGCTCTGATCCCCATCTGAAGAAGCTCCAAACTCCACCACAAAACCAAGTAGAGGAATGCTCCAAGAGCAAATACCTCTAACAAGCAAACCGCTCAAAATAACCCACCAGACATCAACTTAAACAGAGACATTAAAAATGAAATTGATATTACCAGGATCTGCTTCCCTAAACAATTTCCAGGATGAGGAAGAAACCTGGGTGCCTAGGACCTCCATCGTTCGCTTTTCAAATTCCAAAGCCAGCTAATCCCATATCTGAATATACTCCTCGATGCAAATTTTCCCTTTATTGATTCCCCTCACTAGAATTAGATACTTCTTGTCAATCCTTAAGTATTTATCCTCGTTAAGAGAAATTCTTAGTGTCCTCCCCATCATTTTAGACACCTCTCTTCATTAGTGTTAAGTAGTAAGACCTTCTCAATCACTTCTTCATCGGAGCTAAGAAGTAATTCTAAGGATTGTACTCCCTATTCATCTGGTCTTTGACTGCTCAAAAACTAAGTGGCCATCTTCTTTCCATTGGCCTTATTTGTGGATAGGGTCTCCAGAGGAGGTGGTAAAGAGGAGTAGTCCTTCCTCCCTTTCCTCCTATTAAGACTCTTATTACTTCCTGGGCTTAAATCTCCATCATCCAATAGCTCGAGTTCACTTCCATTGGGATCCTTCCTGGAGACCCCGTCATCAAGAACCAGAATATTTGGATCCAAAATCAAACCAACCTCATAAAGGCTTCCAAATGAGTTTCTAAAGTGGATAGAAGTCCATCTCAAATAATCTGACCCCCCGGATTTCCCAGTTCTGGTTGAATTCTCCACATCAGTAGTAGCTCCCTACCTCCCCTTACACACATCGTTGTTGTCCGACAATACCACCTTAGTGGAAGGAGTGCCTGGGGAAACCTCCTCCATGCATACTAATTACACCATAACCTCTATACTCCCATTCAACTGATTTTCCATTTGAGAAGCCTCAATCGGAACCAGACCATCGCCTTGTGGTTCACTAAAGGAGGGTCCAGTCAGATCCTGCTTCAACCTGTGGAACACCTCAGACACCTACAGATTAGCCTGAGGAATAGAGGCCTTCTTCACTCGATCAGTGCAAGAAATCCCCTCAACAGACGCATTGCCTTTAACTGTATCATTTTTGAGATGCTCCTCCTCCACCGTTTGTAGTATTTGGGATCCCCGACCTCCCCCGTCTAAACCCTCTGTCGATAGACTCGGGCCAACCTCCTCATGTTCTGGAACCTTTCCCCTACCACCATCCTTCATCCTTCCCCTAGACAAGACTTCCCATTTTAATCCTAGGTTATTAATGATCATTACTATAATTCTAGTATTGTAATCTATAGTTAGATTTTCCTTTAGGGACATCCCTAGACATACCAAATAAATATCTCTAGGGATCTCATTTACATTTTAGCATCTTAGTTCCCAATGGTTAACTAAGCCTTCACTCTGATACCAATAGTAGAAACCCAAGATTGACGTACATGGAAATTACATTTATTTTTTGGAATACTTAATACATGACACAAAAAAATCCCAAAGACTGTATTAGTTTAGTGACTTAGAAAACTCGGAACAAAATCTTCTTATCATGGTGAATGATCTTCAACATCTCCCATAAAGATCTTCCCCATTTTTTCCTACCAAAAACCTTTATTAATATCTTGTGGAAAGTAAAACATAAAAATGGTTAGATCAAATTCATAGTAAAGGTAAACATGGAGAACATAAAAAAACTAATTAAATTTTGAAAATAAAAACATGAACATAAAGTTTAAACATCATAATCTTGAGACATGAAATAAATCATGGAAGTACGAAAGGCATAGATCATAAAGGAACATTAATAGTGATAAAATAGAATGGGACTAAAACATATAATTATGGAAAACAATTATTCACATGATATTATTTTCATAGTATCTAAGAAATTGTCTTCAAGGCCATCATAGTGGATAAATTCCATTACTGAACTGGGTTTACTTGTCATTACAGCCATGTATTACTGAACCAGATTTACCTGCCATTACAGTCATGTCTATCTCATGAGATATAAATCTTTAACCAATTAATTTGAGGGAGATGTGGGTACCATCCATCTCACAATGAAATCATTCTTACATGTGCCACAAAAACAAAAATCATTCAGCATAACATAACCCATGAAATAAAATGGTATTCTTAAACATCATGTCATCATAACGTAATCCATATAGGATAAATGAACTTTATAAACATAATTTCATCATAAAAATTATCAAATATATGTAATAGTAGGGATATAAACATAACCCTATGTCATCATTGATGGAATATAATTTTGATAAAACAAATGAACTTAATTCTGGAGGAAAATATCCTTTCATCTTTAAAAATGATTTCTTCTATCAAAATGCTGTGAAATTTTAAAAGAAAATAATTTAGTTTAAAATAAACTTGAAATATTGTAGAGAATGCTTCATGGAAATAAGGTGTTAAGAAGACTTAAAAATAATTTCATGTCATATATATTAAAAAACATTCTCCTCATACTTTTACCAGAAACGTCAAAAATTACCTTGTATGGTAAACAAAAGAAATATTCCATCTATACCATGTTGTAAAAGTCAAAAATGTGTAAAAATGACATTAAACATACATAGAATAATGGAAAAAAAATTATAAAAACATTTTTCTAAAACATGGACATGGATGATGAATATATTCCCTGAAAACACTTACGTATAAGCAATCTCAGATAAAAATGAGATTTGCAAAATTATCCCTTACCTTAGGACTTCTTTCTTCTGTTTATGTCTGAAACTATTTTATAGTGGGTCTAAACAAATTATTAACTTGTAAAATAATATTTATGATATCATATAGTATTCACTTATGACTTTATATTAACCGTTCATTTTCCAATTTCATGTTAAAGCAATGTTTTGGGTAATAATCGTTTCATTTATCGTACATGTTTGGACTTGTTATTATTCATATGATTACATAGATAATGATTTAATTTTTATATAATGTAAAAACTTATTTATATATAAAATATATTCATTACATAATATATACATAATATATCGTTAAATATAATTGAATACACCATTCATGGAGACGTTAGGTCGTACGTGCGCATGAATGTTGTTTTCATTTCATTATTAAATTGAATGGAAGTAAGTAAATAAATATATATATATATATATATATATTTACATTCACTAGTATTATTATTTAATATATTTCATGATTATTTATAATATATACTTTATAATAATTCTTGAATGGTTAACATGGAGAATGAATCTCATCGTGTTGTGGAGACAGTAAGCCGTATGTACGCATGAGCGACGATATCGTTCCCATATTTGTTGAACGGTATTGAAGGGGACAGTGTATAATATCTCAAAATTATTATCATGTTATAATAATCATATATAGTTATTATTTACACCGGTATGACCATCCACGTAAGGTGGTGGTGAAAACCCGATTACACCACGGCGTGGAGACAGTAAATCGTACGTACACACGTGTGAAGATTTCATTTTTCGTAGGAAGGATAAAAGGTGAAATAAGGTTGTTTCATATTTATAATAACATATAATTATATGAGTGATACTTATGTTATTAATTTATACTAAAACAACTAAAGGGGATGATGTTGAAGAAGAAGTAAATTTGAAAGAATCGGTAGGAGAGATTACCTCTTCTTTGACGTGCCTCTTTTAAATTTCCTCATATGGAACTAGAATTAGTCTTTTGAGAAGACCAAAATCTCTAGAGTGTAACTAGGGAAGTTTATAAGATAAATTGGTAGGGGTTTTTAGAGATTTAAATCTTAAAATGGAGTGAAGGGGAGAGGGAGGAGGTTCTCTTTTATAAGAGAGGAGAGGGGCTCTTTAGGAAAGTTCCAAAATATTAATTTATTATAAATTTAATTTTGACTTAAAATAGCCCAAAAATTATTTAATTCTATTATAATATGATTTTTTTCGAATAACCATCATTGAATAATTTTTTGTAAAATTTTAAATATTTTTTTATCCATAACTTTTTGGTTTTACCCTTATTTTACCCTATTTAATCTTACTGTGATATCATATTATTTACAAATTGTGGGTTAATGTAATTATTATATCATGTCAAACAACCCACAGAAAGTTATTTATGACATATTTGGACATATATTATCCTCTTGTCATAATCATAGATTTTTAGGAATTTAATATCATTTAATAAACTATTTTATATTTTATGTTCTGAATTGTGTCAATTTTGGACACTATTCATAATTGACTTTTTTTAAAAATCATAACAACCTTATTACTTTAAAAAAAGGAATTAAATCAAAGATAATATGCCAATATGATCTATAAAATTTTTGGATGACATCAAAATAACCAAATCACATTTTTGTTAATATTTATAAATTCATTTATTTGAATCTTTCATTAATGAGGTAATCACTATATCATAATTGTGTCAAAAATAAATATATTTATCTAATTTATAAAATTTATAAAAAAACTACCATGATGTATAAAATATTTTTAGCTTTATAATTACTATTTTTATACATAGATATATATTATATAACCCAATATTAATATCAATTTAGTAAAATGTATATGTTTAAGTTATAATTACCTTCACTTTAAAATAATTCTTATAAAGTGTCATTTTCACATCCAAGTAAATCCATGGGGTCCCAAAATCGACCCAAGGATGTACATGGTCGGACATATCTCATCCAATAGGATTAGGGCATGTGTTAGGGTAGTTAATTCTAATTATAATATTATTTGTTAAACTTATTTACCATATTATCCTTTAATAATGGAAAATAAAATCATTACTGAAGTTACTATTCCTAATGTCCAAAAATAAAAAGTACATATTTACAAAATTTTAACCTTATTATTCCAAATATGGAATCCATTTTCCAAATTCAAAATACAGAAGTTGCAGTAATTAATTTAAAATTAATCCCATTATCAAAAAAAAGGGTTTTTGTTTAAAACATTGCAAAAGATTGAATATGAAATTTATGTAAAATTAATGAAAATGACTCACAATGTCTTAAACTATAAAAATATATTATATTTATACTTTAAAACCATTCAATAATATATTTTAACAATATAAATTAGCTCAATTAAAAAATTTGTTTTCAATTAAAATTTAGCAAATTTTCACTGTTAATCAAAATATGAATGTTATCCGAAAAATATCAAAAAATTATTCAAAGAAAAATTTTATGTCATTCTTCCAAAGAAGAAGTTTAACTGGTCAAATATAACTTATAAAAGTGTCAAAAAAATATTTAAAATTGGCGCGCCATCAAAAGGTGGTAAAAGAACATTTTTTTGAAAAATAATTCTTTTATCCAAAAAATTGATTGTGTTCTCATATATTATGTAAGATGATTGATAATGTTATATAAAATTCATAACGTTGTTAATAAAATTCATAACATCTAGTTTATATCCCATTAAATAATAATATTTTACTAATATATTGTTGTTTAGTGAAACTTGATATCGCATAAAACGCAAGCTATCGAGTTGGTCGCTATTGCATGTAACACAGGCCATGTCAGTGTTGCATGTAGTGAAATATTCCTTTGGTGTTGCATATAATATAATCCAAACTTATTTCATTAATAAATTGAACAAAATCTATACTCAGTGTTGCATGAAATGAATTCTATCAAAAGAACTTGAAATTGTGTGTCACAAAAGCCAAGAATAGTGTTGTGTATACTGCAAGATAATGCGGTGTTGCATACAACGCAAGATAATAATGGTGTAGTGTACAACCCAGGACATCAATGAAAATAAAAGAAATTTAACTCATAAAATCTTGGGGTGTTATAATTCCCATGTGGTTTTGGGGTGTCCTATTGAGTATTATTTTACTCACACCTACACGGGCTTTGCTCACAAATGTTGTGTCTTGTATATATGATCAAATAATTGAGAGACATCTTCGTGTACTAGGACCTGGTGGTTCTTAGTGTGCTAAGACATATGAGGTGTGCTCCTATGGCTTCAGATAGCCGTTCTACACCTATCCCTCAAGTTGGGTTTTATGTGAACTAGTTTCAAGAACTTGTGTATTCAATTTATAGACTTCTTTTGGGTGGGATTGTATTATGGCCCTATTTATATTCCATATGTCTATTATCATGCTCTGTTTTTGGTATCTTAGTGGTATTTAATCTTGTTTACTTAGTGTTTTATATTTCATAATTCTGGTCTTGTTGATGTGTTCATGTGTACAGATACTTAGGAAAACGCCTCCAATTTGTGGGATATACATACACGGTTCTAGTTGATAAACCCTGGAAAATTGGAGGCATACGTCAAGTAGTCATGGAATGGGACCCTCTGGGACGGGTCGTGATAGGGTTGTACGTGAGGGTCAGTTCTACATTAGGACCGAGAGTCTATGAGGTTGTTTTGGGGAAACTGTGTTGAGTGTTTTGAGTTCTTATTTTAGGAAAGGGAATTAGGTGTTGGTGTGGCAACCAACGTATCTATATAACAGGACTCGTAATTTTTCATTTCGACTTAGAACATGAAAAAACTAGTTGCGGAAAAAGAAATGGTACATGCATCATATAAGATTTGGTTGTGTCCTCATCTCCTTCTAATGTTAACTCAAAAGGTATACTCTAATGAATGTGGTTCATCATGATCTATTTCAGGATGCCTCCATGTAGAAAAATAGCAAAGATTTCTCTGTTTGATCCCAAGGTTTATAAAAATAGCGTTGAGGCGTCAGTATAGGGGAATTTACTGGAGATACTCCATATACCAGAGATAGCACCTCGTGGTGGTTTAATAGCGATACAACCACTCGTCAAGTAGTTGTTACTACCAGTGATACCAGTTGAGGATGAATTCATTTTGAGTGTGTATCATGAGTTACAAAGATAGTAGCCTCCTAGGATTAGGGGTGAGTATGACCCCTAGATAGATGAGGATTGGCTGGAGGCTGGTACATGTGTCTTCCACTAAATGAGGACACCTACTGACCTGATGGAAGTCCTAGCTGTGAGACTTCTTCAGGGATCTACAGGGAGATGCTTGAGATTAGTGAACCAGAAACATGATGAGGTGAATCTCCCTTTGGAATACTCTGAGCAACTCTTAATAGAGGAGTTCTTCCCAACTACATTACGCTCAGTGCGCATACAAGAGCTCCTGCATCTCTAGCAAGGTATTCGGACTGTGGTGGAGTACTCGATGAGGTTTACTGATCTTTCTCTCTACTCCACGGATATGGTATTATATCCATTCGTCAAGTATCATACCATTGAGTAGGGCTTAAAATGGGAGATAAGAGAATCCATGATATCCAATAGTATCCCAGATATATTGGTGTACTAAAGTGAGATCTGGTAGTGTAGAGCTTTCTGGAAGAGCAGATGCTAGCAGTGGGAGCTACCAATAGGCACCATGTAGTTTAGTCTTCAGTGGTAGGTAGCTAACAGCAGACCCAGAGACCCAAGCGAGAAAACCACTCCAGGGGAAGACCATTCGGCATAAAATCAGCAATGTGGGGCTCCTAAGAAAGAGAAAATCAGCTAAAGGATAGGTCGTATTCCTCGTGAAGTGGTCGGGGATATTTGGAATAATATTTCCGGACCCGTAATATGGACAATATGGAGATGGTAGAGGGACCATTGATATAGAGGAGGAGCAATGATAAGGGTGGTCTTCAGGGTGGAAGATTTGGAAGTGGAGAAGGTAGAGTAGTAGGCGGTGTGAAGATGTTTCTTCATATTACCACCACAAGCCCTAGGTGGTCCACCACGGGCTCAGGGAGCTGGTGGACACATACGAGGATGGCTACAGGTGATGGAGGCTTATGACCCTATTGATCTAGGGATGATTAGATGTATTTTATTTATCTTTTCCACCCTAGATACATTTTTTATAGACACATTAGCTAGTCATTATTTTCTTTCCATGACCCTTGTTTGAAAATCCGATATTCTTGTTGAACCGTTGACTCAAACATTATGTTTAGATATTCCAAAGGGAGGGGATTCAGTAATCACACACGGGGTACCGGCAGTATGACCTTACTCTTGGAGGTGAGAGTTCCGGTTGGGATATCCTTAAATATGTGTCAAGGCCTTATAAGATCATTCTCAATATAGAATGGTTATCCACAGTCGATGCTTATATTATCTATTTCAGGGGCACAGTGTGGTGTGTCTGCGGTTATGGGACCAGGTTTTACATTGTTGGTGAAAAGGACATGCATGTTGTGTAGAATATACTTACTCATATGAGGACACAACCGGTTACTCATCAATTGGATAGAATCACCCTCATTACAATGGATGATTGGAGTCCTCGGTTTCCTATTGTGGTGGCATAGTATAATGGCGTCTTTCATGAGGATGTCCCCAGATTGCCTCCCCATAGGGAGGAAGAATTCGGAAATAATTTGTACCATGGGATGGAACTTCTGTCTACATCGTCATATCAGATGGATCCTGTGGAACTTCATGAGTTTAGGGTACAATTGGAGGACCTATAGAAGAAGGGATTTGGGAAACCCAGTGTTACACCCTGGGTGGCCCCAGTTTTGTTTTCCAAGAAGGAAAAAGGGAGCTTGAGGTTATGTGTAGACTTATGGTGCCTAAATTAGGTGACCGTGAAAAACAAGTATCCACTACTAAGGATTGATGACATATTCGATCAACTGAAGGAAGTGAGGTGGTTCTAAAAGATTGACCATAGGTCTGAATATCATCAACTTCATGTACGGGATGAAGTTATACTGAAGAAAGCCTTCAGATATTGGTACAACCACTGTGAGTTCTTATTGATGTTTTTTGTCATGATGAAGGCAACAGAATTGTTCATGGGACTCATATACAGGATCTTACATCCTTACATAGATCGGTTTATGGTGGTCTTCATTGATGATATCTTATTGTACTCGTCATATGAGGATAGAACACGATACACTTGAGGATAATCCTAAACATGTTACAAGAGAACCATATTTATAGGATGTTCTTGAAGTGTCAATTCTGGATTCTGGAGGTCCAATTTTGGGGACACATCATTTTAGAGGCCGGAGTTGCAGTAGATCCGGTAAATATTAATGTGGTGCTTGCTTGGGATCCACGCAAGATTGTTAACCACGTGTGGAGTTTTCTGGGTTTATCATGGTATTATCAATGGTTTGTACCCAAATCTTCTAGAGTATCATCACCCTTAATAGATTTTAAATAGATGGGGAATCCCTTTGTGTGGAAATAGAAGTGTCATTAGTTATTTTAGGAGGCGAGGCATAGGTTAACAAGTGATCTCATCTTGAGACTACCAGAGGAGGTAGTCAGGTATGTTGTGTTCTATGATGCATCAGGGATCGGGCTTGGTTGTGTCATGATGCATGGGTAGGTGGTGATTTCATATGGTTCACGCTAGTTGAGATATTATGAGTAGAGTAATGAAACCAACGATCATTAGCTAGCGGTGGGAGTCTGTGCATTGAATATGAGGAGAAACTTCATGATGGGTGAGTATTTTATCATCTACTTTGACTACAAGAGTCTCATGTATATCTTCTTTCATAAGGATCTAAACATGAAACATAGGTGATGTCTAGAGTTCCTCGATGACTATGACTTCGAGATTTCCAGTACTCCTGGGAAGCAAAATGTTGTTGCAGATTCTCTCAGCAGGAGATCCATCTTATAGTAGTAGAGAGAGGCATCAGAGTAGTTGTCCACATTACAAATATCCTTTATGGATGGCAATTGAGCAGCTTGCCTCTAGTCGATGGTTTTCACTACTCCACTCTTACAGTGAGTCAGGGAGGCATTTATTGGGCATATTGATTGTGAAACTCTATGTAATCAGATATACACTGGACTTGCTTCTAATGGGTTTTCTCAAAGTGGGGAGAATGTCGTTCTTTTTAGAGGGTTCACAGTTATACCAATGGAATTACGAGAGGAGGTTCTAAGTGAGTTCCATACATCCCATTTGGCAGTACAGCCAAGCATGGAAATGATTTACTAGGACCTCCAACATTAGTTCTTTTGGATGGGAATGATGAAGGCGGTGGAATATTTCATTTCTCAATGCATCACTTTCCAACATGTGAAGGTTGAGAAACATGATCTAGTAGGCTTGACCCAAACTCTTGAGTTGGAAAAGTGGAAGTGGTATGGAATACCAATGGACTTATTGATGGGTTTACCATGCATGTCCAGAGGACACGATACCAACTGGGTGATCATCGACCAACTCACCAATTTGACCCACTTCCTATCGATCTGGGGAAGAGTTCAGTAGAGATATTGGGACACCTCTATGCGTGGGAGATAGTTCAACTTCATGGAGTGCCATCGACGATCCTTTTAGATCATGATTCATACTAGTTGTGGAAGGGATTATAAGAGGCATATGGGAATTATTTAAGCTGGATTCTGGTGTTTCACCCCCAAACGGATGGCTATATGGAGAGGACAATTTAGGATTGTGAGTTTATATTGCATTCTTTCATCCTATACATTGGACATGGTTGGTAGGATCACCTACTACTGGTGGAGTTTTCATAAAACAAAACCTTCCACTCCACTATTGGTATGGAACCATTCAAGGCCTTCTATAGACGACCATATATGTCACCACTCTACTGGACTAACCTAGGAGTGTTAGCACTTATGGGTCTAGAGTAGGAATGTGCTAACACTGAGAAGGTCAAGATCATCTAGGAGCATATGAGGACTGCACATAGCTAGAAGAAGTTGCATGATGACAGAAGAGGGAGGCATCTGGAGTTCGAGGAGGGAGACCACGTGTTCCTTCACGTCTTAACATGATGGGGATTATGTAGATTTAGCAAGGGTGGAATGTTATCTCCAAGATACATCATCCCTTTTCAGATTCTATGTATAGTTGGATTGGTGGCGTACCGCCTATCTCTACCCCCACAGTTGCACCGGGTGAATGATGTATTTCATGTGTTCCAGCTAATTAGGTATGTGCATCATCCATTGTACGTCATCGAATGGGGTGAGATGGACATTGATAATGGGGATACTTTTGCAGAGTACCTGGTGGAGATCATGGTCAGACAGAAGGGGATCCTTTGTGGGCAGTCGATTCCTCTAGTGTGCATTCGGTGGCATCACAGGAATCTCTAGGAGAGTACTTGGGAGTGGGAGGCTCGGATTCATGCTCATTACCCTCACCATTTTTTTAGTAGCCCTTGTTTTGGCTTTAGGAAAAGTAAATACCTAATATGGGGATAATGTAATGACTCAAATATTCTTTGGTTTTATTTTTTTAAATTAATTGGGAAATTTTTGAGACCATGTGATGAGACGGCGTGTGATTATGAGACCCGGTGTGCCCGAAATAGTTTGTGGAATTATGTTTACTTTTCAATAACGAGGAGGGTGGTTTTTATTTAAAACTATAATAAGATCTTAGCAGGTTCCTATATTATAAATCTAATGTCACTTTTGTGTTTAGAAAAATGGATTTACCTTAGGTGGGGTCTAACCTCTACTATTGCGGTATGAGGGTGAATGTTATTTTTTTGACGTAAACATCATTAAAATATTTAATAAAAAAATATTTCATTTTAAATTTTGTTTTTTTCTTTTAATTATGGACTTTTTTCAAGAATCTAGGGTTACAATATAACCTTATAAATCCTCTAAGGTAAGTATATAGACCTTCATCCAACGAACTCCGATGGATTAGTGAATCAAGAATAATGAACCTCAGATTCAACTAACTGAGTAGATTATGAATCGTTGTGACAACCAAGTGGAGGAACTCATCGACGATAGTAATGAAACCTCTCTTCATCAATGATCGATCCAAACCTCAAGGTAGTGTGTTTGATCTCATTTTCATTTTCTTTCCCTCTTATATTTAAATGACAAACATGGACCAAACCACGAATAGGTTGATCCAGAGTTCATCCATTCTTGCAGGATGGATAACTGCTTGTGGGGTTTTGAATGGGGATTAGATTTATGTGTTTATTTTTTCTCTATGATTCTTCTAACATGAATGGATCCGGGCCGACACAATCAAGGCCATGATCCATAATTTTTGCATTTTTGTGCATTGATATATTTCTCAAAATCTTTATGTGTTCCTCATTCTTTGAAAAATAAGAACCGAGGATCGTTGCACCTTAGATTAATTGTGAAATGATCTGAGATCGGGGATCCGACACTACAATGTTATGGTGGAGTTCTAACGGTGTAGGTGTGATGAAAATAACCTGAGGTAGCATTTTATGGTGGTGCCTGGAGTAGTGTCTCCAGCTAGGTTCCAGCGGAGTGTGAGTAAGAATACAGGACACTGGAAGGGTAGCTGGAGGCAGAGGTAGCACACATCCTGGATGGGAGGTCGGGTTCCATGTGGGGGAAAAGGTGGACGGGCTGCTGGTGGGGTGGTCAGCGGCAGAGTGCAAGGCTACAGGCCAATTCCAACTGCTAGGGAGTCTGTGGTGCTAGAGGTTGTGGGCAATGACCAAGGGTTAAGTCAGGATACCACAACAGCGATTTGGGACATGGCTCGGAGCTACGGGGCATGCAGAGGAGGTGCTCCAACCATGTGAAATGTGACATGGATCAAGGTTGGACGGTCAGGAACACGCTCAGGGCGGACCATGTGCGGTGCTCCAAACAGACCAGCATGTGGTGGGCCAGACCAAAGATGTCAGGGTGCTCTAGTGACCCAACGTTCTAGACCTAGTGGCCTAATGGTCTGGTTCAGGCTAGACCGAACAGGACCAGGTTAGGTTGGGTCAGTCAGACTGGGTCGGGTCGGGTCAGGTGAATTTTTGGTGAAACACCCGTAACATTCAAATTGTGTGTCCATTTGATGATTCGTTTGTGGTGTTGGGACCCTTGTGATAAGATGTAACATTTGAGATACACTAAGTAATTTTTTTTGAATGTTAGAAAATGACCTAATGGCTTGTGGAGTAGGTTCTCCTGGTATAGGTGCACTATGAGCGGAATCCTATGGCTATATGTGAGATAGTGACTATGTGACTTGGGAGTTACATGACTTATTGACACTCTGTGTGTTATCAAGAATCTATTTTTTATCAACACTCCATGTTTTACCAACCCACATGTGTTACTTACACTCCATGTGTTATCAACACTCCATGTGTTATTGAAACTCTGTGTGTTACCGATACTTAGAGTTTTGTGGACTATGTCTGATGATCCTTCTTTTCATACTATAGACTTATACATGTGTGAGATCACTATACTTGGTGTGTTTCCTTTGTGGTATACCATGTATTTCTTCATGGTGTACTTCATGTATTTCTTAGTGGTATACTTTGTGTATTTATTTTTGGTGTACTTAATTTATTTATTAGGGGTATTCTGTAATGGTTTCAGGGTGTCCTACTAAGTATTGTATTACTCACCCCTGCATGGGATTTTCCCACATGTGTTGTGTATTTTTTAGATAATCAATGCTTTGATGGAGTTCTAGGGGCACCTAGACCATTTTTTCCTTAGAGTTCACGGACAGACGATTTGTGCTCCTACGGCTTCAGAAAGTTGTTCTATAGCTACCCTCAAAGTAGGCTTTTCAGTGGATGAGTTTTATGAACATGTTTATTCACATTCCAGAATCCTTTTTTGGTGGTATTATATTCTTGAATTTTTACTTTCTATCTTTCTACTGTATTAATATGTTGTAGGTATCTTAGTGGTTTGCATTATTGTTTACTTAGTGTTCTTCATTTCAATATTTTGGCCTTGGACATGTGTTCATGTGTATAGGAACTTGAGAAAATGCCTCCCATTTGTGGGATATACCTACTCAGCGCTAGTCACCACCCCCTGGTTTATTTGAGGCGGTCTTGGGGCATTAATGGAATGGGACTCTCTAGGATAGATCATGAAACATAAACTAGTTTATTATTTAAAAACAGTGAAATAAAAAAGAAATCACACACAAAAATTTAAATAGGGTTTCAATCTTAATTCGGGGCATAATATATTCCACTTGGAAATCATCCACTTCTAGGAATTTTATTATTAAATAAACTAATCCATTTCAAGAATCAGGTTTTACAAAAAAAAACTAATAAGTTTGTCCAATCAAAAATCTTATTCCATGGTAATATGTGGGAATAAATGAAGCCTAGGTCATACATGATCTCTTCCATAGTTATACATGGGAATACAAATGAAAATAATTGAAAGAAAGTGTTTATAACTCTCTTGTTCAGTTCATAAGAATATGTTAACATATAAATGGAGTATAATAAAACATATCTCAATAGTCGTGCTTAAAAAAATAGTAAGAGATAAGAGATGTGAAGATTAGGTGTAGCTCAATATGATCAGCTTCGGTTGTTCATATGTTTTTTAATTTCTCCTTAAAAAGCATAAACTAATTTTGCATAGATATACAGGAAAATAGAGTGCCATGAGAAGTACAGTGGTTTGTGTATCCGACGTATCATAATATCTCACATTGTTATCACTAAATCTTATCATGAACAAGAAGATATAAATCCTTAAAAATAGATTTTCTTTAAAATATCCATTGGAGTATATTAATTCCTTAATCCTCTTACTTTACAATATTAAATGTAATTAATATGAAATTAATGAACTCTAAAATATAGTTATTAGAGATTTTAAAATACTTCACTTCTTAATTATACATGGTAGGTTGGTTTAATTAGGAATGGTCACTTTATCATGGTAATTAGGCATGTTTTGTTAGCACAAAAACTAGGAATGATACCTATGAATGGAAACTAGGCACCAAAAACTCATTCCTTCAAGCAGTCCATACATATATTCGTGTATTAAGTACTCTTCTTCAGGAAGTAGTTACATTACTTCATGCGGATAGTACTTTACTTTCCATGGTAGGCACTTTCCTTCTCATGATCACTTGACATATTCATGCAGTAGGTATGACTCATTATGCGATCACTATAATAACACTTTTGGTCAGAACATTTCTTATAAAAAAATTAATTACCTTCACATAGTAACAATATTTCATCACGAAGTCACTTCAATAGATCATATGATAACTTCTTTTGTATGTGAGGTATGTTAAATAAAGATGTGGTAAGTTGGACTTCAACACATGGTTAGTACTAGAAATAGATATAATAGGTGCATGGTAGGTAGTTTTTTCTTGTTGTCAGTACCACTTGGTCCCTTGACCTTAATATCCAGTAGATTATCTTCATATGTTAGGTATGCATGGTATATTCTAGACTTATAAAAATTTTCAAATTTTTCTAGAAAAATATTTTTCTAAAAGAAAACAATAAATTCATTAATAACATTATTAACAAGATTTGGGATCATTAAAATAAACAGATGATGTTATTATCCAAAAATCACTCCCTTTTAATGATCATAAATCACGAAATTTGAAATAAACTGAATTTAATACATCAAAATTATATTTGTAATAATGTGAATCAATTACTATCAAATATCTCATAGGGTTATCAAGTTGAAAATAATTAAATTTATTTCTTACACTTACTCTCCATTTTGGGATTATCAAAAAGTGAATAGATAATAAGAAAAATAAAAATATAATAGGTAACACATAAATACAAATGAGAAGAGAAATAATTGTTCCATTAATATTTCCAAACTTATTAAAAAATTGGTTAAAAATAGTCCCTATGAGTAATTCTACTCAAAATATGAAATCTGACATCCATGATATCAAAACTAAGGATAGTATCCATTCCTTTGAATTATAAGAAGGGGGAAAAGAGGTATTCTAAGGATCATAAGTGGAAAAAAGGTCACAAATAACAATACATCTAGAAACAGGTCTAATATGCTCAAGTGTATATCTAAGAGAAAAGCCAAAATGATTAAGGGAAGAGGATTTAGTGATAATAGTTGAAACATGGGTATGGAAGGAGGATCATGAACATCTACATGAGAAGTTTAAAGATATGGTACCATCATCCTGGTAAAATAAATCACTACCCGAGATCTATGATCCCAACCCTAAATAAATAAATCCTTGTTTTCAATGAAGTCTTACAACACTAGGGTTATCACTTTTATCTTATAAACTTGAGACTTAAATGCCTAGGTTATAGGTGGAATAAAAATATCCAAATAATTTTTTATAAACATACCTTTCAAATATAACTTGGTGAAGATTTTATGTGGTACTAATTGATGGATTTCTTAATTTTTTCTCTATCTTCTCTATTTTACTTGACATCTTTCTAGCTAAATTAAAAAAATTTACCAATAGGTGTTTGAAATCCATAAAATGAAGCTTCTCTTGTCTAATGGAACTCATAAAAGACAATCTTCAATTAATCTCTTATAATCGGTCTACTTTTCTATTTATCATGAGATAGCCAGATATGTAGAGAAGGAGGGGGCATGAGAATAGGAGTAGGCTAAAATATTACATTAAAGAAACAATGATCTAGCTACAACATTATATCATATTGATATTCATCTATAGAACTAGTTTTTTCCTTATAATCCTAAATATCATTTGTTATTATGTTAAAATCAAGAAAAAATTAGGTTGAAGATGAGAAGTTACTGACATCAATATCCTTCTAATATCTTCTTCTCTAGTTGGTTCCATGGAATTTCAAAAATGAAGAAACAATTCCTTGAATACACCCATCAGATCTGATTTTAGATCATTAAAATCAACCCTTGTAATATATGATTTATATAGAATAGAAGTATATGGATCATAATATTGATTCCTACCATCTAACATAGTTATATCCTCTATTTATATTCTTTCATTCAAGAAGGAGGAGCGGGATGAAATATTGCATTCAATAAACTATGATCTAAATGAAACAAAATATCATATATATCTTCATTAAGAACACTAATTTGTACCTTAAATTCCTCAATATCATTTATTATTAAGTTATTCTCAAGAAAAAAAGTGTTGAATATGAGAAATTACTAGTAACAATATCCTTCCAATATCTTCTTCTCGACTTGGTTCCAAGAAAATTTCTAAAACAAATAAACACTTTCATGAATACACCCATAATATCTAATTTTAACTCATTAAAATCATCCATTATAATATATTATGTATAAGGAATATATTTATATGTATAATAATCTTGATTCCAACCATCTAACTCAACTATATCCCATAATGATCTAGATTTTTTAGACTTGCATTCATCTCTAACACTAGTATCAATAGTCTCATCATGAGTAACATGTTTAAAAGCATCAACATATTATTCATGAGAACTAAATTTTTAAGCATACTCACCATCCATGGTGGGAGTAGGACCAATTTTTTTACAATGTTTGGTCAAATGAAGGTCTCAAAATAGATACCTAATGTATTTCTTAAGAATCTATTTTAGTAATTAGAACACCCTCAAGAGACCTTTGAGTTAAAAGGATTGAATTCCCACCATGTCCAGGTGGATTGCCTCTATTATAATAATAATCACTACAATCTAGATATTATATTCTCAAAATAGTGGATCCAAAGGACTTATCCCCCTATGTAGGTGCTTCTGGTAAAGATGTTCCGGGAGTACTTGTTATTATAGGAGATCCAATTATACTAATTTCAATTTTTTTTTAATCTACACACTCATCCCACACTGGTTCATCCACATATCCACTAAAAACATTTTTTGTAAAAAATATCCTCAAAATATAACTCTTCTTCATGAGAGGCTAAAGGAATAGGTGAGTCAGGTGGTCCATAGGACATAAAAGGTGTGACTAGTGTGTTATCCCCATGATATAACCAAGCTTACTAATTAAGATCAACCATCTCACCCTATTCTTTATATCCTTTTTCTTAATATCCTTCTTATTATTCTTGAACTCTCTCAACTTACACTTCTTCTATACCAACATATACTACATCATCATAATATTCAACTACTTCATCAGGTTCAAGACCTGGATCCACTAGATCCCTTGGTCTAACATGATTTTCACCATATCAAAGTTATTATATAGTTTCTCATGGTCTTCCACCCACTTTATTTTCCATGGGTTCCAACTAACATTAATTTTCTTATAGATACTTTCAGAAAGGTACAAACTATCTAAACATTTTATTCCCCCCCAGCTACAACACCCTTATATTTCAATAAGGTTGAGATAAATTTTGGATAAGTTAGGGAATTAAATTTAGAGGATGTATTACGTAATTCATTTGTGTACCTCATTAAATACGTTAAAATTTTTATCTTTATCCCATTTTCATCAAACAGAGTAATAGAATTTCTCGATTCCATAGTATACTAAAGTCAACTTTTCTAAGAGAGATCAGGTGTTGTATAAAGTTTACTAACAGCCTACATTCACCATTAAAGTTTATATTAGTTGGCCTTTGGGGTTTCCATTCCTAGTTAGCTATTATAGTGTACATTGAAACCCAAAATGGGAATGATTAACTATTTAATATCTTTTTTATTATTCAAATTCACCTTTATGTGGCACTTTAAAAATTTTCTGCCAATGATTTGAATAAAAAACTAGTAGTTCACCATTTATCATTGTCCTTATGTCATATATCTCTTTGGATAAATTCTAAATGTGTATAAAAATCATTTACAAGCCTCCATTAAAATGGATTATTGTTCTATTTAAACTAATCATACCACCCTTGATTCAAAATAGAATTCTAGAATAGATACTTTCTATTTGGAATCTATTAAGCATCAAATTATTTATCAATAGAGATAGGTATATCGACTAGATGTGGATTCCTTGGATTAGCTATTATGATAGATGTAGATTTTATTTTCTTTGATTTATTTATAGGAGGAGATTATAAAAGAGGTACATAATCAAATCCATGATTCCTCATTTGAATTTTATGTTTATATTCGAATGAAAATGGTTCATATTCAAGAGGGAGGCTCAAAATAATAAGGTTCTGGTTGAAGTGATTTTTTTCAATGGAGAATTTAGGTAGTAGGTGAGTCTTAAAAATGAAGAAAAGGGTTTTCGTATAGATATGTGTATTGATTCTAATTCTAATTTAAATTTGAAAATTAAATCATCTAGGGATTAAATAATAATAAACTCAAGTGAAATACCTCCAAAAGAATTTTTCAAAAAATTATAAGTAATAAATAGACATAGTATATATACTAACCATGGATTTATGATAACTAAGGTATGGTAGGTATAATGACCATCACCTCATGGTAGGAATATTAACTGGACAAATAAAACATTCTTATTAGGTATGTAATGAATGTGTCAGTAAGTTTTCATAGTAAGTATAGTGACAATGTGAGTAAGTGTTCCTAGTAGGTATACTAACCGCATGACCAACTGGTCATGTTACGTATACTAACTATATGAACAAAAACTCATGGTAGCTATATTGGAAATGTGAACTATAATTCACATTTACTTTAATAAAAACTTATTAAATATAAGTAAAGTAATTTATAATAAGAATTTAAATAAATATAAAGGACAAAACTAAATTGAAACAATTTAGACAAAATTTATCATGTTTCATCCATGTCTAATATAATTGATTCTCAAACCATTAAAAGTATTTTTAAAGGAGGATGTTTTTTAGTACCAATGAATTAAAGAGTTATACAACCTTTTTGTAAATACTCTTTCAAAAAGTGATATATTGTATCAATATGCTTTTTCCTTGAGTGTGATACCGAATTCTTAGATATGTATATTACACTTGTATTTTCATAGTTTATACATGTCAAAATTAATATCCATAATCTGGTAATGTATATTTCATTCATCGAATTTACACATAATAACTACCCATGGCTATTTACTCATTTTCAAAAATAGATAATGAAACAAAATTATTCCTCTTACTACACCAAGAAACCAGAGACTTTCTCAAAAAGTGACATTTTCCATAAGTTCTTGTTTATTTGACCTACTAACACCAAAATCTTCATATGAATAAACCACTAAATAAAATTATTATCCACTATAATAAAAAACATCTAATTTTTTGTCATTTTGAGGTATTTGAAAATTATTTTCACCATAAGAAAACATGATTCTTTTTTGTTTTATTGAAAAAATGATCACATACATAGACTAAACATAATATTTTATTTTCTAGAATTTATGTATCATACACTTCCAATAATACCATTGTATGTGAGTCGATCAACTGGTTTCCCAGTTTCATCAAGATCTAATTTATACCTTATACTCATTAGAGTGTCACTCCCTTTAGTATTATCTATACAAAAATGTTTTAAAATATCTTTATTATACTTAATTTAATTTAAAATAATTCCTTCCTCATTTAAAAAAATACCAAGGAATAATTTTTACTCACCCATTAAAATAATTTCAAATTAATTTTTCATAATTTTTGAAAGTTAAGTACAGGAAGAATTTATTAATTATATAAAGATAATATCATTAATATATATTGGTACTACTAAAATACCTTTCGATGTTCTCTTAATAAATAATGTAGGCTCATCTATTCCTTTAGTAAATCCTTTAGAAATAAAAAACGAGTTGATCCTGACATACCAAGGGCTTGGATCTTATTTTAAACCATATAATATTTTGTTAATTTCAAAACTTGATTTGTAAAATGAGAGTTTTGAAATACATGTGGTTGTTACATAAAAACATCCTCAATTATATATCCATTTAAAAATTCACTCTTGAAATCCATTTGACATAATTAAAAATTAATATTTCTTTAATAGGAAATAAAAATTATGATAGCTTCATGTATTGATACTAGTGAAAAGGTTTCTTCATAATAAATACCTAATTATTAACTATAACCTTGTGAAAAAACTAGCCTTATTTCTAATTATAGATCCTGATTCACCAACCTTGTTTCTAAATACCCACTTAGTACCAATGGTCAGGAGGTTATTAGGTTTATTTATTAGTTCCCAAACTCTCTTCCTTTCAAACTAGTTCAATTTTTCTTGTATTTCTATTACACAAAACTCAACATTGATTACATTTGTTTATGTTATTACGTTAAATTTGTGATAAGAAATGTTTATGTTCAAACTGGTTTCTTAGAGATGATCTAGTTTGAGTTCCACTATCTAGGTCTCCTATAACAGCATCTTAGGGTTGGCCTCTATGAGTCCTAACAGTTCTAGGGAATAAATTATTTGAAACATCATTTTATTTTAAATGATTAAGTTGAAACAATTCCTCAGAACTAAGTTATTTTTATATAGCAGGTTTGAAATAATTACCATTAGGTTTTTTATTAATATTTAGATTTTAAAAGTTATACTCAAGATTTTATAATGGGGTCTTAGGTTCTGGTAGATTTTCTTCATCAAATTTTACATGTGCATATTATTTTATAATCTCGTTCCATTTTTGAATACACTACCTAATAAACTAGATGTTCAATATACGAAAAAAAATCCTTCATCACTTTTGGATGAAAACCTATCTATACATTCCTTTGTATTGACTATGAACACTTTACAACCAAAAATCTAAAGAAATTGATTTTAGGTTTTGTACCATTCCATAAAACATATGGGGTTTTCATTAAAATGTGACTAATTAAAACACTATTAATAATATAGAAATCAATATTTATAGCTTGTTCCCAAAAATAAATAGCTAAATTATACTCATTGAGCACGTTATGGGAAATTTATTGAAGGGTTTGGTTTCTTATTTCTACTAAACCATCCTATTATGGTGTCTTAGGAAGAGAAAAGTTGTACCTATAGCCATGTTGTGAGCATATATATTTGAATTCCTAATTTTGAAACTCATTTCCATGATCGCTTCTTAGGTTTTATATAGTAAATCCACTAAGGTTCTCTACGAATTTAGAATATTTAGTGAAACAAGATGGAGCTTAACTTTTATGAGAAAGGAAAAAGACCCATAAGAACCTTTATTAATCATCCACTATAACATATGAAAAAAGTTTTCCAACTAAACTAAAGGTCTATAAGGTCTAATTAAATCAATTTTAACCCAAATATAGGGGTTGAGAGGTAGACACTTATTTATTTGGTTTAAAGGATATTTTATATTGTTTTCCCTTTTGACATGGGTTATAAAATTGGTCTGTTGAGAATTATAGATTAGGTAAATCCATGAATGATCCCTTCTTAGTTAGATTTATAATTGAATTTATATTTTAATGTCCAAGTATCCTATTCCAAAACCAAGATTACTTTTGAAAGTCACTCAAATAAGAAATATGTTTTGAAAATTATGAATTCCAATCAACTTTATAAATATTATCATTTTGATAAGTAGTAAAAACTAATGTGTGATAGGAACAATAGATTTTGAAAGAATTATTTTCAATCTTAACCTGATATTCATCATCAAATTACTAAGAAATGATAATAATGCTATCTTTTAAACTATCTAAAAATAAAACCTTAGAAATTAAAATTATACATGAGTTTCCAATTCAACCGAGTCCAATTATTTTTCCAATGGATTTTTCTTCATAAGTGATATATACACTATCAACTTTGATATGTTTCTTAATAATTGAGTAGTCCCTGGTAATTTTTATTGAAACCCCATTGTATATATACCATATATACCTATTATCACTCTTCATTAATGTTTCATACAACAAGAATTAAATGTAAAATAATATTTCTAACCATATTTTATGAGTTATATAACTGTTAGTAATATGATCTTTAGGAATCCAAAATTGTTTAAATATCTTCCCATAGGTAGATTTTAATATTTTATAAATAAAAAATTTGTTAGGTTTATTAGAATAATGATTATTTAATGAGCTACTATAAATAGATCTAGGAGTAAATTTGTTCTCCTAAAAATATTACATTTCCCTAGATGCTAGCCAATTCTAGTTGTATATTTGGGAGTGGTTTTTTATCAATAATCTCAGTCGATGTTTTTTTTACAATTTTTAATCTCTCTAGATAATTTTTCAATTTCTCAGTATACATTTTAAAATAATTATTTCCTACTAATAATTGAAAATTTTATGTTTTTCTATAGAAATATACGTTTTAGTTTTAAATATTAAAGTATTTTTCTTCTTTAAAATTTTCTAATTATCTTTAATTTTTTAATTATTTCCTCCAACATGTTAAAGTATTAAAATAATTTAACAATGGATATATTTTATTTATTTTTTCATTTTCAAAAATTTTAAAAATATAAATAGGAGATATAAAGAAAATATTGGGTATCTCATATGTGTTTTTCATAAAGCACATGTTAGATCTATCTTTCTTCCATCTCTATTGGATTCAGAGTCACTTGAACAACCTTTTGAGCTTCTCCAAGTGGAATTCATAGCCTTCTTATACCTTTTACTTTTATCCTCATACTTTTTCTTATATTATAGCTTAGGACAATATTTCATGATGTGTTCATTTCTTTTACCTTCATATAAGGTAACTTCATTAGTGTAATCATATTATTTCTACACTTTCCTCTAATTTACATTATTATCATAATTACCTTTATAATTTGATTTCTTGAAGAATTTATTCTTTTTATAGATAGGTCTGAATCATATGGCTTGGTGATCCATTCCCTCGTCACTATCTAAGGATAATTCATTATCACTAGAATTATAATCTCTAATATTCTAATTTATATTTGAGTCAGAAGTCTTGAAGTCTATTGAATTACTATTAGATTCATCATAAACATTATTTACTTGAAATTACTCTTTATAGATCATAATACTTATAATAATATATTTTACTTAATTTTTTAATGTAATGGAATTATATAATTTTAACTAAAGTTCCTCTCCAAATACCAGGTTGACATCTTAGAAGTTGCTTCACATAATCATTGTTTGAAAATTAATTTCCAAGAATAAGCATGGTGTTTATGATTTCATTAAATATGAGATACATATCATAAATGGATTCTTCAAGTTTTTTTGAATTTATTTTATTTAATAGTATAAATATTTAAGAACATTTCATGAAAATTTGAGGTTTTATCATGATTAATAGTTAGTGTATCCCATATTTCAAAAGAAATAGAACAAATAGATATTATTTAAATTTATATTCTCTTAATGAAAAATATAATTCTTTCATTACTATATAGTTTTAATCATAGAAATTATAGTAGCATCCCATGTATTTGTTAGAGTTTTGTTTATTTCATGTTTGTTTGAAATTGCATTCCTAATATAAAATCTCTTAGTCTCTATATGTATTTTCATCTTGATCTTCAACTGAGAATAATTGGTTCCATTAAAATAAAAATTCTGGTTAGTAGCATCTCCTTATACCTTATTATGATCAATAAATGTATTAATTTTGAACAAACAGATATTATGATATTTTGAAAAATATAGGTCACAGTAAAAAATATATATTAAAGAAGATCTAATACCAAATTTTGGTCTCAATGGACAACTCAAGAGGGTGCAATTGAGTTTCTAGTAAAAATTTCTATTTTAAACAATTAAAACATAAACCCTCTAATTTATAATAATGGTGAGTTAACTAAAACAATAGATTTATATAATTTTATCTTTATGAAAGATACTCATGAGATAATCATATCTTAATTAAAATAATCTCGAAAATACGTTATCTTTTGAAACTAATTTACTTAATGGAAAAAATTATATAAAACACAAATTATAGCCAACTATGATGGTAAAGTTTTTTTATTAGATTAAAAAAATATTGGTTTATTATTTAAAAAAGTTAAAAAAACATGAAATCGCACCATGGAATTTAAACTAGGCATTCATTCTTAATCCAAGACCTAATTTCCTATACATGGAAATCACCTGCTGCCAAGCAGTTTATTATTAAATAAACTGATCCAAAACATGGATCAGGTTTTATGAAATAACTCAAAATTTTGTCTAGGAAAAAATCCTCTTTTATAGTAATACATAGGAAGAAAAGAAGACCAAGTCACACATGACCTCATCCACATTTATACATGGGAATACAAATAAAAGTAAATTAAAAGTGTTTCAACCACTCTCCAGTTCAATACTAGATACAATATTTATAGATTAAAAGAGTTTAATAAAACACATATCTAAATTTATGCTAAAATATAAAGATAAAGAGATAATAAATGTGATGATTAGGTGCGACTCAATATGATTAGCTTTGATTGTTCATAATTCCTTAAATTTCTCATTGAAAATATTTAACTATGTTTTCATAGAAGTGCAAGAAAATAGAGTGTCATGGAATCATTTTGTCTTATCTATCCATCATAATGTAATGTCTCATGATGTTATCACTAATTCTTATCACGTGGGAGAGGCTCTAAATCCATAAAAAGAGGGTTTCCCTAAACTAGATGTTGGATGATATTAACTCTTTAATCCTCATAATTTCCATTCTTAAATGTGGTGGATCTACAATTAATGGGCACTAAAATATATTTTTTAGAGATTTAAAATCATTCACTGCTTAATTTGACACAATTTTAGTTTAATTATACATGGTCAATTTGGCATGGTAACTAGGCAGGGTAGGATGTCATTGCAAATAGGAACAATAACACAGAATATCTACTAGACATAGAAACTCAATTCCTTCACACAATAGATACATCTATTCATGGAGTAAGTACTCTTCTTCATATGGTGGTTACATTAATTTATGTGATCAGTAATTTACTTCTCCTAGTAAGAACATTCCTTATCATGGTCAAATGACTAATTTTTATGGTAGGTATGAATCTTCATTCGGTCACTATAATAACACATGTGATCAGTATATTCCTTAATAAAATTGTACTTACCTCCACATGGTAACTAGATTTCTTCATGCATTCACTACACTTGATCATGCATTGAGTAATATTATACATTTGGTAGGTTCAGTATACATGTCGTAAGTTGGACTTCAATGAATGGTTAGTACTAAACATAGATAGAATTAGCATATTGTAGGCAGCTTATTCATGTGTTTAGTACCACATGGTCACTTGACCTTAACAGTCATTATATTATCTTTATATGGTAGGTATGCATGATAAGATCCAAACTTATCCAATTTTGAATGTCTGACTAAAAGAATTGTTGACTAACAAAAAACATCCAATTCAATCAAAAAATTATAAACATTATTTTTAATCACTAAAATAAGGATGTTCTTGTCTAATCCAAAATATATTTAAAACATGAATGGGTATGCATGTTGGAAATATGAAATATATTCACTAGGGAATGTAAACCATATTAGGTCTAACCATATTCAATAAAGAACCTTTAGAAACTTATTTTTTATAATAATTAGCCCTTTTAACATTAAAAGCATATTTACATAATAAATCCTTCTAATAACCATAATATTGAAAATATTTTAAAGAATAATCTCCTGTATAATGACCAAATAAACAACACCTAACACAAGTAACAAATTAAATACAATCAATTTTATCTTGAAATTTTCTGTTTTGATATATTTTTGGTAATATACCATCAAAAAAAGATAATTTCTATTCATTTTTTATCAATATTTTTTCTAAATATCATAAAATCATATAGACTTGGACTTTTAATGGTATCTTTATATAGAATTTCATTAAAGAATTAAACCATAGCTTTTAAGATTCCCATTTTATTTATTATAGTTTTTAAATAAAAATGGATATTATCTTTAGAACATAAAGTATATTTTTTTAACTATTATTCTCTTTATCCAATTTAGAAACATCATAAATAAAAACATTTAATTTATATTTCATCACTTCTTCATTTATTGAAATTGAAACTTTCAAATTTTCATTTTCCAGAATAAAATTATTATATCCCTCAATAGTCTTCTTATAATCCTTAGTCAATTTTTTATAATTTTTTGAATTTTTTTTAATTTCTTATGATATTTATCATAGATTCTATTTATCACTAAAATGGTATTTTTCTTCCGACTAGAAACAGAAGATGAATAATAATAAATATCATAACTAGGCTAACTCATATCTATAGTCATTAAAAAAATATAACAGTAATTTATAGAATATTCACCCAAATAACTCAAAGAATGAAAATATGAATTTTAATATGTTACCTTAGAATATTTTTCCATCAAATTAAGGATACCAATTTTGTTCTGACATCCAAATTCTTTACTCAAATAATATTATTCTATACAACTCCATCCAAAAATAAAATTCTTTCTTATTTTTCTTATTATTCAGAACTTATTACATTTGATTTTTTATCTTTGGACATTAATATTTAGTATAACCCTTATTCTTATATTCTTATCATCTAATATAAAAATTAGGATTACCTTTGTTAATTTTCCATTCAAAAAATTAATTGTATTTTTTCTTCCATCCTTATGTGGAACCTTGTATCTTCTTCATGATTCCTTGAATGCATTTTTGTTGTTGACCCAAATCATATCTTTTCTCTGTACTAGATGAACTTATTCATTCACTTGAATAAAAATAAGAAACATTTTTATATGTCTTACAAGTTACTCCATTATTTTTTCATGGATTTAATTATCATTATTTTTCAACTCAATACTGTATTTAAGTAATGATCTAGTCATCTCATTCATGTTTATTTAGAAAATTTATTAATTTCTTTGACTGTAACCTTCTTAGAGATCCATTTCTAAGGTATTTTTTAAGTATTATTTCAATAAATACTTCATTATTAGTGGTCTAACTAAGGTTTTTCATGTAATTCACAATATTTATAAACATATTTTACATCTCACTAAAACATTCATGATAAAACATCCTAATCTCTTTAAATTCATCCCTGTTAATACCTTGCTTAGTTCTTTGTATTTTATTAGTACCATAATGAGTGGGTTATAAAGTCCTATAAATGTAAAAATTATTTTTATATGAAGAAATATGACTATATTAACTTCTACTAAGTGAAAATAATGATAATTCATAAAATTTTTATTCAATACATATTTAGTATCATAATTTCCATCAAAAGTGTCTTATTCAACTTTGGGTCATTTGCAAGGTCTGGCCATGATGGTCCAGTACTCAATACTAATATTTTTCAAAAAATACCTCTACTTTTTCCATCAAATATCCATATCCACTTCTATTTAAATGAGGTTTTCTAAAAGTATTCAAATTTTCAAACTTCTGAATTTCAATAATTGAAAAATAGATGTTCCCTTAAATTATTCATTATAGGATATAAATAAGTAATAAAAATATGATAATCACTAAAAAGTTATCTAAGAAAAACTATCCTTTCATGACCAAGATCGGATACCAATATTTTGGTCCCCTATTGAGTATGAAAATAGAAAAGAGGAAAATTTTATTTAGTTAAAAATTATTAGAGTTTAAAATAATTTATATAATTTGGTGGAATGTGAATAAAAAAATCAGGAAAATACAATATAGTAGTGAGTGGAGAGTGTGAGAATAAAATAAAATTTATCAAATAAGGTCATTTATAATAGTTCTGATAAAAAATGATCCTACATCCAATCTTAACATATCTCTTCTTAGTGAGTTAAGTTGAACAAATTATAAAAGATTGACTTTTAAAAGGGTGAAAATAAAATCCAACCTTTTTCTATGGGTTTAGATTTAACCCAAATTATTACAAAGGATAAACCAATCCTATGACTTTTAAATGGGTGAAAGAATTACATAGTCTTTCTAATGAGAAGGCCTAACCTATTCTATTTAGTTGTTTCTATAATGACCCGTGAATTATTTCCCATTGATCGGGTTAGCATTACTAAATCATTACCATTTGGTTGGTAGTATAACCATGTAAGTGATACAATGAAATATAGAGAACTCCCAAATAAAATATAAACAAATAGAATCATATGAAAGTTTAGTTTCAATGAGGGAGTATTATTTTGATTCGCAACCCTTCTATGATGATAAAACATTGAATCTTGGGTGTTTGGTTGTGTCTTATCAATTTAAAAGTAGTGGAACTAATTTTATTTCAATATTTCATCACTTTAGGAACTTTTAAAATAATCATGGTGTTTCTTCAGGGCTTTGACCTATATTCTATAGATGAATTGGTAAAGTATATTTATATTCAACTAAGTCTCTGCAATCATTCTCTATATGGGTGTTTTTTAATTTCTCATCTCATCATGTATAGACAATAGTTAGATATAAACAAGAAAATATAATTATAAAGTGTATATTGAAATATTTCCTGTATCATACCCAATTTAAAGTTCTAAAATAAGTTTTCTCATCAACATAGACTAGTTATTTCACTTTATAATATTCTTGCTTCAAAATATAAACTCTCGCTTAATTAAAATATTAATTTTTCATCAATATTGTATTGACCTCATCATTATAACATACTTGTAGTCTGGATAATAACTTTTTCATACCAACATCAAATACTTATAATCCACTTCAAATAAATTAATTGGTATTTATAAGTATTTTATAAATCAATAAAATAGATAACATAAACTATATAAAATTGAAATAATTAGATTAATGAAATTTATCATGAATCATTATGTTTCAATTCCAAATAGATTTATGTGAACTCATATCTTTATATTAAAACTCCACATAGGCTTAGTTTCATGAGTTTTAATCCTCTCACATCCTAAATATCATAAAATTCATATACAATATCATTTTTTAACATGAAGACTACATTTATGTGAACTAATATGATGAGGCTTCTAATCTTCAATAATATTGATAGAGAAATGGTTTTCTAAAAAAACTAAAATGGAAAAATATAAGAGTCGTGTAATTCTAAAAATAACAAACATAAGATGAAAACAATTATATTTACAAAATATTAATTAAAAATAAAAAATGATTAATAATAGAGTAAATATTGACTATAATATTAAAATATCTAGTATTATATATATAAAAAACTGACTTAATAAAGAATAAATAATAAGAATAATCAAAGTGATGTTATTTATAATTATAAAAAAAATAAAAGAGAGAAAATGATCCACTATAACAATAATTATTTTTGAATGATAAAAGGACCATGTGGTTACACTTTGTGGTTATGTCAATCAGGATCATGTTTATAAAAATTAGAAGCTACACTAAAAGTATTTTGGAGGATATTCAGAAAATATTATAAAAGGATTTTTCAAATTTTTACATATGATGTAACACGTGGTGAAAATGAATGATATATTTTCCAAATTGGGTTTAGAATATGTATTAAAGTATATTTAGATATTATTTCACAAATTTTTACATATAATTTGACATAATGTGTAAGTGAGTTAAGATTATGAGGCTTTATTTCAAGTTATATATTGATGGAAATGTTCACTAAAAGACTCACCATGGTGTGGTGGCTTAGACAACATCATGGTGTGTGTGTGTGTGTGTTTGGGTTGATGTGAACCATGGTACAATGATGGTCACTACATCATGGTGTTCTTCATGGTAATTTAAATGGTATAAAACATCACATGGTTTGGGAACCATATCCTACTCCAGTTATCATGATCATTTTAGATCACTATGTGATTATGATTAAATGACTTTTAATGACCAAATTGGTTGTTTAAACATTAAAAAAATTCACTAATGAAAAGATAATAGTTAAAATAGTTATAGCTTGTTGTTTTTTTATGAAATGATCCATTTAATATAGCTAAAAACAAGGTTTCTATAGGGTATTCATTAATGGATATATATTGGATCTTAGTTTGTGATTCGAGTTTGATGAACCACTATAAAACTCCTTAGAAAAAAATTCATTATTACTATCATTACATTAATACTTTTATCTGAATTTTATAACATATTAGAGATGGAAGGGAGATCCTTCATGAGCATTAGTAAATTCATACAATATGTGGATACCCTAAGATGGAGGAACCTATAGGTTTATCCTCATTGATCATTATGAAACACTTTTTTCAAACCCAAATCCACCAGTTTAAGGTGTTCTATTCTTCTTTGTTTTATTATTCATTATAAATATATAGACATATCCTAGTATTTTTTGGGTTTTGATGTTTCCTTGTTCTATTTTAGGATGAATGAAATCCCTTTAGAACCCTTTAGAATTACTTAAACCATGGTTGGTTCATTATGTTGGTGAAAGATGTAATATTGAGGGAGTGTAACCCATTATATCATGTATTATTTCCATGAGATTAAGTGGGTAATAGAATAAAAGGGAATGAGACTCACTAGAAAAATGTATTCCCTTTTAAAAATGTTTGTTTAAAACTGTTTTTCTTTAAAATCAATTAATGGAATTTATGTTTTGATCTTATTATGTTGTTCATTATTCATGAAATACCTTATATATTTTATAGTATATTTTATTAAATTGATCATGATGGAATTAATTTCCAACCTTATATAAATACATTATTCTTTCAATTATATATGAGTTTCCTATTTTAATAAATGGTGATATTGAATGTTGTATTTATTATAAGCATGTATGCGGGTATTATCGGCCCATGATGATGGATCCTATAGGTTTATATTGACAGTTAGGTTGGTTATGGTTATTATTGATATGTATATTTAATAAGTTTGTTAAAAAATAATTTAAAATGGGTATTTGTGGGATTGGTCATTAGTGATGGTATCAACAGTAAAAAATTAGATGGGAATTTAGATACCCAGACTCATCAAGGTATGGGAACTTTTACCCCAAATCATATTAATGTGATTCAATTTCCTCATGGGATGTACATTTTGACACCATAACTTTTTCCACAAGCTAACCTTTCTCATGAGATGGTTACTATGGTGCTCTAACTCTTATGTAGCTCTATTTTGGATTTTGATATCTTATCAAAATAGTTATATTTATTCCACAATAACAACTCAAAGAAAGTACATTAGTTTACATAATGTTTTGGTAAGCATGTGGAAACCAATATCAAGGTTTTATACTTTATTGTTTTTAGTTATAGAATATAAATAAATTATGGATGATTAATTTTTTTCATATCTCATGATTATATTTATTCTCATATATTTCATGAATTTTTATATATAAATTATTATATTAGGGATTCCATTGATGGTGGACAATTAAGTTATGTACTCATGGACTACATACGTATCTCGATGCATGTGTAGTTTCACTTATGTAATTTTTTATGAAAGAAGGTTTATGAGGATAGATGATTGGAAATTTTTGAAACCCAAGATCCAAAAACACACTCTAAGAGGGATTTAAATTGGTTTTTTTGAATTTTTCTTCTTGTATCAAACTTTTTATGATATTTCATCCATTTTTATTAAAGCACATGAAATTTGTCACAATATTAGTACACATACACACACAGAAAAATATAGAAATGAAATAATCACAAACACTATGATTTAACATGGTCCACCGAAACTAGACAAAATCCATGTATAATATATCAATGATGTGTTTATATATCTAATAATCACTAATTTTTATATTTTTATAATAATATTTAAAAAAACCTCACTACTCATAAAAGGTCCAAAAACATTTCCACTCTTACATTCACTACATTCCAAGTGAGATTCATGAAATGGTTATATCAATAAAAAGGTAAAACTAATAATTATACTAGTAAATGAAATAACATCTTATGGTATGTGTGATCTCCACGATGATTTGATCTTTACCACTTAATCATCATAGGTTTGAATAAAAAACTCATATTTCAGTCCTAATATTTAATGGTATTCAGTCCAATAAAATCTCACACTTTTAATAATAGTTTCTTTATAGGACATAAATGTGTATCTCTTCTCGTATATCAAAAAAAATCTATTCTATTATTCTCTTTCATAGATAATAAAAACAATACTCATTAAAGTCAGGTAAAATGAATTCTAATTCAAATTCAAAATAATAACCACTTAAAACATTATATACTTCAAATTCATCTATTAGATAACCTTTGGGTAAACCTCCATAATTAAACTCAATTTTTTCTGATGAATATTGTGCCATAATTCATAAAAATCATAATAATTCTTGGTCATAAATTCTCATCAAATTTAACATTTATTCAAAAATCACAGCATTACCACTAGAATTATTGTGTGATGGTTTGGTTCAACTATCAATTTCTTCCAACTGTAGGTTATGTTGTAGTGTGATAATCACTTCTATGATGTTATGTCTATTTTATCACAAAACAGTTTTTATCTCAATCATCACTACTAGTGCATTTTTTTGTATCATCCTGTAATTCAATAATTTGACCTAACATTCCAATCATGGTGTGATTTATTTATCTAGAAAAAATAGTGAAACATATAACTCTCATGGGGTTCTTATAGTGTCTCAGGACTTTAAAAATATAATTAAATTCTTTTAATATAATCATATATTAATTTCAACCCAGTGATCATTAGGCATAGTGTTTTTGGAAGACTAGGTACATAAAACATCAAAAGAAAACTAAAACATGACATATTTATTTTTATTCTCCTTTGGGAGATCCTAAATCATGTTGACATCCTAAAAACATAGGATAACATGGGGAAATTCATAAAATAAATAAGTGATATAAAAACACAATAAGGGAATACAAATAAAAAGTAAAGATAATGTGTGCGTAAAATGTATAACATGATATCACAAAAAATCTGGCTCAATGGTAATCACATGGGAGAATAACATAAATAACATGGTATCATAATATCATATAATCATAGGAAATGTGGTAGAAGAATATAATATGAAATAAACCTAAGTCAAGGATAACTTCCTAGAAAATATCACATGGTGGAAAAGTCCCATAAAAGATTAGTTTTACTCCCTAATCTCATACATGACGCCTCATGAGACTAATGATTTACCCAATGCATTAGATTGTTATTTAGGTACACCAATCATAACATATTCAAGATTATTTGTTCCAAAAATTAAAATCAATCATAATCCATAAACATAATAATTTCACATGTAAAGAAATGGGTTTCATAATCTTTCATCATATCATAATCAAAGGAAATTTCAAAATAAAGTCATTTGAGAGATGAACATAAGGAATGTATTACCTCGTAAAATGGAGGGAAAATAATATAGGTATATATGTGATAGACATATATAAAAAATTTATAATCAATACACATCATCAAAAAATTTCATCATTTATGAACATTTCTTTAAATGATCACATGGAATATTTGTTAAGGAGAATAATATTTTCAATTTGAAATCAATTATCTAAAATATAAAACATTCAAAAAAAATTAGAAGAAAATTTATTTTAAAATAATCCTGGAAACTATTGAATGAATCATAAAATTATTGAGGGTTCATTATGGAAATAAATTTCATTCATTTTCTATAAGTTAAAAAAACCTTTCGTTCACACTTTTGTAAAAATTAAAAAAAACAAGCTTTTTCAAAAAACAATAGAATGATTCATTTTAAACCATTTTTAAAATGGTTAAGCATAGGAAAAATGTATTTAATAAGTAATTTTATAATAAAAAATATTCTTTAAATCATTTTATGGAAAATATTTATATGTATGAAAAGGTATTTTTGACCAAAAAGAGAAATAATTTTTTTTCTTAAAAACATTTTCTCGATAATTTTAAGAACCAAAGAGAGTAAAATTGTATTATTACATGAAAATTTCATGAATAAAAATAATATAATAAAATTAATATTGTTTATTAAACATTGGTTAAATAATTTTCTTTAATGTAAATTCAAGCATAAACAATCCCAATTAAAATGAGATTGGAGCATAAACCCTTACTACTTTAATAACTTTTGAATCATAACCCCATGAAAGAAATAGATTAAATAGAAAAATTAAATACCATGAATATGTTTATATTAATTATATAACATACTAAATGATCAGTACATACACCTCATTAAAATAAATAGGTGTATAATACCAAATATATCTCAATAGAGTGGAATTTTAGTTAAAATATCTTATAAAGATCTTATCGTTGAAGTAGGAATTAATAAATGGATTTATTATGTGTATAAAATGTAAATAAATATAAAATAATAAAAATATATGAAATTCATAATCTTAAAATATCAAAGACAGTGAATAAGTAATATAACCCAACGAAAAGAAAATGAGTTATGAAATTCCTTGCCACTTGGTAACTTTCAATTCAAATATCCTTGGATAAAATAATTCAAATTGAAACATAAAAAACCATTAATTATGAAGGATTTAGGATATTAAATTTATAATGGGTATTATAAAATCCATATAAAATAAATTTCTCTATAGTATTAAAATATTCCTCAGTGAAAGTAAATTGAGGCGAATTCCTTTATGGTTTAATAAATTTCTAAATTAGAAATGCATGAAAGATAGTAAGATTTAAGTTTAAATTAAAATACCATGAGTGATAATAATACATGATATTAGATTTTTAATTTTCAGTATATGAACCTTTTAGTATTAAATAGGTTCGTGTGAGAACATGTGTCTCAAATAAGGAAGTTTTGAGATGAAAACTCTCACATAGAGTCCAGACTTTGTCATGTATGTATTTTATCTAATATATGATAAACTTATATAAATTATTTATTTTATTAAAAATATTTTTAATGTTTAATCCCTTATAGTAAAACTATTTAATTCAATTATTTTAATGATTTATTTAATTACTTTATCAGTTATGTCCATATCGGGTGTTTTGAGGATGCTTAGTTCATTATTTCATAAAAGAATTGATGTATTGATCATGTTCAAATGGGTAGTTATTACATCATATTCAGAATAATAATAATGAAATAATTATAATTTTTATATAAAAATTATACTTTTAAAACTAACCATGAATTATGGTTATGAAAAATGAATTATGTTACAATTATAGAGACGGTAGGGCACACGTATGCATTTGTAACGTTTCTATTTTTCAATGATCATGATATAAAGAAGGGAAGTACTATTTTATCTTTAATAGATGATAATAATATTATAAAATTAATATTATTTCTTCAAATTAACTTGCATATACCATCTTTGTGATCTGGTAATAAAAAACGAATCATATCTATTCATGAGGCAGTAGTCTGATGTACAGACGAATGACGTTATCATTTTACAATGGATGGTACTGTGAAAAGTATATGAAATATTAATTTTACAGAATTATTAATATGTAACTAATATAGTATATAAAAATTAAATCCATCATCATAAATATCCATGAGAGGTGATGATGGATAACGAATTATATCACTTCGTGAAGAAGTAGTTTGTCATACACATGACTGATGGTTTCGTTCCCCATTTTGTGGAAGAAGCGATTGATGTAGGTTATTCCATTAACATAATAACATAATAGTATATGGAATGTTATGATGTTATTATATCATCCTTATTTTTTAATATTAAATGTATTTGGTAGAAGAAACAAAATAAATTTGATCGGTTTGGAAGGATTCCTCTTCATCGGAGCAACTCTTTAGGATTATACGTAAAGCCTCCATAGATATTATTTCTGATAAAAACATCATATAGGATGTGTAAAGGTTATTAAGGAGATTATTTTAGCAGTTATAATCTGAACCACAATTCATTATATTTTTAAATAGGATAGGAGAGTGGGTTCCCTTTTATAAGTGTGGGAGAGGACACACTTGGATGTTTTTAAATGAAAAGATCATACCCATGTTTTACACATGCCAAAAGGATCCAAAATGGCTCATTATAAAACCTTAGATGATATATGGTCCAAATATAACCATAAAATAGTATTTTATCATGATTATAGATCATTTTAACCCTTATCATTTTAGTTTAACCCCTAAAAACCCCTTTTACCCTTAACTGCAGTAATTAATTTTTACTCTTTTTACTATTCATCATAACCAAAAAAAATATGAACTTATTATATAATATTAATTATGATTATTAAAAATATGGAATCATTTTTTATAAATTCAATTCCCAAAATTATTAGTATTTAATTTAAAATTAATCCTACAGACGTGATAAAAAATTGTTTTCCAAAGAAAATGTTTTAATAAGTATAAAATGTTTTTATATCGAAATTAAAAATAAAATTAATTAAAATTAACTAAATTGGATTAATAATAATATAATTTATATGATTTCACATTTAAAAAATTTTGAAACAAAATATAATTTTTTTAATTATTTAAATGAAAAGTCAGTTTTCAATAAAAACCAATTTTTTCACTTTTCATTAAATATTATAGAAATTAGAAAAATCCCAAAAATTCAACCTAAGATAATTTTCACATTTTGATTCCAAAAATTCAATCATCTTTTTAAATTGATTTTCAAAAAATGGGAAAATCAGTTTCATTATTTTTTCACAAAAATCAAAAAAAATCATTTATAAAGAAAACATATTTTTTAGAAGAATAAAATGTTTTCATATAAAATTGAGTTTTTAATTTATAAGAATTTATCCTTAAATTTATATTTATTAATAAATTTACATATATTTCATAAATTAGACAATACTATTCATACCTTCTAATTGAATGGCTAATTTATATCAATTACATTTAAATAATAATATTTTAATATTACATCATGGTTTGATTATACTCAGTGTTTTATGCTATATACACTATCAAATATTTTTTTATTTTAAAATATTTGGTTGTTACATTATACACTCTAAAATAAATTTTATCCTATTAATTTGAACTTTTTTCTAGTAATCGATGGATTGAAATTTGAAAATTACTTTGTGGAAAAGGGATAATAAAACATCCTCTTAAAAATAGGGAAATGGAAATACAAAGGTCATCACTTAACTAGGATTCCATGTAATGTCCCGGCCTATGTACCACATGCTAGTGCCCCAAGCCGAACCACGACATGACCTCCGGTGTGCCTCCCCATATGCTAGAGGTTACCGATTAGCATTGGGTGTTTGATATATCAGTCATTGGGAGACTATACCCTCTTTGTTAGAGTAATACACCAATGAAAAATAAAAAATAATAACTGAATAACATATAACCAAAAATAGAACAGTATCATTATCATAAGATAACCAAAACTGTAAATACAAAATCAAAACTAAAGAATAAAAATACTCCATGTTAATGTACATGTCAAGTGTCTAAAATGAAAACTCAAAATAAAGACACCTATAACTCCCCAAAGTGATTCCATAATCATTTCTAGTTCCCTCTTCCATGATTAATCCAAAATAAGTCAACAAACATATGGCCTTTTACCATTTTCTGTCCATAAAACACAGTCTACTCAAGTACCGATTAGGCAGCCCGAGTAGGGTGTGAGTACAACTCAGCAGGCCACCACCAATGGTGTCTAAAACAATATATAGTATATAAAAGTGTATTTATTTCTATAAATAATAAAATATGAACAATAATGTAAACATTTTACATTTCTTTCAATTAATATATATTTAACCACATAACAATTGGGTTCCCAAGGACACCCGAACTCTCAATAACTTCTTCGGCCGATGTTGGAGTCTAAACTATCCATAATAAAAAATAATATATATGAATGTAATTGTCACCATTGATTATCACAATTCGTTTCTAAATAAAATCCATAAAACATTCAAATTATTTTTTCATGAGTAATGTGTACATGGGGCTCTAACCGCTAGGGTCTAATGAGAGTGAGACTAAACAAAGCATAATTGAATTCTTGGGAAAGGGTAAAAGTTGTCACAGCTATTTCCTTGGCCCAACTATAAAAGATCTCATGGTATATTAGAAATAAAAATGTAATCTCTCATGGTCTTCCTCCTAGGAGGATCTCATGGTCCTTTAGATGTCAAAATGGAAACTCTCATAGTCTTCCATGGGCAATCCCTCACTCACACACCAATTAACCCATGTGCTGCTTCCTGACAACATAATCAAAACCATGTTATGTATAACAAATATTCATTTCACGAATCATTCTACTAATTAATTCAATAATTAATTAATCTTACCCATTTCCATTGATTAATCCAACAATTAATTAATCATACCATTTCCATTAATTAATATAACGATTAATTAATCACATCAATTTCATTAATTAATTCAAAAATTAATTAATCACCCTGATTCCATTAATTAACCCAACTATTAATTAATCAAAAAAATCCCTTTAATTAATTTAATAATTAATTAATACAATCCAACAATATCAAAATACAATAATTAATTCAATAATTAATTATTACCATTTACGATTCATCATCTAATAATTAATTAAACAATTAACTATTCTAATTCATTATTCGACATTAAAAAATTAATTAAAATATTAATTATTCCAATTCACAATTCAAAATTTTATTAATTAACTCAATTATTAATTATTCTCCAAACCCCACAATTTCAATATATTGATCCCTTAATTAATTAATTCACCAAATTAATTAATTCAAATTGGAAATTTAATTTCTAACCAAACACTATAAATTCTAAAATTACATACATGTAATTTAAATCAATACTATTTTATTTGAATAATAGATCACCTCCCTCAATTCATCGATGAAAAATCACCCAACTGAAATCCTCAACAATTCAGTGGAGTAATGACATAAAACAATATCTGGATCTATAACCTAAATAATGATTGAATAATAAATGATGTCTTAAATATAGATCTAGATCTACAATCCAAGATCTAGATCCAAAAAACTACGTATAGATCTAACCAAAATAGAGAATAACTTCTCCTAATGAAAGAGATCATAAAGGATGAGGAATAGGAAAGAAACCGGGATGAAATACTCTTACTTGGAGGTGTAAAGATCTTCGATCAGAGATTCAGAGAACCAAGAACAGAGGTCGAGGGGGCTTGGAATCTATCTAAGAGCCTCCAAAATTTTGAAAAAGGCATTAGGTTCGAATGAGGGTCAATTTGGTATTAAAATGGGGGTTCGGGACTTTTTAAAACTAATTTTCGGGATAATTTAATTCTCGCTCAGGGTTTGCTGGGAAGGGGCACTCGGTTTCCCCTAACAATGAACCTAAACCATGTTACTCTTTTATAGGGGTGCATGGTTACTCCTAAGAGGGTGAATGGTTTGAAAAATGGTGCGCCAACCATGAAATTACTCTCTATCCATTGTTGCACAGTTTTCTTGACAGGAGTGCATAGTTAGGGAAAACCATGCGCCAACCGTTCACTACCATATTTTTTCCATTTCTCTCAAATTTCCACCCAAACACACCCGAAGGTAAATCCCAAATAAAAGGTACATTACAGAAGTCAAAAGAGTACCTAAAAATGATCGTGAGACAACTCTTAAAAAGTTTGGGATCATATAATCTCTAAACCTTATAACATCTCATTCTTGAGCTACACTCCCTTGATTCTTTAAGATTATGAGTCAAAAGGATTGGTAAATTGAACTCTTATATTCTCTTCCCTTTCCCATGTTTCCTCTTGCACACGCCCATGTTTCCATAATACATGAACTATCGATATGTTATTTCCCCACAACATTTTTTCACTACAATCCAACACACATATCAGATGATCCTCAAAGGACCTATCTATCTTAAATTCAACATCATCCACCTCGATCAAAAGAGAATGGTTTGGGTGACACCTCTGAAGTGGTCACACATGGAAAACATCATGCATAACATTGTATTTATATGGAATGGAAAATCGGTATGACACTTTCCAGATTCTCTCAACAACCTAAAATGATCCAAAAAAACCTTAGAACCAACATTCTCTATCTCAATATAATACAGTTACGCAATCTAGTAAATGCCCAAAGGGACACATGATTTCCCAATGTGAACTCTAGGGGTCATAGACATTTATCAGCATATGACTTCTATGTACTCTAGGTTGTAGCCATATATTTCTGAATCACCTGAACCTGTTCCAACATCTCCTACATGACGGTTATTCCAAATAATTCTAACTTAACTACATCTATCTAGTGTAGAGGATATCTGTATATCCTACAATAATTTTCCTCATATGGTTATATCAATATTGTTTCTTAATAATTTTTTTATAGGAAAACTCCACCAAAGTTATGTGCTTCTTCCAAGATCCTCCAAAGTCTAGGAAATGTGATCTCAGCATATCCTTAATAACCTATATAGTATCCTCTTACATCCCATCAATCTATGGGTGGAAATTCATAATCAAATAAACCTACACACCAAGAACCTTCTATAAGAAATACTGAAATCATGAGGTAAAGTGTGAGTCACGGCCTCAAACTATAGTCCCTGACAGTCTGGGCAGATGGACTATCTCCCAAACATATAAATCTTCACTCTTGTTCACTGAGGAAGTCTCCGATAGAGGAAATAAATCTGTTAATTTTTTCCATCTGTCCACAACAACTGAGATAGCTTCATTATTATGAGGAATCCTTGGGAGAACCCCCAAAAAGTTCATAATAACGTCATCCAATATCCATTCTATAATGGGAAACAGATTTAGTATAGATCTAGGTCATTGATTCTCAGTCTTAACCTGCTAACAAGTGTAGCATCATGTCACAAATTAAGTTATTTACTTTTTCATTCCCAACCACCAGAACTGTTGTCGGAGGTCATGATACAAGTTTCTCACACATGGATGTACCACCCACTTTGTGGTATGAAATTCCTGCATAAAATCATGTCACATTCTTGTAGGAAAAACAAATTTATTCTTTACATGGTTTATTTCATCCTCATCTATGCTCCAATATAAAGGCTATTCCCCACCTTCAAGGATTTCCATCAAGTTCAAGAACTCTGGATCTTCATACTATCTGTCTCTCATCTTGATCAAAAGTGCATACACCATTAAAATTGATATGATAGTCATCTTCTCCTAACTCTCTCTAACCACCACATGAATCTCCGATAGTAGAGTAATCATTTTCCAATCAATAATATTCCCCTAAACATCTTGAGTCTATATTTCCCTACTCAATGTTTCATATACACTATTTCCTTTCTTGGTGTATATGCTAGTTAGAAATCAGACAACTGTGTATACTGAACCCATCTCTGCATCTAGAGATTAAGGTCCCACTACGAAAAGATATACTTCAAGATTTTATAATATATATACATTTTAAACATTTTTCCAATATATAATTACACTAACACTTAAAATCATACACCACTACATCCAACTCAAGTTCATTCATACGGTAGTTTCATTCATGTGGCCTCAACTATTGAGTCCCATATGCCACAAATCGATCTTTCTGTATCAACACTTCTATGAGTCATATCCCATAATCCATAAAATACATCGTAAACTCCTAACCTAGCTTAGGTAGTATCAAGATATATGCCAATGTCAAGTGGCACTAAATGTGGAACTTCTTGGTCAAGCTTGAAAGCATCCTCACAAGATTCTGACCATTCAAACCTTATCCCCTTCCTGGTCAATCCTGAATGTGGCACTGCCAATTGAAAAAATTCCTAGATTAACCTCCAATAATATCCTGCTAAACCCAATTAGATTTGGATATCAAAATATTTCATGGGATTATCCCAATTAACTATTGCCTAAACATTCTCTGGATCCACAGAAACACCTTCATTCTAGATGATGTGACCCAAGAAGTGTACCTAATTAATACAAAACTAAAACTTAGATATCTTTGTGTATAAATGAATCTCTCTATGTGTACTTAGGATGATGTCAAGGTGTTGGTCATGATCATCATTAGTCTTGTATTATACCAAGATATCATCCATGAATACAATAACAGACTAATCTAGGTACATATGTAAGATTTTGTTCATCAATTCCATAAACACTGCATGTGCATTCATCAACCCAAAATGAATTAGTATGAACTCAAATAGGTCACACCTAATTCTAGAAGTATTCCTTGGTATATTAGGAGTTATAACTCTAAACTGATGATACCCTGATCTCAATTCAATCTTGGAAAAGACACAAGATCCCATCAACTGATCAAACATATCATCAATATGTGGGATAGGATACCAGTTCTTCACTGTCATCCAGTTCAACTTTCAGTAATTGAAACATAAGCAGAAAATCCTACCATCCTTCTTAGAAAACAACACTATTGAACCCCAAAGTCACATACTCTGATAGATAAATCCATTATCCAACAACTCTTATAGAAGAGTCATGAGTTATTGACGCTCTATCGGTGCCATTCTATATGGTGAAATTCAAACTAGATAAGCCCCCAACATGAGCTCAATAGTGAATTCCACATCTTTCTCATGTGGAAACCCTGATAATTATTCAGGAAACGCATATTGAAACTTATACACTATGGATGGAAGAAAATATTTCATCACACCTCCATCATCTAGTAATAGACTTGCAACTTGGTTTGTGATCTATCCTAGTTACTGAGTAATTGGACCTGGTCGTCTTTCCTAGATTTCCCACTCTCCTGGGTGAAAGTAATGGTCTCCCTTATGAGGCTTAAAAGTCACTCTCCTCTAGTAAAAATCAACATGAACTTGTTATTATACTTACCAATACATACCAAAATTAGGCTGAATCCTGACATATCAATAATATAAGGATTCCACATAAAGCGATGCTTATTAACCTCAGGAGAACACCCCATGTACAAGCCAATATATCTCGACCTTACTCCCAATGGTGTATCTATCATCATTACCCCACTCACAAAATCCATCTCTAGACTCAAAACAATTAAAATTTTTGTAGATATAATGGAATGAGAGGAACCAGTATCAAATATGGCACTAACTAATGTTGAAGCTACAAGAATAGTACCTCTCACTATTGATGTTCCAGCCTCTCTATCCACAAATGTAGAAATATTTGCAAGTAAATGTCATACCCTTATTCCATGTGATTCAGTATAAATCCTTTTAGCTAAACCACCATGCCGGTATGGGTGCTCCTGCCCAAAAACCCCCTATTCACTATCTCTACCACCTAGACCTGTAGAAATCAAACTGTCATACTAAAATGGTACATAAGACCCCCTTCCTGCCCTTTGATTCTGTATATCTCCTCCATCACTAACCACATATTGTGGATTCTTTTAGAACCTCTGTAGATGTATCATCTTCCCGCAACCTTGGTACTCTACTGGTTTTTGAGTAAAATGTTTCTAGAAGTGTCCCGACCTACCACACTAGTAAAAACCACATGAGAAAGGCATTGTGTAACTAGTCCTTACATCTGGATACTCTTATTTACACTTCTCTCAGAGAAATACTCAAAAAGAAATTTCCTACTCCCAAAATTCGAACCTCTTAATCATGTCAAATAAGAAATCTATCCACCATTGGAATATTTCTTTAGGTTCTTCTTAGATATGATATCCTAATTCACCACCTTTAGAAACATCTTCAGTATGAATATTTTTACCTAGGACTTAATTTCTCTCTTAATTCTTCCCTAAAAATGCTTTTACATAGTATCGTCATCTACTATAAATCCTAGAAAAAAGTGATGAAAGTATATAAATCATCCATCATAGTCCATCACTTACGTACTCCCCTGATTAAACCTCAGGAACTCAGGTTATCTCTCTTATCTCAGTGTGTCTGGATAAAAGTCCTCCATGAACTTCTCTTGAAATTTCTTCCATTTCATAGATTACAGATGTCCATCTCGAGTCTAGATGTCCCACCATCTCTTCACCTAACCAAATAACGTATAGGTAGAAAATTTTATTCCCTTATTAGCAGGAGTCTCCAAGTGGTCATGTATAGTCTAGATAGACTCAACCCAGAACTCTACTCCTTCAGTTCCACCCACTATAGTAAAATTCTAAGGGTGTTGTATATGAAACTCCATTATCAGAACATACATGCTTTTCAAAACCCTCCCTGGGACTCTTTCCATGAATTTCATGAAGTGTGTGAAGTTCTCACAAAAACTCTCCCTTACATCCTCAACTGGAACTATTGGTGCCTTAGGTTCCACTACTGGTGTAGCATCTCCAGACATATCCTCGTTGCATCTTCTCAAAAAGCATTGTAGTAGAGGCACATATCTACAATTCCAAACACACATCTTAGGACTCAAAAAACTACTTATCACATTTATATAAGAGGAAAATCACAAAAATTCACATCAATTTTTTTCTCTAAACCTCACCATGTAGAAAAAGATGATTTGTTATCACTACCCTTACCCATCCTACACCAAGGTCCTTATTAACAAGGGTAAACACATTATAATTATTTACATTCCATTAGAAAGACATTTATTAATATTTTTCATCATTTTACCATTTTCAATTTCATATTAGGAATAATTTTCAATTCAATTTAACATATAGGGGGAAATAGTTCAAACTAAACAACTTACCCAAAACCAATTTTTCTACACGTGCCTAAAATGATGAAAATAAAAAAAACCCTGAGTGCCTGGAATGATTCATGAATACTCAACTCTCTTGCCTTGCCGGTCCATGACTCACGGCTCATAAAATATAAAAAAAATATCTAAAATAATAATCACATCACACAACAAGTGAGTCATGTAAGGGAAAATAATATCCAACTATAACAACACACATCAATAACATCAATCATACACTTGGTACTTGGGTTTTCCACATACATGGGTTTAAAACTCCTATGAATGAGCTCATGTCCAAGGCCCAACTCTCCGTAATCTCCTGAATACCTTTCCCATATAGTAAGAGAAAATAAAATAAAATAAAACACTTATAATACCACTTTGTATCTTCCTGGCATGGGTTCCATGCCCCAGTGCAATGATCCAAACTGCCACATGACCTTAAGTGCACCTCTATAAATGTTGAAGGATGCCAACTAGTAGCGAGGGTCTGATATACCAGTCCTGAAGATACTATGCCCTATTTTTTAGAGTAATACACCAGTGGAAAACAATAAACAATAGCTAAATAACACATAACCAGAAACATAATAGTACCAGTATCACAGGATGACCAAAACTGGAAATTTAGCATCAAAACTAAAGAAGAAAATATTCCATGGAAATGTATTTGTCATTTTTCCAAAATGAAAATCCAAAATAATGACACAAACTACTCCACTAAGTTGGTCTAGAATCTTATATGGTTTCCTCATTTATGATCCGTATTAAATCAATCATCTAATAGAGGGCCTTTTCCCTTTTCCTATCCAGAAAACTCAAAGTCTATTAGGGTACTGATAAGGAAGCCTATGTATAACATGATATCATGAAAGAGAGGGATCAAGGGTAATAAAAAGGGATCATAACATAAATAATATCATATTATAAGATCATTTAATATTAGTTAATGTTGAAAAACATATAACAAGACATAAAAATGAGTCAATGAACGATTCATCGGCAATATCACATGCTTTACAAAGTCCCGTAATGGATTAGTTTTATCCCCTAATCTCATACATTGCACCTCATGAGACTACAGTTTTACCCAATACATTAGTGCACTATCTTGGTGCACCCATAATATCATTTTCATGATTATGTGTTCCATAAAATGAAATCAATAATTAAGCATAAACATCATAATTATCTACGGATTGAAATGGGTTTCATAATCATTCCTCATATCATCATCAAAGGAAATTTCATAATAAATTAATTTTAGAGAAAAACATAAGGAACGTATTACCCCATAAAATGGAGGGAGAATAATCAAGGTATATATGTGAGATACATATATAAAAAATTTATAAGAAACCCCTAACATCAATTGTTATCATCATTGATGAAAATTTATTTCATAGATTATATTCAATGTTTCTTAAAAAATATATTATTCTCTGTTTGAAATCACTTATTTTAAATATTAAAAATTCAAAAATATTATGAAAAAAAATTATTTAAAAACAACCATAGAAACTTTAAAATTATTCTTCAAAGTATTTAGTATTCATGCTGGTATTAAATTCTATTCATGTCATATAAGTTAAAATAAAACATTCCTTTCTCACTTTTGTACAAAGTCAAAAATGTACCTTATTCCTAAAATAAAAAAAAGAGTAATTTTAAAATATTTTTAAAAAATTAAAACATGGGTAAACAATAATTTAATAAATCATTAGGGAATAAAAAATATTATTTAAAACATTTTAAGGAAAATATATATAAGGAAGAAAAATAATTTTTGACTAAAAATAAAAATATTATAGGGTTTTTTTAAAAACATTATCAATCATTTCAAGAACCAAGGAGAGGAGAATTGCACTATTATGTGAAAATTTCTTGAATAACTATAGGATAATAAAACTAAATGTTTTTTTTAGAAAATGATAAAATAATTTCCTTCAATGGAAATTCAGGCATAAACAATCCTGATTAAGATGAGATTGAAGCATAAACCCTTACCGTTTTGGTAAATTTTGAATAATAACACCCATGAAATAAATAGCATAAATTGAAATATTAAATACCATTAATATACAAAGATTTATGATATAACATATCAATGGGGAAGATTATACTCCTTATTAAATTAATAAGTGCATAATACCAAATATGTCCCAATAGAGGGAAAATTAAGATGAAATATCTTATAAAGATCATACCATTGAAGTGGGGATTAATCAATGAAGTGATTATGTGTATCAAATTTAAATACATATAAAACAATTGTAAATAAAACATAAAATACTGAAAATAAATTACATGCATAATCTTATAATATTATAGCAACGAATAAGTAATATAACCTAATGAAAAGAAATTGAGTTATGAAATTCTTTACGAATTGGTAAAATTTAATTAAAATACCCTTTGAATAAATAATTAAAATAGAAACCTAAAATACCATGATGTATTAATGATTCATTATATTACATGAAAACAACATATATATGAAATTGGTGAACAATATTAAAATATGCATCAATAAAATGAAATTGAGACAAAGTCCCTTACGGTTTAAGAAACATCATAATAAAAATATATTGAATGAGGGGGAGCATTATGTTTATGTTTAAATAACATTAATATGAATAATACATGATTTTAAATATTAAATTCTTATTTTATACACCTTTTAAAAGAAATTAGGTTCAAAAAAGAACATGTGTCTCAAAAAAGGATATTTTGAGACGAAACCCCTTACCTCGATTCAAGACATTGTCATGTATGTATTTTATCTCGTATATAATAAAATTTTAATAAATATTTGTTTTATTAATAAAATTTTATAGGTTTAATACCTTATTGTTAAACCCTTTACTTCGTTTATTTTAATTATTTATTGAATTACTTAGTCAATTATGTCCACATTGGGTGTTTTGAAGGCGCTTAGTTCATAATTTCAAAACATCATCGGTGTTTTGACCATAGTCAAAGGATAAATTGTTCCTTAATATATAGAATAATTATTATGAAATAATTATCATATTTATAAATTAATTATTCTTTTAAAAATAACAATGACTTATGGTTATGAAAAATTAACTACATTACAATCATGGAGATAGTACGTCGTACGTAAGCATGGTTAACATTTCCATTTTTCAATGATCATGAAGGAAAGAAGTAAAGTGTTATTTTATCATTAAATAATTATAATAATATCCTAAATATCATATTATTTCTTCAAATTCACTTATATATACCATCCATGTGATGTGATAATAAAAAACGAATCACATCGCTTCACGAGGTGATAGTTCTCCATACACACAAATGACTTTATAATTTTATAGTGGATTGTAATGTAAGAAATTATATTATATATTAATTTTATAGAATTATTAGTTTTTCATAAATATAATATATAAATATTAAATTAATCATAATTAATAATCTTTATAGATGATGATGGAAGACAAATTACATCAGTTAGTGAGGTGGTAGTCGGCCGTACACACGAATGATGGTTTTGTTTCCAATTTGATGTAAGATGAGATGGATGTTGGTTATTAAATTAACATAATAACATATCATTATATGGTAAATAATTATTTTATTATATCATCATGATGGAATAATTTTCTTAAGGAGTTTTAATAAGAAATAAAACAAAGATGCTCAGTTAGGAATGATACCTCTTCTTTGGACCACCTCTTTAGGATTATACCTAAAGACACCCTATATTATATTTATAATAAAAAAGGGAATCTAACATGTATTTATAAAAAGTTATAAATTAATTTTTTCTGGTTATTGACAAAATAAAAAGGCATTATAGTTTAAAAGATGAGAGGATTGTAACGTCACAGACCTGGATGCCACTAAACGATGCCCTGAGCCTGGTTGGCCACATGGACTCGAGGGTGTCTCCCCAAATGACAAAGGCAAGAACCTCGAAGCAGGGTCCTAGGGTACGTCTCTAGGGATACTATTCCCTCTTAATATAGTGTAACATAGTGGAATAATTGTAATAGTCAAATAGAGGAAGCAATAAATCAACCTAATAGAAAATAACCATCCAAAAAATAGTTATATATAGAAATGCCATAACTAATCACATATTCAATTATGATCATGTTCTTTGTCTAAAAATCATACAAAATAGGCATTAAAGCCACCAAGAAGAGAAAAAACTATCCCAACTAGCATCACGAGCCTCATCTCAGTCTTGTTCTCCCCTACTTCTAAGTAGCAGTTAAAACCCTATAGTGTGGAGAATTCCCTTATCAATACCTACACTCATATAATATTTTTGGGTACCAAAGGAAACCTGAGTTGGGTGTAAAATAAAATCATATTAATCCACCACCAATAGTGTTTAATATCATCCAGTTAGTGAATATATAATAATAATAGTGTTCAGGCAGTAATAGAATATGTAAAGGAAGTACTAAAAGTAAACAACCCATAAAGGTTTGGGTTCACATGTATATGCATCCTCTACTACCTACTTTGTCCTTAGTCGGAAAGTATCTGAATAAAAAGTTAGTCCTGTATTAATTTATAAATAAGTCTCAGGTCCTGGAGAATATCCTCTCATCCCACGTAATATATGTGATCAAAATTTTCCTAATTAGACCATCCTGTAAGGTATAAAACTCTAACCAAATACAATATTGTGCATTGGTTGGAAAAATGAATTGTATAAATAATTTAATTAATTATTCAATTAATAACCTGATTCCAACCTTTTTTTCCTTATTTTGAATCCAGGAATCTTTCTAGAAAAAACATGAACCAGACACCTTACAATCCCATCATAGGCATTTCTCATTGGAATCTTAGTATTTCTATGGGTGTGGTATAACGTCATTTCCACTTGATTCCATCCTTAGTGGTCCACTAATGGATCCCAAGTCTCACTCCTATAATATATATAATCATTCCTTTAATTATTTTCTTGTAATTTCATGTAAAAAGTTCAAGTGTCACTCGATCTTATGTCGGTAATCCCTCTTAGTTTGTCTTTAGTAGTCCACTAGGGAGTACAAGTATCACTTGGGCGTATATATGGTGTCATAAAAATGATTCCATCTATGGAATTATTATATAAACATATGTTTCACCCAAGGAATATAATAAGAATTCAATAAATAACATTTAATTATTTCAAAGCTCATCACCATGATCATTCAATTAAACCTCACATCATAAAGTGGCTCAAAGGAAGGGGTAAGCTTAGAAGTCTTAGCCTCTTAATTATCTCATGTGGACATTTCATTATAAAAGGAAACTTATGATTAAGAAATCAATTATAGGGACATATCCTAGGGACAAGTTATTCCATTTCCTTTCCTTAATCAATTCAAATTACAATTTATAATTCATCATTTAGCATCCCATAGCAAGGGGTAAACAACACACATTAAAAGTGAACAATCTATATTCCACCCATGGTGGTCTATTTATTTAAATAATGAACCCCAGGGGTGGTTCCAATTTAATTTTAATAACCTTTAATCATTTATAAATGGGTCTCATAAAGTACATTGGTCATACCTATCAATTATAATCATAGGAATAAATTCCATTACAAGGGTGTCGCTCAGAAAATCTGGTGTGTGGCACAAAGGAATATATATAAACACCCAGAATTTAAGGAAAAAGAATGAGACCACCTTCCATATGTATATAGTGGATTGTTACTCTAGATAAAACTCCTAATTTGACTCAGATCAGAAGAAAAATGAAGAACAGAAGAAAACAATGAAAATAGGAAAAATTGTATTGCACCTAAATAGTGCAATTGATACAAATAAAAATGAATAATGGTATAAAAGGAATAGAGTATTCACCAGTGTGGATCCAATTAGATGAACAGATCTCAATTCTGAGCTCGAACGATGAAGATCTCCCAAATCCTAGTTTAGGCTTCAAAGCAACTCTCAAATAGGGCTTGTCATGACCAATCCTAGTGGAGCCTATTCCGTGACTCCCCAAGAACACCTCCAATAGGCCAACGGCTGGTGACTAGCACTGAGTAGAATTTTAAGTAACATGGGAGGCATTTCTTATGTACATGTATACACACACACATCTCCAAGACCATAAAATGTTGAAATGTAAAAACCGCTAAGTAAACAATGCATTCATACCACTATATCCCACAACCAGAGTACAACAAAATGTAATGTAAAGTAAATAGGTCAAAATACAAGCCCATTAAAAGAGTGATTAACCACAAGTACAACCTATATGAAAATTGTAGTAGTAATACTATATGAAATCCACAAGAACACACCTTGGTATTTCCAGTCTCACAAAGCACTATCTAGTCTAGGTCCTCCTAGGACTCCGTTAAAGGGTTGATTATATGCACAAGAAATGACATGTGTGAGAAAGGCCCATGTAGGGGTGAGTATAACAATATTTAGTAGGACACTCTAAAACCACAAAGAAATATAACAAAGGAATGTACAATCATCTCTAAATAGGTATATTCCTACATCACATACAATAATAATAATAAGATATTGTCAACCAAGACATATAGTCTAGAGGTAAGTTATAACCACTTTGTACCAGTAGTATAAATTCTTCTCAAAGATTCCATGAAACACTAATATGGGAGAACACACTCCTGAGGATGATAGAACTGGTGAAATCCATCAGATAAGGAATACTCATCGAGTCTCACCATGAGAGATATACCCTGATAGATCTAAATAGATATATGATACAATAGATGAGGATAATAGCCAAGCCAATGGGGTGAGACCAGAAACTCAATATGGGTTAACCATCTATGAAGAGGATCTTCACCCACATAGTGTTAGTCACATTGATACCAGGAACACCACCTAGGGCATGATGAAATTAATGGAGGATCATGCTTTTGGCCTCTTGGTGAATTCCAGTAACTCTATCTAGAAAGTAATGCTGAAGTGATCTTAGTCCTATGAGTAGGAAATTATTTATATCAACCTTTATAGAAACAAGGAAGGGGATGCACTCTAATGAAACATGTCCAATACATAGAGGAAATTTGGATCAAGCCATGTAATAAGGGGTGCACAACATGTATTAGGGTCACACGTTGTGTCCCTTGACCCTAGGTATAGCCCATGTACAAAAGCTCATGTCATTCCAAACCATGTCATGTAGAATATGGGTACACAGTGTTTAGTAGGAGACACATGCCATGTCCATCCATCTGGGGTTTTCCCTTGTACTCTGGCCATGTTCCAAATTTATGGCATTAACCCATGTATCCTTAATCGTCTACGAGTACACGGGGTAGTCCATGTAACCGGTTCAAGATATGTTGTATGGGGGTTTCACATCGTGTGGGAAACCTGTGTACTTCACCCCATGTTTGTGTACTTCCCATGTACATGCTAAGTTTTTCAGGGATGAACAGACACTGTGTAGCTGAGACTACACATCATTTGTATCAAATTTTTCCAAAAATCTGAGTTCTTTATCCTCTCACACTGATCGATTTCTGGATCTTTCTCTACTACTCAATTCACCTTGAAATACTAGATTTAAGGTCTTCTGGTCCCTATAACACTGAATTTATGGGATTTAGGCCTTCAAATGACTCAGAAAATGTGATCATAGACTTTATTAATTATTGATGAAGAATGTAGATTTAGCACCCACCATCATTCAATCCTCCGCCGTACCCACCATCGCACCTTCATCGAGTCATCTCTATGATGGGTCTATAGAGTCGGATCATTGCACCACAAATCGATGTCGCAACAATTGATTTTTCAATGTTGGGGGAAAAATGAATACTGCACATGAACAACGCAATAAATCGAGGGGGGAGCACAAGGAACTATCCCAAGGAACAAACTTCATCCATTGTTCATTCCATCCTTGATCCATTCTCGTAGGAATGATGAATGAATAAAAAAATCTCCATGCCCAAATCCCGATAAACCCCACAAATAGTATCCCATCCTGCAAGCATGATCGATCTGTGGGCTAATATATTTGTGGATTGGTCCAAGATCACCATAGGAATAATGAAATTAAAAAGAAGAATAAAAATAACACATCCTACCTAGATTTTGGATCACTCGCTAACAAATATTAGTTGTCACGTCATCACCATTGGAAAGATCTTTACATAATGATGTTCATCGATCTCTAATTTGAAGTTCTATCATCGCCTACCGAAAGGATTCTCTAGATCTCTCATTATAGGGAATCCAAAGGATTCCATGGTTATGAGCCAAGCCTTAGATCTCTTCAAAAGGGTTTTTTTAAAATAAACCTATCACTATGTCACTGCGTCAATGAAACAAAAAATAATGTAAATTTTATCAATTTATTTTATTAATTTAAAATGATGATGATGAGTTTCTACAACTGACCTGTGTTGACCAATGTTAGATCGAGCCAAGGGAAATAAATAGTTCCGAATTCAATTTTCTCCTCATATTTCTGATCTAGGAATCCATTTAGAAGTTATTCCAATTTATTAGGAAAACTTCATGCACATGCTATTTTATACTTTTATCATTTTTCAAACAATTGTTTCAGGAAAAATGGGCCTCAGAATTGCACACCTTCTCATGGAATTTTCATGAATTTAATATATATAATATTTAAAAATAATACATGGAAAATTTGGGACATTAAATTCTTCCAACATTAGGGATTTATGTAAATAAAATTCTAAAACCAGGGATACTCAAAAGGATGAGGGTACTGAGCATAAATGTGAGCCTCTAGCTCCCAAGTTCTATCATAGGAATTCATGTGATTCCACCATACACAAACTAAATTAATTGATCTCCCATTAAGTATCCTCTCATGCTGATCTTTAATCTCCACTGGGTACTCAAAAAAAGTCCCGATATCCTTGATTTCAATCTTGCCCCAATCGATGGCGTACAATGGGTCAAGCACATACCTCCCCAGCTGCGTCAGGTGTAATACATTGTGTACCCAATATAATTGTGGGGGTAGATATAAGAGGTATTACACCTCTATAACTCTACATAGTATCTAAAAGGACCGATAAACCTCATAGATAACTTTTCACCCTAACCATATCTCCATAATCTACATCGAGGAGAAACCCAAAGGAACACATGGTCTCCTTCCTTGAACTTCAAAGGCATCTATCTCCTATTATCATAAGACTTATGAAGGCTCTTTGAAGTCCTCATCTACTCTTGGATGATTGGAACCTTCTATGTAGTATCTCTCACCAACTATAGGCCCATCAGTGCTAACTCTCCTGGGTCAGTCCCACAAAGTGGTGACCTACAGTGTCACTCATTCAAAGCCTTGAATTGTGTCATAACTATGGTGGAATGGAAGCTGTTATTGTATGAAAACTCTACCATTGGTATGTGATCCTCCCAACTACATCTAAAGTCTAAAATGCAATCCCGTAGAATTTCCTCCAGAACTTGAATGGGCTGCTCCGTCTAGCCGTCCATATTTGGGAGGAATGTTGTGCTCAAGCGTAAATGGGTCCCAAACATCTCTTGTAATCTCTTCCACAACTAGGATGTAATTAATTCATCAATAGGTGATAAAATTTTCGATGTAACTCCATGGATTTGAACTATATCATGCATGTAGAGGCATCCCAAGATCTCCATTAAACTGTGTTCTCTAATGGATTGGATGTGGGCTGACTTGGTGAGTTGGTCTGCGATCACCTATATGGAATTGTTTCCCCTATATGTACATGGTAAACCCATCACAAATTCCATCAATATCCAATCCCACTTCCATTTAGGCACCTAAATGGTTTGATTTAAACACACTAAAACATGGTGTTATTTCTTCCCTTGCTAACAAATAAGGCATCGAGAAACAAACTCAAACACACTTATCTTCATCCATGGACACCAAAACCGACGTTAGAGGTCCTGGTACATCTTCTCCACACCTGGATGTACCAAATATGGGGATGTGTGAAACTCCCTTAGAACCTCCTCTCGCAATGTCACTTACATTGATGTACATCCTCTAAAAAGAATGTTGTGATCCCCACCTTTTGAATATTCATTACGAGCATTCCCTATGGACATCTGAGGATGTAGGGTCTCACAGTTGGTATCTTCATGTAGTACATCCCTGAATCGTTGTAAGAGTGGAGGGGTAATAACCATTTACTAGAGTTAAGATACTCAATATCTATACATAAAGTATAACTGCAATGATGCCAACTACTTGGATTCGTCGTTCAAAAATTGTGAACTAGATCTCTTGCTGAGAGCATCTCCCACTATGTTCCCCTTCACAGGAGTATAGACAGTCTCAAGGTCATAGTCCTAGATTTACTCTATAAATTTCCTTAGTATCATGTATAGATCCTTATAATAGAAGATATACTTGATACTCTTGTTATTAGAGTAGATGAAAAACCACTCACTCATTATGTAGTGTCACTGCATCTTTAATGAAAAGACTATCATTGCAAACTCAAGATCATGGGTCGTGTAGTTCTACTCAGGTGGTCTCAACTAGAATAAAACATTGGTAACCACCACTCACATATGTATAAGACACAACCAATCCTGGTTCCTGATAACTCACAGAATACTACGTACTCAACACCATCCTCCAGCAATCTCAAGATCAGAGCACTCGTCAACCTATGCCTCAGCTACTGAAAAGCCTGCAGGAAATTCCCTAATCACGCAAAACGCTGCCCCTTTCAAGTTAACTCTATCACATGTGATAATATCCTAGATAAATTAGTTATGAATCTCTGGTGATATACTATTAGCTTAAGGAAGCTCTACACCTCCATCACGCTTTTGGTTGGCTCCCATGCTAACACTACCTCAACCTTAGCTAGGTCCACTACCACTCCATCCACTAAGATAGTGTGTCCTAGAAAGTGGACAACCTGATTCAAGAACTGACACTTAGAGAGTTTCCTATATATTTGGTGCTCTTAGAGTACATCCACAATCATCCTTAAGTGTCTCACATGCTCCTCCTCAGATGCCAAGTATATAAGGATATCATAGATAAAGACTTCCAAAAACCTATCTAAGGATGAAATATTCAGTTCATGATTACCATGAACACCGCTAGGGAATTCATCACACCAAAGGGAATCACCAATCACTCATAATTACCATAATAACATCTAAATTCCATATTCAGTATATCATCATCCCGTACTCATAGCTAGTGATAGCCTGCTCTGAGGTCAACCTTCGAGAACCATCGTGCACCTTTCACCTGATTAAATAGGTCATTGATCCTCTGTAATGGATACTTGTTCTTTTTTTTCATCTGGTTCAAGTTTCGATATTCCAAAAAAAACCTTAATATATCATATGCCTTTTTTGAAAATAAAACTGGGGTTACCCAGGGTAAAACATAGGATCTCACAAATACCTTTCTATTCAAGTATTCCAACTGAACCATTAGCTCATGAATATCTTCAGGAGCCATCTGATATATTGGTTCAGATATTGTTTCCATCTCAATATGTAAATAAATATAGAAGTCTATATCCCATTGGGGAGGTAATCATGGAACATCTTCAGGAATTATGAACTTGTGCTCTTACACCACTGCTATAAACTTGAAGTTCAAAACATCTGTTGTGTCGAGGGTCAGGCTACCCAACTGATGAGTAATTGGATGCACCCTTCTATGAATGAGTCCATCCTATGCTTCCTGGGTTTCCTTTTCACCAACAAAGGTAAACCTCTTACATTGTTATAGACATGTCGCACCCTTTTCCTAAAATAATCAATCTGGGCATGGAATGTAGATAACCAATCCATGCCAAGAATGAATTTGTAAGGCCTTAATAATGCTATTAAGAGATTACAACAGAAACTATCACCTCCTTGGTTCAGGTCACAATTTTGGAACATGTGTGTGATCAATGAGTCTTCTACAATAGGTGTATCCAAGCATAAGGGTCGAGTCAATGGTTCAATCAGAATATCTAGGTATCGAACAAGATATGTGCAAATAAATGAATGTCTAGAACCAATGTTTATCATTACATCAGCTAAAGTATAAAAGAAATAGATCAAACCTAGAATTATTCCTAGAGCCCCTGGGTCATATGCCTTCATTACATGCAATTTTCCCCTACCCTAACATCCATCTCCATGAACATGGTTTGGACCACCTATGGGTGGTGATGGTAGCAAGTCTAAATGTCAACCACCTCCTGCTGCTCTACCAACTCTTCTTCCACATTCACTGCCCTATGGATTTACCTGATCCTATCACTATCTATATCTTAGTGGTCCATACACAGTATCCCTATCAGCATTACAGTGGGTTGGATAATCTTAAGAGAGATGTCCTCTGCCATCACATGAATAGAACCACCTCTCACTCGGCTGATTGGACCAACCCTGTGAGACCTAAACTACAGATCCTCTATATTGGGACCTTTTCTTGAAACATCTTCAAATTCTAGGACCTTGGGACTGATTTTGGATCCTTACTGCCAATGTCTTTTCTCCTACTCACCCATAGTTGACTACCACCAATTGTATATTCTCATTAAAGAGTCTTTCAACTTCCAAATATCACTCAAGAACCCTAGTATATTTTAGAATGCACAGAGGGATAGAGTTATCTCATATGTATCTAGGTAGAACATGCTTGACGATTTGAGCCCTAAAGTTATGATATCAAAACATATCCATCAAGTACCTAGAAAGGTTAATAAAACTCAATGAATAATAATTTATTTTCATGCTTCCCTATTGGAGCTATATAAGCTCCTGTATATTCACAACACTCAGCATAACTGGTGTGAACTCCTCTAAAAAGAGGTACTCAAACTTTGTCCTTGAATGAGTCTCCTCATCGTGAGTCTTGATAGCCAAACTCCACCATCATCCAAATGATCCATGTAGAAGTATCACCTCTAGAACCACCATCAGATATGTTGGTGTCCTGACTAAATATAAATCTCAGTTCACCACCTGAATTCATCCCATGGATGCCTATGGGTTGGGATTGACATGGAACCTGAGGGGTCTCTATAACTAAAAATCTTGAATCACTCTCAATATTTTTCTCCTCGTCTACTGGTATTATGGGTACCATGTGTTACTCTATAGGTGTTGGTATGGATATTGCACCACCTAGAGGTGACATCTGGGGAACTGGTCTCTATATCTAAGCCTCGTCACAAAGGGGGTCATCCTCATGATAAATTTGTTGAATCCTGGTTGGTATGCATCAAAGAGGCATCCTGTAAGAAAACATGATGTACCACGGTCAATGAGTATATCTAGAAAGATTACTCAAGAAGGACATGGAATCACAACCCATTCCAATATGAATCATGTACCATTATTTTCCCTGAAACCAGTGTTTTCATATATCAAGTCAAAATTTATTTTATTAGAGTCCTGGTATATGGATATGTCAACCACCACACCACTAATGGATTCCCTGGCCTGAAATCCAATCACAAAACACATAACAGTATTTCCCCAAACCAATCTCACCGACTCCTGGTGCTAATGTATAACCGACCAGCTCTGATACCACTATGTCATGACCCATCCTAGTGGGTCTTGTGACACGACTCCCAATCCAACCTTCAATAGGCTAGGGGCTGGTGAATAACACCGAGTAGGTATATCACTAACATCGGATGAATTAACTATGTACCTGTATGTACACACACATTTGCAAGACCAAAAAATGTTGAAATGTAAAAACCAATAAGTAAAAATGCATGCATACCACTACATCCCACAACCAGTGTACAAAGAGAAGTAATGTAATCAAGTCCAAATAAAAGACTACCATAATAGTCTGTTACCACAAATCCAACCTGTAAGAAAATGGTACTAGGACTACAATCTGAAAGCTACAGGAACACACCTCGGTCTATCTGGTATCACAAAGCACCATTTGGTCCAAGTCGCCTAGGACTCCATCAAAGGTTAGATCATCGGCACAAGACACGACACATATAGGAATGTCCAGTGTATGGGTGGGTATAAAATTACTTAGTAGGACACCGTGAAACCATGAAGAAATTTAAAAAATTAAAGTACAGTCATATCTACATAGGCATATCTATACATCACATATAATAAGAATATATATATATACTCAACCAAGACACATAGTCTAGAGGTAATTCACAACAACTGTATACCAGAACTAGAAATTCAACTAGAAGATTCCATGAATAACTCATTTGGGAGAACACACTCCTGGGTTATCAGGTCTCACCGTGAGAGAGATACGCTGGTAGATCTTAAGAAAGATATGATACAACATATGAGGATCACAACCAAGCCATGGGGTGATACCAATAACTCAATCTAGATTATCCTTCTATGTAGATGATTGGTACCCATATAGTGTGGGTCACATCGATTCCAATAACTCCACCTAGGGTATGAAAAAATGAATAGAGGATCCTGCTTTGAGCCTATCGGGGGATTCTAATAACTCTATCCAATAAATCTTGAAGAAAATATTGTAGTCCTATGAGTAGGAAATGATTCATACCTACCTTTTTTTAAATAAGGAATGGGATTCACTATAACAAAACTTGTCCAGTACATGGAGTACTAGTGGATAAATCCATGTAAGAAGGTGTCCACGGTGTGTAGTAGGGTCACAAACCTTGTCACTTGACCCCAGGTATTGTCTGTGTACAACATATCATGTCATTACAAACCATGTCATGTAGAATATGTGTACACAGTGTGTTGCAGGAGTCACACTCTATTTCCTTCCATCCAAGGTTTTCCCATGTACTCTAGCCATGTTCCAATACATGGCATCATCATGTGTATCTGTGCTTGTGTACCAGTACGTAGGGTTGTTAATGTAACTGGTTTGATCTATGTCATGTGGGGAAGTAAAAAATGTGTAAGACACCTGTGTACTCCACCTATTGTCTATGTACTTCCCATGTACATGCCGAGCTTCCTAGTGATTAACACACACCATGTAGCCAAGACTACATGTCGTGTGTATCATATTTTTATAGAAACTTGATTTCTTCCCCCGCTCAAGCTGATCGATCTCTAGATCTCTCTCTATTGCTTGGTTCACCTCAAAAAACTAGATCGATGGTCCTATGGTTCCTCCAAAACTGAATCGATGGGATTCAGTCCTTCAAACGACTTTGAAAATGTGATAGTAGGCATCTTCATCATTTTTGAAGAATGGGAATTTGCATCCACCATCATTCAATCCACCGTCGCACTGACTACCACACCTATTCTGATTCGTCCCAAAGTAGGATCTCTAGTTTCAGATCATTTCACCCTGAATTGAAGGTTCAATGATTGATTGTTCATCATTGGGGTAATAATGATGAATATGCACAACGAACACAAGAAATCAGAGGAGAAAAGGCATAAGGAACAATTCTAAGGAATGAGCCTCGATCTTTGTTTGTTATAGCCTCGATATGTTCCCATAAGAATGATGAATTAATAAAAAAACAAATCTCTAGAACAAAATCCTAATAAACCCTGTAAATAGTATCCCATACCACAGGCACGATTGATCCATGGGAAAATCTATTCATGGATTAGTCCATGTTCACCATAGGAATCAAGAATGGGAAATAAGAAACTAAACAACACATCCTACCAGGATTTTGGATCACCCACTGATGAAGATCGGTTGTCGCATCATCACCATTAAAGAGATCTACAGAGAAAGGCATTCATCAATCTTATAACTGAAGTTTTGTCATTTCCTACTAAGATTATTCTCTAGATCTCTCCCTTTAGGGCCTCTAGAAGATACCAGGGTTATGAGCCTAGCCCTGGATCTCTGAAAAAGGGTTTAATTAAAATAATATTGTCGATGTGTGGATGAAATAAAAATAAAATAAATTTTGTCAATTTATTTTATTCATTTAAAATACCTGTGTTGAATTTCTACTACCAACCCATGATGACCAATGTTATGTCATGATTAAGGTAAAGTGCAGTTCTAAATGCAAATTTTTTCATAGATTTCTAATTCAAGAACCCTTTAGAAGTTATTATACTTTTTTAGAAAGAATGTACCTGCATTCTATTTAATATTTTTAATATTTTTCAAAAAAAAAATTTGGGCACATCGGGGCTCAAAATCACACTCTTTCTCAGCGCCTGGTATTAAATTTAATCCATATAATATTTAAAAATAATACCCAAAAAATATGGTACATTATAAGTTTTTTGTCCAATGAATGAGTAAATAAATACATATTTGGGTTTTAAAAGACTCTATGGTAAATTTGGTGAAATTTCCTTAAAATATTGGGCCACATAGTTTGGTTGCACGGTTGGCCAAACTGTGCACCAACCGTGCAGACACTGGTGTAAGTATGGGAACCTTGCATGATTAGTGTGAATTATTTTCCAAACCATGCCTTAATCATGTGATTCAAATTTTCTAAAAAATGAAGGTTCCCTGCATGGGTGTGTGCCTCCATCCGATCAGTTTGAAAAACCATGGGGGGTCTTTTTTCCATTTATATAGTCTTGCACTGTTATCAATAATTATATGACCTATCCTTCATGGTTTCTACTAACCATGTAACATGTCATGCTTTTCCAAAAATCCAGGCTACGGGCTCTGAACAATCCACAAAAACCCCCAATACACTCTTTCCCTCAAAGAGTATTCACATTAGGCCATAATTAGTCATTAAAACCCAAAATATATAGAAATTAAAATATTTCATACCTTAAAAAAGAATCTGGTTCTTACAAGGATAGGGGGTTCCCTATTATTAGTGGCGGAGAGGACACACTTGGAATTTTTGAAAATAAAAACGTATACCCACTTTTTACACATTTAAAAAGGCTTTAAAATGGATCATTATAAAACCTTAGAATATATATGGTCAAAATATGTATATAAAATAGGATTTTGAGAAATTGTTTCCTCATTTTAACCCTTTTCTTATTAGTTTAATCACACGGTAAACTCTTTTAACCTTAACAGAAGGAATTAATTTTTACTATTTTTATTATTCATTATCACCACAAATTATGTTGAGATTTTTATATAATATTAATTTAGATGATTAAAAAATTGGAATCCAATTTTCTAAATTCAATTCACATAAGTGGTAGTATTTAATTTTATATTAAACCCCCATATGTGATGGAAAACGGTTTTCCAATGAAAATGTTTTCATAAGTATAAAAAGGCTTTATATCAAAATTCAACATGAAATTGATTTAAATGATATAAAAAGTATTAATCCTAACATAGATGAACTAATTTTAATTTTAAATCATTTTAAAAAAAAATAAAACTTTTAAATTATTGAAAAAAATGGAATTTTTAATAAAAACCAATATTTTTCACTACTCATTAAAAATTAAACTTTACAAAAAAATATAAAAAAATTCATCCTAAGATAATTTTGGCATGTTGATTAAAATATTTAGTTAAATTTTTCAAATAAATTTTCTATAAGTGGAAAAAATTATTATTTTTCACAAAAATAAAATAAAAACATTTTTGAAGAAATCATTTTGTTAGAATAAAATATCTTCATTAAAAAATAAGTGCTTATTTAATTGGATTTTATCAATAAAATTATTTATTAGGACCTTTATATATATATTATAAATTACTTAATAATATTCATACCTACCAATATAATGGTTAGTTTATATCAATCATGTTTAAATAATAATTTTTAATTGTTTATCAATGTTTGTTTAAACTCAATGTTGGGTGTTGTATAAACTATCGAACATAGTGTTATTTTAAAATATTAGGGTGTTACAATGCTCCAAACATCTCACTGGGATTTCACTGTGGTTTGTGATCTGAGACTATAGCATGACTCTAATATTTTTGGTGTGATATGCCTTCTCTTTCTACATTTCTTCATTCATAACATCCTATAGGGATGTGAACAACATGGTAGTGATATGATGTATATACCTCATCAAAAAAACACCTTAAACCCATCATCAAACTTCTCTAACTTACCTTAAGTCAAAACAATAATCTAGTTGACTCTTATTAACATCAAATTCAATATTTCAACTTCTTGTTACAACATTCTCCACCTTTGGATTTTGTTATTGTAGTGGCTAGTGGTCTATGTAATCACATTGTGAGGAAGGTGAATTAGTGTAAACCAATTTTATTGAACTGTTTTCTTCTTTAATTAACCCTATTAATATTAAAACCTATACACATGTTTGGATTAATGGATCTACTTATTAACTCCCATCATAAAAACCCATATTCAAATTAGTAAATAAACCAGAGTAGCAACACACGGTATTTTTAAAAGGTTCACCCAAGATGTTTGTAACTACATCCCTTTTAGTTTGAGTTGAGTCCAAGACATAGATATCTACGAATATAATGAATTGAATATATGTGAGAGATTTTTCATCCTTAAACTCTAAGTCCATCTCTAATAAATTCATTGTTATCTCCTGATAGGTTCTTTATATTGGCTCCATCCTATTTACAATAGTACTCTCAGCCTAGCTAGTGAAAAAGATCTTTTTGAATCTCTAGTATGTCATTGTATCACTTGATGATAGATCTTATACCACAAAAAAGGTCTTTGACTAATAATATATAATCTTTCATAGTAGTACGCAAGGCTACCTTGTACTCTCAACTCAATATTCTGAATGATTAACACATATAAATAGTAGGTTACTTCATGTTGTCTTCTTTATCCTTCACATATGATAATTAATGGATAGAATATAATCAAATAACAACAGTATCATGTTAATGTTGCCTCAATATGCTTCTCCTAATTCAAATTACGTGACTCATGGAATGTTTAAAAACTGTAGTAGTGTCATCCTCCCTCTCATTTCTTTTCCCTCTTATTCTTTAATCTCTATAATATATATGAATCATAGGCCATTCTTATCTCCTCCTATTTATTCTTTTTATACTTCAATAATAACGTAATACTTAGGATTTGTTCTTTATCAATCTCACTAATTCTTCCTCAATAACAGGATCTTCATAAAATGGCACTATTGGTTTCTTCCCTCATATTATAATGTTCTCTTCTCTTAAATCTCTCTTTTTACTCAGCCTCAAATCCCTTGAATAATTTTCATACTTTGAAATAAGGAAATCCCTTATAAATCACATTTCATGATTCAATAATTTTTCATTCCTCAATAGAACCCCATGGGTATAATATACAATATCCTCGATCCGTAATAAATTCTCAACTAATCATGTTGCTCTACCCCCCCCCCTACAATCCTTAACTAATTTCCACAATTACCCATGATCCTCACTTTTAAAATTGGTCAAGAGTCTCTCCAAGGAATATCCCATCATTGATATCCATAATTGATATATAATATTTATATTTTAAATCTCGTAATTATATCACCAAGATCCAATAAATTTCTCCATTTCATTATCCCCAAATTTTGGCTCTTATTCTCATTTAAATTAATCCCTCAATTTTAACTTATTTTCCAGGACATCATGTTAACATACCATTGTATTAAAATTTATATCCCCTGCACAATCTTCTTCTTAATACATTATCACCATTATCTTCAAATTGAAACAAATATTTATCACCATCATCATGATATTTATGACTTTAAGATCAGCATAAGCATCATTAGATATTTTTCTCTATAAATTTCTTATTTCTCAAACAATAAAATCTTATGAATAACTTCAGAAAGATCAAATATTGTACACATATCTGAAGATATATTTTTTATTCTCTTAACGATCTTAAATATTTTAAATAATTTTGGACTTAATATTATATACAATTAGTAAAATGTTACATATAACTTTATAAATCTTCTATACGCTCTGAATTATCTTATATGTAACTTGGGTTATATTTCATAATATAAACTATATGTTATGTATCATAGTGAAAGGTTTGAATCTTCCACATAATAGTATGAAATTCAATATATATTTTCTATGAACTGATATGCATTATTTGTTGATTTGGCCATATTCTGACACAGTTTTCTGCATCCTTTATATTAGGTTCTAGTAATTTAATTAATTTTTTTACACTTTTTATTAAATAAATTAAATTTTGTATATTTATAATTAAATTTATTAATCAATTAATTTTTATAAATAAATATGTTTTTCTAGTATTTAATGTAATTAATTTATACTCATTTATTTTTATAGTCATGTATTTTACTTTTTAATTTTGTTGTTTTAATTTGTTCGGATTTTTAATATTTTGAGATGTTTATTAATTAACTTGATAAATTAAGTTGATTACATTTAATTAATTTTGTTTTCAATCCATATATTTTATTATTTAATTTTAATTAATTAGAATAAGTTAACTCTAATAATTATTATAATATAATTATATTGGTTTCATTTAACAATAAATTCACTTTTAATTCAATTTATTAACTCTTTTCACAATTAATAATTTTATTAATACTTAGTCACTTTTTAATGTTATGTTTTGGCATTTAGTTATCTAACCTTTTTATGTAGTCCTTAATTCTTTAATTATGTTAATTAATTGTATAATTTTTGTTTTCAAATTTACGGTTATGTAACTTTTTGTTCAGTCATCTTTTTAGTTTTTATTTGTTAATGTTTATTTTTTAATTTATTATTATTTGTTAAAATTATTTGTATTATGTTTTTAGTTTCCTTTAAAAGTTTTTAAATCATTATTTTATTTAATTTTTTTAGTTTATTTTAGTTATACAAATATTTTTTTAATTAAGTGTTAACATAATTTCTCATAATTATATTTTAGTTCTTAATTTCTAGTTTTAGTTTAATGTTTTCAAATTATAAGATAATTAAATGATTATTTCTAATTTATTTGAGTTTTATTGTCTTTAAATTAATTATTTTCAATTTTTTTGATTTTGTAGGTGCTACCGACACCATTCCTTGGTGTCGTTCTCATGCCAGTGACACTGTTGCTCATTTCTCAGATCTGCTGATTAGGTTCCGTTCAAAGATTTGTAGAGCCGATCTGAAGCCATGGTCTACTTACTGCTCTTTAACCCTGTTGTCTGTCAATCCTATGGAGTTTGTCACACCCCGACCGCGGACGTCCGTAATTTTTCTCCTTTCTTGGTCCCGATTTAAAATTTTTCGAGGTTTAGTTGTGATTGGTGGTTTCGCGCCGGTGCGCGGTCATCGCATCGCTAGCGGTGATCATGCGTTCGGCCCGGGTGACGATGTGTTCACCCGGCTTTTTGAATATTAAAGTTTTTACGTTGACTTTTTGTTATTATTAATATTTGAGTTGCGTTACTATTATTATAGTTATTTCCCGTGTATGAGTATATATATATATATGTCTATATATGTGTATATATATACATATGTATGTACTTTAATACGTTATGTTTATATAGGTGTATATATATATATAATGTATCTACGTGTATATGTTTATATATAGGTATATATATATGTGTTTGAGTATGCGTATGTATACACGGGTATTTTGATTATAATAATTATTATTAAAATTAACTAACTTTTATTTATTATCATTATTCTATTATTATTATTATTATAAAGTTTTATTATATAAAGCATTATTAATTTTTAGGATTTGTTTTATTTAATTACTTATGTTCAATATTACATATTAGTATTAATATTATTCTCATAGTATTAATTATATTTTTGTTGTATTAATGTTATTATTATTATTATTATTATTATTATTGTTTATGTATATATATATATATAGTTTTTCTTTCTTTCTTCACCCTAACCCTAACCTATTCCCCTACCCAGCCGCCACCCCGTCCCTTTTTTTCCTCTTCTCTCTCCCCCGTTTTCTTTTCTTCTTCTTCCCCCCTTGCTGGTTTGGCTGGCCGCGCCGCCCCCTGTGCGTTTCCCCCCAGCTCCGCACACCCCGGCGGCCCCCTCTACCATCGCTGGCCCCGCCTCCGGCTCCCGCTCCGCCCCAGCGCACCGAGCCCGCACCCAGCCTCCCTTCATCGCCGGCACCCTCCCTCCGCCGCTACGCCACGCCGCACCCGTTGCGCCAGCTCGTTGCCCCGGCGTCCCGGCCTCCCTACGCAACTCGCACCTCCCGCTGCTCCGACCTCGCCCCGGCTCCGCTGCTCCCTGCTTCCGCAGCCGGCTCCCGCTCAACCCAAGCGTGCCGCCGCGCGGCCCCCCCGGCTTTCCCTCTTGCCTCCTCCCTGCGCCGGCCTCCCCTTCCTCCAGCCGCCGTCCCGAGCCCGCACCTGCACCCAGCCGCCGCGCCCGGCCGCCCTCTCCCCTGCCCCTCTTCTCCATCCGGCGACCCTCCTCCTGCCGAACCGCCACACCACCCCCGTCCGGCTCCTGCTCCGTCGCTCCGGCCAGACCCGCCGCCTGCGCCACTTTCCTCCCCCTCCGCTGTATGTTGTTCTTTTTATTTTTTTTATAACGTTTTGATATATTTTCTTTCATCATGTTAATAATAATTTTATTATTACATTATTATTATATTATTACTATTATTATTATTATTGTATTGTTATTATTATTATTATTATGTTAATATTTTTTCTTCTATTATTATTATTATTGGTATTATTATATTGTGTTATTATTTTATTGTTATTATTATTATTATTATTATTATTATTATTATATTATGTTAATTATTATTATTATGTTAATAAGATTACATTATTCTTATTATTATTAGTAATATACTATTATCATTATGATTATGTTATTAATATTAATATTAACATTATATTATTATTGTTATTATGATTACGTTAATATTATAATTATGCTTATTATATTATTATTATTATTATTATTATTATATTATGGTTATGTTATTATTATTATTATCATTATATTATTATTATTGTGATTATATTACTGTTATATTATTATTATGTCAATTTTATTCTATTAATATTATTATTGTATTACTATATTATTATTATTATATTATTATTACTCTGGCACTCACTTGTGCTTTGTTAGGGGTTTTCATCAACTTATATTTGTTTTTGGTAGGTTTAGGATTTTAGGATCCGCGCAGGGCGTTTCCGAGAAAGCGCCATCGCTGCGCCTTGTTTCCGAGGTTCTGCTGTCTCCGCACCTCAGTTTCAAGAGTGTTGGACTTTATCACGTGGCTTCGGACACACGTCGTGTCATCACGCCTTGGTTCCAAGGTCGTTTTACCGTCGCTCTTGGATCTTGAGGTAGGTCTCCCTATGAACTTGCCTCTAAATTAAGAATTTATTTATTCCTTGTCCTTTTATTGAATTTCAGTAAATTTAAAAAAATAATATTAAGTAGTTTTTATAGTGTGGTGATTTGCTGATAATGCAAACTGTTTAATTCTAGCATTTCATTAAAAGTGTTTTCTTGGTTTCAATTGTGGGATTTCATAGTAATGTCGCTAAATGGTTCTTCCTGAGTAACGAAAGACATGTTGAATTGGGTTTTGAAATGTTTTTGGCATGTGTAAATTAGTAAATGTACTGTTTATGGAAAATGGTGTTTTCTTATAACCTTGATTAGAGAAAACGTCGTGTGACCCTTTGAAATTGTTTTTAGAAACTTTACGTGTGGTTCTTGGTTGACGAAAGATGTTTTCCCTTGTTGTGTTATTAAAAATAATGCTTTCTGGGTTGTGAAAGTTGTTTATGTTCTTGTTTGAGTGTTTCCAAAAAGGGGTTTTTGCGAAATGATTAGGTAATGACATTTATATTTCTAGAAAGGTATTTTTGGCGTGCATGAGTTTTGAAATATTTTTTGGGTGTGGAAATGGTGCCTTTTGTGTGCAATATCTTGTTTGGCCTGCGATATGAGGAAGAAACATACTATGTGAATGTGAAACTTGTTTGAGCACACGGGGAGACCCTGGGTATCTAGGTGGGCGGACTAGAACTAGTGCGCTAGTGAGCCGAATGGGTGTCGTCCCTGTTTCACTTAGCTGGATTGACGATTGCAACACTAACTAAACATATGATATCTGAGGGTCGTGGCCTTCTAAGCCACGTGTTCTAAGGGTCGTGGCCTTCTAAGCCACGTTTTCTGAGGGTCGTGGCCTTCTAAGCCACGTTTCACCGAGACACGAGGTTCTAGGGTCCCACGCGAGCTAGATGAACCTTAGGGGATTTACCCATAGTGCTCTACCATCTCTGGCGTGGTGCCTTCCGTCGGCACACGGGGGACCACTTGGGTGTGAGTGTGTGCGTGTGTGAGTATGTGTGTGTGTGTGTGAGTGTGTGAGTGTGTGTGTGTGCCCATGGTTATTGCTGATAACTTCTGGTTTATTTTTACCTGTACTTGGTTTTCCTTGCCTGTTTACCTTTACATGCACTTGTTTCCCTGCTTGTTTGCCTTCAGTCATATTTCATAGCCTATACTGTTAGACTTTGGGAAAAATGGTTTTCAAATGAAAATGCTTTATTCTCTTTGGGTTAGATTTAAAAAGGTAACACTTTGCTTATCAGAATGAGTTTAAAACTAATGGAATGGAACTAACTTTCGAAAAGGAATAAGGGAAATGTCTCGTGTTTGATTTTCAAGTAAAGCATTGTGAAAACTTACTTTTATACATTATAGCTCAAACCTGGATTATGTAGATTCTTTATTTACTGGCAGTGCATTGGGATTTGTTGTGGGGCTCACCAACTGAGTACTTTTGTGCTCACGCCTATCTTTTACCTTTTCAGTTGCAGGTTCCTTGTGTTCAGGTTTTCCTGGCTGGAGTCGCTTAGTGTGGGAGCGACGTTGGTTGTATTTGGGTGGTGACCGCGAGATCACGTGGAGGTATGTCGTGGTGTAGGTTTGTTTATGTCTTTAGTGTCTGTTTGTTTGTTTAGTTTATATTCATTCTTTCGATCCTGTTTTTAGCTTGGGCTGAAATCGTTCCCAACGATTAAAGTTTCAATGCCCGGCACTTGTTGCCATCCCGGGGGGATCGGGAACGCTCCTCGGGACTTGCCGCGGACCGGCTCGGGTGACCGGTTCAGGGTCGACCCGGGCTGGTTCGTGACAAAATGGTATCAGAGGTGGTTCTTGTTATTTGGGTTTTCCGGTAGAAGGAGATTAGGACTGTCGGAACTCGAGGGGTATGTACGGGAAGAGCGTCGCGAACTCTTGCTCGCACTGATCCTCGAGTTACCAGGGATAGTTCGGGAATTGTGTCCTTGTCTTTTCTGGTTTGTCTTGGATTGAGAGATGATAATGGAGGCAAGCCGACGTTACATCGCGATTTCACATGGATTAGTGACCCATGTGGAGTCCGAGTACATGGTTTGAATTCCTCCTAGTGGTCGACGCTGACTTGGGACATGGCCCACTACCATGTCGCCAGGTTGAGCGTGACTACTAGTCCCTCATTTCAGTGATTGATGAAAATTTGGATGTTGTTTTCATTTTGGTCTATGTGAGTGCGTAGTTGGAAATGAAAAGGGGTTTTTGAAAATTTGACTGGTTTCTTTTAAAGGAATTTAAATGTATAAAATGGGTTTTGAAACTGAAATCTCTTGATTTGAAAATCTGTTGTTTTCTTGGAATTGGTTAAGAATGATTTGGGGTGAAACCTCGGTTCCTCTTCATGAACGTTTGCACATGTGTGAGAATGCATTCAAAGTGTATGTTGGTGCGAGTATGAATGGAAAGTGGATAAAGACATGTGCAACGGGTCATGGGAGTACCTGGGTGTGTACTTGAAATTTAACGCTTGACTTTGTTTTCTAAATGGGTTTTAAAGGGGAAACAGTTTTGGAAAGTTTTGGTTTGAAAATGGATTGGTTTTTGGAAAGTGATCTTGAGAAAGGGTGGTTTTGAAATCAAAAATGAAAAGGGAATTTTAAAGAGGAGATTTTATTTTGGGTTGTGTTTGTGTTTGATTGGTCCTTGTGCTGACTGTTTTTGATGAAGACGCTTTTATTGATGTTGCTTCGATTTGATGTTGGTTTTGGATTTGTGTTTTATATATCGCTCGAAAAATGCCGCCCAGAAAGGTCTCTAAGGATTCGGATATGTCATGCCCAGTTTTTAGTCCTCCTCAGACTCTGCCTATTCTCCATGGTGATCAGGGTCCGTTAGAGGCAGTGAAATGGCTCGAGGAAGTAGAACGTGTCTTTAGAATGTTGGGGACTCCCGATAATGTTAAGGTTCGTGCAATTATGGAGTTGTTTGAGGGTCCAGCTCTGGACCAGTGGAAGAGGGTTACCCCATCATCAATGCAAGGTAAAATGACGTGGGATGTCTTTAGAGTCGTTTTCATCCAGTGGTTTGTACCTGAGGAAGTGAAGCTGGAGAAAAGGGAGAGCTTGTGCATATTCAACAAGGTCAACGGACGGTGAAGGCATATGTTGACCATTTCAAGGAACTGATTCCCTTTTCTCCAGAGGTAGCGTCGCATGATCTCATGAAGGTCTCTCTTTTCACTGGGGGTCTTCGTCCAGAGATCAAGGAGCGAGTCCTCCCTAATAAAGACCCTTGTTTCGAGAAGCTGGTAGAGGAAGCTTTCTTGGCTGAGTTGGTTTCCCGTGTGCAGGTGGTTAGTACTTCAGCATCCCCAGTTGTTCGTAAGAGTTCCTCCTCTGGTGTGGAAAATATGCCAGAGATACCTATTCCTAATGAGTTATTCCCTTTGGTCCTAGCTTCCAGTTCATCAGATCGTTCAATGGCGTGCTATCAGTGTGGTCGTTTCGGGCATTTAAAGTCGTCGTGTCGCAACCCTCTGAAGACGTGTCATCGATGCAGTTGTCTAGGTCATCTGGAGAAGTTTTGCAAGAAGCGTCGCTTGAAGAGGAAGCTGTGATGGGAGAATGTCAGTACCTGACTGTGAGGCAGAAGATGCTTCAGCCATCAGAGCCCCAGCCACAAGTCTCGGGGTGAAGCTCGCGCACGGTCAGGAGTCCCCAGGGGTGTGAAGCTCTGGTCCAGGTTTTGTGTTCCGTGTTGATGGTGGAACCATTAGAAACCTCTTTCATACTTTTTTTCCGGCTACTAATGTTTCAACAGCGTTGTAAATGTGTTTTTTTTCTATAAAGTGGTGATGGACTTGTTCTATGATAAATCTACGTGGACTTGTCGTGTGAATGTAATATTCTAAATCGTGTGTCCTTCTTAAAAGTGTGTTTGACTCTCGTGTGGGTTGACCTCGTTTTAGTTATGTTGTTGATGTGGTTATGCTTTGTGGACTTCGGTGGATCATGTCTCCAATTTGATAATGGTTAAATGTTTTTCTATGGATTTTCCCTGGTGTTGAAGTTGATGACTCTAGTCGTGGGTTCAAGGTTTCGACGGAGGTGTTGTAGTAATCGTGCTATAAGAGTTGGTTTGAATTGGTTGGGAGTTCCCGCGTCGACCCCCTTTTTTTCCTAGGGTTGTCTTTTTAGATGGTCAACCTTTCTACACTAGTTAAGTTCTTGTGGTGGGGAGAACCCCTTCGTGTTCTCCCCTCAACCTCGGACCCCGGGTTTCTCTTGAATTGGTCGGGTGTGACCTGTGTAGAGTAAAGTCATCCCCGAGATTCTCAATCCTCTCCAGTTCCTTTAGTTCCGTTGGGGCATGGACTTAATTTTTGACCGACTTTTGGCCTGGTGACTTTCTGGGGGCAGAAAGTGTCTGTGGTGGGGAGAATTGTCACACCCCGACCGCGGACGTCTGTAATTTTTATCCTTTCTTGGTCCCGGTTTAAAAATTTTCGAGGTTTAGTTGTGATTAGTGGTTTCGCGCCGGTGCGCGGTCATCGCATCACTAGCGGTGATCGTGCGTTCGGCCCGGGTGACGATGTGTTCACCCGGCTTTTTGAATATTAAAGTTTTTACGTTGACTTTTTGTTATTATTAATATTTGAGTTGCGTTACTATTATTATAGTTATTTCCCGTGTATGAGTATATATATATATATATGTCTATATATGTGTATATATATACATATGTATGTACTTTAATACGTTATGTTTATATAGGTGTATATATATATATAATGTATCTACGTGTATATGTTTATATATAGGTATATATATATGTGTTTGAGTATGCGTATGTATACACGGGTATTTTGATTATAATAATTATTATTAAAATTAACTAACTTTTATTTATTATCATTATTCTATTATTATTATTATTATAAAGTTTTATTATATAAATCATTATTAATTTTTAGGATTTGATTTATTTAATTACTTATGTTCAATATTACATATTAGTATTAATATTATTCTCATAGTATTAATTATATTTTTGTTGTATTAATGTTATTACTATTATTATTATTATTGTTGTTTATGTATATATATATATATATAGTTTTTCTTTCTTTCTTCACCCTAACCCTAACCTATTCCCCTACCCAGCCGCCACCCCGTCCCTTTTTTTCCCTCTTCTCTCTCCCCCGTTTTCTTTTCTTCTTCTTCCCCCCTTGCTGGTTTGGCTGGCCGCGCCGCCCCCTGTGCGTTTCCCCCCAGCTCTGCACACCCCGGCGGCCCCCTCTACCATCGCTGGCCCCGCCTCCGGCTCCCGCTCCGCCCCAGCGCACCGAGCCCGCACCCAGCCTCCCTTCATCGTCGGCACCCTCCCTCCGCCGCTACGCCACGCCGCACCCGTTGCGCCAGCTCGTTGCCCCGGCGTCCCGGCCTCCCTACGCAACTCGCACCTCCCGCTGCTCCGACCTCGCCCCGGCTCCGCTGCTCCCTGCTTCCGCAGCCGGCTCCCGCTCAGCCCAAGCGCGCCGCCGCGCGGCCCCCCCGGCTTTCCCTCTTGCCTCCTCCCTGCGCCGGCCTCCCCTTCCTCCAGCCGCCGTCCCGAGCCCGCACCTGCACCCAGCCGCCGCGCCCGGCCGCCCTCTCCCCTACCCCTCTTCTCCATCCGGCGACCCTCCTCCTGCCGAACCGCCACACCACCCCCGTCCGGCTCCTGCTCCGTCGCTCCGGCCAGACCCGCCGCCTGCGCCACTTTCCTCCCCCTCCGCTGTATGTTGTTCTTTTTATTTTTTTTATAACGTTTTGATATATTTTCTTTCATCATGTTAATAATAATATTATTATTACATTATTATTATATTATTACTATTATTATTATTATTGTATTATTATTATTATTATGTTAATATTTTTTCTTCTATTATTATTATTATTGGTATTATTATATTGTGTTATTATTTTATTGTTATTATTATTATTATTATTATTATTATTATTATTATTATATTATGTTAATTATTATTATTATGTTAATAAGATTACATTATTCTTATTATTATTAGTAATATACTATTATCATTATGATTATGTTATTAATATTAATATTAACATTATATTATTATTGTTATTATGATTACGTTAATATTATAATTATGCTTATTATATTATTATTATTATTATTATTATATTATGGTTATGTTATTATTATTATTATCATTATATTATTATTATTGTGATTATATTACTGTTATATTATTATTATGTCAATTTTATTCTATTAATATTATTATTGTATTACTATATTATTATTATTATATTATTATTACTCTGGCACTCACTTGTGCTTTGTTAGGGGTTTTCATCAACTTATATTTGTTTTTGGTAGGTTTAGGATTTTAGGATCCGCGCAGGGCGTTTCCAAGAAAGCGCCATCGCTGCGCCTTGTTTCCGAGGTTCTGCCGTCTCCGCGCCTCAGTTTCAAGAGTGTTGGACTTTATCACGTGGCTTCGGACACACGTCGTGTCATCACGCCTTGGTTCCAAGGTCGTTTTACCGTCGCTCTTGGATCTTGAGGTAGGTCTCCCTATGCACTTGCCTCTAAATTAAGAATTTATTTATTCCTTGTCCTTTTATTGAATTTCAGTAAATTTAAAAAAATAATATTAAGTAGTTTTTATAGTGTGGTGATTTGCTGATAATGCAAACTGTTTAATTCTAGCATTTCATTAAAAGTGTTTTCTTGGTTTCAATTGTGGGATTTCATAGTAATGTCGCTAAATGGTTCTTCCTGAGTAACGAAAGACATGTTGAATTGGGTTTTGAAATGTTTTTGGCATGTGTAAATTAGTAAATGTACTGTTTATGGAAAATGGTGTTTTCTTATAACCTTGATTAGAGAAAACGTCGTGTGACCCTTTGAAATTGTTTTTGGAAACTTTACGTGTGGTTCTTGGTTGACGAAAGATGTTTTCCCTTGTTGTGTTATTAAAAATAATGCTTTCTGGGTTGTGAAAGTTGTTTATGTTCTTGTTTGAGTGTTTCCAAAAAGGGGTTTTTGCGAAATGATTAGGTAATGACATTTATATTTCTAGAAAGGTATTTTTGGCGTGCGTGAGTTTTGAAATATTGTTTGGGTGTGGAAATGGTGACTTTTGTGTGCAATATCTTGTTTGGACTGCGATATGAGGAAGAAACATACTATGTGAATGTGAAACTTGTTTGAGCACACGGGGAGACCCTGGGTATCTAGGTGGGCGGACTAGAACTAGTGCGCTAGTGAGCCGGATGGGTGTCGTCCCTGTTTCACTTAGCTGGATTGACGATTGCAACACTAACTAAACATATGATATCTGAGGGTCGTGGCCTTGTAAGCCACGTGTTCTAAGGGTCGTGGCCTTCTAAGCCACGTTTTCTGAGGGTCGTGGCCTTCTAAGCCACGTTTCACCGAGACACGAGGTTCTAGGGTCCCACGCGAGCTAGATGAACCTTAGGGGATTTACCCATAGTGATCTACCATCTCTGGCGTGGTGCCTTCCGTCGGCACACGGGGGACCACTTGGGTGTGAGTGTGTGCGTGTGTGAGTATGTGTGTGTGTGTGTGAGAGTGTGTGAGTGTGTGTGTGTGCCCATGGTTATTGCTGATATCTTCTGGTTTATTTTTACCTGTACTTGGTTTTCCTTGCCTGTTTACCTTTACATGCACTTGTTTCCCTGCTTGTTTGCCTTCAGTCATATTTCATAGCCTATACTGTTAGACTTTGGGAAAAATGGTTTTCAAATGAAAATGCTTTATTCTCTTTGGGTTAGATTTAAAAAGGTAACACTTTGCTTATCAGAATGAGTTTAAAACTAATGGAATGGAACTAACTTTCGAAAAGGAATAAGGGAAATGTCTTGTGTTTGATTTTCAAGTAAAGCATTGTGAAAACTTACTTTTATACATTATAGCTCAAACCTGGATTATGTAGATTCTTTATTTACTGGCAGTGCATTGGGATTTGTTGTGGGGCTCACCTACTGAGTACTTTTGTGCTCACGCCTATCTTTTACCTTTTCAGTTGCAGGTTCCTTGTGTTCAGGTTTTCCTGGCTTGAGTCGCTCAGTGTGGGAGCGACGTTGGTTGTAGTTGGGTGGTGACCGCGAGATCACGTGGAGGTATGTCGTGGTGTAGGTTTGTTTATGTCTTTAGTGTCTGTTTGTTTGTTTAGTTTATATTCATTCTTTCGATCCTGTTTTTAGCTTGGGCTGAAATCGTTCCCAACGATTAAAGTTTCAATGCCCGGCACTTGTTGCCATCCCGGGGGGATCGGGAACGCTCCTCGGGACTTGCCGCGGACCGGCTCGGGTGACCGGTTCAGGGTCGACCCGGGCTGGTTCGTGACAGAGTTGGTCTGTGCCACGAGGAGGAACTGAAGCCAATCCAAGAGACCTGGAGGAGGTGTCACAGCCTCAGGATCCGAGGCCGATTTTCAAAAGAGCGCAAGCTGCCGTCGCTTCGGGTTTTTCTGGACTGAAGAGTCACGACGCCAGAGAACTCGGTTGAAGCTATGGCACCATTTGGAGGAGAAGTGGGATGAAGAACCTATCACCACCTGTTCTAAACGATGTTGCCTCTGCTCAACCCGGATGAAGTCGGTGACCCAGTGGAGGAGGTCGGCAGTGCCATTCGAAGCCCCCCTATGCGCCAATATTTTGAGGGGGAGGGGGAGGAGAATAAAATTTAAAAAAATTAAAATAAATCGTAAATAAAAATAATAATAAAATATAATAACTATAAAATATAAAATTATAAAATTATTTTAGTAAATTAATAATTAATAAAAATATAACTAAATGATAAAAACTAATTAAATTAACTATTTTATTCATAAATTAAATATTAAAAATAACTTATAAATAAAATTAAAATTAATAAATACATATATTAATTTTAACTTAATAGAATAGTTACAATAATTTAATTAATAAAATGAGGTAATTAATCTAATTTAAAAGTATAATTATGTTTCAATACTATTAATAAATTAATATTAAATTTTAAAAATTTACCTTAATTATAGTTTATAAAAAAATTATTACTTTAATGATATTTAATTAAAATAAATAATTTAATAATCCTAAGATAATATTATATAAATACTAACATCTTTTTAATATTAGGTAGATAATTTTATAATTAAAGTTCTAATAATTAATAATATAAAAGTAAATATTTATTATTAACTATAAATATTTATTAATAATAATTTATTTTTAAATAATTAATTTAACATTAATTTTTAAACAATAATAATAATTAATAAGTAAATCGATTCTTTTATCATTTTTCATAACTACTTTATTTTTTCCTCTCTTATGCTGGTTCACATAGAATTTAGGATTGCATCCAGATTCATCTCAACAACTTCAACCAAAGTTAGTTATATGGGAAATATAGAGTGACATGTAGTTCATGAAAATCGCATGTGTGTCATGCGAAGGTGAAGAACCGACCTATGTCAGTGATGTTAGCCTCTGACTTGTAGCAAATGACAGAAGTAAATAAAAAAAATAAGACAGAAATCTTTTGGGGGATGCTCATTCAACATTCCACAAACACATCTTTCTAGAGTAGACGCTCTGGGGAGGTTCAGATGGAAGACCCGGATAGTAGGAGTTGAAGGATCCCGAGGGAAGAGCGGTACTACTGAGTCCTTCCTCCCTCTGTCCTTAATTATTGTACTATTTTTTGTATGTTTTTCAATGTTTGAAATATAAATGATCATAGGATAATTCTTTCTTAGCTCGGGAATTTAAATTCTTCTGGATTTATCTTTAGATTACATCACATAATTTAAATTTTTCAGAATCATAATCAATCAGTGAGATTGATTTATGATTCTCTATTTAATTGTTCACTCCTCAATTGTTATCAAAATTGATAAATTCAAGATCAATTGTTGAGGTAGATCTTGAATATATTTATTGAAGTGTTAATGTCTTTAATAGTTGGAGTTTTACAATGATTTTAATTCTACACTACTGGAAAAATACCCTATACCAACGGTTTGGAACCGTTGGTATAGGCCCTCAAACCGTTGGAATAGGCTATACCAACGGTTTGGAGGACCGTTGGCAAGTAAGCCGTGACAATAGGTCTATACCAATGGTTTTGGGAAAACTGTTGGTATAGACCTATACCAACGGTTTTGATAACCGTTGGTATAAGTAATATGAAAACCTATACCAACGGTTCTCAAAACCGTTGGTATATGTATTTCAAAAAAAACATTCGGTGGGATTTGATCCCAGGACCTCTAGTTTATAATTGAATGACTTAACCACTAACCTAACATGACTTTTGTGAACATAATTTCATAAATATATATATGTATTGTTATAATAATTTTAAATTTTGATTTATTTAATGTTCTCGGTAAGAATATTCGATTAAATATTGAAGGACCTATACCAATGGTTCTCAAAACCGTTGGTATAGACCTATACCAATGGTTTTGAGAACCATTGGTATAGGTCCTTTGATTTTAGGACCTATACCAATGGTTTTGGACAAACCGTTGGTATAGGGGGGACCTATACCAACAGTTTGGCCAAACCGTTGGTATAGGGTCTCTATAATGGAACTATACCAACGGTTTGGCCAAAACCGTTGGTATAGGTCCTATAGGTCCCCCCCTATACCAACGGTTTGTCCAAAACCATTGGTATAGGTCCATATAAGTGACCTATACCAACGGTTTTGGCCAAACCGTTGGTATAGGTCCAAATTAATGAACTATACCAACGGTTTGGCCGAAACCGTTGGTAAAAGTCATATTTCCAGTAGTGCTAGTTGTTATATTTTTCAATTTCACTAGCAATTTGATTAATTATGGAGTGGAAAACTCTAAGAATCAATATTTTTCCTATTGATTATCCTAGAGAGGGAGATTCATCACTTTTTTTATTTAAGGTGTGATTCAATAAATTGTTGTGGAGAAAAAATTCTTTTAACCAGTATTTTAGAGTTTTTGGGTATTACATTTGATCTGTTGCCCCTTTATTTTTCTGCTATATATTAGTGCACTGTATTTCTTTAGTATTTCAGCACTATAGTATAACACTTAGTTTCTTTGTAAAGATCTTGTTTTCTCATCCTATTTTAACTTCATCATAAAAAAAATATATAAAATATAAAAAGTAAAAATATGTTCACCCTCTCCACTACTGAGTACAGTGGAGTTTATTTTGAATAAAACCTTAGAAAACTCACCTTCCTTCTCTATGGATTGACCCTGCACCACTGTGCTACTGTAGATAAATAAATGTAATTTTGAGGGTTGTGACGACCTCAAGTCCTATCAAAATTTGGTTTCATTTCCTGGTAATACACGTAATGAGTAATCTAAGGGTTTACACATAATAAAAAACATATAAAACAACCAACAAATTCTAAAAAAAATCATACAAAAAATTATGAAAAAAATATGTGCTTCTTGATAAAACTGATTTTTTTAATTCATTAATCATTGTAGTTTTTTTTTTGAAATCTAAAAATGCACAGAATAGCCAATCAGATATGTAGACATTATAGGATCTTAATCACTAACTTCATTAAGAATGATGTGGAGAGTTTTAATGAGGCATGGGACATGCTTAATGATTTTTCAGCTCAATGTCCCGATCATGGAATCCCCTTGAATGTTCTCATACAATGTTTCTATAATGGATTGAATGATGATGAGTGCAGTGTTTTGGACAAACTCAATAAAGGGTTCTTAGTGTATCACAATGATGAAGAGTTGTGGGGAATTTTTGATGAATTTTCTAGAAAGGATAAGGATAGACTCTCATTTTTTGGAAATATCAAATGATAACCTTTTGAAACTTGTGTCCAATGAAGGGAATAAGTTTTTTGAAATTGTAAAAATTCCAATTCCTAAATTTAAACAAAGAGCATCAAACATGAAATTTATTTGTGATAAAAGTGATGAAGTGGACAATTCCTTCAGGAGCTCAATTGATGAAATCATTCATGTCACTAGAACTGAAATTCATGTTTTGGAAAGTCATGTCGATCAAATTGTTCATAAAATGGAATTTGAAAAGGCTAATATGAGAGATATTGATTTTTTTGTCATACCCACACCTCTTAGTCCTGGAAATATTGATTGTGATTTAATGTTTGTGGAGTTTGTTTTAATGGAGTTTGAATTAGATGTCTTAGATCATATCTCATATACTCCTTTGTTTACTAAAACTGAAATTGGGGTTGATAATTTTATTATTGAATATGAGATAATAGTTAAAGAGGAATCAGAATTAATTTCAAAATTTCAAGAACAATCTCAATTTGAACATGATAAACCTCTTGTGAATTTGGTCTATAAAACTCAGTTAATTTCACTCCTTTTCATGAAAATTTTGAAGAGAAAAAACCTTGAGGGATTAGTTCAACCCTATAGAACACCCCATTCCATGCTATCATTTCTTCTGGGTTTAAAATTTTACTATTCTGAAACAATTCCCAAAATTGATACTAACTTGTCCAAAACTATTAAAGGGTGTTACATAGGGACTTTTTTAGATTTTTAGTGTTTGGATTATGTTTATTTAAGTTTTAGTGCCCACAAAATACAATTCTCTATTAAAAAAATTGGACAAAGCACATGTGGTGGTTCCTGCTGATGAAACCACTTCTACCTAGTGACTGCGATTAGTTTCTAGGTGAGTCTAGCTGGGGAATAAAAATATAGAAATTCATGGGAGGAAACCCATTAATTTTTAATGCTTTCAAGAATTTTTTTTGTTATTTAAAAAAGTATAATTGAATACTAAAAACTCAGTACTTCATGGGAGTCAACCCATGAGCTTTCTTTGTTTTTATTTCTATATTGTGTTTTCTTTAATGTTTTTTGTATGCTCTGTATCTACAGGATATTTGTACTTTGACTACATGCTCTGTGTTTTTAGGATGTTGTTACTGGTTTCAACAAAGGATTGTAATTCCAATGCTGGAGGATTGATGATAAACTTTGATTCAGGGAAGTACTCTACTCTTTAGTCTGCTTTCATATTTTCTGCTCCTTTCACTTTAATAAAAATTCACTAATAATTAACTGTTACTCAGATCAACAATGATTTATTGACCTGATGTTGTTCCTAATCCATTTTCCCACTACTAACGATGAGTCATATCAATGGTGACTTGCGGATAAATTTCTAGCGATGAATTGGTGATTTTTTATTTGGATGAATTTTGTTTTGTTGTGAAAAAAATATTTTTGTACTAAAATTATGCTGCATGACACTAAGTTGATTAAAAAATTATGCTTGTTCCTCCCAGTTGAAAATGGGGGTTCAATGGATTAATACCTTCACTATTTTAACTTTATTCTGGGGGTACATATAAGATAGAAATTTGTTGAATCTTCTTGTTTTTTGTAGGGGGTATTTTAGCATGCATTATTTTGTTCTATTGAACACTTTATTGAATTCAATCTGTTAAACCGCTACACCCTTTTCCCTGTGCACCAACATGTTACATGCTATTTCTTGAGCACTTTTTAAAATCATTGGTACTATATTAAAAGATAGTGTATGTGCTTTCTTGTGAACCTTATATAAATTAACCTTTGTGGAAAATAATATTTTTGAACTTCAGTGAGACCCTCAACATGTCATATATCTACTAAATTGAAAATATGTTTTGAAATTTATTTGATAAATTGTTCTTAACCACATTTGAATTCAACTTTGGGGACAATGTTGGGTTTTAAGAATGGGAGAGGGGGTCAATTCATGACTGAGCTGAACTGTGCTTTTAAGGAGAATCCCATCAAGCCCCACTGCTACTTCAATCTTTTTGTAAAAAATGGGTAAAGTTTTTCAAAATTATTTCACAAATTTTTATTCTTTAGGTATCACTTTCAACATCAATTGATACTTTCCTGATTATGATATTTTTTTGGTAGTTAAGACATTCTTTTAAAATTAAATTCTTGTGGGTAAATGATTACTATGTGAACATGCTTAGTGATTTTAGGAAAATTTGGTTTAGGAACTACTTTTGAGAGTGATTTGGGATACATTTTTTGGAGTTGAGATCATAGCCTTTCTAAATGGAACATTGAACTCTTTCCTAGAGGATTCTCTTTTTATTTAAATTATTTAAATTTATCACCTTATTGAGGCAATATAAATTGTTTTTGTATATATCTTTTAAAACTAGAGTAATTTGGGTATTTGGGATCCCATAGTGAATCTCTGAGAACCTAGATGTTGTGAGTTTTTCTGTTAAATAAAATCCCTCTGTACACTTTAGATAAGTGCATATGCACAGTGCTTAGCACATGATACATGGATTGGGAGAAATAAAATAAAGTGTCTATGGTCAAAAATGAGCTCATTAAGGTGTGGGGAATGAAGAATTCCAAATGAAAAAGGGTTCAATTAGTTTATATGGGAGTCATTTATGTTGTATCAATAAGGTGATCCACAAAAAAATATTTATTTTTGGAACCTTGGAGTGATTCAATGTTGAAAGTTCCTTTTGTTATGTTTAAAATTCCACATTTATTTAACTTGTTGTCACTCCTGAACTTAGAACTTAAGATTTGATTGAATTGGGTCACTAAGAAGAGTCACATACGAGGCATGACACCTTCTTTGATAGATGAATATTTTCTATCTTGATTACCCTTTGAATTTTTTTCTAGGAAAGGCATCTTTTGAGCATTTCATTTCTTAAGCCTTAAATCAGTTCTTGTCCTCTATTTTCAAAGTGCTGGGCATGTTACATTTTGAGATGATTAATAAACATACATATGTTTTTCAATGATAATAAAGTATGAGATTGTTTGAGGATAAACGATGTTTTAGTGTGGGGAATTTGATGTGGCTTTATTTTGACACAGTTTTCCACGTCATTTATATTAGTTTTTGGTAATTTAATTAATTATTTTTACACTTTTTATTAAATAAATAAAATTTTGTATTTTTATTATTAAATTTATTAATTAATCTATTTTTATAAATAATTATGTTTTTTTAGTCTTTAATGTAATTAATTTAGACTCACTTATTTTTATTGTCATATAATTTACTTTTTAGTTTTTCTATTTTAATTTGTTTGACATTTTAATATTTTGTGTTAGTCGGAGTGGATACTCAAGAGGGGGGGTGAATTGAGTTCCAATTAAAATTTCTGTTAAAAACTTTTCGGATTAAACTCCCCCAAATTAAAACGGCCCAGTCAATTAAGGAAATAGAGATATAAGTGACTTATTATTCAACAGGTTTCTCAAAGGTTGATTACTCCTCAGTTGAATCAGTATGAGAACTAATTCGACTTTTGAATCAAGTTTACTAAACAAATCGAATATACACACTACCCAGAACTAACTATCAGAGTGAATGTAAAAACCGATTTCTGTCTTTGAAAATATAAGCACAGCAGATAAATTTAAAATAGAGTAAAGGAAAGATGAACACAACAATTTAAACAAGAGGTTCAATCTTAAGACAAGACCTAGTCCTCTCCACTTGGTGATCACCTTCCACCAAGCAATTTTATTAAAAAGTGATACACAGCCTGTATCGGGGTTTACAATAGTTTTCACAAACTGGCCAGGTTTTGAAACCTCTACCACCGTTATAGGTGGGAAAAATATAACAACCAAGCCACACTAGTCTTCTTCCACAGTTATACGTGGGAAACAAATGTAAAGAGAGTTTGGTATGGGGATTTTCAGTATCCCTCAGTTCAAGCACAAGAGTCAGTGTGTGTAACACATCCACACTGCTCACAAATGCAAAATACTTAAACACAATAGAGATAAAGATAGTAGTGATAGGTTTATAATGCTATGTTGTGTTGGCAGATCAACTTTGGACTCGTTGGTATGAAGGAAATGAAGTTTTGGTCTTTCTCTGCAACTTGCCTCCAAAACAGAGTGTCGCAACTTCCAGGTTCTGACTTCCAGATATAGAGATGATCAGCTTCTTGGGTTTGAAGCTCTTTTGCAGCACACCACTACAGCTTGAAAAGGTTCTTTCAATAGATCTTCGTGAAGCTCTCTGTTCTTCAGAATGAGTTCTTGAGTGTTCTTCTTCAGATTGTGCATGTTTCTCTCTTATGAGTGTTCTGTGTATATTCAATGTGTCCACGCTTGTCTCTTGTTTTGGTGTCTTCTTCGTATATATCTCTGTGGTGATTATTTCATTGATTTATTTCTCTACACACACACACATATATATATATATATAATTTTCCAGCTGAGTTTTTTTTATTTGGTTCAGCAGAGGCCGACAAGAGAAATGTTTCAACCACGTGTGGTCTTCCTCGTACATCGTACAGTCTCCTGATATGCCTGCAAATAACATTAAATAATGTTAGGTGAATTCCTTTGTCCAAAAATTACCATTATAATAATAATAATAAAATTGGTAAAGAAAATAATAGAATATCATTAGACTGGTAGCAAATGCAAGTCACACTGTAAACTTCAATGGTAGTCTTTCCAACTGTGGACTTCATCGGTAGGCTCTTTGTCTGTAGGCTTGTAACGGTAGACTTTGTGTCCGTGGATGTCTGGTAACGGTAGCTGTTACTCTATGTAACAGTAGCTCCTCATCAGTAGACTTCATCGATAGGCTATTCAACTGTGATCTTCATCAGTAGGCTTGATCGGCGGTAGACTCTAATAGTAAGCTTCTAACAGAAGCTTTTCAACATCAGAATACTTCAACAGTGACCTTTCCAACTATATAATTATCTCAACAGGTAATTTCAATAACGGTGGAGTATCTCTATCATTAGAATTTGAACAACAGTCAACTATCTCGACAGTAGGAGTTGTCTAGCGGTAGCCTTCTACTAACGGTAGACATGTTCAACTGTAGACTTGAATAGTGAGGTTATCAAAAGAAGACTTGAGAAATAGTCTGACAGTGAACTTCTAACATAAGCCTTGCCACATCAGTGACCTTGTGACGGTGACTCTTTGTCTGTGAGTTTTGATAAGCAAATAAACGGTAGACTTGTGACAGTAACCTTGTACCGGTAGCCTATATTAGTGACAGAATATATTCAACAGTAACCTTCTAGGATCAGTGACCTATAGTAACAATGAGCTATAATGGTGACTTTGAACAGAAGACTCTAACCAATAGCCTTTAACAGTGAACTTATATTTAGATAAATGTAAACTGTAAGCTGATGCAGAAAAGTCATGAGACTAAGAGTATACATTGTTCAGGATAAAATAATTATAAATACAGATTAAAAAGAGTTATCAAAGGACTTAATATATCATGATGATCAATATTTAAACATGATTTGGGATTATCAAAATAGGTGAGTCCAACAATCACCCCCTTTTTGATAATCACAAATTATGCCAGTATGTATTAAAGATAGATATCATATATAATACAGTTACTAAACATAAATCAAAAATGTCTCGAGTATCAGAGATTAATAAGAGTGTAAAACCAGAAAATATTGGTGCATGGGATCAGAGAGAAAGGAATAAAAGATTCAACATAGTATCATATTAGCATATTAGCATATTTCTCCCCAATCACATGATTAGTATAGAATTAGCACAGTATTTTTCCCCCTTTGTGATTAGCAAAAAGAAGCACAAATAGAGAGAATAGAGAAAGCTATTGTATTAATAAAAGTACAGTACATAACCCAAAAAGAATATAGAGTCCCTATGAAAAGACATAAACAGACTCAATCCACATCATCTGTAGGTAAGGGATCTTTCTCATTGGAAGAAGAAGATGGAGGATGAGCCGGTGGATCAGCAGGTTTAGGAATTGCTACAGGAATGACTGGAGGGGCAGAAATAGAAGCATTTTTGGGTCTGTAGTGGGTAGCTCATTGAGGTATCAGTGGAGTAAGGCTTCTGATAGCTTTAGCAGGAGACATCATAGAAGAACCACTAGGTTGAGATGCAGGTAAGGCAGGACGGATGATGGCAGGGGTGCAGTCTACATGGAGAAAGGGTAGAAGAAGGTTTCTGAAATCTATAATAATGCTTCCTCCTCTTTCCATAGTAGATAAAAAATCATCTTTATTCTCCAAAAATTTATCCAAAGCAGGGTTCAATTCTCTCAGTTTGCTGACCTGCTCCCTGAATGCCTGATTCACTGGAGGCGGCTTCATATTCTCTATCAAAAGCTTGAAGTGGTTGGTCATTTGGTGATTGTTATAGATCTTCTCAAAGTAAGAATCTACCTTATTCTCAATGGATTCCTGAGTAGCAGTATCTACTTGCAAGTGTTCACGAACAAAACTGTTGACTTCCCTAGTGGTAGAAAGTACTTGAGAATCAGAGGTTCCACTGGTACTGGCCTTATCAATCTCTTCCTGGATCATAGATCTGATCTGGTCAATATTCATAGAGGAGCTAGATGAGGGAAGGGGTTTGACCGAGAAGGCTACTGTCTCTTTGAAAGACTGATTCAAGTTACCAATCACCTTCTGAACAAGTGCATCCTGACTGTTCATATGTTCTTTGATAGATATCTTAAAAGCCTCAAAAACTTCCACAAATTGGTTGATTACCTCTTTGATATATCTAATCTCAGCATTCACTTGGTTTTGAGAATTTCTCATGGCAGTAAATGAATCAACCGATTGTCTCAGAGCAACCACAGCTCCTGTCCAACTTTCAATTTGAGTATGGAACACTTTAATCTCATTCATCATTTCTTTCATTGAACTAGACACAGCACATCCCAGAGACAGCTCCAGGGATTTCTCCACACTCCTAATCTCTTCAACAAGGCTATTATTCAAATCTGCTACTGATTCTCTCAGATCCTTTTTCATTTCAATTTTCAAGGACTCAAGGTCCTCCTTGGTTGCCAAATTGTCAGCCACAACTACTGGAATACTTTCAGGTAGGATAACAGAATCCCATTGAGGCTGGTCTTCCTCATCAGAATCTACATAATTGAGTCCAAGTACCATGTATCCTAGATCTGATGACCAACCTTCTATTTCATATAGCACAGAAACTGAACCAAGATGCTCCCCCTCACTTAGAGCTCTCTCCTGAGTATTCTCCACTACTTTTTCTGCTCTAGGTAACTCCACACCCTTTTCTGTAACTCCAGTAGTTTCAAAAAAAAATTGTACTTTTGGTTCACCAGTGGGGTGAGTCACAGCCTTCACTGAGTCATCAATGACTTCCATATCAATGGCAGTAGATGCCACTCCTACTTCTTGATCAGACACTTCCTTTTCTGCATTATCTATCAGAGGGCTCAAATTGAGCTCTTATTCTTCATTTTCCTCATCATCAGCTTCAGAAACAGCCTCCTTTCCTTCATCCTTTTCACATGATTCCTCTGCATAATCCTCTTCAGAGGTGTCCTTGACAATATTCTGATATGCTTCTTCTTCTTCTTCAGTGGTCTCAGTGTCACTGTCCTTCATAACAGTCTCTCTTCTTGGCAGTTCTTTTGGAGGGATAGCTGCTCCTAAAGCTACTATCATTACAGGACTGTGAGGCAAATCAGGATCACTCCCATCATCAATGGGGGTGTTTTCTCTTTCCGGGTCAACAACACCTTCAACTTCCTCCTCCTCATCTAAATAAGCTGGTTCTGTCTCATTAGGCTTCATACCTGGATCTCTCTGGTCTTTTGGCCTAGATGGTTGTGTAGTAGGGTCAAACTTTTCATATACCTTTCCTTCATCATTTACCCATTCCTTCTTCCAGGGATTCCAGCTAATTTTCATGAATTTGCAAATCACCTTGGAGACAAAAACACTGTTCTTGGCCACTATCATCTCTTCTTGATTTCCAGCCACACCCTTTACCTTTATCATTACTGAAATAATCTTGGCATGGAATAGGGCATTGGATTTTGAGCTTGTCTTAGTCATATCCTCCAATTGTGTCATCAGTAACCTACATAGGTTAATCTTCTTTACATGCTTCAGTAAGTACATCAGGAATATGTCCTGGTACTTTAGCACTGCAAAATATCCTCTCTTGGGACTAAGTACATGCTGAATGAATTTGAATAAAAGTCTGTCTTCTACATTCATCTCAGCTTCAATGATCTTCCTTGATTTTCCATTTCCTATCAGTTCTTCGAGTGCTTTTTCATATTCAAAAACATCACTGTCCGGAGGAGCCACTCCAAAGTAATAATCATATATTCTTTTATGAGGAACTCTCAAACAGGAAGCCCACTCAGCAGACGAGAAGCTGACTTCATTTCCATTAACTCTGGATATTAGCTTATGCACATCATCTTCCTCTTCGAACTTCAGATATTCATATAATTCTTTCACAAGCTTCAGGTAGTATGGTCTATTGTTGTTGGCAAAACATTCGGTCCATCCTTGGGAATCTAGTGCTTTCAGCACTAATGACTTACTCTACAATATCCATTCTTCACTTAACTCCTTCTCAGCAAATATTTCTCTCTTGGTCAGATGTGGGTTGACAGGTCCCGTTGGAGTATTACTGGTGCCACTGGATTCGGCTCGAGTCCTCTTTGGACTTGATGCATCCTCATTGACAGTCGGGGGTCGCTTGGTTCTAGCCATGGAGATTGAAGGAGGTTTGAGGGTTCATGTGAAGGGTTAGGGTTTAGGAATTTCGAGAGCAAGGTTCGAGATTGAGAGAGGAAGGTGGATTGAGATACGTTCGTCGCCTTTGGTTTTATCATTTAGGGATTTAAACAAAATAAAATAGAAATAATAAATAGGAATAAAAATGGTTCAAATTCCCACAAAAATAAAGACAAACAACGAGGTATCCAATAGTGAGATGTACCAGTAAGGTACACCAGTGAGGTGCAACGGTGAGGCATAACAGTGAGGTCCAACTATGAGTTCTAACTGTGAGGTCCAACTGTGTGGTCTAACAGTGAGGTCTAATTGTGTGGTCTAACAGTGAGGTCTCCTATGCTAAATTTAATCATACCTAACTCATGTTTGATGTAATTTAACCTCTTATAATTCAAAGGCTTTGTGATTATATCAGCCAATTGATGTTCAGGGCCAATGAATTCAAGAGTGATATCACCCTTTTGATACTGATCCCTCAAAAAGTGATGTCTGACATCAATATGCTTTGTCCTAGCATGAGATACTGGATTTTTGGAAAATTTAATAGCACTTGTATTGTCACACTTTATAGAGACATGTTTGAATTGATATCCATAGTCCAGTAAAGTGTGTTTCATCCATAGAATTTGAGCACAACAACTACCAGCAACTATGTAATCAGCTTCAGCAGTAGATAATGCAACAGAGTTCTGCTTCTTACTACACCAAGATACTAGAGACTTTCCTAAAATGTGACATGTCCCAGAGGTGCTTTTTCTATCTAACTTGCAACCGGAAAAATCAGCATCATAATAACTCAAAAAATCAAATGATTGTCCTTTTGGATAAAATAGTCCTAAGTTGGGAGTTTGTTTGAGATATTTAAAAATCCTTTTAATAGAATTTAAATGAGACTCTTTTGGATTGGCTTGAATGTGATCACACATGCATACACTAAACATGATGTCAGGTCTGCTAGCTATAAGATAGAGTAGACTCCCTATCATACCTCTGTAGTTGGTTTGATCCACTGGTTCTCCAGCGTCATCAGTATCCAACTTACAGGTAGTACTCATAGGTGTGTCACTACCTTTACTACCATCCAAAGAAAAATGTTTTAAAAGATCCTTAATATATTTACTCTGATTCAAAATAATGCCATTTTTATTTTGAAAGATCTGAAATCCAAGGAAAATTTTTAGTTCTCCCATTAAACTCATTTCAAACTCATTTTGCATCATTGTTGAAAAATCAATACAGAATGAATTTTTAGAAGATCCAAAAATAATATCATCCACATAAATTTGTACTATCAAAACATCTTTAGAAATCCATTTAATGAAAAGAGTAGGATCAGCTATCCCTTTGGTAAAACCTTTTGAAATAAGAAAAGAGTTGAGCCTATCATACCATGCTCTTGGAGCTTGTTTTAAGCCATATAAATCTTTGGATAGTTTAAAAACATGATTCGAAAAATGGGGATTTGTAAAACCAGGAGGTTGTTCAACAAATACATCCTGAACTAAATACCCATTTAGAAAATCACTTTTAACATCCATTTGATAGAGTTTAAAATTCAGATGAGCTGCATATGGAAGTAGTATCCTAATAGCTTCTAATCTAGCTACAGGTGCAAAGGTCTCCTCATAGTCTATTCCTTCCTCTTGACTATATCCTTGTGCAACTAGCCTAGCTTTATTTCTAACTATATTCCCATACTCATCTACTTTGTTCCTAAACACCAATTTAGTGCCTATGGTCAAGGTGTCCTTAGGTTTTTCCACTAATTCCAAAACATTGTTTCTTTCCAACTGATTTAGTTCTTCTTGCATAACCATTACTCAAAATTCATCATTGATAGCATCATTAATATTTTTGGGTTCAAGCTGTGAAAGAAAAGCTTGATGTTCAACCTGGTTTCTTAGAGAAGCTCTAGTTTGTGTTCCTCTATTTAAATCGCCTACAATAGCATCTAGAGGATGATTCTTGAGAGTCCTAATACCATTAGGAAGGTTTGAACTAGATTCTTCATTGTTGTCTATTGGTTCAGAATTAGTAGGAGCAGATTCTGGAAAATTTCCAGAACTGGATACTTTTACAGGGGATTTACTATTCTTATCATTAATGTTCAGATTTGAAAAATATTCCTCAATATTTTCAAGAGATGTTTTAGGCTCATGTGGATCAGTCTCATCGAATTTGACATGAACTGATTCTTCCACACATTTGGTTTTCTTATTGAACACTCTATAGACTTTACTTGAGATAGAATAACCCGAGAAAATTCCTTCATCACTTTTGGAAGCAAATTTGTCAAGATTATCTTTAGTATTAAGAATAAAGACTTTGCAACCAAAAATTCTAAAGTAATTAACCTTAGGATTCTTATTATTCCAAAGTTCATAAGGGGTCCTTTTTAGAATAGGTCTAATTAAAACTATATTGATAACATAACAAGATGTATTTCAGCTTCGGCCCAAAAATAAATAGGAAAGTCATACTCATTAAGCATAGTCCTTGAAATTTCATGAAGGGTCCTATTTCTTCTTTCTACAACTCCATTTTGTTGAGGTGTCATAGGGGTAGAGAAATTATGACTATAGCCATTGAGTGAGCAGTAAGATTCAAACTCATGATTCTCAAACTCATGGCCATGATCACTTCTCAGGGTCTTAATTCTATGTCCACTAAGATTTTCTATAGACTTGGAATATTTAATAAAGTAAGAGCAAGCTTCACTTTTGTGAGCTAAGACGTATACCCAAGTATACCTAGAAAAGTCATCCACAGGAACATAAACATAGTGCTTCCTGTTTAGACTTGAAAATCTTGATGGTCCAAACAAATCCATGTGAACCAACTCAAGTGGTTGAGAAGTTGAAACTTCTTTCTTTGGTTTGAAAGAAACTTTGTGTTGTTTTCCCTTTTGACAGGGATTACACACTTTATCAATTGGGAATTGTAATTTAGGTAAGTCTCTAACTAAACATTTCTTAGATAGCTTCCTAAGTGAGTGCACATTACAGTGTCCTAGCCTTCTATGCCACAACCAAGACTCTTTATAAAAAGCATTTAAGCAAGAAACATTTTGTTTGGATAAGGAATTTAAATCAACAGCATATACATTCTCATTTCTACATGCAGTGAAGACTAAATCATCTTTTGAATTAAAAAATTGCATGAATCATTTTCAAATTTAACATTAAATCCATCATCACATAACTGAGATATGCTAAGTAAATTATACTTTAATCCATCAAAAAAAAGTACTTTAGAAATTAATATTGTATCAGGGTTACCAATCTGGCCTAAGCCAATGATTTTTCCTTTAGAATTATCACCAAAGGTGACATGACCTCCATCAACCTTGATTAAGATTTTAAAGCATGAGTAATCTCCAGAAATGTGCCTTGAACATCCACTGTCCAAGTACCATAAAGTATTACAGGAACTCTTTAAACAACTTCCCTACAAAACAGATTAAACATGGGGTAATTTTGGTACCCAGATCTTCTTGGGTCTAGAGAGGTTATCCAATAAAACTTTGGGAACCCATATCTGCTTTATAGGTTTTCTAAAATCAACAAACATATTTTGAGACACAAATACTTTGTTAGGTCCTTTAGAAAATTGTTTCTCAAAAGATGGTCCAGAACTAGCAGTGAACTGTCCATATTTTGGAACAAATTTAGTTTTACTAATTTGTCTCTGTCCAGGCTGATATCCTAGACCAGTTGTATATTTTGGAGCAATATGTTTTCCTAGAAACTGTGTCAAAGTATCCCTACCAGCAGTGAACTTCTCAATATCATTTCTTAATTGTTCATTAGATAATTTGAGTTGAGTGTTCTCTTTCAACAGTTGAGCATTCTTTTCTTTTTATACACTTAGATCTGTTTTAATATCACTTGTCAAGGCATGCTATTTCTTCAAATATTTATATTTATCTTTTAGTTCATTACAGGTATCTTCCAGTATATTGCAATATTCAAACAGTTCATCCTTAGACATATTTTCCTCATTATCTGAATCACTGTTATTTCCAGAATAATAAGTATTATGCACAGGGGAATTAATTGTTACCTCATATGTCTCTTTCATAAAACATAGATTGGCATGTTTGTTCTATTCTGAGTCTGAAGCATCAGATTCACTCAAAGTGTCTTCCAAAGTGCTCCAGGTTGATTTCACAGCCTTTTTATAACTTTTTCCCTTATAATCATATTTCTTTTTGAATTTTAACTTCGGGCAGTCAGCCTTGATGTGTCCTTTCCTCTTGCATTCATAGCAGACTATATCATCTTCCTTATCAGATTTCTTCCAATCCTTCTTCCAATGTCCCTTGTTGTCATACTTTCCTCTGTAGTTTGATTTTCTGAAAAACTTCTTCTTCCTATAGAACTTCTTAAATCTCCTGGCTATTTAAGCCATTTCTTCATCACTTTATGAATCTGAATCTTCACTGGTTGAACTTTCAGTAGGTACATGTATTTTCTCCTTGTATTTTCTCTTTGAAGAAGTAGACTTGAATGCTACGGATTTTCTCTTGGGTTCATCATCTTCTTCTTTGTTCACCTTCAGTTCTTCTTCATACATCATTAGTTTGTCAATCAACTCCTTAACAGGTAGCTTACTGATGTCACATGACTCTCAGATAGAAACAGAAGTGTCTCTCCATCCGTCTGGCAAACATCTCAATATTCTCATGATCTTCTCCTTCTCTGGAACAGCTTTTCCCAATGAACTCATGGTGTTGACAATCTCATTAAACCTAAGTTACATATCAGAAATAGGTTCATCAGGTCTCATCTTAAAATTATCATATTTAATAGTATAAGTATTTAATCTCATTTCTTTGACATTGGTTGTTCCTTCATGAGAAACAACCAATGTGTCCCAAATTTCATGAGCTATTTTACATGCAGAAATTCGATTAAATTCCTCATCTCCTAAAGAGCAGTAAAGGGAATTCATAACTTTACAGTTCTTGTTATAGTCAGACTTTGTAGCATCATCCCAGGTAGATCTACCAGTTTTGGGGATCTCATATTCTGATTCTATAGCAGACCAAATATCAAAACCAATACTTTCCAAATGAATTTTCATTTTAATTTTCCATTGAGCATAATTCACACCATTAAAGAAAGGTGATCTGTTAGTAGCAGCACCTTCTAGTCTATTGTCCATAACTAGATTTTAACGAATATTAAAGAGATAAAACTTAGAACTAACAAAACTTTAAGATCTTTAAGATAAAACTAAATTCACAGTTTGAAAAACATAGGGTTTGAAGACTTTTTATAAATAAGAATCCCACCTTTGATACCAAATGTTGGTCAGAGTGGATACTCAAGAGGGGGGTGAATTGAGTTCCAATTAAAATTTCTGTTAAAAACATTTAGGATTAAACTCCCCCAAATTAAAACGGCTCAGTCAATTAAGGCAGTAGAGATATAAGTGACTTATTGTTCAACAGGTTTCTCGAAGGTTGATTACTCCTCAGTTGAATCAGTATGAGAACTAATTCGACTTTTGAAACAAGTTTACTAAACAAATCGGATATACACACTAACCAGAACTAACTATCAGAGTGAATGTAAAAACTGATTTCTGTCTTTGAAAATATAAGCACAGCGGATAAATGTAAAATAGAGTAAAGGAAAGATGAACACAACAATTTAAACAAGAGGTTCAGTCTTAAGACAAGACCTAGTCCTCTCCACTTGGTGATCACCTGCCACCAAGCAATTATATTAAAAAGTGATACACAGCCTGTATCGGGCTTTACAACAGTTTTCACAAACTGTCCAGGTTTTGCAACCTCTACCACAGTTATACGTGGTAAAAATATAACAACCAAGCCACACTAGGCTTCTTCCACAGTTATACATGGGAAAGAAATGTAAAGAGAGTTTGGTATGAGGATTTTCAGTATCCCTCAGTTCAAGCACAAGAGTCAGTGTGTGTAACACATCCACACTGCTCACAAATGCAAAATACTTAAACACAATAGAGCTAAAGATAGTAGTGATAGGTTTAGAATGCTCTGTTGTGTTGGCAGATCAGCTCTGGACTTGTTGGTATGAAGGAAATGAAGTTTTGGTCTTTCTCTCCAAGTTGCCTCCAAAACAGTGTGTCGCAACTTCCAGGTTATGACTTCCAGATGTAGAGATGATCAGCTTCTTGGGTTTGAAGCTCTTTTGCAGCACACCACTACATCTTAAAAAGGTTCTTTCAATAGATCTTCGTGAAGCTCTATGTTCTTCAGAATGAGTGCTTGAGTGTTCTTCTTCAGATTGTGTATGTTTCTCTCTTATGAGTGTTCTGTGTATATTCAATGTGTCCACGCTTGTCTCTTGTTTCTGTGTCTTCTTCGTATATATCTCTGTGGTGATTATTTCATTGATGTCTGTCTCTACACACACACACACATATATATATATACTTTTCCAGCTGAGCTTTTTTCATTTGGTTCAGCAGAGGCCGACAAGAGAAATGTTTCAACCACGTGTGGTCTTCCTCGTACATCGTACTGTCTCCTGATATTCCTTCAAATAACATTAAATAATGTCAGGTGCATTCATTTGTCTAGACATGCCCGTTATAATAATAATAATAAAATTGGTAAAGAAAATAATAGAATATCATTAGACTGGTAGCAGATGCATGTCACACGGTAGATTTCAACGGTAGTCTTTCCAACAGTGGACTTCATCGGTAGGCTCTTTGTCTCTAGGCTTGTAACGGTAGACTTTGTATCAGTGGATGTCTTGTAACGGTAGTTGTTACTCTATGTAACAGTAGCTCCTCATCAGTAGACTTCATCAGTAGACTATTCAACGGTGAGCTTCATCAGTAGGCTTGATCAGCGGTAGACTCCAACAGTAAGCTTCTAACGGAAGCTTTGCAACATCAGACTACTTCAACAGTGACATTTCCAACTGTAACTTATCTCAACAGGTAATTTCATTAACGGTGGAGTATGTCCATCAGTAGACTTTGAACAACAGTCGACTATCTCGACAGTATGAGTTGTCTAGCGGTAGCCTTCTACTAACGGTAGACATGTTCAACTGTAGACTTGAACAGTGAGGTTCTCAACAGAAGACTTGAGACAGAGTCTGACAGTGAACTTCTAACATAAGTTTTGCCACAGCAGTGACCTTGTGACGGTGACTCTTTGTCTGTGAGTTTTGATAAGCAGATCAACGGTAGACTTCTGACAGTAACCTTGTACTGGTAGCCTATATTAGTGACAGAAGATCTTCAACAGTAAGCTTCTAGGATCAGTGACCTATAGTAACAGTGAGCTATAACGGTGACTTTGAACAGAAGACTCTAACAAGTAGCCTTTAACAGTGAACTTATATTTAGATAAATGTAAATTGTAAGCTGATGCATCAAAGTCATGAGACTAAGAGTATACATTGTTCAGGATAAATTAATTATAAATACAGATTAAAAAGAGTTAGCAAAGGACTTAATATATCATGATCAATATTTAAACATGATTTGAGATTATCAAAACAGGTGAGTCCAACATTTTGACATGTTTATTAATTAATCTTCTAAATTATGTTGATTACATTTATTTAATCTTGTTTTCAATCCATATATTGAATTATTTAATTTTAATTAATTAAAATAAGTTAACTCTAATAATTATTATAATCTAATTATATTGGTTGCATTTAAAAAAAAATTACCCTATTAATTTAATTTAATAACTCTTCATAATTAATAATTTTATTAATACTTGGTCACTTTTTATAGATGGGTTTTTTCATTTAGTTTATGTAACCTTTTTAAGTAGTCATTAATTCTATAATTACGTTAATTAATTATACAATTTTTGTTTTCAAATTTACGGTTATTTAACATTATGTTCAGTCTTCTTTTTAGTATTTAGTTTTAAATTTATCATGCCGAGGAGGGTACCTGGAGATGATGTTGTTGTCAGCCGACACCACCAGATCCGCGGATTAGGTTCTGTTAACAGATCTATAGAGCTGATCTGAAACCTCGGTCAACTTACCGCTCTTTAGCACTGTTTTCAGTCAAACCTGAGGAGCTGGTCTTTGCCCCGAGGAGGAACCGAACCCGATCCGAGAGAGCTTGAGGATTTGCCGCCGCCTGAGGATCTGTGGCCGAGTTGTACAAGAGCACAAGCCGCCGCTACTTTGGGTTTCACCAAATTGAAGAGTCGCGACGCCAGAGAACCCGGTTGAAGTTGCACCGCCGTTTGGAGGAGAAGCGGTAGGAGGAACCTATCGCCACTGGTTCTGGATGATGCTACCGCCACTGAACCCGGATGAAGCCAGCAACGCCGGGGTGGAGGCCGGCAGCACCATTCCCGGAGAAGAAACGAAGGCCCCCTGTACGCCAATATTTGGGGTGGGAGAAGAAAATTAAAAAAACTAAAATAAAACTTAAAAAAAAAAACTAATAAAAATAAAATATAAAATAATAAAATTATTTTAAGTATTTCTACACTGTAGTATAAGACTTAGTTTCTTTGTAAAGATATGGTTTTCTCATCTTGTTTGCACTTCATCGTAAAAATAAAATATAAAAAGTAAAATGATGTTCACTCCCTCCACTACTGAGAACAGTGGAGTTTATTTTGAATAAAACCTTAGAAAACTCATATGCCTTTTCTATGGATCGACTCTACCCCACAGTGCTAGTGTGGGTTAATATATGCAATTTTGAGGGTCATGACGACCTTTGGTCTTGTCACGTGTCCACAAGAAAACCATCATCTAAAAAATGATACATATCATAGTATAAATCCCATAAATCCTTACCTATCATCCAGAGGAAATTAAGTATCATGATGGGCTTCGATACATTACCAATATTCTCTTATGAGGTATCTTACATATTCCTTTTAAAATTCTTCACCACCAATTCTAAATTCCCTAACATTTTCAAATGGGCTAAAAAACTCTTCAAATCTTCTTAAATATTCTTTAGCCTATCTAAAAACACTTTAAATGAATTTATAAATTTATCAAACCTTTATAAATTTACTTATCACAATTCCTAAATCATTTTACAGAATATAAATAATCTTAATGGGTATTTCAATAAAACTCCACTACCTTAACACTTTATTCAGATCTTCTCAATAAATATTCTTAGAAACATTGTATTAATAAATTATTAATAAACACAACACCTTTATAAAATTCAAACTCAGTATTCTCCAAACATCAACCCATTTCATTAATCAACATATGTAGTAGAGTTCATTCCTGATAACAAAGTGACAATTACTCACTAATCTAAGTTAGCTGTGTTCTCTTTACTTAGCATATCTTAAAGATTTTTAATAGCTAGCTTCTCAAACTCATCAAGAACGTGTAGTTGATAGTGCTTTCATCAACAAATTTCACTTTTCATTAATTCTTATTAAGTCAAGATTAGAAATCATTAGATATAAAAGTTGTTTCCTTGTATATGAATACTTCAAAACACCAAGAATCATCTCAATATTCTTTTCTCGTTATATATAAAAGAATCTAAATCTCTTTAAATAATCACCTTTTCTAACTTATGAATGGATTTACAATATCATAATAGCATACAACCACATTATATATAATCTATAAGAACTCTAATATGAATCTAAAAATTCAACCTCTTTATTTATTCTTCATATTCACTTAAACACATATTGACTATAGGCCTTACTGAAAACAAATACAACAATATTTATTATAATCGATTAGGTATTTAAATTCCCCCCTTTAGATATTTTGGCAATACCCATTTCAACTAAAAATTTGATATCATTCTCCCCCCTTATTGAAAATAGATGCAAGGATTCGGGAGTAAATGGAAATTCATACTCATATCATGCTTCTATCATAATAAAAATTTCACTTGTAAGAACTCATTTTTTTGATCCATGGAAATTCTAATGGAATCATAAATTTTCGTTCGGTGGATGGGCCATTTTCTAAACCTTTATTTGGATTGTAAATCCAAGACTTGGAACACTTAAAAGTGTTGTTTTTAAATATTGTTAAATGCCTAAGAGTTGTCTTGGGTGTTTGGTTGAGTATTGGGAGTTCCGTGTTGTGAAAACTTTTTTCCAAGAGAAGATGGAAGGGGAGAACGGTTTGTTACAAATCGTGCATCCTTTTAGGTGAAATTGTGGATTCCTGAAGGGGGTGGTACATAGTTTGAAAACCATGAACCCAAAGATGTGTGGTCCTGTGAGATATATACAGAAAAATGAAGAGGTGATCCTCATAGGCTAAGCATGGTTATGACCAATTTAAGTAGTATTAAATGTTAGTGAAAAGGATATACACTTGGCCTTTATCAATAAATGAATTAATTGCTTAAATCATCTCACGTGATGAATTGATAGTGGAATGGACCTTCCCATAGCCTTCATGATTAATTATAAATGGAATGGAACTTTTCAAGACCTCCTCCCTCCAATGATACGATAAATAAGGGAGAGAGATAATTACTCATGAGTCCCACCTCCAATAGGCCTCGGGTTGGCGACTAGCACCGAGGGTATAAATATCTCATGTATGGGAGGAATTACCCTCTTTAATATAAATAGGATCACGAGATAAGATGAATCATCAATAAAAAACTCTAATACTAAATATAAAAGAAATCCAAATCCATCCCATAATGATGTATAGACAGAACTAATATTGATAAAATTATCCAAAGTAAATACCCAAAAGAAAAGCTAAAGTAGTGACACCACAACTCTCAAGGAACTGATCCAGTAATGTCCAAAATAGTCCACATAGTCCTCTTAGAAACCTGATAATAGTTTTATATACATAAGGTTAGCATACAAGTATACTCAATATGAAAACCAAAGTCGCTCATGCATATGTGAAAGTGCATACAAATACACCTGTGGGAAAACGACAAAAAAAACAACACCTATGAAGGTATACTAGCCATCCCAACCTAACTAAGAAACACTCACCAAATAACGTGAACCACATAATATAATATAATAGGAATCACATTGATAAGGTTACCTCAAACCACTTTTTCACTGGTATGCTTCTCTCATTCCCTATATTGTACATCTTGGAGATCCTATGTCCTTTGTATACCACACTGCCACACAAGAATGGTCACAACCCACCACACCTAAAGACACCTAGGATTGATTTCATAAAAGAATGGTCATTTCACACCTCACTTGAAGACACCTGGACTACTGTCCCACAAGAAAATCCATGTCTCTCCCAAAAACACTTGGGTCGTCACACTTTTCCCGCAAACACCTGGGATATATCAACCACCATCTAAGGCACTAATAGGCCTCCAACCATCACAACCTATTCAATACCTACCTCAACTTGTATAAAGAGCAAGGATGTGAAGGTACCCATCCATCCTTAATCCTCACTGGATGTCAGAAAAAACACCCCCCACGCGTGACAATGCTTGTGTTTGATATAGTGCTCAGTATGGGTAGGGTGTATATAGAAATCACATAATATAAAAGTACATATATATAGTATAAAAAACTCAAGACCAATCCATGGTTTCACAAATGTAATAGTATAGAAATTTAAAACATGGTATTATTACATAAATGGATTAATTTATAATTCAAACAAACTGATAATATTTTAGAAAGATGGTTTTCTTAAGTATTTTAATTAATTGTATGTTAATTATAATACTTATTATTTATAGCTTTCAAATTTATTTTGAACAAATATTGTTTCACTTTTTTTAAAATATTATTTATAAATATAATTTATTTTTTATAAAAGGATATTGAATAAAATATTTTACATGAATAATTATATACAAATATAATTAAATTGGTTTAATAAATTTTTTTTCTTCAGAGAATTACATATAGACACACACACACACATATATGAATATGAAATTATAATTTTGGATTATAAATTATAGATTATTTTCATAACTGTTACTATTATAAATTTGGATTAATAAAATTGTAATAACTATTTTGATTAAATTGAAATATTATTCACATATTTTTGAAATTATTAAATTATGATAAAAATTATTATGTTATGTTTTATAAAATTTTAAATGAATATGTTATAATAATAAAAAAGGGAAATGGATAAAAAAACCAAATCATGTTAAGTGGGTACGCTGGGGTCGATTTCCGAGGCCTCCAAGTTGTGCAGGAGATGGTACTTGGAGGCTTGAGAGCTCCATGTTGAGACTCAACTGGATGAGGTGCGATGGGGGTTCATGCTGTGAGTTATCCGCATTTGCGAGTGGTTGAGTCAAGTCACTGGGAGAGGCCGAGGTCGAGCCGAATAGGGAGAGGGGTTCACTATGAGCATTGGGGTGTCGATATGTGGACAAGATGGTTAGGGTTCATCTCAGTTTTCCAGATATAGCACTAGGTAGGTTCTTTGTTTATTTAGTAATCATTTGAATATTCCATGTTCATTTTTATTTCAACTAATTTCAGTGTTTTTCTTGTTCTTTGTCTCAACCTATTTTAGTCCGATTCAGAGTAATTGAACTATTGTCTTGTTTCTGACCACTTGTTTAAACTATTTTTAATCTGTATGTATATTAATTTTCTTTTAGACTATGAATAAAATATGTTTTGTTTGGTCTGTAAATGAAAATTTGACTACAATTATTATTTTTTGTTATGCCTTTGTTTTGTGTGTATGTTTTTTGTCTACGGGATTGCGCTTTTGTCAATGTTTTTCGGTTTTTTGTTAATGATTGAATACAAAATTTTAGTGTCACCATCTCCACGAAGCTTTCTAGGACCTTTGTTTTTTTCATCAACCACATAATTATCCATATATATATATATACACTAAATAAACGGCACATGTTATATCTATAAAATACCTTTTCTTAGGTAAAAATGAAATTGGAAAACCACTTTGCAGGAGAAGAATTTATAGAGTTTGTAGTTGATTTTGATCTTATGGTACCCATGTAAGGGATTTAGTATTTATGATTTAACTTATTTTGTAAGGGTTTAAATTTCTTGTTCAAATTATGTTCAGAAGAAATACCTATGTTGTATATTTTCATATCTATGTTTATTTAGAAACATATAAGGTAAGGGTGAAAATTATATTTTTTATTATGGTTTTTATTTTCAAATTAGTGATCAGTTAAATTTAACAAAGTAGTTTTCTTCCATAAGGATTTATTTTTATTTTACAAGTCATGTTTTATTTAAGGTTGTGTAAGGGATATGTTTTAATTATTTATTTTAAGTGGATCATTTATGATCCTTAAATAATTGTTTTAAAGTGCATATAGTTTTTTGAAACTTGTTTGTGTAAGGGTGATATTGTGATCAAATCTAGATTTTTAGAATGAATAAGAAAATGTATTTTAAGTCATGTTTTAATATACTGATTCTCTTATTTCCTGATTTTATCATTAAATTATATTTTAATAATACCCTTAGTATGAATATTTTTTATGTTAATATTGTTTTTTAAGGATAGGTTTTAATTTTATCAAACTATGTTTATTTTTAATACATATACAAATATATGAATATATACATGTATATGTATATCTAACCAACTATGTATAATTATTCTGGGTGTAAATTTATATAATTTGTTTTAGAATAATGATAAGTTTCATGAAACTCTAATTATTTTCAAGGATTACTATTTATAAGTACTTATGTTAATTCTTGAAAGGGGTATATTCATTTATCATCATTTTGAGTAAACATGAGTTTATTTCTTGATTAGGAGTATAATAAATTCCATGTCATCTTTATATATGTAATGATGAAATGGTTATTGCTATGTTTATAATTTTATCACCATGATTATTAAAAATATTTTCATAGCATGTCATCATTACAAATTAAACTTAAGGATTTCTCATCTGCATAAAATGATGTCCATGCATTTATGCATAACATCGATATACCGTGCATACATAATAAATCAATGATTTCAAATTAAATTTTAAGGTTTAATTCTGATATCATTAAGCACATGGATTTCTTCAAAAAATGAAATATTTTATTTAAGATGTTTAATTATAATTCTATGTGTGAAAAATAATTATTTATTATGATCAAATAAATGTTTGGATGAAAATTTTATACTTGAAAGAATGTTAGAATACTTAGACAGTACATGAAAAGACTTATGAAAGGAGTTTTTGTTGTAACCAAACTCGCAAGTGATATGAAATGAAAGCCCATATAATTATGAATGTGCATACTTATATGTATATAAGTGTGAATGTGTATGTAAATGAAGTGACATTTTATCAAAATTAAAAACTCTAGTGAAATTATTTATAAGTAAAGAGATCTTAAAATATTTTCGAAAATCCCAACACCTGAACGTTATAAATATGGAAGGTTATTAGGGAGTGAACCCATCCTTCAAAAAGTGGGTAGGCCCAGACATCCATCAACATTTTGGGTGGCCTCAGAATAGTGTTTTACTTTCAGAAGCTTGTGTATTTTTTTATAAAAACACTTGATTATGTTTAAGAAATTTTCGGACGTAAGTATTTTCTAAAATGATCTACTATTTTTAAGACGTAAGTAATTTCAAATAATTATTTTAATAAGGATATTTCTAAAAGTGATTAAGAAATTATCTTAAAATGAATATCTTAAAATGATTTATCAGTGTTTTAAAACCCATTACTAGACAATTTAACATTCACCCCTTCTTCTAAAACTATTTTCACAGGTCACTTTGATTTCCAAAGTTGGATGTCTTTGTAGTTGCGCGTGCAGAAGCGAAGTTGGATTTTTGGTTTGTTTAATTTTATTAAAACATTGATAAATTGTAAGCTTGTATCTAATCCACCAGAACCTAGACCTGTAAAAGTTCTTCTATTGTGTTATGTTTAAGTATGGGTCTTTAAAATTGGTATAAGGGGAACGGTCTAGACAACTTTGGAGATAAGATGTTTTTGTATAAGTGGTAGAGAAAAGAAGTTTAGTAGACCTAGTGTTTCTGAATTATAAAGACATAAATTCAGAATTATTTTAGTCCAACAAAAATAATTTTGAGGATGTTGTTATTTTGAGGGGGGGAATAATGTAACTACCTAGAAATTCTATACATGGATTTATTACATAAATGGATTAATTTATAATTCAAACAAACTAATAATATTTTTGAAATCCTATTTTCTTAAGTATTTTAATTAATTATATCTAAATTATAATACTTATAAATAACTGTAATTATTATATATAGTTATCAAATTTAGTTTTAAAAAATATTGTTTCACATTGTGTAAAAGAATATTTTTTAATAATTTTTTTTTCTAAAGGATATTGAATAAAAATTTTAAATAGATAATTATATACAAATATAATTAAATCGGTTTTAAAATTTTTTGGTTTCCTAAAAAATGCATATATATATATAGACACACACAAATATGAATATGAAATTATAATTTTGAATTATAAATTATAGATTATTTTTATACAAGTTACTATTATAAATTTTGTTTAATAAAATTATATTAACTATTTTGATTAAATTTATAAATTATTCACATATTTTTGAAATTATTACATTATGATATAAAATATTATATAATGTTTTATAAAATTTTAAAATGAATATGTTATAATAATACAAAAAGGGAAATGGATAAAAAAAGAAAACCAAATCATGTTAAGGGGGTGTGATGGGGTCGAGTCGTGAGGCCTCCAGGTCATGTAGGATATGGTACCACTGGGCCTGAGAGCTCCATGTTAAGACTCAAGCAGATGAGGTGTGACAAGGGTTCACTTCGGGAGTTATTCGAATCCATGGGAGATCGAATTGAGTCACTGGGAGATGCTGGGGGTGATAGGACTAAGAAGAAGGGTTCACCGCTTGTGTGGGGGGTGTCGATCGGTATCTGAGCAAGTTAGGGTTTCATCTCAGGTGTTCCAGATCTAGCTCTATGTAGGTTATTTGTTTCATTAGTATCCATCTAAATATTATTTGTTCATTTTTCTTTCAATTAATTTCAGTGTTTGTCATGTTCTTTGTATCAGCCTATTTCATTCTGATTCAGAGTAATTAAACTATTGTATTGTTTCTGACCTATTGTTTAATCTGTTTGTAAAATGTCTATAAATTGTTTTTCTTTCCTACTATGAATAGAAGATGTTTTTTTGTCTGTAAATGTCATTTCAACTGCAATTTTTTTTGCCTTTTTTGTGTGCGAATATTTACTATCTGCAGGCATGCGCTTATGTCAATGTTATTCTGTTTTTTTATGAATGATTGAATATAAAATTTTAGTGTCTCCATCTTCATCAGGATTTCCTCACTAGAACCATTGTTTTATTTCCTTAGTCTCATGATTATCCATATATATATATATATATGTCCACTAAATAAATAGAACATGTTATGGCTATAAAATCCATTTTCTTGTGTGAAAATACAATTGGACAACCAATTTGCACGAGAGGAAGTAATAGAATTTGAAGTCGGTTCTAATATTACTCTACTCAAGATATGGATTTTGTATTTATGATTAAACATATTTTGTAAGGTTTTAAATTTGTTGTTCAAATTATGTTATGAAGAAATACATATGTGTGTATGTTTTCATATCTATCTTTTTTTAGAAACTTATAAGGTAAGGGTGAAAATTATATTTTCAATTATGGTTTTTTATTTTAAAATTAGTAATGATTTGAATTTATAAAATTTGTGTTATGCCGTAAGTATTAATTTTTATTTTACAAGTCATGTTTTATTTAATGTTGTGTAATGGATATGTTATATTTCTTTATTTTCAGTTGATCCTTCATGATCCTCAAATAAGTGTTTTAAAGCGCTTATAGTTTTGTGAAACTTATTTTTTTAAGGGTGATATTGTGTTCAAATATTGATTTTTAAAATAAATAAATTTTTTTATTTTAAGTCATGTTTTAATATTCTGATTTTTTGATTTTCTGATTTTATCATGCAATTCTATTTTAGGAAAACCCTTTTGATGGGTTTCATTTTTGTTAATATTGTTTTAAAAATATATGTTTTTATTTTATCAAACTATTTTTATTTTTATGGTATATACATATATATATATATATATATATGTATATATACATGTATATGTATATCTAACCTAAAATGTATAACTATTCAGGTTGTAAATTTTATAAATTTATTTTAGAATAATGAGATGTTTCATAAAACTCTAATTATTTTCAAGGATTACAATTTATAAGTACTCATGTTAATTTTGTCAAGGGGTATTTTCATTTATTGACATTTTGAGTAAACATGAGTTTATTACATTACTAGGAGTATAATAAATTCCATGTCATATGTACACACACACACACATATAAGGATGAAATGGTTGTTGTTATGTTTATAATTTTATCACCATGATTCGTAAAAAGATGTGCATAAAATGTCATAATTGTAAATTAAAATTAAGGAAATCTCATATTCATAACATCATGGCCATGAATTTATACATAACATTAAAGTACCTTGCATATTTAATAAAACCATGATTTTAAATTAAATTTTAAGGTTTACTTTCGGGATCATTAAGAACATGGATTTGTTCAAGAAATGATTTTTTTTAATTTAAGATGTTTAATTATAATTCTACATGTGAAAAATGATTATTTATTATGATCAAATAATTGTTTGTATTAAAAGGTATTAATTAAAAGAAAGCTTGAATTCATTGACGGTACATGCAAAAATATATGGTAGGAGTTTTGGATGTAACTGAAATTGCAAGTGGTATGCAATGAAAGTTAATATAATTATGTTTGTAAATACTTATAAGTATAAAATTGTGTATGTGTATTTAAATGTAGTTACATTTTTTCAAAATTAGATACACCAGTGAATGTATTTACAAGTTAATTAATCTCAAAAAGTTTTCAGAAAACCCATCACATGAACCTTGTAAATATGCAAAGTTAATGGGTCATCAACCCATACTTCAACAAGTGGGTAGGCCGAGACAACATTCAACATTTTGAGAGGCCTTAGAATAGTTATTTTTTTTCAGAATTTTTCATTTTTTTCATAAAGACACAGGATTATGTTTAAGTAATTTTCGAACATATGTATTTTCTAAAATGATCTATTTTTTTAAACTATATGTAATTTAAAATAATGTTTTCAATAAAGATTTTTATAAATGTTTTTAATGTATTTTCAAACTAATATCTTAAAAAGATTTATCAAATGTTTTAAAACCCCTTACATGAGAAATTTAATGCTCACCCCTTGTTTTAAAATTATTTTCATAGGTCACGTTGAAATCCAAAGATGGAGGTCTTCATAGTTGTGCACACGAAAATGAAGTTGGATTTTGGTTTGATTAATTTTATAGGAACTATGTTAAATTCTAAGATTGAATATAATACTCCATAACCTAGACCGGTAAAAGGTCCTATGTTGTGTTATGTTTATGGTTGGGTATTTATAGAAGACTAACTAACCAACTCAAAACACCATCTCCTTTATTTCCACCTCTAAATGCATAACACCACAAAGCAAGCCACAACCCCATTACATATTTACAACAAATTCCATTTAATCATTCAATTCTTTTAATTATTTAGCATCAACCACATTTAATTACACAACCCATCATTTAATTATTCAATTCCAAATTTTACCCCATTAACCAAACCAACCCAATCCATTCCAAACATTATAGAACAATTATTTATTTATTCCATCACTACTCAAGAATCTAGCACAAATCAAAAAACACCTTATCACCCAAAATAACATCCAACAAACCACCTCACCACCCCAAAAGCACGACCCACAAACCACCTCACCATCCCAAAAGCGCAGCTAACGAACCATCTTCCTCACATTACCCAACCACACATCATCATCCCACAAGCATAACCACACATCACATCACATTAAAATCCATTTACAGATTTAAAAATGGGGTTTTATCATATTCAACTTTATTTTATAGTTGTTATCACACAATCCATAGTCCTAGAGAAACCATGCCATTATCCAAATAAAAGTTGTTGATCAATTTCTATATAATGGTGATATCAAAATTATCACAACCAAAAAAGTAATCAAAAAACATATATCCAATGAAAATAGATCCCCCAACAACAATAATTTTTTATGGGACACCAAGCCCATACAATGCACAGTATGAAAATAATAATAAAGTTGTAAAAACATGAGAGGCAAACCCCTTTTTACCCTTAAATTTCAATTTATCTAATTATTAATATTTAATTAATCAAGGAAAAACAAAAAATATAGGTAAAAAATAAAACACCTCTCAGATGATATAAAATAAAAGACAAATAAGGGATTCCAGGCCTCAAAGAAGCTTTGTCGTCTTACTGCGCACCACGTGGAGAAGAAGAATTCCCCCAAAACACAATTACACCATGATAAGCGATGATAAACCTACACCGAAACCAAATACCATAAAAACACAACCTAAAACACACCCCAAACCATAAAAAATCATCACAGTGAATCCACAAGATAAGAACAAAATAAAACATTCCAATAAGAAGGAAGGTCTTACCATAGATTGGAAGTGAACAACCATAGGGACCAATGGATCAAACAGGGGAAGTGGGCTTGAAGAACTCCTCGAGGATCCTAGGGTTCACCCAAAATAAGAGGTGGAAGAATCCATAGATGAATGAATAAAAATTCATCTAGAAAGAACTTTTAAAACATCACTGCATCAGGATTTTACCCGAAGTGTAATCCCCTTTCACGGCATGTAATCCTCAGGATTCAGTTTCATTAAAAAAATGTCACCTTTTTATTATTTAAACATAAAAATATACATGACATGAACCAGCCTAGGAAAATCTACCACCATTATGCTTTGTGTAATAAACTTACACAGCATGTATTCCCTATAGTAGATCTATTGCACCTTAAACTTTCACTGAAAACTCACAAAACGTCCCCCAAACACCACCAACAACAAAAACAAGAAAAATGATGGATCCTAAAGGAAGATACCATTTCATGAGATACATATCAAATGATTATTTCACTTGATAATAAAAAACCAATCCCATAAGAAAAGGGGTTCGATCTCATGGGTCTCGTCATAACAGAAATGCAACCACCATCCAAACACACCAACCCAAACGATCACAAAACACAATGAAAAACCACATTCCCACAACCATAAAACACATCCTCTCACACAACTATACTACCACACAACCATTGAAAAAACATCTCAACCTCCATATAGCCCAAACCAACAACTACTAAAACTAATGAACCACACCGTCCAAAACACAAAAATCGGGGAATTTCATCTTCCATGTTAAGATACTATCCACGTTGGGAAGCACTGAAACTCCCACATGGGTTTAATCACATCATTGTTAATGCATCTTGATTAGGAATAAGGTCTTACCATTTTAATATGTTACTAATTTATCACAGAACACACATCAAAAACCAAAAAAAAACATCTCATCTAAAAAACAAAAGGATCCAAACATTACATTAAAAGCATAATAGAGAAAAGAAAAACTCAAAACAACTCTGGGTATTGGGAATGCATCTGTATCTCTCTCTCAAGTACTATCCCCTAGGAAACCATTCCTACACAACATATTAACCAAATAAATGGTCTATGCACATAGTTCCTTCTCTTAGAGATTCTAAATCTCTACTGGTTGATCCACAAACATCGAGTCATCATCAATATTCAACTCTCCCCTTCAAATGACATGGGATTAATTATGAAGATACTTATGAAGATGAGAGACGTGGAAGATGTTGGGTATCCTATCCAACTACGGTGGAAATTCCAACCTATATTCCACCAGGTCAACTCTCCCAAACACCTCAAAGGGATCAAAAAACATGGGGAAAATTACTCCCCATGACAAACCTCCACTTCCCTTGTTGAGGGGAAACCTTAAAGAACACGTTGTCCCCAACCTAAAACTCCAAGGGCCTCCTTCTATCATCAACCTATGACATATATGGGTCTTTCTAAGCTTTCATCCTCTCACAAACAAGATGAAATTTCTCTATCATGATATGCACCACATCGAGACCAAGAACAAATATCACCTCTACCTATGTCCATCACAACAGAGAATAACATAGTCTCTCGTATGAAGCCTCAAATGGGGCCATTATAATGGAAGAGTGATAACCATTATTATAAGAAAACTCCACCAAGGTATGCTATCATACCCAAGACCCTCCAAAGTCCAAGACTCACACCCGCAACATATCCTCCAACATAAGGATAGTTTGCTTTTTTTCCCCATCTATCTAACTGTGGAAAGAATTTCTAAGGAATAACTATGTTCCAAAAGAATGATGAAATACCCTCTAGACTCATGAGGTATAATATGTGTCCTTATCCAAGATAATGGACCTAGAAACTCAATGCAAACACACCACCTCATCTATATACCTCATAACCATAGCATCCACTGTACCTGACTCCTTGATCGCTATGAAGTGGGCTGATTTCATTAACTGATCCACAACCACTTAGATATCATCACATCCTCCCTGATTTTTGGGTAAAAATATGATTAAATCCACTGATATGTGATCCTATTTCCACTCAAGAACATACAAGGGATGATAAAAACCACCTGGAACACGATGCTCGACCTTTACTTTCTGGAAAACCAATAACTTTTCCACAAAATCTCCCACTGAACGTTTCATTATAGGCCACCAAAACCATATCTTCAATAAATGGAAAACCTTTCAAACCCTTGGGTGTACTTCTAATGGTGATTTATGAAACTCATGATGGAATCAATCACAAATTACAACCGAAACAAACAACCTACCACAAAACAACATCCGGTTCTGACCACCCCTATGGAGAATCACCATGACCAAAATGATTGTGCATCACCTCTGCATGTGATTCTACCCATTAAGAATCCTCCACCTAAAGCATGTGAGAGTATTTCACTGTCATATGAAATAAATATCCACCACCACCATCTAATATTTTATCTTAGTGCAAGGCTTAAAACTCCTCAATTTCCCTCCATGTATCCCTAAATTCCAAAACCACACCCTTCTATGACTTCCTGCTCAAAATTTTCTCCATAAAATTCCATTTTCCCAAGATTTAGGAGATCTAAAAATACAAATCATAAAAAAATTCCAGCCACCTTCATTTTTTCAAGTTCAAATCATGCAAAGAAAAGATATACCTTAAAGTATTGTGATCTATGAAGAACAAAATGTGACCCCCAATGAGGTAGTGCCACCGAAACGTTAGCTTAAACACAACCACTGCTAGCTCTAGATCATGGGTGGTGTAGTTACTCTCATGGGGGAATAACTGTCTATACCCATAAGAGATCATTTTCCACTACTACATCAGAATGTATCCGAAAACCATATGGAAAGAGTCACAAAACCCCTAAAACACCACCCCTTACTTGGGAAACTGGAGAACTAGAGCACTAACTAACACCCCCTTCAGTTAACCAAGTGCAATTTGGAACTGATCAATCAATTGAAAAGATTGGTATTTCGTGGTAAAATATGTTAACAGGGATGAAACTTAAGAGAAATCGGGTACAAAACTCCAATAATATCTTGAAAGAACAAGAAAACTACAGACCTCTTCCACATTCTTAGGTGCTTCCCAAGAAATAACTGCTTCAACCATTGATGGGTCTATTTCCACACCCTATTGAGAAACCACATTCCTGATGAAAGGAACCTCTCATCTGCAAAACATACACTTGGACAAATTTCCATATAGATAGTGGTGTCATAGAACATACAATACAATTCTATGATGCTCGAAATGATCCTCCTCTTACTTCGAGTAGATCAATATATCACCAATGAATATGAAGAAGAACTGATCTGGAAACTCAGAGAACATGATGTTCATAAGCCCCATGAACACTGCTAGCATATTCGTAACACTGAACGACATGACTACACACTCGAAGTCCCTATAATTGTATCTGAAGGCGGTATTCATGATATCTCCCTCCTTCACCCTCAATTAGTGATATCCAGACCACATATTTATTATAGAAAACCATCTCACCCCTCTTATTAGGTCAAAAAGGTATTATATCATCAGAATATTTAAATGGATTTTGACCTTCACCTGATTCAATCTCCGGTATTCTATACACAACCTTAGACTACTATCTACCTTCTTGGTGAACAACACTGGACAAACCCACAGAAACACACTAGGATGGATAAAAACCTTTTGTATCAGATCATCTATATGAATCCTCAACTACTTCAACTCAGAATGTTTCATTTAATAAGGATCAATCAAAATTGGAGAAGCACTAAGCTACAATTCTATCCTGAACACAACATCACATCAAGGGGGTAACATCATAACCTCCTCAGAAAAAATATCCAAGAACTACCTAATGACCGAAGGAACCTCTACCATCTCATCATCCACTAATTACACTAAAAACTCATCCAAAAAGGAAATAACAGTCTTCACATGCTGACTTCCCACCTGAAAACCTCACTTTCCAACAAAAACCACACGTTGGTCATCCACATATGAAAACACGACTTTTTTCTGGATGTATTTGATAATACCATGTATGGAATACAACCGGTCAATATAGAGGATGACATCGTATGGCTGCATCAGTTGCAAGAAAAGATCCCCATGGGACTGATGCAGCCCCATCACCATTCTATATCTCTCGCACACAAAAAACAAGTTGGTTTGGCCTCTAATTAGAATAGTCAACACCAGAATCATAGGAACTATCTCTAAATCTAGTCCCAAATCATGGGATATAGCAGGTGAAACAAAGGAGTGCAAATCTCTTAAATAAAATGATGAACAAGCAAGGGTAATAAATAGACTGATCTTGCCTATAATGATCGCAATCCCCTCTCGAACTGCTGCCCCCACTTCATGCAACTGACTACACCCGGCTCATCTACCTCTCTGCTGACAACCACCTCCGTGGACATGCTCTGTTTGCAGTCCTTTAACGTGAGTAACATCATGGGGTCAACCGATACATTCTCTATATCAACTAAACTGATCTCAAGGAACCACTAGGCACTAATTATAGAGATATCCATGAACCCCAAAACCAAAACACACTGGAACAATGCTCCTAGGAAAATCATGGAAACCACTAGACATGGAAGTCTCTAATGGAATATGATGAGGTCAAATCCGAGCCTTCAAAACATTGATGGTCCTTGGGATTGAGACCTTCCACTAAAAACACTTCTCTTTGAAAAACCTTGTTGGTTCCCCTCATGTGGAAAACCTTCTCATGAGTGCATCTGTTTGATCACCTTCACCTTCTTCTGATCCTCCAGATATGTCGACAACAAAAAATTAGTAAAATCATATAGCATAGAAGGATCGAGAGACTCCCCAACAGGTATTGTATGAGAATCATCATCTAGAAAATGATCTGGGGAAAATGTAGAAGGCACTCAAACATGATTCCTAGCTCTTACTCTAACATTATTCCTTGGTGAAGAGAAATAAGCTCATTCCTTTTTACTGCATTCATATCCTATGAAAGGAACTCATCCCAGAACTCCTTTTGGAATCCTACACATAAAACATATGTATCCTTCCACTCTATCAGATAAAAAATCAACCACAGACACGTAGCTCCCCACATATAACTGACTTCCGAAGGGACCAGTACTCTATCGAGGCCCAGATCAAACTGAAATCAATCTCAATATCCTCCATCCAGCTCTCTATCTCCACATCTGATATACTTCTATCATACATACCCAAATCCTACCAATGGAAATCACATAACGTCCTATTCTGCTGATCTTCCTCCTCAATCGGATCAACCCTACAACTACCAACCAGATCAGCCTATTGAACCTCAACTTCAAGATCTACACACGAACAACATGTAGGAGTCATAGATGAAAGAAAAACAAATAACTTCCTAATACCGATAGTGTGGAATATTATTAAGATTCATTTTTACTCATTTAATTCATTTTTTGAACCATTTAAATCTTACCAAAACAACCAAATTAAAATAATAACACAAGTCATAATTGTGTATTATATCTCCTAGGTATCTACCATAAAAATAGGTCCACCTCAATTGGCTGTTCAATAAGCTTAGTGTTTGTGCACTGGATCACAGGGGGCCCTCAAATCTTGTGTCCTAGCCAATCTCCCTGGAATATGTCATGCACCAAGGTCAACTGAAACTATTTCCATACCAACCCATGTAATCCCCACTATACCTAATGAAAAACTCCATCCAATGTGTCAACCATTATCTCTGATACCAATTTTTCATGACCCCCTACCTCTAAGAATTCCGAAATGAGGGGATAGAAATAATGACCCCCCAAGTCCCGCCTCTAGTAGGCCCCGTGTTGCTGAGTAGCACTAAGGGTATAAAAATATCATTTATGGGAGGCATTACCCTCTGTAATATAAATTGGATCATGAGATAATATGAATCATCCACAAAAAACTCCAAAACATTATATAAAAGAAATTAAAAACCATCCCACTTGCATGTATAAAAAGAAATGATACAAATAAACATCTCCAAAGTAAATATTTAAAAGTAAAACTAAAGAAACGATATGGAAACTATCAAGGATATGATTTAGTAATGTTTAGCACAGTCTATATAGTACTCTTAGAAACTAGAAAATAGTTTTATATATGCAGGGTGAGCATAAAGTATACTCAGTAGGAAGACCAAAGTCTATTGTGCACATGTTGAATAAACATACTAATGAACTTGTGTGAAAATAGTAAATCCAAACAACACCTATCAAGATATACTAACCATCACAACCTCACTGAGGCATACTTTCTAAATAAAACAAACCAAGTTATATAATATAATAGGAATCAAATCTATAAGGGTACCCCACACCACATTCCCACTGGTATGAAACTCTCACACCAAACCTCATACTTCTAGATCTCTCATATATTACTTATACCACACCACCCCACTAGAACGATCACAACACACCACGCCCAAAGACACCTGGGTTCGCTGACCCACAAGAATGGCCATGTCACACCTTGCTCGAAGACACCTAGGCTACCACCCCACAAGCATGGTCATGTCTCTCCAAAAACCACCTGGTTTGTCACACCTCAAACACAATCACCTAGACTATCAAAACTTCCATATAATATTCTAACAGACCTCCAACCATCATAGCCTATGAAATAATTACCTAGCTTGGAAGAGAGACAGGAAAAAAGTGGGTACCCAACCATCCGTACTCCCCACCTGAAGTCGGACCCCCCACATAACTATTTGGGTGTCAGCGTATAGTGCTCGATATGGGTGGGGTGCATATAGAAATCACAGGAATAAAAAAGTAAATATATATAGTATCAAACACTCAGGACTAACCTATGGGTTCAAAAACTAACTAACAAACTCACAACACTGTCAGCTTTTCTACCATCGTTAAATGCATAACACCAGTCAAAAAATCGCAACCCCATTCCGAATTTCCATCCAATTTAATTTAATCATTACATTATTTTCATTATTTATAATTAACCACATTTAATAACACAACCTATAATTTAATTATTCATTTATAAATTTTATCCCAATAACCAAACCAACTAAATCCATTTCAAACATTATCAAACAATTATTTATTTATTTCATCCCTACTCAGACACATCTAGAACAAAGAAACCACCACATTGCTACCCCATAATCATGGCACAAAACCACCACGACACCCCAAAAGTACAACCCCAAAACCACCTTTTTCCCAATATCATTTCAGACAAACCACTTCACTGCCCCTAAAACACAGTCCACAAACAACCTCACCACCCCAAAAGCACGACAAACAAACCATATGTCCCTATGCCCTAACCACACAATGTTGTACCACAATCACAGTCACACATCACAACACATCAACATCCATTTATAGATTTAGAAAAGGGAATTTATCACATTTCACATTATTTTAGGGGTGTCATCACACAAGTCATAATCCTAGGGAAACCATTTAATTATCCAAATATAAGTAGAGGATCACTTTCTATTTTATGGTGATATCAAAAAAATCACAACCAAAGTAGAAATGATAGAACATATATCAAGCACAAAAAAATCCCCCAATTTCTACAATTTTTAGTGATGCATCATGCTCGTATAATTCAAAATATCACAATAACAATAAATTTGTAAAAACATATGAATCAAACCCATTTTTACCATTCTATTTCAATTTATCCAATTATTTATCTTTAATTAAGCTGGATCATCCATAACCCATAGGTAAAAAAATAAAACCCCTCCCAAATGATACAAAATATTGAGAAATGATGGATTCCCTACTTCCAAGATGCTTTGTCGACTCACTGTTCACTTTAGGGTGAAGAAGAATGCCCACTAACCACAAACACACAATAAGAAAACAAGGATCAAACTACACTACACCCAAAGACCATAAAAACACAACCCAAAACACACCCATATCAATAAAAATATTTCTATAATGAATCCTTCGGAGAAGATCATAATAGAACCTATCAAGAAGAAAGGAGGTCTTGCCATGGATTGCAAACAAACCACCGAAACCAAAGAATCAAAGAGGGGTGAAGAGGGCTTGAAGAACTCCTCAGGGTGCCTTGGTTTTTCCAAATACGAGGGGAATAAGAATCCATAGACTAATTAATGAAAATTAAGCTATAAATATAATTTTAAAAACTTCATTTCATCGAGGATTTACATGACGTGTAATCCCCTTTCATGTTGGGTAATCCTCAGGGTTTGGTTTCACCAAAAAATCTATTGACTTTTTATTATTTTACCCCAAAAATCTATAGGATATGAACCGACCTTGCACAATCCATGAACCACCATTACACATCATGTAATACACTTACACAACACGTATTTACTATAGTATTTATGATTCACCTCCATCTTCTACTGAAAACTCCTAGAACCTCCCTCGAACACCTCAGATAACCAAAACTAGCAAAGTAACGGACCAAGAGAGCATATACCATTATAGAACTAGTTGTATACATGATATGTAATGTGTAATTCTTATAATCATGGAATTATTTATTACATATATTTAAATAAACAAAACAATATGGATACTCTCATGGCCTATGAACCACATTTTATGAATGATTACTACTTCTTCACCAAACCACCTTTTATGTGAGTTTGGATTGACTTTTATAATTATCATGGATTGATAACTAACACGACCTTAAAAAAATTATTATTCTATCATAATAATTAGGATTAGATCCCATTATAAATTTTGATACTATGGAATGGTGCCCCTTATAAATTGTGATACTCGAGCACAACATCCCTTTTGAATTATGATACTCGGGCACAACATCCCTTATAAATTATCGTAACCAGGCATAAAATATCTTATTATTCATGGGAAAGGTGTCCCTTATTATTCATGGACATGGTGTCACTTATTATTCATGATCATGGAGTCCCTTATAATATTAATTGATCATGAAGTCCCTTATTGTGATACTTGGGCATAACATCCCTTTTCTATGATACTCAGGCATGAAGTCCCTTGTTATTAATCCTTGAGATTATTGTGACTAGAATGGATGCCTGAGATATGCCTCAAGTCCTTCACAACACTACATATATATATGGATATATATGTATTAAATGAATTATATTTTTATCTATTTTGTTTTAATATATTAATTGGGAAAATAATGAGACCACACGCTAAGACGACATGAGATTCTAAGGCCTGGTGTGCCCTTAATAAATTTTGAATAATGTTATATTTTGTAATTAAAAACGCTAGATAACCAACATTAATTTTTTGTATAACTCCCAAATGGGTTCCCAAATCAAAAATCTAAGAGCACTATTACGTCTGTAACAACGGCTATACCTCAGGCAGGGCTTAGCATCATCTGGCGTGGGACAAATGAAAAAGTTCAACTTTGGACATTACTGTCATTAAAAATATATTTTTGGAACAACAAAGATTATATTTCCTTTTTATTAAACCCAGAGTCAGGGGTCCTAGGTTACAATTCATAACCCTATGATCTTTCTTAATATCTTCGGTGAGAGGAATCCTTGGGAGAAGGCATTGGAAAGAAACGATTGAGGATTCAATGGTCGGGATTGCTCAATGAAGAACGATGAACCCAAATGTTCTTAAACGAACGATCCAAACCTCAAGTAAGGTGTGTGATTTTATTTTTTTCTATCCTCGGTCTTCATTATTTCCCTTATGATTAATGTGAATCAATCGATGAATGGATTGATTCATGGATCATGCATAGATCATGGTTGGGGATTTATTTTGTGGGGTTTTTAATCGGGAAAAGATTATTGTTTGTATTGATTCATTTTTATATTTATTCATGTTAAAATTGATCCATTGATTATAATTTCAAATCTTTACAACATTTTCAATTTCTATCATCAATGGATCAAGGCTGACATGAACAAGGCTCGATCCGTCCACTATGGATGTTATGTTGATATTTTCCCTCCTTGTTCACATGATTCTCGATCTTCATAATCGTAAAAATTCAGAAAATAATCCTGGATCGCATCGAGGGTGGTGATCCGCAGTTCAGGTGGGGATTGTGGCGGCGATCAGAGGTCTTGGCAAGCCGGGCCGTAGTGGCAATGGATGGATGTCACAGTAGTAGGCCGCGACTGTAGAGGGTCGCGGCTCGACGACCGTAGTGGTAAGGGTGGAGGCACGCGCTGGTGGCGTGATGTGGTGGCAGTGGAGGCCCTCAATAGTTCAGGAGGTAGTGCATGTGGTGGGGTGCCACAACAGCCTAAGAGGCCCATGCCATTTTCTAGGGAGGAGGACGCAGCTCGCTGTCGGGTCACGCGATTGGGGACTGTGTTCCAGCAGGACCACAGAGGTGACTCGTGGCTGATGTCCCAAGTGGTTCAGGGACATAGTGTCCACCGCATCTCAGGCTGGGTTTGACAGGCCATTCAGGCCCAGTGCTTTGGGTTCGGCTGCTCTGGCAAGCTATGCCAATGCAGTGGACCTGGACAGACCCAATTGGTCCAGGCGGGGTTGGGTCGATGGACCTGGGTCAGCCCGACGGACCCCATGTTGGGTCGGCAAACCACGAGTTGGGCTGAAAGACCCCAGGTCTGGCCGATGGACCCTGATTCTGGTCAGGTTATTCTGACCCGGTCGGCCCATACCTGGACCACATGTCCCTTTTTCAAAAAAGGGCCATAACTTTCAAAGTGTAAGTTCGATTAACGAGCCATTTGTGGCGTTGGGACCCTCGTGAGGAGGCATACATTTTGAGATGTCATGTTGGGTTTTTATAAATGAATAGTGTAGGTGAGAAGTCCCCCCTTTCAAATCCCCTTGAGAGACAAGTCCCATATATACTTGTAAATCCTCTTTAGAACTATAGTGATACTCTATCACTATGGATGGAGTTCATTGGGTATTGACGTGTAACAACCCAAGATTATATGAGAATTATTCTTTTTAATTTCATTGATGTCTTGTGTTGTACGCAACACCAAAGGGAGCTTGCACTACATGCATCCCTGACTTGGCTTGCATTACATGCAATCATGACCTTCCTCGATAGCGTGTGTAGTACGCAATATCAGGTTTCACTATACAACGATATATTTTTATAATATTATTATGGACTAGAATTTATGAATAGTGATAACTAAATTTTAAATTTTATAACATTATTATTCATCTTACACATTTTCTAGAACATGGTATGAGAAAAAAATAAAATTTTCGAGTGAAATATGTATTTTTCAAAAAATGCAGTTTTGCGGCCTTTTGATGGCGCACCCACATTAAATCTAGTTTTTGACATGTTTATAAGTTCAATTTGAAAAAAATAAAATTCTTCTTTGCAATCAAGATATAAAAATTTACTTTGGATAAAATTTTCATATTATTCTGATAACTTTCATATTGTAATGAATAGTAAAAACACGCTATATTTTAATTAAAAAAAACTTTTTTCATCGCAATAATTTATATGGTTAAATTATAATATTGAATGGTTTTAAGGTATAAATAGAATATATTTTTACCATTTAATATAATTTATGTCATTACCATTAATTTTACATTTAATTCATAGGTAAAACCATTTCATTCTTTGACAATGTTTAAACTTTTAAAACCCATTTTCTTAACAATATGATTAATTTTAAATTAATTACTGCAACTTCTATGTTTCGAATTTTGAAAAATGGGTTCCATATTTGAATTCAGCGGGTCCAAATTATGTTAACAGGTTACCTTTATTTTTTTGATATTATGAATAGTAACCACGGTAATTTTTATTTACTACAGTTAAAGGTAAATCGGGTAATTAAGGGTAAAAATAAGATTATAAAATTACCCTAACACCTGAGAAAATTCTAATGGATGAATAAAAGTACACCCATATCACCTAAGGGTAGTAATATATTAATTTTATGGATTTTTGACAATTAAAATAGTTTATTAATTATTAAAACCAAAGAAAGTGACAACATGTCACTCTCTTTAATCTTATATGTATAATAATTTTAATTTAGTGATATATTTCATGAAACTTGGAACATGAATAGTCTCCAGAAAGATAATAAAATTATCTACATCATGTGAATTTATTTATAATTTTTAGGGATTAAATAATTATCATTAAAGGTGACACAATAGTGATGTTGAAATTATTTTATTGATTAAAATATAAAATAAATGGTTTTAAAAATATTAAAATAAATATTATATGAACAATTTAATGTTATCCACTAATTTTCTAGATAAATATGTCATGTTATGAATCTATTAAAGCTTTTAGTTCGAACATATATTCTGTGATGATTTTATTTCAATTCAAATAAATGAATACTTTCAAAATTGACACTATTTTTATTTTATAAAAATAACATAATATAAAATGGTTTAAAAATCACAAAAATATTCAAAAATTATAAATTAAAATTTATATGGTCTAAAATATCATAAATTATCTAATTATGGACAATTCACAACACATAAGTAATTATTTATAACAATTTAAAATTTATAATCTTATTACCACAAAAGAAATTAAATATATTAAATAAGGATAAATCAAGTTGGTAATGTTTACAATAAATTACCAACATGTATAATTTTTTTGGTTGATTATATTACAACCCTATCTCATCTAAGATTCAGATTTGAGTAATTTTGGATGTTTTTACGTGGGGTTTGAATTTATTATAAATTAATCTTTTTGAGGTTTTCAAAGGTGCCCCTCTCCTCCCTTATAAATGGGCACCTCATCCCTCTCCTCTCTACACAACTTTGATCCTTCATGATCATCCAAACCCTGAAAATTACTCTTATCAAAATCCCTAGTAATATTTTGGAGGTTATGGTCTTCTCAAAATACCAACTCTAGTCCATTAAGAGGAAGTTTAAAGGAGGCACATCGAGGAAGAGGTAATCTCTTCTACCGATTCTTTCAAGTTTCTTCCCTCTTCTACTTACTCTTATTTAGTTGTTTCATTATAAAGTAATAACATCCATATCACTCATATACTGATATGATATTATAAATATGAAACAACCCTATTTCATCTTCTATCCATCCTATGGAAAACGAAATCACCGCGCGTGCGTACATACGGAATACCGTCTCCACGCCATGGTGTAATTAGTTTTTCCACCACCACCTTACTTGGATGAGTATAATGGTGTAAATAATAACTCTATATGGTTATTATAACATCATACTAATTCTGAGATATTATATCATTCAATCAAATTCTATTCAATAATTATGGGAATGATATCATCGCTCGTGCATACGTACGGACTACCATCTCCACGAACGCGATGAGATTCATTTTCCATGATTAACCATTCAAGTATGATTATAAAGTATATATAATAAATAATCCTGAAATATATTAAATAATAATGATACTATATTTATGTACATATATGTTTCATTTACTTAATTCCATTCAATTCAATAAGGAAACAAAAACAACGTTCATGCGTACGCATGACATACCCTCTCCATGAACAGTGTATTTCATTCCATTTATCGATCTGTCATATATATTTATATACTGAATATATTTTATATATAAATAATTTTTTACATTCTGGAATTAAGTAAATCAGGATATGATTATTAATATCAAGAACAACAAATCGAAACATGTATGATAAATGAAACGATTTTACCAAAAATGCTGCTTTAACATGAAATTTACAATTGAACGGGTAATATAATGTCATAAGTGAACCATATATGATATCATAACAATGAATATGATTATGTAATAATTCAATGAAATTATTTAAATCATTATACATGATGTTTGGATACGTACGAAGCATATCTGACCTAAGGTAAGAGATACTTTTGCAATCTCATTTTTATCCGAGATTGCTTATACGTAAGTATTTCCTGGGGTTATATTTTTCATCCATGCCCATAAAATGTTTTTCATAAAGTTTTTAATATTATTCCATGAATTTTTAATGCCATGTTTACCCCTCTTTGACATTTACTTTGTGTTATGGAAGGAATCTTTGTTTTGTTTACCATATGAGGAACTTTTTGACTTTTCCGACAAAAGTATGAGGGGAATATATTTTTTAACTTATACGGCATGAATCGATTTTTATGGTTTTATAACACCTTATTTTTCATGAAGCTTACTCTACAATATTTCATGATTATTTTCAACAAAATCATTTTCTTTTAAAATTGCATGGCATTTTGTGAAAAGAAAATTATTTTGATGAAAAAAGGATATTTTCCTCAGGAATTCATTTCAAGTGTTTTATCAAAACAATTTTCCATATAAGATGACCTTATTTCATATGTGTATGTTTCAAGTATAATGTCTCTATGATTTACATGGTTTCACTTTTCTTATGATGAAATGATATCCATTTGTTTTATATGGATTATGTTATGATGGGATGATGTTTATGAAACCCATTTTATTATTTGGGTTATGATGAATGATTTATGTTTATATTGTGGCACACATAAGAATGATTTAATTATGAGATGGGTGGGACCTATATCTTCCTCCATTTAATTGGGTAAAGATTTATATCTCATGAGATAGACATGGCTGGAATGGTAAGTTAAGCTGGTTCAGTGACACAGGACTGGAACAAGGAGTGAACTCGATTCAGAAAGAGACTTTGTCCACTAAGATGGTCTTGGCAGCAATGCCTTGGATACTATGGAAATAATATCATGTGATTAATGGTTTTACAGAATTAAATGTTTTATTCCCATTATATTTTATCACTATTGATGTTCCTTTATGACCTATGCCTTACGTACTGCCAAGATTTATTTCACAACTCAAGATTTTGATGTGTAAACATTATGTTCATGTTTTGAAGTTCAAATGTATATGGTTTGTTTTATTTTCTCCATGCTTACCCTTACTGAGTATTTGAGCTCACCCTTTATATGTTTTATTTTTGTCCAGGATATAAAGAAAGGTCTTAGGTAAGAAAAAAAGGGAAGATCTTTATGGGAGATGTTGAAGATCTTTCACCAATATTAGAAGATTATATTCCAAGTTTCCAAAGACACTAAACTATTACGGTCCTTTGGTGTCTGCTTTTGTTATGTATTAGGTATTCTGAAAAAGTAATGTAATGTCTATGTATGTCAATATTGGGTCTCTACAGTTGGTATCAGAGGAAAGGTTTAGTTAACCATTGGAAACTAGGATGCGAAAACATTAATGAAATCCCTAGAGATATTTCTAAGGTATGTCTAGGGATGTCTCTAAGGATAATTATACGTATAGGTTAGTCCTAGAATTATGGTAAATATCTTATAATTAAACCTAAGATGTTATATATTGAAAATAATCCCCCTTTATTATGTTGTTTTCCTAGCATGATTTTTGCCTCTCACACTGTTCTTTTTGGGTTTTAGACGATGGCTGGAACCCGAAGGAACCGTTTTGATCAATGTAATATACAATACAATGACTTTACTCCTTAAAAAACCAATGTTATGGGAGATGGAGTGAAAAATATTATTATTATACTTACACAAGCTATGAATCATTCTGGACTTCGAAATGAGGAGATAAAGGAACAATATTCTATTAAGTCCTTCATGAGGCAATTTCCACCTTTTTTCAGTGGGTCTTCTGATCCACTTGCTACTGAACAATGGATTAGTACCATTGAAAATATATTTTCGATACTTCTTTGTTCAGAACATGAAAAATTAATTTCGGCTGTTTACTGATTAGAAGGTGAAGCAGACTAGTGGTGGACTCTAATAAAGAATACAAGGCCCCAAGATGAAATTGAATCAATGGAATGGGACGAGTTCAAGAACTTATTTTTAATAAGTACATACCTCGTATTCTTAGAACAAAGATGGAAAAGGAGTTCCTTGAGCTTAAAAAAAGGATGATGAATTTGTTGGTATATACGAAGTGCATTTTATAAGGCTTGAAAGGAATGCATCTGGCTTTATCATCTAACCTGAATGTAAAGTTGATCGATTATTCAGTGGCATACAACCAAGTCTTCAAAGGCAATTAGCTATTAGAGACTTCAGTACCTATGAAGAAATTGTGTGTTGTGCTATCAAGGTAGAACTGGAAGTTGGTGTTACATATCCATCTCATGGTTTTAACAAGAAACGAAAGATGGAGTTCATAGAAAAATCTGAGAACAATAGTGAAAAGAAGGTGAATGTTTCTTTATGCTCAAAGTGTGGAAATAAGCATGGTAGAGATTTTCTAAAAGGTACTTGAAAATGTTTCAAGTGTGGAAAAGAAGGCCATCGAGCAGCTGAGTGCCGAAGTAATGGGAAAAAGGTTTTTAATGACATGAATAAAAAAAAGACTACAGAGAACGCTCCACCAACACTTCAATGCTTCAAGTGCAAGGAAATGGGGCATTATACTAATCAATTCCCTAATCCAAGGGTTTATGATGATTGACGTGAGCAACCTCTTAAAGAAAAGGACAAAGGGAAGTCACATGCGATCACTATTTGTGATGTTGATTATAACCATGATGTTGTGGAATGATTAAGTGTTTATGTAATGGGATTTCAAAATAGTATCATGTAATCTCATTTATAGTATTGTGGAATTTTGGAATTTTGGAATATCTATGTATTGGTTTTCAATAATTGTATGGTACAGGTAACCATGAAAAGTGATTGAAATATTTTTGGAAAGCAGATGATATGTGCACAATGAAGGGATAAGGAGAAAATGAAATTTCTGATAGTATTTAAGAGCTCATGACTGATATAAGGACAAAGTGATATCATGGATTGAGTATATAGAAATTTTGGGATTTTGGTTTGTGGAAAGAGTTAACTTTTGACAGCACTCATGTTTTCACTAAGGTTCTATTGTAATACATGATTATGGTATTCACATGTTTGGAATGTGACCAATAAGATATATCTTATGATATATGGGGGATGAATGATGGTATTCATGTTCTTGTTATCTGACCTTTCAAGTAATAATTTTCTTTATACTATTTTGGATAAGCCTAAAGATTGGAATGGATTATGTTGGACATTAGATAGTATTTTTTAAGGATAGAACTTTTTTTCGATATTATTTCTGGAATGTGATAATAGTGTAGTTTTAGAAAAAGGTACAACCTGCAGGACAGGTGAAAACCCATTGCGTCGGACAAGGCTGTGGGAATCGAACCCACAACTGAAGTGCGATAGACCTTTATCGCCTACCACTGGCCTACAGGAAGTCCTTGGTTAGTATAAATTAGTTTTAATTTATTAAGTGGTATGATATATGAAGTATAAGTACATTTTAGGAACCATATACGATTAATCTCACTATAGATGGACTTATGTATTTTTAATAACTTTTTCTAACCTTTTGTTTGAGATAGATGGAATGACCTATCATTCTATCACATTATCTACTATCACTTCACGAATGAAAAATTCAACTTCATTTCTTTAAGAGATGAAGTGAAAATTGTTCAAGGCATGACCAACAATGAGATTGTACCAAAATCAATTACGTATTTCTTCTAATTACATTTTTTTCAAATTTAGAGAAATCATCTTGAAAACCAAAAATGTTTTCCTAGATGGTACCTTAGATCATCACAAATTTATGGCTTTGTGATTGTTGGCTTTTTCATAGCCATGTTCTCTACCACTCTCCATCAGAACATGACGGTTAGATTTATCTTCCATATCCATATTTTCACCTATGTTCTCCTATGTGGAAACTTGGTGATGAGTTAATTTGGGTAACCATTACATTTCATACTTAAATTTTTAAAATTAAGTTTTAGTATTCATTTTTACAATGTGGGTTTTATAAAAGAAACTTTCAAGTAGTAAACCATTTATAACCCCGATGAATTTCGAGGGAGAAATTCATTTTAAGGGGGGTAGAGCGTAACAAACTGAGATTTTATGAGAATTATTCTTTTTAATTTCATAGATGTCTTGTGTTGTACGCAACACCAAAGGGAGCTTGCACTACACGCATCCCTGACTTGGCTTGTATTACACACAATTGCGACCTTCCTCGATAGCGTGTGTAGTACGCAATATCGAGTTTCACTATACAATGATATATTTTTATAATATTATTATTGACTAGACGTTATGAATAGTATTAACTACATTTTAAATTATATAACATTATTATTTATCATACACATTTTCTAGAACATGGTATGAAAAAAACATTCGAGTAAAATAAGTATTTTTCAAAAAATACAGTTTTGCCACCTTTTGATGGAGCACCCACTTTAAATATAGTTTTTGACATGTTTATAAGTTCAATTTGACAAAATAAAATTATACTTTGGAACCAGGATATAAAAATTTACTTTGGATAAAATTTTCATATTATTCTGATAACTTTCATATTTTAATGAATAGTAAAAACACGCTATATTTTAATTAAAAACAACTTTTTTCATCGCAATAATTTATATGGTTAAATTATAATATTTAATGGTTTTAAGGTATAAATAAAATATATTTTTACCATTTAATATAACATATGTCATTACCATTAATTTTACATTGAATTCATAGGTAAAACATTTCAATCTTTGGCAATGTTTTAACTTTTAAAACACATTTTATCAACAACAATATTAATTTTAAATTAATTATTACAACTTCTGTGTTTTGAATTTTGAAAAATTAATTCCATATTTGAATTCAGTGGGTCCAAATTATGTTAATAGGTTACTTTTATTTTTTTTTTATGAATAGTAACTATGGTAATTTTTATTTACTGCAGTTAAAGGTAAATCAGGTAATTGAGGGTAAAAATAAGATTATAAAATTACCATAAAACCTAAAAAAATTCTATTTGATGAATAAAAGTAGACCCATATCACCTAAGGGTCATAATAGATTAATTTTATGGACTTTGGACCATGAAAATAATTTAATAATTATTAAAACAAAAGAAAGTGACAACATGTCACTCTCTTAACTTTTATAAGTATAATAATTTTAATTTAGTGATAAACTTCCTAAAACTTCAAAAATTAATAGTGTCTAGAAATCTAATAATATTATCTACATCATGAAAATTTATTTATAATTTTTAGAAATTAAATAATTATCATTAAAGATGACACAATAGTGATGTTGAAATTATTTTATTGATTGAAATATCAAATAAATGTATTTAAAAATATTAAGATAAATATTATATGAACTATTTAATGTGATACACTAATTTTATAGATAAATATGACATGTTATTAATCTATTAAATCTTTTATTAATAACATATCTTCTATGAGGATTTTATTTAAATTCAAATAAATGAATAGTGTCAAAATTGACACTATTGTTATTTTATAAAAATAAAATAATATAAAATTGTTTAAAAATCACAAAAATATTTAAAATTTATAAATTAAAATTTATATGGTCGAAAATTTCATAAATTATCCAATTATTGACAATTTACAACACATAAGTTATTATTTATAACAATTTAAAATTTAGAATCTTATTACCACAAATAAAATTAAATAGATTAAATAAGGATAAATCATATTGATAATGTTTAAAATAAATTACCAACATGTCTAAATGTTATTGGTTGATGATATTACAACCCTATCTAATCTAAGATTCTGATTTGAGTCATTTTTGACGTTTTTATGTGGGGTTTTAATTTATAATAAATTTATCTTTTTGAGGTTTCCAAAGGTGCCCCTCTCCTCCCTTATAAAAGGGAACCTCCTCCCTCTCCTCTTTACACAACTTTGAGCCTTAAAGCTCGGAAAAACCCTATACATTACTCTTCTCAACTTCCCTAGTAATATTCTAGAGGTTCTAGTTTTCTCAAAAGACCAACTCTAGACCCTTAAGAGGAAGTTTAAAGGCGACATGTCGAGGAAGAGGTAATCTCTTCTACCGATTCTTTCAAGTTTCTTCCTTCTTCTACTTCCTCTTATTTAGTTGTTTCATTATAAAGTAATAAACTCCATATAAATAATATATTGATATGTTATTATAAAGATGAAACAACCCAATTTCATCTTTTATCCATCCTACGAAATACGAAATCACTACGCTTGCGTACGTACGGAATACCGTCTCCACGCCGTGGTGTAATTAGTTTTTCCACCACCACCTTACATGGACGGGTATAATGGTGTAAATAATAACTATACATGGTTATTATAAAATCATACTTATTCTGAGATATTATATCATTCACTCCAATTCTATTCAATAATTATTGGAATGATATCATCGCTCGTGCGTACGTACGGACTACCGTCTCCATGAATGCGATGAGATTCATTTTCCATGATCAATCATTCAAGTATGATTATAAAGTATAAATATAATAAATAATCATGAAATATATTATATAATAATAATACTATATTTATGTACACATATTTTTCATTTACTTAAATCCATTTAATTCAATAAGGAAACGAAAATAGCGTTCATGCGTACGTACGACATACCGTCTCCATGAACGGTGTATTTCATTCCATTTATCGATCTATCATATATATTTATATACTGAATATATTTTATATATAAATCATGTTTTACATTCTGGAATTAAGTAAATCATGATATGAGTAATAATATCAAGAACAACAAATCAAAACACATAGGATAAATGAAACGATTTTACCCAAAACGCTGCTTTAACATGTAATTTACAAAAGAACGAGTAATATAAAGTCATAATTGAACCATATATGATATCATAATAATGAATATGATTCTATAATAATTCAATGACATTATTTAAATCATTATATAGGAGGTTCAGATACGTACGAAGCATATCGGACCTAAGGTAAGGGATAATTTTGCAATCACATTTTTATCCGAGATTGCTTATATGTAAGTATTTACTGGGGTTATATTTTTCATCCATGCCCATAAAATGTTTTTCATAAAGTGTTGAATATTATTCCATGTATGTTAAATTTCATGTTTACCCCACTTTGACTTTTACTTTGTGTTATGGAAGGAATCTTTCTTTTGTTTACCATACGAGGAAAGTTTTGACTTTTCTGACAAAAGTACGGGGAGAATATTTTTTATAACTTATGCGACATGAATGGATTTTTACGGTTTTATAAAATCTTATTTTCATGAAGCTTACTCTATAATATTTCATGATTATTTTCAAAAAAATCATTTTCATTTAAAATTTCATGGCATTTTGTGAAAAGAAAATGGTTTTGAAGAAGAAAAGATATTTTCCTCAAGAATTCATTTCATGTGTTTTGTCAAAAAAATTTCCATCTTAGATGACATTATTTCATATGTGTATGTTTCAAGTATAATGTCTCTATTATTTACATGGTTTCACTTTTCTTATGATGAACTGATATCCATTTGTTTTATATAGATTATATTATGATGGGGTGATGTTTATGAAACCCATTTTATTATTTGGGTTACGATGAATGATTTATGTTTATGTTGTGGAACACGTAAGAATGATTTCATTATGTGGTGGGTGAGACCTATATCTCCCTCAAATGAATTGTGTAAATATTTATATCTCTGAGATAGACATGGCTGGAACAGTAAGTTAATCTGGTTCAGTGATACAGGACTGGAACGAGGATTGAACTCGATTCAGAAAGGGAATTTATCCACTAAGATGGTCTTGGCAGCAATGCCTTGGCTACTATGGAAATCATATCACGTGCTTAATGGTTTTACACAATTAAATATTTTATTCCCATGCTATTTTATCATGATTTATGTTCCTTTATGACCTATGCCTTACGTACTGCCAAGATTTATTTCACAACTCAAGATTTTGATGTGTAAACTTTATGTTCATGTTTTGAAGTTCAAATGTATATGGTTTGTTTTATTTTCTCCATTATTACCCTTAATGAGAATTTGATCACACCCTTTATATGTTTTCTTTTCCCCAGGATATAAAGAAAGGTTTTAGGTAAGAAAAAAAAGGAAAGATCTTTATGGGAGATGTTGAAGATCTTTCACCAAGATTAGACGATTATATTCCGAGTTTTCAATGACACTAAACTATTACGGTCCTTTGGTGTCTATTTTTGTTATGTATTAGGTATTCTACAAAAGTAATGTAATGTCCATGTATGTCAAGATTGGGTCTCTACATGACGTGACCTCCGAGTGAAGGGAGTTAATCCTCCATCTTGTGGGTCATATTTTAGGATTCTCGGTATTCTTTGGAATCATTTATATTATAAGCCACATAATAGGGTTCTTGGTATTCTATGAGAATCCCCTAAGGTGTAGGGTAATACATATTGGGTTTTTGGTATTCTTTAAAATCCCCTATCTGTATACCATGATCGTTGACCAGTGTTTCCTTTTTAGGTGGGTCCTAGGTTAGTGGAGTATTATGACTGATGTTTGGATACAACTTACCTTCTATTTCCTTGTGGCTTCTCATGATTATATATGGGTATCTTGGTACATTCATAGGAGTATACCTATGTAGAGATGATGTTACTTTACTTTGTGTTTATTTTGAGGGGTCCTATTATGTATTGTTTTACTCACCCATGCACGGGCTTTTCCCACACGTGTCGCATTATCTTTAGATGACCAATGCATTGATGGAGTTCTAGGTGGGACAGGACTAGGGCCAGGACTGGACGATGCCTTGTGAGATCAAATGGGCTGAGGTGTTCTTGAAATCATTCTAATACAACTTCAGTACCCTAGTTAGCTTGTCAGTTATTATAGTTGACTTTGTTTTTGGGCATGTATTTTGGCCCCTATTTGTAGTACTGCACTTTAAATTCTGATTGCATTATGGTTGTATTAGTTTTACATTTTTTGGTTTTCAAGGATGGTGGTTTGTGTTTAATATTCCATTTAGCTTTGTGGGTTTGGAGATGTGTGCATGTGTATAGGTACGTAGGCTAAGGACTCTAATTTGTGAGATATTCCTACTCGACACTTGTCGCTAACACCTGACCTATCATAGGCGGGCTTGGGGTGGTCACTGCACGGCCCCCACTGTGATGGGTAATGACATAGTGGTATTAGAGGGACCTGAATTTGAGATAGTGTTGGTGGCTAGAGTTCCTCCAAGATTACGACTTTGATATTGTTTATACTCTTGGGATGGGGAAAGTGGTGGCAGACGTGCCTAGTAGGCAGTCCATCCTGTAGTTGCTGAGTGAGGTATCCAAGCAGTTGGTCGCGCTACTGATATCCTTAATGGGTGATGATGGAGTATTTTTCCTTTATTCGGTGGTTGTCACCCCTACACTCTTATAGTGAGTCAAGGAGGCACAACTTGGGGACCTCGACTGTGAGAGCCAATGTGCACAGTTATCCTCAAGGCTATCCCATGATGGATATTCAATAGGTCGGGAGCACATTTTTATCTTCAGAGGGTAAATGGTTATATTAGTGGAGTTATGGGAGGAGGTCCTGAGGAATTTTCACACGCCCCCTAGAGGTATATTTGGGAGTGTAAGAGATGAACCATGACCTCTTACATCAGTTCTGTTTTCCAGAGGTGAAGAATTCAGTGGCGGAGTTCATTTCTCAGTGCCTCACTTGTCATCAAGTGAAGGTAGAGCACCAGGTTCCAACAGTCATGACTCATCCACTCGATTTACTAGAGTGTAAGTGGGATGGGATATCAATGGAATTTTGACGTGTTTACCACGCACTTAGAGAAGACATGATACTATCTAGGTGATCGTTGAACAACTCAACAAGCCATTCCACTTCCTACCTATCAGGAAGCAGAGATCTGTAGAGATCCTGAGATGCATCTACATCTAGGAGATAATTCAACTACATGGGGTGACATAAAATATTTTTTTGACCATGAGGATTTATTCACTTACCGGATGTGGAAGGTTTTGTAGGGGCTTTTGGGACCTAGTTACAGTTGAGCACAACTTTTCACCCCCAGATGGATGGTAAGACAGATAGAACCATTCAGGTCCTAGAAGACATGCCACGTGCCTGAATCTTGGACTTTAGTCATTGTTGGGAGGACCTCCAACCATTGGTGGTGTTTGCGTACAACAAAATCAACCACTACACCATTAGTATGAATTTGTTTGAGGCCTTATACGAATGAACTTGCATATCACTGTTATACTAGACTGAGCTAGGGGATTCAATACTTTTGGACTTAGAGATGGTGAGGGATACCACTGAGAAGGTTCATATCATTCAAGAAAGGATGAGGACAACACATAGTAGAAAAAAATATTATTCGGATAGAAGATGGAGGCCCTTGGAGTTGGAGGAGGGAGTTCATGTCTTCTTTTGGGTCTCACCTCGATGGGGCATGCTGAGATTTTTCTGGGGTGGCAAGTTATTTTCGATGATCATCATTTCCTTTTAGATTCAAATCAAATAAGGAGAGGTGGAATACTGTATAGCTCTACCCCCATAGTTGCACCAGGTGCATTATGTCTTTCACGTGTCACAACTGTGGAGGTACATGCATGACCCGTCACATGTTATCAATTAGGGAGAGCTAGACATTGACGACAGAGTGACATTTTTAGAGTACCTGGTGGTGATTGAGGATCACTATGATTAGATCCTTCATGGATAGTCAATCCCTCTATAGTGTGTTTGGTAGTAGCATGAGAATCTTCAAGAGAGCACTTGAGAGAAGGATGCTCAGATGTGTGCTCACCACACTCATCTTCTTGTTGAGTAGCCCTTGTTTTGGTTTTTTAGGACGTAAATACCTAATGTGGGTAGAATTGAATGACTTATATTTTTCTCCAATTTATTTTAATAAATTAATTTCAAAAATACTAAGACCGTGTGCTGAAAAAACACAATATTTTGAGGCCTGGTGTGCACATATTTTTTTCATTTGAATAAAGTTCCATTTTTTAATTAAAAATGTTCAGTGGCCAACTTTGAAATGTTTTATAACTCCCAAATTGTATCCTAGTTCAAAAATATGATGACACCATTGTGTCTGGAATAGTGGATTTACCATTGGTTGGGAATAACATTGTCTGACATGGGCCGTATGAAAAAGATATATTTTGGATGTTATCATCCTTAAAAATATTTTAACAAAAATATTTTTTTGGAACAATGAAGATTCGTTTTATTTTTTATTTAACCCAGACGCAGGAGTCCAGGGTTACAATCCATAAACCTATGATCTTTCTTGAGAGCCCTGGTGAGAGAAAACCTTGGGAGGTGGCGTTAACAAGAAACGAAAGAGGATTCTAGGATTGGGATCGCTCGACGATGAACGACAAACACAAACATTATTCATCGAACGATCCAAACATGAGGAAGGGAATGTGATTTTATTTGATTCTATTCTTGGTCTTTATTTTTTACCCTATGATTAATGTGAATCAATTGATGAATGGATCAAATCATGCATCGTGCATAGATCTCTGTTGGCGATTTATGTTACTGGATTTTTAATCGGGAATCAATTAATGTTTATATTGATTAATTTATAGATTGATTCCTGTTTAAATTGATTCATTGATTATAACAACACATATTTCACTCTTTTTTAAATTCTAGTGTGGAAGGATCAAGGTAGACTTGAACAAAGCTCATTCTATCCACCATGGGCGTTACATGGAGTTTCAACCTCCTTATTCTCTTGATTCTCGATCTTTGTCACCACAATAATCCAGAAAGGAATCCTAGATCGAAATGGTACTAGTGATATGTGGTCCATGTGGGGATCACAGTGGCGATTAGAGTATGTGGATAGGCTGGCCGCGGTGGCAGCAGATGAATGTCATGACTGGAGGCCACGACGGCAGATGACCGCGACATGACGATCGTAGCGGTGTGAGAGGCAACGCTCTACGGTGGTGGTGGAGGCCACCTGGAACACATGGGGGACTGCAGCCCAACGACCATGGTTGTGTAATATGTAGTGCACGTGGAGGAATTACAGGATTGTAGAAGAGGCATGCGACTATACTGTAGTAACAGAAGAGGCCCGCTACTATGCTGCGACAGCGGAAGAGGCCTGCAAATACGCCGCGGGAGGCCACGAGCCGTGATGGCGGAAGAGGTCCAGAACTATGCCGCGAGAGGCTGACATGGGCCATTGGCATTGACCGATGACGATCTTCAGTGGACACATCTTATTTCCATGTCACACGGCTGGAGACCGTGGTCCATCTGGACTGCAGAGGCGACCTGCGGTTGATGTCATGGTTGGTTCAGAGATGCAGTGCTCGCCACATCTTGGGCAGAGTAAATCGGGCCACTCTAGTGGGACAGGTTGGATAGGTAGGCTGGGCTAGCACCGCGGACCAGGCTAGACCCAGCCAGTCCATGCCTGGCCCAGCGGGCTGGGTCGGTCCAACCAGGTCGGACCAGAAATGGACCCCACCCCTTTTCCCAAAAGGGACATAACATTAAAATCATAAGTCCAATTGATGATATGTTTGTGGATTTGGGACCCTTGCAATGAGGAGTACCTTCTAGTAAATCTTTTTTAGTTTTTATAAAAGAATTGTATAGGTGTGGGGTTCCCCCTTTGAAATAACCTCAAGCAATGAGTCCCGAATAGAGTTGTAAATCCTCCTTGGGACTGGACTGATACTCTACCACCTAGGATGTATTTCATTGGGTATTGATGTGATCTATGATTTAAGGGAATTAATCATCCATCTAGTGGGCCGTATCATAGGGTTCACAGTATTATTCATAATCTTCTACGCTACGAGTCACACCATAGGGTTTTGGTATTCTCTGAAAATCCCCTATGGTGTGGAGCAATAAAGATTGGGTTTAAAGTATTCTTTGGAATCACCTATTTTTATACCATGACTATTGACCAACATTTTCTCTTTGGGAGGGGCCCAGGTTAGCAGATTATTATGACTGATGTTTTGATGTTACTTACCTTCTCTTTCCATGTGTCTTCTCATGAGTATATATGGGTATCTTGGTATATGTATGAGCATATAACTGTGTAGAGATGACTGTACTTTTCTATGTGTCTTTCATTTGTGTCTGTTTTGGGGTGTCCTACTGAGTATTGTTTTACTCACCCCTATATGGGCTTTGATCGCATGTTTCGTGTCTTGTGAAGATGACCAATTCTTTGATGGAGTTCTTGGTGGAGCAGGACGAGGGACAAGATTGGATGGTGCCTTGTGAGATCAGGCGGGATAAGGAGTTCCTAAAAGATTTCTACTATAACATCAATAACCTCATTTGTAGGTCGGTCTTTGTAGTTGTCTTTATTTTTGGGCTTTTATTTTGGCCCCGGTTTGCAGTATTTCTCTTTACATTCTGGTTTCACTCTTGTTGTATAACTGTTATGTTTAGTGGTTTTCATGCATGGTGGTTGGTGTTTCCCCTTCCTTTTATCATTGTGGGCTTGGATACATGTGGGTGTGTACAATTATAGAGGCTAAGTCCTCCCATTTGTGACATATGCCTACTCGGCGCTAGTCACCAGCCCCAAGCCTATCGGATGCGGGCTTAGGGTGGTCATAGCACATGCCCCACCAGGACAGTTCGTGACAACATCGCTATATATATTGTGATTATATATACATACATATTTATACTTTTATATACATTGTGACATGTCATCTATGGTATTCCAACTTATCCCAAAGTAGGCATTTTCTATTGGGTTCCCTTTGAGGAATCTAAGACATAATTGTTTTATGTTTATTTATTTATTACCATATTGTATACCTACACACTTCATTATTTTATACTCACAGACTATATATTATTAGACACCATTAGTGGTGTCCAATTTAGTCTACCTTACACCCTATTCGGGCCTCCATTGTTTTAGGGCACCCAAACAGACCTCATGGTTATAGATCCAGGTTCATGGATTATGTGTGTGTCATTACATTTGAAATGGGATCTTAATAGAACAAGACTGATCCATAGCTCATGATGATCGTGGATATTTCCTTTTTGGAATTTTTTATTTTTGTTTTTATCATTTATTTATTACCCAATGCTTGAAAACTACTTGTATATTGGATCATCACATGGACATGCATGGTTTTATTATTATTTGGAATTTCCAGGTTGTCTGATTTATCTCTACTACCTTTCTATTTTACTACTTCTACTGTTGATTTATTTATTATGTACCACTGTGCTACTCTGATGATTAAGGTATAGTCTCCCCTCTATACCATCATTAGACCCTCACTACTAGTCATCATCCTTTCGACTATGGGGAGGCATTCTTATGGCCATGTGACCGATAGACTCTGGGCACCATTTCGGTGGCTCTCGGGACAGGACATTAAAAAGTGGTATCATAGCTTTCTTCTCGTTTGTCTTACTATTTTTGGCTAGTAGATAGGATAATTTTAACATGTTGGAACTTAATAAATATCCATTTCTACGAGTGATCAACCCACACATGGGGAAAATACCATGTCCTTAGGGATGGGACTATTGTACATGTTGTTCATTATTATAGTTGGTTATTATTTCACCTTGAGTGATTGATGTACTCTCTACTGCTTTATGATTTTTTAGATTGGTTGTATTTTACACTTATCTATGTATGGAAAGGACATATTGTTACATTAAACATTATAGGAAAATATAAATTCACATTCCATGCATATACCATGTCATGTAGGTTGTATTGCATGATTACCTGATAAATGTTGGTTTTTCCTTGTGTGATTTAGTAGCTTGCTTATCTGTATGCCATGGTAGGTGATTATATTCCATTATCACCTAAAATATTTCATTGGGATAGTAATTCTTGGTATAATTGTCATAAATGATTGGTTATTAAAGTTTCTGCATCAACCTAAAATGATTTTCCCATATATCTTGATGGTGGCACATTAACTAACCAATCACTTAATTTTTAAGCCATAGAACATTGGACTCATGAGATGAAACATATATAGTTGTGATTAAATGGGTAACCCTAACAGTTTATAAGGTATGTGGTCCCTTTTTAATTGGTGAGGGTAATCCATATAATCAAACCATTAAATATGAAATTTCTATATTCTAAAATCAAAGGTAAAACCTGGTTGTAGCTACATGAATTCCAATTGTAATTTGTAAAGGCAAGTACCTTTATAACTTGGGAATTTTAATTCATCTAACTAAAAAATGATGATTATATATGTATATTTAACTGTAATTATTATCATAAATGGTTGAATTATAATAGATTCCACCTCTATTACTTGGGTATGAAGACCCGTATGAATAAATTCCTAAATGCACAACTATACCCAAATAGGTTATTTGGGGAATGTTTCTTATGATATAAAACCTTTATGGGTGTTTTAAAATTTTAATAATATTAATGTTGTGGGTTTCACTTAACTAAACCCAGATTGTCTTGATGAGACCTTTGTAGGTCACCTATATTTTCATATTCCTTAATACGAAACCCCATGGAGATATATTCATACTATATAGGGATGGTTATATAAGGTTTCACCTGCCACTTATATGGGTTATGTATAAATTTATGGTGGTATCTTACTAAATCTATCCCATTTAATTAATAAAAAATTCTTAGCTACTTTTTAGTTATACTTATAGTAGGTGTTAGTTAATTAAAATTCCAAATAAGCCGTAGTGGGTGTTCCCCTCTATAGTTTAAAATTGACATTTTCATTAACTAATCCCAAATGTGAGATCTTATGACTAAATATTTTAAATGAATAAATTTAATTATTGAGATAAATATCCTAAAATTTTGAAAGGATGTTAGATAAATAATTAATACATGAAAGGATTTTTGATATAACTTATTCTGCCTCCTTATGGGGTTAGCTAATAGAGCACCCAGTATCATTGTATTTTATAATTGGTACTCTATGTTCTTAAAATTATCCATTGAAATAATTAAAAATAAAATATGAATTAGTGTAATGGATTAAATGAAACTTTAATGTTTTTTTATCTTTAACCCTCATTTAGGGGTAGTTTAAATATTTCTCGGAGTCCTAACTTAGACATGAATGGGTACATTTCCCATAGGTCTATATTGAATTTTTCTTATATGATGATCTTAGAGGTTATTCCAATAATCCTAGTGATGTATTCAGTATGACCTAGTCACATGTTTGATGATTTCTATTTTTTGTATGGGATATCCTAGTAGAGGTAGAACCCTCAAAACATAAAAGAAATTCTAAATTCATATGAAGAGATTCAATGTGAGGTTTCATTCGAGTGTCATTCATCCAATCTAGGACTATTAGATTCTAAAATGAAACCTAGTTTAGACAGATGGTCTATTGGTGAATTCAGCCTTCTTAATGGTGGTATTGTCAAGTAATGCTTTTTTATAGTGAGTTAGACATTCCAAGGGAAAGGATGGCCTCTTAATAGGTCATGTGAAACATATTATTCTTCAGTGACATATGAATCATAAGGGATTAAACTAGATTTATAGTCATAGAGGATAAAATAAATATAGGCTAAATCTTTTTCATAGGCCATTAGATAATATGATGTATATGGTCGATAGGCCTAGGGATAGTATGAAATGATATGTAGTTGTTATGATTAAAATCATGGTGTTGTGCGCATCAATACAAATGGTACCCATTAAGTTATTAAAATTGTGCAGTAAAAAATATGGGTTCAGTGAAAACCATTAAAGTCATGATTTGTTATGCTAGGTTCTTGAGTCATCTCCAGAGTAAAGTGACATGAGCGTTAGAGGAAACTGATATTTACCAGTACTTGGGATGATGTTACAAAAATGATTAGGTATTGTAATATTATTTATCAGTTTGGTTTGGATTTTATACCTGAGCTAGTGTTGTTATTGAATATGAATCAGAAGGAGAAACATGCATATGTCAAAAGATGAATCTGTTCTAACATGATTTTAAGTGGTTGGTTTTCCCCTCTTTTAATTTTGTCGCTTGGTAAAAGTGTGTTGTCCATATCTTGGACTTGGGTACAGTGGTCGTTAGAGAAATCATTGGGGGATGAGTTTTAATTCTTAGTAAATGATTACTAGCACACTAATAAGGTGGTGATAATTGATTCAAATGTGTTTTTCATGTCCAAGTGGAGGGAGAGAAATCAAAAAATGACAATGGGACATGGTTGGGGTGAATTTTAGAAACTGGTGAGGCTGGTATATTAATGTTTATGCTTCTTTATTTGATTCGTAAGATAAAACCTTGTTATGGGTTAGGTCGAGTACGGATTCTAGACTCAAGCTAGGGTCATGTGAACAAGCCATAGAATTTAATTCTTGTGACACATTTTAATGATTGTAGGATAGCAGGATGAGAAAATAGTTGGGTGTGTACACAACCTTCGATGACATTATTAGTCAGGTTGGAATTCATTAATTATGCAAGAATGATCACAAGATGCCTCGGGTAGTAAAGTAATCATGTTCGAGTATTCATGATGCATCAATAGGTGAAGTTTAGATCTTTAAAAGAAGTCATATAGGGGTGGTTTGATTATTCTTTTTAACAGTATTTGGATATGATTGGTTGGTTGGAACCCATGTCGGGCATTTGATACAGATATGATGAGAGTGTCTCGGGTATTTTTTGTAATCATTTATAACAACTCAATGTAATCTTATCTTAGCAATGATCATTACCCTTATCATGAAATCATATAGGGTATGTTAATAGAGAATCGTATATACATCAAGATAAAGAAATATTTAAATGCCTTGATGGATTGATAAATAGACTCTATGGGAGTTACACTCTGGAAAAATTGTTTCTTATAGAATCATGGGTTTTCCTAAGAGATGGTGACATTACATTGTAGGAATGACTTGAAAAAACTCATGGATTCCATCCAACTTTATGACTGAATCTCCATACAATAATCCACTTTTGGGATCAATTGATGTTTTGATACGTGGATGTTTATGCTAGGTATCAACATCTCTCTCCTAAACGTTGGAGTATGAACTACCTTGTATGAGATATTTGGAACCCTTTAGTTTATTCTAAGGTTACACCATAATATGTTTGGGTTTGGATGATATGTTTTAACTATGGTGATTCAAGGGTGCTTGATCGAGTATGCACCTATGGTCATACTATGTCATGACAACATAAATGGTTAGTTCAAATAAAAAATCACCAAAATATAGTTACATTATTTGGTGAATTTGATTGAAGTGATCTTAATGTACCTTATTTTAAATGAATCATGATAAAATTTTCAGCCATGTTAGTTGTTGAAGCTGTTAATTGTCTGAAATAATCATTCAGTAGTAGATTGACATGCTTTCCCTTGTTCAGTTATATGCACTTGCCGAGATACTACATCAAGCACATTGTCAGAATAAGGTGAGTGAAGTAAAATGGTTGGATGAGACATTTCATGTCTAGAACAGGATTAATGAGTTCATTTGAGAATTGACCATTCAATCTAGTTTAGAATCATTTTGAAGTACGTCATTAAAATGCTATGGGAATACTTAAATAGACAATTATGATGGTGGTATCACTATGACTCGAAATTGGATATTAGAAGTTAGAACCTATGGCGGGGGAGTGCCATAATATAGGTGATAAAAAAGTGATGATGTGATAATGTATCAGGTTATACTAGATTAGGTAAGAACTATCTAAATGATTCGGTTTTGAATCAGAGAGTTGGCTTAAGTTTCAACGGATTAAGTATGATGTGTTTTATTGAGATGCTTGCAGGAGCATTGGGTGTTTAAAATACAACATGAAAATTTTAGTATATATTTATTGAACAAATTAGTTTGGTTGATATATATTATTCCCCAAGTCTTCTCAGGGAAAATACGTTATAAGGTTTTGAGATTATAAGGTCGTATATTTTTTAATCGTGGAAATTCTAAAGGGATTTGAAATTTTTGTCTGGTGGGCGAGCCTTATTTTAAACATAAATTTATAATATAAAAAACAAGACTCAAAACACTTAAAATTTTTATTTTTAGATATTTTTTAATTACCAATAGGTTCCTTGGTTGTTCCATTGAGTTTTAGGAGCATCATGATTAGAAAACTTTTTCAGGAGAATCAAGCATAGGTGCATGGTTTGTTGCAAACTATGCATCCTTTTAGGTGATGAAGGGGGTGTCATGACATTTGAAAAACAATGAACCCATGGATTCATGGAAATGCGATACATATATAAAAAAATAAATAGGTGATCCTAATGGGGTGTACATGATTTGGAAAACCATGCACCTAGCCCACCTGATTAGTGCCACTTAACCAGTATCACCACATGGTTAGTGCATGGTTAGCCCAAACTGTGCATCCTAACAATGTGGGGTGTGGAACTTGGGGAGTGTGATGTACATGTTGGAACATAAATATCCAAACCACGTAGAGTAAATTTATACCTCATTAATAGGGAAAAAATGATTGATTTTCCCCTCCAACCATTAAAGTGTTTTCAACCTTTTTCATCCCTCACTCACCAAGGGAGTCTCCTATGTGTGGACCACCATTTCTCATCTTACCATGGTGGATATAAATAATCTAGTGTCTAAATAGGGAATCATTAGATGCATTGGATGTGTATCAGTGGGTCTATAACTCCACATCCTTCCTTTCTTAGTTTCTCTTTTCGTATTAAATGTTGTTTCAATGTATGCTCATTTTCCCTATTTTTAGTCCGTTTTTATTTTTCACACTTTTTCTCTCATTCTGGATTGAATCAAGGCTAGATATTATATGAGTGAATCATCCTAATCATTAGGTAAGTGTTCTAATTTTCTCTTAAATTATAGAATGTTTATGAATTACATAGTTGTGTCATTCGCCAGTTTTTGTGTGTGTTTCCTCTTAAATGAAAAATTAATTATGTAAATGCTTATTCATAAATTAATATTAACATTGTGAATTTTAAATTTACCATTAGTGGATGTATAACTTTACTCGAACCACACATTTGGGTGTGTCTCTCATATTCCTTGTCCTTTATGTTTAGGCATGGAATTAAACAAATCATCTTTCGAGGTGCATTAACATACTTACCCTGGAATGAGATGCTAAATGGAATTAAATGAATGATGAATGGTGTGGGTGCATCCCCCTTAGCTTAAGATGATTATTTTTATTAAACTATATCTATACTTGTAGAAAAAATGACCAATGAAAATAGAATGAAATGTTAGTGGGAAGCATTTACACTTGGACAATATCAATTAATTAATTAATTGCTTGGTTGGTCTCACATGATAAATTGATAGTGGAATGGACCATCCCATGGAGTTATTGATTAATTATAAATGTAATGGACCTTGTTTTACACTTGAGATATAATACTTCATGCTTACTAGCAAGTCCTTCATTATTACGTATATTTAACTGAATAAATGGCATGGATACTCTCATGTCTTATGAACCACCTTTTGTGAATGATGCCTACTTATTGACCAAACCACCTTCTAAGTGAGTTTTGGTTGAAATTTATAAATATCATGGATTGATAACTAAAATGAACTTAAAAACACTTTGATTAATCTATCATGATACTCTGGTATGGTGCCACTTAGAAATTGCGTTACTCGAGCATGGAGCCCCTTACAAATTATGATACTTAGTCACGACGTCTCTTATGAATTGTGACACATGATCACATAATACCTTATGAATTTTTATTCTCAAGCATGGAATATTGTATTAAATATTGGAATGGAATACCTTATAATTCATGGGCATATCATCCCCTATTTTTCATTGGAATGGAATCCCTTATTATTCATGGGAATGGTGCCACATATTATTCATGGTCATGTAATACCTTAATTTGATACCCATGAATGACATTAATTATTGTTATACTCGTGCATGAAATCCCTTTATTGTGATACTAGGTTATAGAGTCCCTTTTTATTATTCCATGAGACTCTTTTGACTACCATAGAAGCCTGAGTTACACCTCGGGTCCTGCCTAGTACCACGTATCTATATATATGTCTATATATTTCACTATGTATATAGTTAATGTATATATACAAATTTATACTTATTTATACATGGTTACACATCATAATAGGTATTATGGATTAAGATAGAGTAGACATTGTCGAACGACTGTCCATTTAGGTACCCAAGTCTAACTTCTTTGATGTTTATTTATATACTACCTTATTGATATACCTACACAATGTTGTATTTGATAATCACATACTGGAAAGAATTAGACCCCATTAGTAGTGGAATAATTAGTTTATATCACACCCTCATTGGGATTCCATTTCACCAAGGTACCTGAATAGACCGTATAGTTACAAGTCCATGTTTATGGATTATGTTTGTGTTGTGACATTTGTACAGGGGAGATTAGGAGAACAAATATGAGCTAGATCTTAGGATTATCTTAAAGAAAAACATAGAGTCTTTTTTATTTTTGTATTATTTATTTATTAACTAATTTATGACTGATAATATCATATTGTATAATCACATTTAAATGCATGGTTGTATTATTATTTGGCATTTCCAGGATGTCTGATTTTTTTCCAATCCCTTTTTTTAATACTACTTCCGCTATAGATTTATTTTTCATGTACCACTATATCACTATAATAATGAGGGTATTGTCTCCCCTATATACCATCATTGTACCTTTTCTCATAGTCAATAGGATTTGTTGTATGGGGAGGCATGCTTTAGGCTATGTTATAGACCAGCTTGGGGAACCATTTTATTGTCTCCTAAGACAACACATTACATCATATTCTCTCCCTGTTTAAAAATTAAACCCAAATTCACATGATAAAAGGATTTCATCGCATTTTTCTAATAAATGAGACATAAAATAATTAACTCTAAGTCACATGAGCATATTTATGTAGAAAACAAGATAAATTAACTTTGTAATTAAAGTTGTCCATAAATAAAACAATATGTGATACCAAATCAAATGTCTCTTTTTAGGGGTTATTCAAGTATATTTTATAAAACATTATATACAACTATCTCAATAAACACATAAAAAACATTATATCATAATAAGGATTATCCCCCTCCAAGTTACTTTCAGATCAAAAAATATACCCCTTAAAACCATAATTGATTCAACTCAAAACAATGATGAAGTAAGTGATATAATAATACCTTAAATTTAGTCATGTCCAAATTTTTAGATATTCCCATGAAATAATATTTTTTTAATTTTATAAACATATATTCCCATAAAGGGAGTAGCTCAATCAATAATCATCATGGATAATCATCTATGAAATGAAATCAAAGTATTTATATTAGATACCAGTTGTAGTGTTTTAAGGAGGTATACTGATACTAGTTAAAGAACCCCATGATAGAAATTTATTCATATTGTAAATTCATTACACCATTCACCAAGTTCTCCCACAACATTCATCAGCTTAAATAACTTACATATAAAAAATCTCAAATATATAAATGGTAATAAGGTCTATTTTCCTTTAATTCTTAATGAGATCAATAGAGATGTGATTTGTTTCTCAACCAAGAAACGATTTTCAATTCAAGTCCAACTTTTTTAATACTTAATGTCTTCTCTTACTTTTATATTAAGGACTTGAACCTCCTTGGATATTATTGTCCTATTTATTTTTTCAACTTTACTATTATATGGAAATAGATTTTTTACATTAGTTATATGGGAACATTCATTATTTTTTACCTACTCCATATTCTTTCTCATATCTGGTTAAGATGAAAAAATAATCATGCATTATTTAATAGAATTAATAGCTAGATAAAATTATCCTCCTAGGTTATCCATAATATTTAAGCCACTCATTTTTGTAAAATTCTTAAATTATTCTTCTTGGATGACATACCCCAAACCAATAGTTCTATTTCTGACTTGGTTTGATTTTATTCTATACTGAAGCTTTCTTCATCAAATGTTTACGTTCTTTTCATACTAGAAAATCTCCATGTTGTGGACTTTCCATCCACAATAGGATCATATCTTTCATAGTTTAGTTTCCTTATCATCATTCATATTGGGTGTGTTTTCTTTTAAAATATTTTTTTCATCACCCCTAAAGAAAACTAACTCCCTTTATTCATTTGATCTTTATTTATTTTCATTGGTCTTATTTCTTTATTAGTAAATAAATAATATTTGTTGGTGTGATATAGAAATCATCATCATAGTGATCATATTTTTTACAATTTCCATATAAATTCTCTAAGCATCCAAATTTGTTCTCGATGGAAATATTTCCCCTTTTCTATGTACATTTCCTCCTATAATTAGAATTATTATAAATCTTATATCTTCTCCCCATTAATTTAGGACTTCTTTGACTTTTAATTATTGATATATTATACCAACAACCAATGGTATTTTTTTATAAACCCTACATTGTACCAAAAATGTCTAATACTCATTTTTATTTTTATTTTATTTGTAATATACCAAGAACTGATATCTTTTTATTTTTTTGATAAACCACATTCCTTTTGATAATATTTGGGGATCCATTATTCTTGAAGTGGATTACATCAACCCATGAAGTACTGGTGGATTTATTATCTCTTTTTCCCACCCATATTTTCCTAAATTTTACAATGTAACCTGTAATTTTCATGTAAAAAATATATGGATCATTAGATGTTTTTAAACCCTTCATATAAATAATGTGAGTAATTTTGGAAGACTATTTTAATAACCTTTCATGGAAACACATCTTCTCTTAGTAGTTTGGGAATATTTAGCTTGGTTGATTTATAGATTTCTCAAATTTACCTCTAATACAAGACACTTCATGTTGTGGATATTTTTCTCAATCTTGACTGATCATACTCTTTCTTATAATTTATTTTTATATTGTCAATATGATAATCATGTATCTTACTTGCTTCTTGAAAAGAATATTCAAACACCTTGTGTGACACCCTAATTAAGGTCACATGTATATCACTATATTGGAGCACTAAAACACCTCAAGAATGCCTCCCCATATACCAAAGTCCATTGGCTAGTTGTGAGAGTCAATAACCAACTGTGGGGAGATTATACTCTTTGTATCATTAAATTAAATAATATATATATATATATATATAACTGAATCGACATAACATCAGAGTGATTGTAATGGTTTATAGAAAATATATATCCATCAATAGTACAAAACATCAATGTGCTATAATTGAAGGTTACCCATGGTCTGTATATAACCCACATAAATACGTACCATCTAATAGTCCAGAAAAAAATTTAAAAAACATAAGGGGCTACTCAACTAAAAACCTAGGTCCCTCCTCAAACCGGTCTTCGAAATCTCTATCCAGCTACTCTAGACAAATCATATGTACAACCTTCCACCTAGAAGTGAAACATAAAGTTCTACATGCGCACCAAGGATCCCATGTAGGGTGTGAAAAATATATATCAATATGTAATTTCCAACAAGGTTCATCTGATATAACACAATATATAGTTTGTGTGTGTGTGTAATAAAAACAAATAAACAACACATAAGAAAATATGGTAGGTTATCTTGTTCAAACCAACCCACCATGATGCCTAACCTCACTTTCCCTAGACAACACTTGTGGATGAAATATTCTCACAACATAATCAGGCCCTAGTCCCACCAATCTAATATAGAATGGGAAATAGAGTCTCACACACTATCATATCTCTTAGAATAAGGTCTTGTACTAAGTATCAACCCCATGTATTGTATCAAGACTCCACCCAATTACTAAGAGTGAGTTCCCATACCACACATAATTCTATATCACATCGACCACTCCCCTTTCACTTAGGGTTGGTCTCATAGATTCATCCAGCATAAACACATCAACCACTTCCCAATCACTTATGGTGGGTCTCATAATCACATCCAACATCAACAAATACCATACCATATCATGTAATATATCAATCACTAGACCAAACCCTTCCCAATCAATGGAAATAACTTGAAAAAACCCTTAACATGTTTATAATCACACATTCTCATTCATGGTTATCCACACATCATCATCTTAGATCCCATACTTTCCACTCAAGCTTAGACCCAACATCTTCGATCACATACCATCACACCACATCTCACCATCCTCTCACCCAAGACATGGTTATAATCACCTGTATCCACATGGGAGAGCATGTGGTGAGAAAATTTAATAAATCAGCATAAACATCCCACATTGTCCCAATGACACATCTCACACATACCCATATCTACACAACATCCAATGAGAAAACTGAGGTCCTTCAACCACAATTCATCTACAATAAAGGATGATGGTAACTCTTAGTCATACCCATGCACAACATCCCTCAATGTTATAACTCGATCCCTAAGATACCTAGGAATTAACCGCATCATTCCCATGCACATCATTGCATTCAAAATGCATTCCTAGGAATTCCATCCCCTTCTGACACAAACTACACTTCTTATTCACTAAACCCATTAGGGATATAAGGGGTCATCATACTTTCACTACCCAAAATTGTAAACTCATGAAGGATGTCTGAGCTAAACCAAGAACAAACCATATCCAAATTGTGGTAATTACTATCACAAATCAAAAAATTAACCACTAATAATTGTTTTCGAGGTCGATAATAAACACCCAACCCACTTCTCATACAATACAGAAATCAATTCACCTATCAGAGCCTCTACCCAAGGGATTTGTCACATAGAAGACCATAAACCATCTCATACGACCCCAACCTAGGATATCCTATGTAAACTCTATTATTTCTAAGCACAACAAAGCATGTTGGAACTAGCTATCACATACTACTCTTAGAAGCATAGCGTTTAGGGCATCGTAAAATCACCAAACAATGTGTATCTCATTTAATTCATCTACAGGGGGATCTACCCTATCCTAAAACACTCTCCAAAAATTAGACGTCCAATTTCCAAAAATCCCAATCATGAAACCCTATGAGATCACATTAATGTCATATACAACCACATGGAATATGGTGAAATATGAGAGAAACCACCTACCTCAATCTTATAGGAGTCCACCCATATGATATCATGGATTAGTTATTCTATTACATAACAAAACTAGAAGGTTATACTCCCAATGATCCCTAATCCATAAAAAATTTCCCAACTGATCATGTGGGTTTCCCCCATGGTCTTCAATTGATTTTCCTTAATTACCCATGATCCCTAAATTTAAAACTGGTAAAGAGAATCTTCAAGGAATATCTCAACATTTATCTTCATAATTAATTTAAAATATATATATTTAAAATACCAAAACTATTTCACCATGATCCTCTGAATTTCTCTATATAATTATCCGCAAATTTAAGTGTATTATCCATTGAATTCATCTCACAATTTCTACTTCTTTTTCACCTCTTCATGTTAAAAGACCATTATAGTGAAAGGTGATAGCTCACAACAAAATTTTCTTCTCAAAACCATATCTCCATTATCCTCGGATTGAATTATATCTCAATTAATAGAATTATAATATTTACTTCTTGAAGATCAGGATAAACATCCTTTTATTTATTTCTCTAGAAACCTCAAATTTCTCTAAAAATTATATCTTACATAACTAATTTTAAATCTTATAAATCACTTCAGTGATATAAAAAATATTTTGCATCCTAAAAAATATATTATATATGCTCATAAAGATCTTACTTATAAATAACTTCATAGTTAATATTATATATAATCAGTAAAATGTTATGTATCACTTTATAAATATTTTTTATTATCTAAATAATATTACGTATCACTTGAAAATTATTATGTAACATAAAATATATGTTATGTATCACAATGAAATATTTGTCTTTGTCACATATCAGTTTGAAATTCGACATACATATTTTGTATATATAAGGATACATTAAATATCAATAATAAAACCATACGTTCCATATTAATGTTTCTATGTATCATAGTTAACTTCTATTTTTCCTTATGTATCATTCATTGGATATTACATATCTCAATGAGATTCAGTATTATATCAACATTTTTTTCAAATACATCTTATATATTCCTTTATTAATTTTTAAGCACCAACACATAATTCCACAACTTCTTCAAATTTGCTCAAAACCCATTTATGCCTTCTTATAGATTCTCCATCCCATCTTAAAACACTTTTAATGAATTTAGGAATTTTTTACAACTTTATAAATTAATCTACCACAACTCAAAAAGAATTTATTAGCATATAAATACAATTCTTTAGTATTTCAATAAAACTCCACTTCCACAATAATTTATTTAACTCTTCTCAATAAATAATCTCAAAAATTGTGAATTAATTAATTACCAATAAATATAGAACCATTATCAACTTCAGACATAGTATTATCCCACCACTATCAAAGTCTGTTAACCAATATATGTATATTCCATCATGCTCGATAACATAAGGTGGGTTAATCTATAATTTTATGCATATTTGTTCTCTTCACTCATTATCCCTTTAATCCATTCAATACAAAACATCTATCAATTATTAATAACATATAGTTGAAAATGCTTTAAAAAACAAAAACTTTTCATTAATTTATTTTAAGTATACCTCAACAATAATTAGATATAAAATCTAATTACTTGAATATAAATATTAAAAATCACCAAGAAATATCTCAACCATCTTTACCCACTATTTATGGTATAATCTAAATCTCTTAATTCAATAACTTTTTATAACTTATGAATGTATCTACAATATCACAATAGAAGATAGAATCAACAAATATAATCCATAGGAATTGAAAGTTTTATCTCAAACATTTAACCACTTCATTAATTCTCTATATTCACTTTAGGATATATTGACTTTACTTATTATTGACAAAAAATACATAAATCTTCATTAAAATCCATTAGCTAATTTAACTATAAATTAATTTATAAATCCATCACATTATATCAAGGATCAACAGATAAATAACAAAAAAAAAATCAATTATCTATAATTACGTTGCACCTAATCTTTTACTTTGGAAAAAATCAAAGGGATTACTTCTCTAGATTTTTTCATGTCCAAGCATCCATGAAAATCCCCCTTTGTTAGATATTTTTAGTATCTGAAATCCACTTATTGAAATCTTATTTCTTTATTCGCTCACATTTTTTTGATAACCTATAACTGATTCATTAGAAAATTCTATTAGGCTATGTGAGTCAAATCCTATAGTAGAAAACATGATAAAATGTCAATCCCTATAGTGTTTCCCTAATTTTCTGATCTAGATCTTCTTAACTCCACATCAGTAAATGCAACACCATTTGATATATCCTTACTAAAACATCATATCTCTCCTTGTATTTATAGATTTCTTCATTGATCATTTCTCCCTATGTTATCATAAAAACTTCTCATGATAATTACCATTCAATCAAAACAATATACACATTGGGGTGACAGAAATTTTCTAAACCTCCATAGTTTGAGGAAATGGGTTGAATTCCCATGTCCAATCAATGATTCATGAACACATATTCATCTAGAGGATTTATAAAGGCATATAACACTTGATTTTAAATACCATAAAACACCACTTTCCCAATTTTTTCTCAATATTCTTCTTTATAAAGTGAAAAATAAATTTTATTTGTTTTGTGTGATAATGTAGGTATGGGTTCTTTGTTAATTCGATAACACTCTTGTTATCACACTAAATAAAAATAGGTTATCATGCCACTTCATAAAGATATTTTAACTATTAATTCACCCACATCAATTGAGTATAGAACATGGTGGCATAAATGTACTCTTACTTTATTGTGCTCAAGGAAGTAATTTCCTGATTTTTGTCGTAGCCATCCAACATAATTTATTCTGATGAATAATGTTCAACCGCTCTTGGATTTTCGGTCCATAATATCTTTAGGTTGGTCCACATTTGATTAGGCCACCATATCTATATCTTCTCCTACTTTGAAAACAAATCCATAATTTAATGTTCCTTGAATGTACCACATTTTTTTTCAATACCATTGAGAGCTGTTCTTCCTTTATACAAATTTTAATTTATACTTCCAAACATATAGCATAAAATATATCTGAATTTTTCTTAAAGAGTTAAAATAGACTCTCAATAATTCTTCTATAAAATTTGAGTCCAAATCCTTATTCTATTCCAGATTTCCATGTTTTTTCCAACTACTATTAATGTTAAAATAGTTTTACATTCTTATATTACAAAATTTCTTAAGAGCTATCTTGTATACTTCATTACTAATATCAATGTGTTTCCTTCCTTATAATTTAATTATAGAAAATAAGGTTATTCATCCAATAATTGATATCCCGAACTTTGAGCACATAAAACTATAAAACATTTAAACCAGAATATACTTATTGTATCTATAGATGATGTCATCTGTGCACACTATCACCATAATGTTCTCTATATCTAATATTTTAACATAAATTTTGTATTCAGAACTATATATTTTGATCTTTTTATATCATAGATATGTTTCCAGTAGTGCATACCAATAATAAAGTTCTTTCTTCAAGACATATAAATAATTTTTCAACATGGGAACTTTTGAATCATCATATTTGATAATAAATACTATCAGTTATTTGATACATGACTCCTCTTTTAGTACTCTATTTGACTGAAAGTTAGATTTTTAATTATCAGAACACTTTTGGGTAAAAGTGAGAAACCCCAAGATCACCTTGGTACACCACTAAAGAGAACCACAAACTTATTGAAAACTAACTTAAGCCTACCGAAGGCATTCTCCCTACATAATTCCCAAGAAAGAGATGGTACCTGTAAGCCTCGGTCCTCTGTTATTAGATCTTCAAAGTGTGTTACCAAATGATCCCAAACCTCCAGGTACTCATCAATGTTGATCTTCCCTCCGTTGAATCCCCTGATCAAAATAAGGCCCTGCATGTCAATCCATTCACTTTTCTTACTATTAGTGTCCAAGCGTATCTCTCTTCCCATCATCCTCACTAATTCTTCTTTTATGGAATTAATTATAAGGACTTTCTCTTGTATTTATTCTCCTGAATGCATAAGAATTCCCAAATATTGTTTAGGTTCTATAGAAGCCTCCCACTGCTGTCTATTATACTTTCCCACAGTGATTGTAGCCTCCTCTTCCAACTGCACATCCTCAGATTGCAATAGATTCCCTCCAGGAAGGTCTCCAGCCTGCTGCTCTTCTGCCTACCATTGAGAAACCGCTAGTGTTTCCAGAAGATCATTCCCCTTTGTAACCACATTGACTTCACCAATTGGCCCAATATTCCTCTTTCTTCCCTCCACTCCCTGATGCACCTGCTTCTTGATGTTACCACATTTTTTAGCCGACCGTGTCTCCATTGGTTTGGGGAGGCCTGAGTAGTCTTTACACCCCTTATTTTTCTTTTTCTTGTTGGAAATGAAACTCCCTGGATCCCTATTTTCCTTATTCCCTATCTTCCTCCATGGGCTGTGAAGACCCTTACCATACTCTCCAATTGAATTGACATTGCCATTGTCATCTGTGATTTCCTTTCCTAACATTGAAGACTTATTTTGTACTAATCACATTATGATGTTTAGTTCTATTCAAAAGTTTCTAATTATTTTTCTTGTTAATATAGTTTTATTATTTATTCATGGAATAAAACCATGATTCATAATTTTCAAAATCTTCAAATGTAACACCCCAGGATTTCAAAGCTTGTTATCACTTTAATGTAATTCAATTGCATGTGCTACACGCAACACCAAGTTCGAGCGCACCACAACTTACCAAACCAACAGTTCAAAAAGCGGTTATAAATAGTATTAACTAAATTTTGAATTTTATATACTCCATATAATCATAACATCCATATTATGTGTTTCTTAGACAAAATATAAGAACAAATTCAATTTTTCAGATAAACGAAGTATTTTTCATGAAATATAATTTACCGCATTTTAATAGAGAACATTTATTAAATCCAATATTTGACACTTTTATGTATTCAATTTAAAAAAATAAACTTCTTCTTTAGAATATGGACATAGAAATTTAGTTTTGATAAATTTTTGATGTTTTTCTGATAACTTTCATATTTTGATGAACAGTGAAAAATACCAAATTTAAACTGAAAATAATTTTTTTAATCAAAATAATTTATTGTGTCAAATTATAATTTGAATGGTTTTGAAGTATCATTAGATTATATTTTTATCATTTAATCTAGTGTTGGTCATTAGAAGTAATTTTACTTTTAAATTGGACATAAACACATATCAATCTTTTGAAAGTTTATACTTCTCAAAAACCCACTTTCTGGTTTTGACAACTGGAATTAATTTTAAAATAATAAATAAAAATTATATGTTTTGAATTTGGTAAATTATAAATCATTTTTTAATTTTTAATATCAAAATAATCTTAGGTGGAATTTTCGGTATTTTTCTAAAAACATTAAATTTTTTATGAATAGTGAAAAACACTGCGTTATTATTTAAAACCGACTTTTTTAAATAATTATTTATTTTATATAAATTTATTTTAAGTCAAAATAGATACATAATACCTATATAAGTTCAATGTAATTCATTGGAGTCATTTTATAATAAAATTAGTCATATAAAATTTTATTGAATCTTTTATCGACTTTTACAAACCTTCTAGGCACATTAGTAAATTTGCATAAAAGATAATTTTACTGCTTTTGTGAAGTGGATTTTAAAAATCCAAGAGATGCAGTTGAAAACAATAAGTAAAATGTAGTTCAATAGGATGAAAATATTTTTTGGTGAATAGTAACTTTTGAATTTTATTTACCACGGTTAAAAGTAAATAGGGTAATTAAAGTTATAAATGATATTATAATTACCGTAACACATGTCCTAATTCTATTAGATAATTGTTTTTCGACCAAAATAAACCTTAGGAATAAAATATGGTCCTTTTGGTCCACTTTTATTAGATTTGGACATTTATTATTATTTTATTTTAAGAAGAGTTAAAATTGTTAAATTCAAAGTTTAATTACTAATTTTTTTTAATATTGAGTTATACATAAGATAAATTCACCTATAAATAATAATTATAAAGCTGAAAAAAAATTCATACATAATGGTTCTTTATTTATAAATGTTAGAAATTAAATATTTACATTTATTTATGACACAATGATGATGTAGTAATTACCTTATTATTGAAAGATTAAAATAATTGATATTATAAATATTAATATAATTGTAAATTGAGACTTTTGATGTATTACACAAATTTTATAGGTTAATATGACATGTTAGAGTTTATTAAATAATATTTTTTGAAGTGATAAAGTTGTTATGACTTTCTCAAAATCCAAATACTAAATAGTGTTGAAATTGATATAAATGAGTTTTTAAAACAAATACAATATTATTAATTGATATAATATTACCAAAAATATAAGGTTCAGCCTAATGACTTATATAATAATATATATTTCATTAATGAACCACTTGGGGTTCACTTGGCATTTTATAGTATGTTGTTAACCATTTATTATAATAATACAAGAATACGTGGTAAAAGATAAACTATTTAACTGAGAGTTAAATATAAAATATATGGTTAATATAGTGTCTTAAACCTTTCTAAAACCTATTTTTTGAGATGTTTTTAACCCAATTCCACCGTATCCTCAAAATAAATTCTTTTGGAGCCATTATAAACCAAATATGATTGTATAATAAAATAATATTTCAAGATTTACCTAAAGTGACCCTCACATCTCTTATAAAAGGGTACTTACCCTTACCTAAATATCACACCTCCAAAGCCATTTGTCTCAACCAAAACCTAATAAAATATCCTCCCAAATACCCTCAATTCAACCTAGAGGCTTTACTTTGATCATAATCCAACCTAAGGAGCCCTTTTGATCAAATCTAATGGAAGCACCCGAAGAAGAGGTAATAATTTCCCCACCTCTTTCAAAGTTCTTTTCTTCATCCACTTCCTCATTATTTGTTGTTTCCATAACAAAATAATAACTTCAGTACCTTATACTTAATGTTATGTTATTATAAATATGGTACAACAATATTCATTATTCATTACATCCTATGAATGACAAAGTCACTATACATGTGTACGTACAACTTACCGTCTCCACGTTGTGGTGTAGTTTGTTATTCAACATTTCATTATTTGGATGGGTATAATAATGAGTATAAATGATGTAAATAATAAATATAACATTTTAATTATTCTTTATATATGATATACCAACCAATTACATATTATTTCACTGTCAATAAAAAGATATTGTCACTTGTGCATACGTACAGATTACCGTCTCCATGAACGCGATGAGATTCATTCCCCATCGTAATCATTCAAGAATAATTTTCATTTTAAGAATAAAAATAATGTTTAAGAACTTAATATCATTATGGATATGAATAAAATACATCCTATCCATAACAAACATTACGTACGTAGAAAAACATATAAAGGAAAACAAATCATATAACACCTTAAACAATGATACTACAGAAATATTATTAACAAAACAATATTAGAAGATCATATATAATATCATATTTATGTATATGGATCTTTTATAATTTAATAACAGAGATTTAACTATTATACAGCAGGTTAACATACCCTCGACCAAGGAAAAGTACAAGGTAAGGGTAATTTCCTCAATCTCATTATTATCCGAGATTTTTTATCTGTAAGTATCTACTGGGACATATTTATCATCTATGTCCATGATTCATTAAAATGTTTTAAAAAGGAATATTTTACGTTTTTATGGAATAGACTCTTTAACTATATCATCATTTTAAATGTTTTTAAAGATTTATATTTCAAAATCATTTTATTAATTTCCATATTTTCAAAATGATTTTAAGGATTTATTTACGTAGATATGATTGTTTTAAAGTTTTAATTTCATTGAAAAGTTTCAAAGTGATATGGGACACTTTGATTCAAAAATATTAATTTAAATTAATTCTTTATAAATTGTGCGACTTTTATATGATTTATTGAAAAGTTGTATTTATCTCAATGAGTTTTATTTATTATTTTCATCTATGTTGACATCCTTTATTAGATATTATTCTTGATTGAGCTTGATTTAATATAATAAAATCTTCCATATTGTATTGAATGAGTAATGATATGTTTGAATGTGGATGCATTATTTTTATACCATTCATGGTTTATGGTTAAAGTATTAACATTATGTATGCTAGTTTTAATACGAATGTTTATGTTATGTTTCAACCTTTTCATATGAGGAATGCCTTGGATTTAGTAAGTGATGGGTGGAGCCCACTATATCTCCTTGATGCATCAGTAGGTCTCATGAGACCAACTAGTGCCTTGGAATAAGGCCTTGAAAAAACCTTATTTTTAGTCTTGGTGCGAGGCATTGATAATGTGGTTCTGTTTTTCGTCATTATGCATTCCATCATTATGAAATTGGCTATTGATATTGCATGTGATTATTTGAATAGTAGAATATCCATGTGAATAATTAAATGACATTATTTGATTTATCATTGCCATATTATGCTGAAGTTTATGTTTAAAATTCTTGTGTTTTAGTCTTATATATTTCCTTAAATGTTTATTCTTATTTATGAAAGTTTCAGCTATATTGTTATCCTATCTAAGCATCTGATCTCACCCCTTTATTATGTTTTATTTTTCCCACTATGTGGAGAAGTATATTATGATTAAACTACAGGAATATTCTAAGGGATATGAGTGTTTTCAAAATGGGAAAAATGTTGTTTTTTTTATTTCATGATGTAATGTTAAACTTATGTGTGTATCTAGTACATACAAGGATACTAAACTGATCGGTATTTCGTGTTTTGATCCCTTGTGATCATGCCAATGTTATGTCATAATGCACGACTCTGGGTAACTAGGGTCAGGGTGTTACTATTGGTATTAGAGGAAGTTTAGTACAAACCATGGAAACTAGATTTAGAAAAACTCTGATTAGAGAACATTACCCTATGACATACATTGAGGATTAGTATAAAAGGACTTCCTAGAATTTTTATAATGTTGAGATTTTGTGATTTTTCCATGCAATACATCCCTGTATGGATACAAGAAGGTAGAGGTGGCTTTCGCATAGATGTACCTAGGAGTGAAAACTCTGACAAGGAGTTTTGGGCTTGACCTAAAGTATCCTCATACACGACAACAGGCCTTACTGCACTCTTGGTTACTACAATCCCGGAGGATATTCTTCTAATAATTTACATTTTATTTATAATCCATTATGAAGAATTTATGGGTAAATACTTAATCAAAGAAAACATTTTTATGATTATGTATTATATCTAGAAACTGTTCAATTTATGTTATTGTTTTACAAGTTTTTGAATTATGTATTGCGATTCATAAACTAATATATAGTATGCCATTGTTTATAAATGGTTCCTAGTGAAAGGAATGAAAACCGTATCAACCCACATAATCCATATAGGGATTTCCCACCTACTCAAGATAATTATAGTAGAGATGGTGATGAAACCGGTGCTGAATAACTTATAACCATATTGGGACAACTCACCCAGGTTATGAATAATAACCTTACCCATATGGAGCACCATGATCCACAATTCATAGGATAAATGTTAGATCACTTCATGAGGAAACATCCACCAAAATTAAATGGGACTACAAATCCATTAGTAGCTAAGAAATGGATAAGTTCCTTAGAGAAAATATTTCATTCTTTGGGGAGTAGCGAAAGGGAAATTGTTGTCATCGAAGTTTATTACCTCACGGGAGAAGAAGATCAATGGTGGTCATTAATTAAAAATACAGAGGATAATAAATAAGTATCAAATATGGAATAGAGGGAGTTTAAAGATATTTTCTTAGAGAAATAATTTCTTCATGGCCATCGAGTGGATATGGAAAGGCAATTTCTGAGTCTTAGGAAAAAGGAGGGTGCAAATGTCGCAAAGTATGAGGCTAGCTTTACAAGGTCAGAAATGCATGTATAAGATTATATATTTAACCAAAGGAGTAATATTGATCGATTATTTGATGGGTTAAAACCATTTATCTGTCGAGCATTAGTCTCACAATCCTTCTCATCGTACGAAGATATTGTCTCATGTGCTATCAAGAAAAAAAAGGAATTCTCTAAGTCTTATGACATTAAATAAAAACAAGATAAGAAGAGAATGGTGGAGCAAGAGACAGATAAAGGGAAAAGGTAAAGAATTATTTTCCCTTATGTGATAATTGTGGTAAGAAACACCTCGGTACTTTCCTAAAAGGAATGGTAGTTTGTTACAAATTTGATGAAAAAGGTCACCAGGCTCATGATTTCAAGGGAAAGAAAGAGGCTGTCAATGTTGAATTCTACAATTGTAGGGAAACTGGGCATTATGAAAATGAATGTCCTAAGCAAAAATTAAACCTACCTCAGAAAATTCCAAGGGAGCAAGGCCAAGCATATGTTGTTACTACAGTTGAAGTGGAATAATTAATGTATTTGTGTTTTGGATTCAAGATTTATATTCTGGTTATAAGAAGAATGTGATATATAAGGATTGTACTATATTACATTTAGTTTTAATTAAGATTTTAATATGATGAAGGTAATCATATTTTCAGTATGTGACAATAAGAGAAACAGTACGTTCTTTGGGGAATCTCATGTTACAATTGATTTTGGAATTTAGAGACCTTTTAGAGAGAGTTTGGACAGAAGTATTTTGGATAACTATAAAGGTTGGAATGGATTAAGTTGAACATTGGATAGTACTGTTTATGGCTAAAACATTTCTTAAGATTATTATTGGAATATTATAATACTATTGTTTTAGAAAAAGGACAACCTGCTGGTTGGGCGATAACCCGTCACATCGGACAAAGCTGTAGGAATCAAACCCACAACCAAAGTGCAACAAGGCTTTATCACCTACCACTAGTCTACAAGAAGTCCTTGGTTATTACAAAATAGTTTTCTTTATTTAAATGTTATATTTCTATATTTGGAACCCTATACGATTAGGATAAATAGACTATTTTTTAGTTCTATTATGTTCTGGATTGAAAGATGAGTTTGTGGTAGAAATTAGTTAAGGGATGTAACTCTACTTGTCAAGTATTATTTTTTTTCTTATTCTATGAGGAAACTAATTCATAAAATTTAGGGAAAGGATCTAAAATACAAAAATGTTTTATCTTAATACCTTATGTTTTGTTGAACTGATAATATTTTAAATTATCATAGATTTATGGCTTTGAGAACCTCAATTTTTCATTCACTTGTTTGCGATTGATGACCTCAATCACTCCCTATAAATATTTGCGTTCCCCCCCAATTATGTGTCTCTAATTTCAACCAATGTTATCCTATTATAGAGTATAATTTTTTGGAGAATTCTTCATTGCACTTTCCCTCTTATTAAGACTAAATTTTATTAACCATATTTCCGATTTGGGTTTTCCACATAGGTATTTTTTATTTTTAAACTTTTATTTTCGAAGAAAAATTTGAAATTGAGAGGATGAAATTTATTGAAGGAGGGGAGAATGTAACACCCTAGGATTTCTTAGCACGTCATCTCTTTAAAGTAATTCAATAGCTTGCGCTAAATGCAACACTGAGTTTAAGAACACCACAACTTACCAAACTAACCGTTCAAAAAGTGGTTATGAATAGTATATCATATATTTTGAATTTTATATACTTTATATAATTTTAACATCTATATTATGTGTTTCTTAGACATAATATAAGAAAAAATTCAATTTTTCCAATAAAGGATGTATTTTTCAAAAAATACAATTTTACCGCCTTCTAATGGTGAACCTTTTTTAAATACAATATTTGACACTTTTATATATTCAATTTGACAAAATAAACTTCTTCTTTATAATCTTGACATAAAATTTTAGTTTCAATAAATTTTTGGTGTTTTTCTAATAACTTTCATATTTTGATTAATAATGAAAAATAATAAATTTTAATTGAAAACATCTTTTTTAATCAAAATAATTTATAGTGTAAAATTATACATTTTAATGGCATTGAAGTATCATTAGATTATATTTTTATAATTTAATCCAATTTTGGTCATTGGAAGTAATTTTACATTTAAATTAGACATAAACACTTATCAATCTTTTGATAGTTTTTACTTCTCAAAAACCCGCTTTCTGGTTTTGACAACGGGAATTGATTTTAAATTAATTAATGCAACTTATATGTTTTTAATTTGGTAAAATAGACATCATTTTTTAATTTTGAATATCAAAATTACCTTACAGTGAAATTTTGGTATTTTTCTAAAAACATTCAATTTTTTTGAATAATGAAAAATACTCCCTTATTATTTAAAACCGAATTTTTATTTAAATAATTATTTATGTTATTTATATTTATTTTAAGTAAAAATAGATACATAATACCTATATAAGTTCAATGTAAATAATTGGACTTATTTTATAATAAAAATAGATGTATAAAAGTTTGTTGAATTTTTTAAATCCTTTTACCCACCTTCTAGGTACGTTAGCAAATTTTCATAAAGCATAATTTTACCAATTCTGTGAATTTAATTTCAAAAATCTGAGAGACATGGTTGAAATAAGTTTGTAAAATGTGGTTTAATAGGATGAAAATAATTTTTTGGGAATAGTAACTTTTGAATTTTATTTTCCATGGTTAAAAGTAAATAGGGTAATTAAATGTAAAAATGATATTATAATTACCCTAACACATGTCCTAATTCTATTGGATAAGTGTTTTTAGTCCAAAATAAATCTTATGATTAAAATATGATCCTTTTTTCCAATTGGATTAGATTAGGACATTTTTTTAAAGATGTGTTAAAAGTGTTAAATTCAAAGTTTAATAACTAAAACATTTTTAATATAGGGTTATTCATAAGTTAAATTTGACTATAAATATTCATTATAAATAGGAAAATATTTCTTACATAATGGTATTTTATTTATAATTTTATACATTAAATAATTAAATTTATTTATGACACAATATTGATGCAATAATTACCTTATTATTGAATGATTAAATTAATTGATATTATAAATATTAATATAATTTTAAGTAGAGACTTTTGATATATTCCAAGAATTTTCTAGGTTAATATTACATGTTTGGGTTGATTAAATAATTTTTTTTTCAAAGTGATAAAGTTGTTATGACATTAAAAAAACCAAATACTAAATAGTGTCAAAATTGACATAAAAGAGTTTTTAAATCAAATACTATATTATTCATTGATATAATATTCATAAATATATAAGGTTTTTCCAAAGGACTTATATAATAATATATATGTAATTAATGAACCACTTGGGATTTGTTTTTGATTTTATAGTACGTTTATTAACCATTTATTATAATAATACAAGAACACATGGTAAAAGTTAAACAATTTAACTAAGAGTTAAATCTAAAAGATAAGGATAATATGGTGACATAAACCTGTCTAAAACCTATTGGTTGAGAGGTTTTTGACCCATCCCCAACTTATCCTTTAAATAAATCCTTTTTGTTCCATTATAAACTGAATATGATTGTATAATAATTTTTTTTAAAGGTTGGGGCCGAAGCCTCAATTTATTATTTAAAGCAAAGACCTCTTTAGACTGGGTAGAGGGTGACCCATTACATAGCCCGAAGGCCCAAGTCCAAGTGGCCTGAATACAAGGCTTTAAAGCCCATTTTTTGGCCCAAAGGACCCCTCGGTGAACAGTACTGCTAGAGTACCCGCGCTGCTACAATACCTGCTACAGTAACCGCCACCGCTACAGTACTGCTATAGTACCCGGAAATTCACCCCTGCCCGGATTTGATCCTGGGTATTTTTGATGCCAAGAAGGATCTTGTACCACTAGGGTACAAGCTCGTTGGCATTGTATAATAAAATAATATTTCAAGGTTTTCCTAATGTGACCTTCACCTCTCTTATAAAAGGGTACTTCCCCTTCTCTAAAAATCACACCTCCAAATCCATTTGGCTCGGCCAAACCCTACTCAAATATCCTTTGAGATACACTCACTTCATCCTATAGTAATTAATTTGATAAAAATCAAACCTAAGGATCTATTTTGATCAAATCAAAAGGAAGTACCTGAAGAAGAGGTAATAATTTCACCACCTCTTTCAAAGTTCTTTTCTTCTTACACTACCTCTTTCTTGGTTGTTTACATACCAAAATAATAATTCCAGTACCTAATATTTACTATGATGATATTATAAATATGGTACAACCATATTCATTAATCTTTCCATCCTATGAATGAAAAAGTCCCCATACGTGCATATGTACGGCTTACCGTATCCACGTAGTGGTGTAGTTTGTTATTCAACACATTATTATTTGGATGGGTATAATAATGAGTCTAAATAATGTAAATAAAAAATATAACATGTTAATGATTCTGTAAATATGATATAACATCCAATTAAATATGATTTCACCATCAATAGAATGATATTATAGCTCGTGCATACTTACAGATTACCGTCTTCAGGAATGCGATGAGATTCATTTCCCATCGTAATCATTCGACAATAATTTTAATTTTATGAATAAAAATAATTTTAATGAACTTAATATCATTTTGGATTGAATCAAATACATCCTATCTATAAAAAACATGACTTACATAGAAAAACATATAAAGGAAAACCAATCAGTTAATACTCAAAACAATGATACTACTAAAATATTATTAACAAAAATAATTAGAAAATCATATATAATATCATATTTATGTATATTTTTATTGTATAATTTAATAAAAATTATTTAACTATTATAAAAGAGGTTAACTTACCTTCAACCAAAGAAAATTAAATGGTAAGGGTTATTTCGTCAATCTCATTGTTATCTGAGATTTTTTATTTGTAAGTATATACTGGGACATATTTATCATATATGTCCATGTTTAATTAAGATGTTTTAAAAAGGAACATTTTATGTTTTTATGTAATGGACTTTTTAACTAGATCATAATTTTAAATGTTTTTAAGTATCTATATTTATAAATATTTTAAATAATTTCCTTGTTTTCAAAATGTATTTAAAGATTTATTTGCGTAGACATGATTGTTTTAATGTTTTAATTTATTTCAAAAGTTTCAAAGTGGCATGGGACATTTTGATTCAAAAATATCTTTTAAATTAATTCCATTATAAATTGTGCAACTTTTAAAATATTTCTTGAAAATGTGTCTTTATCTCAAAGAGTTTTATTCATTATTTTCAACTATGTCAATATACTTTATTGGATATTATTCTTGATTGTGTTTGATTTATTATAATACAGTCTTCCATATTTTATTGAATGATTTATGATATGTTTGACTGTGGATGTTTTATTTTTATACCATTCATGGTTTGTGGTTAAAGTATTAAAATTTTTAATGTTAGTTTTAATTCAAATGGTTATGTTATGTTTCAAACTTTTCATATGAGGAATGAATCAGATTTAGTAACTGATGGGTGGAGCTCTCTATATCTCCTCAATTCATCAGTAGGTCTCATGAAAAAACTAGTGTCTTGGAACAAGTCCTTGACAAAATATTATTTGTAGTCTTGGAACGAGGCCTTGAATATGTGGTTATGTTGCCCGGAATTGTGCATTACATCATTATGAAATTGGATATTGATATTGTATGTGATTATTCGACAAGTAGAATATCCATTTGAATAAGTAAATGACATTATTTTATTTATCTTTCCCATATTATGCTGAAATTTAGGTTTAAAAGGCTTGTGTTTTAGTCTTATAAAATGTCTTAATTTTTTATGCTTATTTATGAATGTTTCTGCTATATTGTTATCCTTACTGAGCATCTGATATCACCCCTTTATTATGTTCTATTTTTCCAGGATGTGAAGAAGTATATTACGATTAAACTAGTAGAATAGGCTAAGGGATATTAGTGTGTTCAAAGGGGAAATAATGTATTTTTATTTCATGATGTAATGTAAAACTTATGTATGTATCTAGTACTTCCAAGGATACTAAACTGATCGGTATTTTGGGGATTTTATCCCTTGTGATCATGCCAATGTGATGTAATAATACACCAACTCTAGGTAACTAGGGTCGGGGCATTGCATCAAGTGTATTTGGTTCCACCTATGATAATATAGCAGTATACACTATATATCTCATTCTTCAGTTTTCATTAGATAAGATTTGTCCCCAATACTATTTTATAGGTTAAAATAAAATATTTTTCTTTTTTTTTGAGCCATAGATTGACATCATTTAATACCATTTTCATAATACAATTAAACTTTAGAATCAAAATTATATGGGGTATTTCTTAATTCTCCCGAACTCAAATAAATGTATTATTTTTATTCAAAAAATTTATTCAAATATATAATCTCTAGAGTTTTCTTTAGCTTCATTTTCAGTCATATAAATATATATATTTTTGGGAATTTTTTAAACCTTTTTTTTAATTTTTATACTCTTTACTCTTGGACCTGTAGCCTAAAAATATTTCATCATCATCTACATCTTCATACATACTCTGATATCCTTTGTTATTTTATATGAAACATTTTCTTCCAAAAACTCTAAGATGTTTCAAAGAAGGTTTCCAACCATGGCACATTTAATATAGTGTCCTCTATTATTTAGGGTTAAGTGAAGGCCTATTATAGGTATAAAAAACCACATTCACTTCCTCTTTCCATTAATGACAAGGGATACCACTCTCAATCAACAATGTCTTGTCCATCTTGTTAATCGTATGGTTTCTCCTCTCCAGAACTCTATTTTTTCAAGGATCCCTTATTGAATAAACATAATACTTTATTCATTGTTTCCCCAAAAAAGTATACTTCAATAAAAGTATATTCAGTTCCATTATCTAATTATATGATTTTCATACTTTTTATTATTTCATTCTCCACTCTCCTTTAATATATTTTGATCCAATCCAACAATTATTTCTCAGTCTAAATGAACATATAATATCCCATAAAATTATAGTCATCAAAAAATACATTGAAATAATTTTTTCCTTGAGTTATAGATTATTTTATTGGACCACATACATCATTGTAGAAGAAATCCTGATAATTTTATTATTACTTCTTATTTTGATGATAGGGGTTTCTAACCATATTTATCCTCAAGAATGCTTCCATACCTTTTCTCTATTTATATTTAAATTAGGGATATCCACTATTGACCTCAGTTTTGAGATATTATCCATACATTTCGTATGTATTTTATTAACTGTAAGATATCATATTTTTTTTTCATATTCTACTATGAGGTGACACATGTTCTCCTTATTATCCTCAAGAATTTTTTTTGATTATTCTCCATCCCTATATTAAATAATTTCCCACCTTTTAATTGATATTATTAAGATTAAGTTGATTGTAAATTCCAATTATGATTCACATAACTAGATCACACATAATAAGTTGTGTTGTAGGGCATATATAGAGATAAAATATGTCTTTTTTAGTTCATCTCTAAATAAATTATTTTTAACACTTATATTGATCCTTATAGCTGTATTATTTCCAAACCAAACCAATCCATCCACTCATCCTTTAAAATTATTGATAAGATTCATTTTTCTTTCCATGTTGGATGATTTCCCACAATCTAGAATCTACTTACCATTAATATTTGTTAACTTCAATTCAATTTCATCAATCATTACATTCTAATTCATCTTTGACATATTTCCTTTCCATGAAATCCCACGATGGGTTGAGAAATATGTATATATCACTTTATTATCTCCAAAAAATAAATAAATTTATAATATTCTTCTTTTAATGGATAAAACATATTTACCAAAGGATTTTTTTTGGATTGGTTCACATCCATCCTTCTTTGACTTCCATAGAGATAAATCCAACTTTTTTTCTTTTCCTGAAATCAATGGATTTATTCCAAAAGCTAGAGAAATTGATATAATATTCATATAATTAATATATATATTTCAAGATTAATGATGTCTTTAATTTATCCTTTAATAACTTTTGATATATTCAAATTTAAAATAGTTTTCTACTTATTCACTATATGACACTGTGTGGCTTATGTAGCCACTCAATTATCACTTCATCAAAGAGAAAATTTTGTTGTTTCCATCTCTCCACATATCTCCATATTTTGAATAACTCATTTGTTATTGAGATGATTTTAGTGATTGATAAATTTATCTAACCTAAATTTCTTCTATCTTCACACATGTCATATTAGATTTGTTTCAGAATTGATTACAAGGTTTATTTTACACATGAAATTGGGTTTTTGAGAACCTAACGTTTTTTCAACACCTCGTGTGCCTCATTTTACACTTTCCATTAATTTAAAAACTAAAAATATACAAAACTATATATTATTCTTTGAAAAAAATAATTTATTTTAGATACAAGTTTCTTTATCAAATATAATGCCTCCTCCTCAGGTATTTCAATATTATTTGTTTTCTACTCGATACACATATTAAAATAATTAATAATCATATCATGCTCCTCAATTTTTATCTAGTAGTTCATTGCTTGTTTAGATTTCACTAGACCATTTACATGTTCCATTATAAATTTCTTTATTTGGATTATTTTTTCCTCAATATCATCAACTCAACTTGAATATTATTTTATAAAACCACCAATATTCATGTTTTTTTCTTTATAGGTCATGTTCTTCCAGAGCTCCTTCCAACTCCACTTGTATATAAAAAACTTCCTCTAGTTGTTTATCCTCTTATAATTAATTTTTTTATTGATCCATTGTATTTATAATGTCATATTCTATGCATGAGAAAAACTCAATTTCAACACATTCCAAAGGATTGTTTCCAATATCATCTTCTTCATTACTTACTAGCACATTTTTCAAAAACTTATTTTCCCTTGATTTTTCAGAATTGAAATTACTTCTAGTTGAAAATTTTGTTAATTATTTCTATGTTAATTAAATCTCACAACCCTATAAATTAAAATTTTTAGACACCTATGAGCAATGTGTCCAACTTTTCCACACTGAAATTAAGCCAAGGAAACTTAACTTCAAATCTTCCCTTACCAATATTAAAATTTCTCACAAAAAATGATAAAAACTATTCACTTTAATATTATTCTTCTTTTATAGACTCAATATTATCAATATTCTCCATGGATTTAAATTCCATTTCCTTGATTGAATTATCTGAAGAACTAAATATCTTCAATATAATTTCATATTTGATCATATTGCAATGTAGATAATTAAGAGATAATTACACAAGATTTACTTATTCAACTATTGAAACCTTTTGATTATATAATAGTGGAAAACTCCATATAATATTATTTAAAATATCAATATCTTTATTCTCATAATAATGTCCACAAATAGCTTCATCAATAATACAGTTGAAGAAACTATAAATATTTTCACATCAACTCATATTTAGATCATTAAATTTGTTATGAAGATCCTATAGATTCACCTACTTTACTTTTTTTTTCAGCTTCAAAAATATTTTATAGTGTGTCCAAAATACCTTTCACCAATGTACTACTCAACACCTTAATGTAGATCTAATTTTAAAATACTCAAAATAAATTATTTTAGGCCTTAACATAATAATTCGATACTTTATTAACTAATTTTATCATTAAAAATTATATAGAATTGCAGACTGGTATTCCATGAAATGTTTTTTGGGATCACATATATCCTTAGGTAAACCCACTAAAATATATCCACCAGAACATACATGGTGGGAAAAAAGTATTAGTGGATGATCTTTAGTTATAATGTACAAAACACAAAAGTCCTCACACATAAATCACTAAATTATAACACAAAAAAACCGCTTTGAATGAACACAAAAAATATTTAATGAAAGATAATAGTGTAAATAATACAAGGAAAAAGAAAAAAACAATTTAAATGGTATGGAAATGAGTCCTACTCTATGGGGGGACACTAATTTACTTTGATTAAGTAATTAAAAGATTAATACAAAAGATTGAGTTTAATTCTTGATTCTTCTTCAAATCACAATTAATCCATCATATTAAATATAGTAGAAACTAGTCAGTGTAACCAATCATCATATATTATAATTATTATAGGGAGTGATTCCACATATCACCTACCTTTTTCAATATCTATATGTTTGATCAATGTTTCCCACCACCTCAACTCCACCCGTCGGTACAATATGAACTTCCAAAAACTCTCATGAGTACCCCTATATTATTTGATTCTACCATATAATTCATAGTGGTAATTTCAAATGCACCTTCTAGTATACCTTTCGATCATTAGTCCATCAGGTCTATAACTTCTGATCATCAATGTGTGGAAATTTCTACCCCAACATTTCCAATTAAAACTATTAGAAATTGGTCCATCATAATTTACCCTTCTAATGAAAATAAAACCTTCTTCCAAAAATGATTTTCACACATGGTTGAAACATAAAATTATCAAATTTGGGAATCATTTTTCATGATTCACTATGGATCACTCTATCATCTCCCGCATACATCTTTAATTACTTAATCATTCTAAACAGTTTCACGGTCCCCCCACCATACTTCCAGTCAACCTAGTATAATCAATCCATACCACTACCATAACAAAACCTAAAATACGACCTTTCTATAATATCTATCAAATTTTGGGACCCTTATATCTTTTATAGATCTAAAACTCTGTCCTCTAACAACATTCATATGAAGTGACACATTAGCTGAATGGGATTCATCCTTGAAGGAATCATCACATTTTAATCTATGTGAATCTCACAATATGATTAATAAAATAGTGTCCAATTATCTTTTTTCAATATGAGATATCCTAATATCCCTTTCATCCAGACCATCTCCTTTATATCTTCCATCAGTGTGACATACTCCACTTCTATTATTGAGAGTGAAATTACTAGTTGAATCTTCAAAATCCATCTCACCATTTCCATACTAAAAGTAGATGCATAAACAAAGATTCTTATTCAGATTTCATTATATCTACTAATGTAAAATTATACAAAACTATTCAATGACTCATCTATTCCAAAGAAGCGTTTAAAGATTTCAGAACCCTTTATGTAATATAGAATTCACTTCACTGTCTCCCAATGTTCTATTTTAGGATTTTACATGTACTTGTAGACAACTCCCCCTGTTTTTGTAAAATCTTTTCAAAGAAAAACCACGGAATACAACATGATTTAAACCATTTATGTATAGGGGATATTCATTATTTTCCCATCCTTAGTTTTTGTTTTGTTGATGTCCTTGTGTTAATGATAACAAAATCATGATTCTAATAATACTAATGAATTTCATATTCATTGCATGTATTTCATAATCTATTACTGGGGATGAAATTGAAAAAGTATGATCCAATTCCAGTCACTACTAAGGAAGATTCACCATTGTGGTTATGACACCGTCAACCTCTCACACCACTAAGTAAGACTCACTGCCAGACAAGGACTCGCCCCTGGGATGTCGTACCAATGAACTGTGAAATTGAAAAATCCTGAGACACCATCGCATATGAATCACTATTTTCCATGACTCATTGTCATCATGGAAATATATCTAAGTCTAAGACACCATCAAATGACACACTAATGAAGTATAAAATCATTAAAGTATGAGATACAAATAAGATATCACTGTCAAGATATCATGCCTCCAAAATGTAACTTTGGAAATATGTGAGACACCGCCAACTTGATCTACCACCAGAATGAACAACCAACATATGAATCAGCATTAGAGGATTCTCCACCAAACATGAAATTTGGATAAGTATAATACACTGCTAACTTTGTGTCACTGTAATAACGAGACACCTCTAGAATCTGAAACCTCGCCAGAATAAGTCACCACCATTTTGAGGCACCGCCAGATCATGAGACACCACCACTATTTATAATTTTATGATTTTTATTTAAATGCATTCTTACATATATATTATTGAAGTTAATGTCGATTAATATTTTAATGATTGTATCTTAAATGATTGGTATAATGCGTTGAAGGGGATGTCAGACATACTTCATGAAGAAACAGAATATTCAGATGTACATGGATATTATCCATGTAACTTCTATTAAGAAAGGAATTAGACTCTGTCATAGGGATTCTCTAAAATAATATAGTTATCAAGATTAGTGAATGTGCTTACTGAACACACACATAGAGATGTAGAGCTGAACAACTCCATCCAAGAAACAGTTGACTAAGGAAACCGAAACACAAACACATCTGCCGATTTCCTCCATTCAAGAAAATGAGTCTATGACCCTCTGTTCTAATGATATTTTTAATAGAACTAGACTCAAGTTGAATATATAAATTTTTTCCAAGATTCATGAGCTACACTAAAATAGACCAACCATTTTTTACACCTTCCATATAGATCAGTTCTATTTATTTATTCTTACATATTGATCTGTGTGTGTACATACTCTGTTTTATCACATGCACACTATCTCTTGTACTGAGATGGAAGATACTTGATATCTTCTCTTAACCTTTCATTAATCTTCATTCCCCTACACAAAAGTTGTAGATTTACCTATTTGACATCATTGTTCGTACTCCAACTGATAACAATGGAAGAGGTAGTATGTGACCTGGACAGTTTGTAAACTATTGTAAAATCTGATCTAGGTTCTGGATCAGCTTGTTTATTTTATATAAACGGCTTAGTGGCTGGTGACCACCAAGTGGAGATGACTAAGTCTCATCTTGAGACTGAACCTCTAGTTTCAAAATTTTCTTGTGTATTTTTGTTTACTTTATTTCCTCTTTTGAAACTAAAATTGTTTAAACTAAAAAACTAATACTTTAATAGTTAATATATATTGTTTTTTTATATGATTTCAATTAAGTAAACTAATTTTTATCGACTAAGTAATATTGTATATTAAATACCCAATAACAAATCAATCATTAAGAAACATTTTTAAATATTAGAACATATAACGACCTTCTATATTGATTAGATGTCCCATTTTAAATTAAATGGGGATTTTAAAATTAATACATTATTAATAGAATTTTTTAGTAGGTACTCAATTCACCCCCTATTGAGATACTCACTCCGACTAAAATTTGGTATTATAGGATATTTTTCTTTGGTATTAATGTTTTCAAATTCTTTTTAACTGCGTTTTAGTTAAGATTTAAATATCTTAAATTTCTAATATTTCTAAATTTAATTATTTAAATGGATAATCAACAATAATGTTCTGCTAAAAAAATGCCTCCCATATTTAATGGAAATAATTATGCTAAATGGAAAATTAAGATGAGAATACTTATAGAAAGAATGGGTTTTGATATTTGGTATACTATAGAAGATGAATATGTTATACCTAATACTGCTAAAGTACTTGGGATGATGAAACAATGTTATATTTCAATAATAATTGCAAATCCATGAATTCTATATATTCTTCATTATGATATGAATAGTTTAATAAAATTTCTGCCTAAAAATGCTTATGATATTTGGGAAACTTTGTCTATTTTCCATGAGGGAAACTCTAATGTTAATGAGATGAGACTTAACACTTATACTATTAAATATGATAACTTTTAAATGAATCCCAATGAACCTATTTTTGAAATTTACCTCAGGTTAAATGAGATTGTAAATACCAGGAGCTTTCTTGGAAAACTGGTATTTGAAAGGGATCGAATTATGACATTGCTGAGATGTCTACCTAAAATATAGAGAGGTACATCTTTCTCCAACATAGAGTCTTGTGATATTACCATTTTGTTAGTCAAGAAGATGGTTGGTTAGCATATGATGTGTGAATAAGATCTAAATGTAAACTAAGAAGAAGATGAAGAGAGTAAAAGATGATCAATATCCTTTAAGACTACTACATTCAAATAAAAGAAAAAAAAGAAAGAAAAAAGTTCAAGTTATTAATTCATGTGATAGTGAATCTCTACCAGATAGTGATGACGAGATGACTCATCTAGCCATAATATTTAATAATTTTTATAGGAATTTTTTTATGATAAAAGAACTAAAAAGGAATATATGACTCCAAAAGAACTTGGAAGAGAGTCTGCAATAGGGATTATGATCCAAAAGAGGTTGCCTGCTATGAATATAAGAGGAATGGATATATAAAATCAGATTATCCAAGTAACAAATAAAAGAATTAATATTATGCAAATGATATAATATAAAAAAATATGGAAGCTACATGGAGTGATTATAAAGATAGATCCAGTGATTCTAATGCATCACATAATTAAAATCTTGATCGGGAAAATATGTGCTTTATGACAAAGGTAAATGAGGTACCTACTATTTCTAGTATTTTATCTATACATAATGATGATATTTATGAAAATGAAAATAATTATGATGATATGTCTCAGGAATATATGTTTTAATATTTAAGAATTATGGAAGAAACCTTTAATGAGCTTATGGATTTGTATAAAACTATCAAAAGATTGCATGTTTTGACTGCTAATATAAAATTTGGACTGTCTAATGAAAAATAGAAAAATTCCCAACTATCTAAAGAAAAAAATAAACTCAAAATTTCAAATGGGAAATTAAATGAATACACATAAAATTATTGAAAATGGTAGATAAATCTTACCCATACTTTGGGTAACCAAGTTGCACCTAAGTATGTCACTGGAATTCGATATCAAACTAAATAGAGGAAAATAACAAAGCATACTTTTGTTCCTAAATTTAGACCACATAGTTCTTCTGAAAAATATTTTTTAAAGGACCTAATAGAGTTTTTATTTCAAAAAGTTTTCAATATATTAATAGGAAACCCATTAAGCAAGTGTCGGTTACCAATTCTTTGATTACTAAAAATTCTGGACCCAAACAGATATGGGTACCAAAGTTAATTCTTGCATAAATTTTGTTTTATAGGAATCATGTTTGAAGAACTCATATATAAATCTATGAAACTTGGATAGCAGGTGTTCAAGAAATATGATAAGATATTATTCATTCTTCAAAATCATTATTAATGTTGATGGTAGTTATGTCACATTTAGTGACAATTGAAAATGAAAAATCCTCAGCCTTGGAAAATCGGTAAAAAAATTTAGTTTTGATTTTTAAAGTGCTATTCGTTGATGGTTTAAAGTGTAACATATTTAGTATTTCTCAATTATGTGATGATGGATTTTATTTTAAATATGATAATGATTCTTTAAATGTTTTTAACCCTAAAAAACTTTAATATATATTGCTTTAAGAAATGGTAATGTACATGCTATTGATTTAAATTCATTAATTTCTCAAAATATTTCATGCTTAAGTGTCTTTTATAATGAATCTTGGATTTTTGATGAGATATTATTGCATTGAAACATTCACTCAATAATGAATCCTACAATGAAAGGGTTATTTAGGGATCTACCTAATTTTGATTTCCAAACAGATAACGTCTGTCACCCCTACCAAAAAGGGAAACTACCCAAAGTTTTCTTTAAATTAATGAAGTAAGATTCAACTTCTCAACCTCTCGAGTTAGTTAAAATGGATTTATTTGGAATATATAGAGTTTCTCGTTTAAATTGGAAGCACTGTGTTTATTTTATTGTAGATTATTTCTTTCCACTCATATTTGTCTTCCCAATACAATCTTCTTGAGGCTGGAGGGTATTATTTTGATTAGAGGGGATTCCCTTGGCTTGCAATACTTTAGGAACCCCCAAACATTTATGTGTTCTTTGGTATTTGTTTCACTCAATAATAATAAAAATATGATTTGGAGGTTTATAATCAATATTTTGATTCTTTTTTCTCACATAATGGATACTATTACATCTGATTTTCTCCTAGGACCCCTCATCAGAATGGAGTTATAAAGAGGAGAAATAGAACTTTACAAGAGATATCCTAGACCATGTTAAATGAGTATGACCTACCTCTTTGTTTTTGGGAATAATCAATCAATACATCTTGTTAAATCATAAATTGAGTGTTAATCATACCTATCATTATGAATTACCCTTATAAACTATGGAAAAATAATAAACCTAAGGTTAATTAATTTAGATTTTTTCGTCATAAAGCCTTTATTCATAACACTAATGATAATTTGGAAAATTTTCCTGTAAAAGCTATGAAGGAATTTTCCTTGGTTATTCAATATCTGGAAAATCCTATATTGTTTTCAATATGAAAACTAAAACAAAAGAATAATCATTTCATATCAAAATTGATAATACTGATCCAGATGATCCTTAGACCAACCAAGAAAACCATGAGGATGATTTGTTATCTCTGAATGTATATTATAAACCTTTAGATTATCTTATTAAATAGTTAAAAAAATCATCTAGTTTTGAAGAATTTCTAGAATTTGTAGTTCATGAATCTGTAGACCCTAAAGTGACCAATCCATACATTTCTAGAGCTGTTAGAACCATTAAGTACAATCCTTTAGATGTTTTTGTTGGGTATCTAAATATAGGAACACAAAATAGAGCTTCTCTTAACAATCTGGTTGAACATCAAGCATTCTTTTCTCATCTTGAACCTAAGGAAATAATTGAATCCACTAATGATGAATTCTAGATAATAGCCAGGGGAGAAGAATTAAATTAGTTTTAAAGAAACAAAGTGAGGGAAATATATATAGACCCAAGGACACCTTGACTATTGGCACTGAATTGGTGTTTAGAAAATTGGATGATGAGTTAGGAACTAAAGTTTGGAATACAGATTTACTTATCTAAAATGGTTATAGTCCAGAATAAGAGATAGAATATGAGGAATCATTTGCACCGATAGCTAGAATTAATTTCATTAGAATCCTACTAGATTATACATTACATTTCGATTTCAATCTTTATCAAATGGATGTTTAGAGTGAATTTCTAAATGGTTTTATAGTTGAGGATATTTTTTTATAACAACAACTTGGTTTTAAAAATTCTGATTTTCAAAATCAAGTTTTCAAATTTACAAAATCATTATATGGTTTAAAACAGCCTCCAAGAGATTTATCTGATAAGCTCATAAATTTCCTTATTTCAAAATCATTTTAAAAAGGTATTTCTAACCTTACTCTTTTCATAAAATGAATTTCAAAATATTTTTTGGTAGTACAAATTTATATTGATGATATTATTACTAGATCTTTAAAAAATTATCTTTGTGCTAGTTTTTTTTAAAATGATGTGAAATGAATTTGAAATGAGTTTAATAGTAAAACTCAATTTCATTCTTGGATTTCAAATTATTCAAAAGAAAGAAGTAATTATTTTGAATCAAATTAAATATACAAAAAAATTTATAGAGATCTATTATGGATAGAACTAAGAGTAGTGATACTCCTATGCAGAACACCTGTAAATTGGTTCTTGATGAAGATGGGAAACTATTTATAGAGGTATGATTGGTCTCCTATATCTTACTGCTATCCAACCTAATATAATGTTTAGTGTGTGTATGTCTTCTCATTATTAATATAATCCTAAAGAGTCATTCTTAAATGTTGTTAAAATAATTTTTAAATACCTCAAATATTCTACTAATTTAGTATTGTTTTACCCTATAAGAAAAGAATTTGATCTAGTGAGTTATTTTGATGCTAATTTTGGTGGATAAAAGTTAGATATAAAAAACACGATTGGAACCTGTAACTTTTTAGGAAAGTCACTAGTTTCATGGTGTAGTAAGAAACAAAATTTTGTTTCATTTTCAACTAATTAAGATGAATACATAGCTGCTAGTAGTTACTATGCACAAATTTTGGGGATGAAACACACTTTACTAGACTATGGATATAAATTATGACATGTCCTCATACATTGTGATAAAGAATGTTCTATTAACATTTCCACAAATTGAGTTTCACATTCTTGGACAAATCACATTGATATAAGACATCACTTTTTGAGAGATAATTTTATAAAAGGTGATATCAATCTTGATTTTATTTGCACATAACATCAGTTAGATGATATATTTTGTAAGCCTATGAATTTTGAGAAAATTTACTGCATCAAAATTGAGTTAGGAATGATTAATTTTGGTTAAGTTTATTTTTTGGGTGAAAAACAATTTTTATAACACACTATTAGGTGACACACCAATGGTATGAAACACTTTTGGGTTACACACTATTGGGTGTCACACTATAATGAACTATACTTTACATACATTGTTAATACTTCAAAATTGAAGCATACTTATTACAACATATAACAAAACCACTAAAGGACCGTATATGTATAGTGTCTTTAGAAACTGGGAAACATAAACAACTGGTTCATAAAGCGTCTACACTGTCTCCCATTTATTTCATCATATCTATAGTCCCTTTTGGCATATCTTACTTAATAACCTTCTTCCTGACCTGGGGAAAGAAAACATACAAAAGGGTGAGCTCAAATTCTCAGTAAGGGTAATCAAAATAAATATCAATCACATCATATACATAAGCACATAACTTTTGGAAATCTTAACCTGCAAAAGAGATCATAATTTCATAACATGGGATAAATCATGGTAGTGAAATGTAATCACAATAATCATAACGTAAAACATGAAACTTTGTGGCATACACACATAATCATAGAGAATCATTTCTTGTTAGTCAAGACTCATTTCCAAGACTATCTTAGTGAACAAAGTCCCTTTCTGAACCGAGTCACCCTCGTTTCAGTCCTGTTTCACTGAACTGGTATAACCTACCGTTCCATCCATGTCTATCTCATGAGATATATAATCTTTACCCAATGCATTGGAGGGAGATATAGGTCCCACCCATCTCATAATGATACCATTCTTATGTGTGCCACAAAATCATAAATCATACATCATTGCATAACCCATGTAATAAAAATGGGAATCTTTAAACATCGTGACATCATAAAACAATTCATATAAGATAAAAGAATTCATGAAAATAATTCCATCACAACATAATCAAATCAATGTAATAATAGGGATAAAAAAACAGAACCCTTTATTATCTTAGATGGAAAATAATTTTGATAAAACACTTGAACTCCATTCTTGAGGAAAATATCCTTTCTACTTCAAAAACACTTTTCCTTTCTTAACATGTCATACAATTTTAAACTAAAAGAAGTTGATTAAAAATAAACTTGAAAACTTGTAAAGGAAGCTTCTTGGAAATAATGTTTTAAAAATCCATTCATGCCATATAAGTTAAAAAAAACATTCTTCCCGTACTTTTGTCGGAAAAGTCAAAAAAGTACCTCGTACGAAAAACGTCAAAATATTCCTTTCATATCTTTTACTAAAAACTCACCGAAGGGTAAAATAGGATTTAAACAATTTTAGGTGGATGGAAATAATATTACATATTGAAGAAACATGGATGTGGATGATAAAATACACCCTAGTAAATACCAAAGTATAAACAATCTCGGATAAAAATGAGATTGTGATATTTCTCTTACCTTAGGCCCGACTTGCTTTGTAAGTGTCCGAACCTCCTGTATAATGATTTAAATAATGTTATTGACTTATTACAGAATCATTATTATTTTTATGATATCATATATGGTCATATTCTTAACTTCTTAGTAGTAATATTTCATTGCTACTTGTTATTCGGGTGTTTATAACTTTTTGTTCTTATGCGTGTTTTGTCGAATAAATTCTTATTCTTATATTTAGGTCATTGATACCTAATTTACAGAATGGTATTAGTGTAATATATATCATATTAATTCATTCAATTCATTCAATTCATTTATATAATCATTATGAAATGAAGATCATGTAGAACGAGTCGCATCACATCGTGGAGACGGTATTCCGTATGTACGCACGAGTGATGATATCGTTCCTATGATCATGGAATTGTATTGGAGTGTATGTATACTATTTCAGAATCAATATCACTTTATAATAGTCATATATAGTATTTATTTACACCATTATACCCATCCAAGTAAGGTGGTGGTGGAAAATAGATTACACCACAGCGTGGAGACGGTATTCCGTACGTACGCACGTGCAGTGATTTCTTTTTCCGTAGGATGGATAGATGGTGAAATAGGGTTGTTTCACACTTATAATAACATATCAGTATATGAGTGATACTGATGTTATTACTTCATAATTAAACAACTAAAGAAGAAGAAGTGGAAGAAGAAATAAAGATTAAAGAATCGGTAACAGACATTACCTCTTCTTTAAAGTGCTTCTTTGAGACCTTCTTTTAGGGCACTAAAATTAGTCTTTGAAGAAGACCAGGACCTCTAGGATGTCTCTAGGGAAGTGGAGAGGAGAATGTGGCAGGGGTTGGCCGAGATTGATGGCTCAAAGTGGTGTGAGGAAGAGGGGGAGGAGGTGTCCTTTTATAAGGGAGGAGAGGGGCACCTTTGGAATAACTAAAACTATTATTTTATTATAAAGTCAAGTTCGGTTTTAAATAGCTCCAAATTGATATATTTCGTATCTAAGGTGGGGATGGGTCGCAATCCTCTCATCTAATAGAATTTCGACAAGTTTAGGTTCCTATTTTAACCTTATCATTTAGATTTAACATTAAGTTAAATAATTTTACTTTTACCATGTCTTCTTGTGTTCTTATACTATAAGGTTAATAAAATTACTATAAGCAGCCAAACGAACCCCAAGTTGTTTATTATTAATATATATAACCGTATCTAAGTTATTTGGCCGAACCTTAGATTTTTAGGAATAAAATAACAATTACCAATATAATATTTGTTTTAAAAACTATTTTATGTCAATTTTGACACTATTTAGTAATTGATTTTTTTGAAAATCATAACAGAATTATTAGTTCGAAAAAAGTTACTTAAATCAATAATAACATGTCATATTAACCTAGAAAATTAGTGGGATTCATAAAAAGTCTTAAATTACATTTATTTTGGTGTTTATAACATCAATTATGTCAATATTTCATTAATAAGATAATTACTGCATCATCATTGTGTCATAAATAAATTAAATTATTTAATGTCTAAAAATTACAAATAAAATACCATTATTTAGGAAATCTTTTTAGCTTTCTAATAAATATTTATAGTCGAATTTATCGTATGTATAACCCCATATTAAAAATTATTTACTTATTAAACTTTGATTTTAACTATTTTAACCCTTCTTTAAATAAATTAATAATAAATGTCCTAATCTAATCCAAGTGGGCCTAAATGGTCATATTTTATTCCTAAGTTTGTTTTTGGTCGAATTACACTTATCCAATAGAATTAGGACATGTGTTAGGGTAATAATAATATCATCTTTACCCTTAATTACCCTATTTACTTTTTACTGTGGTAAAAAAAAGTAAAAAGTTACTATTCACCAAAAAATTATTTTCATCTCATTGAACCACATTTTACTTACTGATATCAACCATGTCTCTCGGATTTTTGAAATTCCACTCACAGAAGCGGTAAAATTCAGTTTTATGAAAAATTCAGTTTTTTAACTACCACTTAGTGGTTTCACTATTCATCAAAAATTGAAAGTTTTCAGAAAAATATAAAAATTTCACCCTAGGATAATTTCGATATTCCGAATCTAAAAATGAAGTCCATTTTGAAGAATAAAATTTATAAAATTTCAAAAACGTGGTTATTACTATTCATAACGGCTAGTTTTAATAATATTTTAATAGCATATCGTTGTTTAGTGAAACTCGGTATTGCGTATGACGCAAGCTATCGAGGAAGGTCGCGATTTCGTATAAAGCAAGCCAAAAAAGTGTTGTGTAGAAAAAGATTCCTTTGATGATTTATATAACATAAAAGTCTCGGTTGTTACATTCTACCCCCCTTAAAATGAATTTCGCCCTCGAAATTCGTCACTTTGTAACAAATAGATGAGGATACCTCTCCCTCATCATATCCTCAAGCTCCCATGTAGCTTCTTCTAATTGGTGGTTCCTCCATAAAACTTTCACCAATCGAGTGGTCTTGTTTCGTAGGACTTTTTCTCTACGATCCAGAATCTCTATCGGTTGTGCTTCATAAGAAAGATCTTGCTCCAGCGGTATAACTTCTGAGCTGAGTACATGTGAAGGATCAGGTATGTACTTTCTCTAGAGAGATACATAGAACACATCGTGAACTTGAGAGAGATTCGGTGGAAGCGCCAATCGGTAAGCTACCTTCCCAACACGATCCAGTATTTTGAAAGGACCGATATATCTAGGGCTCAACTTCCCCTTCTTTCCAAATCTCATGACCCTCTTCCAGGGAGATATTCGTAAGAACACTTTATCACCCACTTCAAACTCTAGGTATTTTCTTCGGTTGTCGGCATAACTTTTCTGTCGACTCTGAGCTGGTCTTATGTGTTGTTGAATATATCTGACCTTTTCTGCCATTTCATCAACGAGATCAGGTCCTAATAGCTTTCTTTCCCCAACTTCATCCCAGAAAGTTGGCGTCCTGCATTTCTTTCCATAGAGAGCTTCATAAGGAGCCATCTGAATACTGGAGTGAAAGCTATTATTATAAGAAAATTCCACCAAAGGTAGGTGTTGATCCCAACCACCTTTGAAATCCATAGAGAAAGATCTCAACATATCTTCTAGGGTTTGAATTGTTCTCTCAGACTGACCGTCTGTCTGAGGATGATAAGCAGTGCTGAAACTCAACTCTGTATGTAGAGTATGCTGAAGACTTCGCCAGAACTTCGAGGTAAATCTCAGATCCCGATCAGATATAATATAAAGTGGTATTCCATGCAACCTTACCACTTTCTTTACATATATCCTGGCAAGCTGATCCAGAGAGAAATCCTCTCTAATAGCAATGAAGTGTGCAGACTTTGTAAGACGATCAACTATGACCCAGATAGCATTACTGCCTTTGGATGTTTTTGGAAGTCCTGTGAAAAAGTCCATAGTGATGTTTTCCCATTTCCATTCGGGTATGGGTAATGGTTGTAACATCCCCTTAGACTTCTGTCTCTCAGCTTTAACTTGTTGACAAACCAAGCATCAAGAGACATATTCAACAACATCTCTTTTCATGCCATCCCACCAGAAGTACTCTTTCATGTCCTTATACATCTTCGTGCTTCCAGGATGAATAGAGAATGAAGAATTTTGAGCCTCATCCAGTGGCTCCTTCTTTAATTCGGGGATGGGAGGAACACAAACCCGATTCCTGAACTTTATTATCCCATCACAATCAAGGTTGAATTCAGGAACATTTCTCACCTTCTTTTGTAACTCGACATCTTCTTTCTGTGCCTCTTTAATCTTCACATGTATATATGGTTGAACATTCATTTGATAAAGATAATATTTTTCCCCTTCCATTATAATTCCAAGATCCATCCTTTGTAAATCCATAAATATTGGATCTTTTGTGATCCTCATCATGGATAAACTAGCACGGTCTTGTCGACTTAATGCATCTGACACCTTGTTTGCTTTCCCAGGGTGGTAATGGATTAAGCAGTCATAATCCTTAATCAGCTCCAACCATCTTCTTTGACGCATATTCATCTCCTTTTGTGTGAAAATATACTTTAAACTTTTATGATCAGTATAAATATCACACCTTTCACCATAAAGGTAATGCCTCCAAATCTTTAATGCAAAGATTACCGCAGCTAACTCCAAATCATGTGTTGGGTAATTTTGCTCATGGATTTTCAACTGTCGTGAGGAATAAGCTATCACCATATCATTTTGCATAAGAACAAACCCCAATCCCTTCTTGGATGCATCCCTATAGATCACAAACCTTTCTCCACTACAAGGAAGTGTGAGCACAGGTGCACTGGATAACCTCCTTTTCAACTCCTTGAAATTCTCTTCACATTCCTCCGTCCAGACAAAATTAACTCCTTTTCGAGTCAACTTGGTGAGTGGATTAGATAATCATGAAAAATCTTTCACAAAACGTCGATAATATCCAGCCAAACCAAGAAAACTTCGGATCTCAGTTACTGTTGTTGGTCTCGACCATCTTTCGATAACCTCTATTTTTGCTGGATCCACAGATATCCCCTCTTTTGAGATTATGTGACCCAAAAATGCAACTTTTTGAAGCCAAAATTCACACTTGGTAAATTTTGCATAAAGATTCTCCTTTCTCAGGGTCTTCAATATAATTCTCAAGTGATCTTCATGCTCTTCCTTGCTCTTTGAATAGACAAGAATATCATCTATAAAGACTACCACAAATTGATCAAGATAGTCTCTAAAGACTCTATTCATTATATCCATGAAGATAGCAGGGGCATTAGTAAGACCAAATGGCATCACTATAAATTCATAGTGTCCATACCTTGTACGGAAAGCCGTCTTTGTTATATCCTCCCTTTTGACCCTTAATTGATGATACCCTGAACGAAGATCAATCTTGGAAAAGTATTGAGCTTCGCGTAGTTGGTCAAATAGCTCATCAATGCGTGGGAGAGGATATTTGTTCTTGATAGTGATCTTGTTAAGTTCTAAATAATCAATGCACAGTCTCATTGATCCATATTTCTTCTTAACAAACAGAACAGGTGCTCCCCAAGGTGACGCACTAGGGCGTATGAATCCCTTATCAATATTCTCTTGGAGTTGCTTCTTCAATTCCTGCAACTCAATTGGGGCCATTCTATAAGGTGTCTTTGAAATAGGCAAAGCACCCTGTACGAGTTCTATTGAGAACTCAAATTCACGATTTGGTGGAAGTCCCGGTAATTCCTCCGGAGAGACATCATCAAACTCTCGTACAATGGGCATATTCTTAATCGTGAGTTTCTCACCAACCATTTGAGATAAATAACCTTCATTTAGTGGAATCAAGACCCATAAGATGGAATAAATTTCCACTGGAAGGTTATGTTCATCCTTGCATTGATAGACGATCATAGATTGATTTGGAATATGAAATGTGACTTCCCTTCTTTGGCAATTGATATGAGATCCATATAAAGAAAGCCAATTAATGCCAAGAATCACATCAAATTCCACTATAGTAAGGATTACAAGATTTGAAGGAAGCACTTTACCAAAAACTTCGATCGGAGAAGAATTATAAACTTTTGATGCGACTGTTGTTCCATTAGGTGTTGTCACAGCTAACTCAACATCTAATTGTTGAGGTAATACAGTGATACCCTTAGAAAATTTTTCAGAAATAAAGGAGTGAGTGGATCCAGAATCAAATAAAAAATTTGCAACTTTAGAGTGGATGGTAAGTGTACCTTTCACCACATCGTTATCGTACTCCACATCACTGATAAAAATTGCATGTGACTTTCCTTTGTCTTTAGCCTTAAGAGTTTGTTGACGTCGACCATCATCATCAACCCTTGGATTAGGGAATTTATTGGCATAATGTCCCATCTCCTTGCACTTGAAACATTAAAGTGTAGTAGGTTCATTCTATGTATCCCTTCATTTGTTTGCATCATTAGACATCTTCTTCCCATCATCGCGGCATTCAAATGCCCGATGACCTTCCTTTCCACATTTGAAACATTTAATTGTCCATTTAAGACAACTCCCTCCATGTTTCTTTCCACACTTTGAGCATAAGGGAAAGCTCATCTTCTTTTCAGTGTGCTCTTTAGATTTTCCTTTGAATTCCATTTTCCTCTTCTTATCAAACCCGTATGACTGATGGGTTACTCCAATCTCCATCTCGACTTTGAGAGCACATCGAACGATTTCCTCGTAGCTATTGAAGTCCCTTATAGCTAACGCCCTTCGAAGACTTGGTTTTAAGCCACTAAAGAATCAATCGATCTTACTATCAGGTTGGATAATAATACCAGAAGCGTACCTTGCAAGTCTTGTAAAATTTGCTTCATAGGTACCAACAGATTCATCATCCTTTTTTTTCAGTTCAAGAAACTCTTTCTCCATCTTTTTTCGGAGAATACGAGGGAAGTACTTATTGAAAAATAAGTTCTTGAACTCGTCCCATTCCATGGACTCAATTTCATCCCTTTGCCTCGTATTATTAATAAGATTCCACCATTGATCAACATATCCTTCCAAATGATACACTACTAGGATGAATTTATCATGTTCATAACATTGAAGAACTGAAAATATCTTTTCAGTAGTACTAATCCATTGTTCAGCAACTAATGGATCAGTAGACCCACTGAAAGAAGGTGGACGCTACCTCATGAAGGATTCAACAGAATTTTGCTCCTTCCTTTGCTCGTTTGGAAGTTCTGCATGATTCATAGCTTGAGAAAGTTGTGTGAGAATGGCTACAAGATTTTTCATTCTAGCTCCCATAACGTTTGGTTGCTCAAGGGGACAATCATTGCATTGCCCGTCGCATTTCTCATTACCACGGTTCCTTCAGGTTCCAGCCATTGACTAAAACCAAGAAGAATAGTGTGAGCAACACTAATTATAATAGGAAAACCACATAATCAAGAATAAAATTTCACACTTAAGGTCTTATCCTAGGTTATTCATGACCATTTCTAAAACACTAAGATTGTGTTCTATGCTTAGACTTATACTTAGGGTTCTTACTAAGGATTTTACATCCTAGTTTCCAAAGGTTGACTATACCTTTCCTCTGATACCAACTATAACGACCCATAATTTACATACATTGTTAATACTTCAAAATTGAAGCATACTTATTACAACATATAACAGAACCACGAAAGGACCGTATAGTTATAGTGTCTTTAGAAATTGGGATACATAAACAACTGGTTCATAAAGCGTCTACACTATCTCCCATTTATTTCATCATATCTATAGTCCCTTTTGGCATATCATACTTAATAACCTTCTTCCTGACCTGGGGAAAGAAAACATACAAAAGGGTGAGCTCAAATGCTCAGTAAGGGTAATCAAAAGAAATATCAATCACATCATATACATAAGCACATAACATTTGGAAATCTTAACATGAAAAAGTGATCATAATTTCATAACATGGGATAAATAATGGTAGTGAAATGTAATCACAATAATCATAACTTAAAACATGAAACTTTGTGACATACACACATAATCATAGAGAATCATTTCTTGTTAGTCAAGACTCATTTCCAAGACTATCTTAGTGGATAAAGTCCCTTTCTGAACCGAGTCACCCTCGTTTCAGTCCTGTTTCACTGAACCGGTATAACCTACCGTTCCATCCATGTCTATCTCATGAGATATAAAATCTTTACCCAATGCATTGGAGGGAGATATAGGTCCCACACATCTCATAATGATACCATTCTTATGTGTGCCACAAAATAATAAATCATACATCATTGCATAATCCATGTAATAAAAATGGGAATCTTTAAACATCATGACATCATAAAACAATTCATATAAGATAAAAGAATTCATAAAAATCATTCCATCACAAAATAATCAAATAAATGTAATAACAGGGATAAAAAAACAGAACCCTTTATTATCTTAGATGGAAAATAATTTTGATAAAACACTTGAACTCCATTCTTGAGGAAAGTATCCTTTCTACTTCAAAAACACTTTTCCTTTCTTAACATGTCATACAATTTTAAACTAAAAGAAGTTGATTAAAAATAAACTTGAAAACTTGTAAAGGAAGCTTCTTGGAAATAATGTTTTAAAAATCCATTCATGCCATATAAGTTAAAAAAACATTCTTCCCGTACTTTTGTCGAAAAAGTCAAAAAAGTACCTCGTACGAAAAACGTCAAAAGATTCCTTTCATATCTTTTACTAAAAACTCACCGAAGGGTAAAATAGGATTTAAACAATTGTAGGTGGATGGAAATAATATTGCATATTGAGGAATCATGGATGTGGATGATAAAATACACTACAGTAAATACCAAAGTATAAACAATCTCGGATAAAAATGAGATTGTGATATTTCCCTTACCTTAGGTCCGACTTGCTTTGTAAGTGTCCGAACCTCATGTATAATGATTTAAATAATGTTATTTACTTATTCCAGAATCATAATTATTTTTATGATATCATATATGGTCATATTCTTAGCTTCTTAGTAGTAATATTTCATTGCTACTTGTTATTCGGGTGTTTATAACTTTTTGTTCTTATGCGTGTTTTGTCGAATAAATTCTTATTCTTATATTTAATTTATAGATACCTCATTTCCAGAATGGTATTAGTGTAATATATATCATATTAATTCATTCAATTCATTTATATAATCATTATGAAATGAAGATCATGTAGAACGAGTCGCATCACATCGTGGAGACGGTATTCCGTACGTACGCACGAGTGATGATATCGTTCCTATGATCGTGGAATTGTATTGGACTGTATGTATACTATTTCATAATCAATATCACTTTATAATAGTCATATATATTCATTATTTACACCATTATACCCATCCAAGTAAGGTGGTGGTGGAAAATAGATTACACCATGGCGTGGAGACGGTATTCCGTACGTACGCACGCGCGGTGATTTCTTTTTCCGTAGGATGGATAGATGGTGAAATAGGGATGTTTCATACTTATAATAACATATGAGTATATGAGTGATACTGATGTTATTACTTCATAATGAAACAACTAAAGAAGAATAAGTGGAAGAAGAAATAAAGATGAAAGAATCGGTAACGGACATTACCTCTTCTTTGAAGTGCTTCTTTGAGACCTTCTTTTAGGGCACTAAAATTGATCTTTGAAGAAGACCAGGACCTCTAGGATGTCTATAGAGAAGTGGAGAGGAGAAAGTGGAAGGGGTTGTCCGAGCATGAAGGCTCAAAGTGGTGTGAGGAAGAGGGGGAGGAGGTGTCCTTTTATAATGGAGGAGAGGGGCACCTTTGGAATAACTAAAACTATTATTTTATTATAAAGTCAAGTTCAGTTTTAAATAGCTCCAAATTGATATATTTCGAAGATAAGGTGGGGATGGGTCGAAATCCTCTCATCCAATAGAATTTAGACAAGTTTAGGTTCCTATTTTAACCTTATCATTTAGATTTAACATTAAGTTAAATAATTTTACTTTTACCATGTCTTCTTGTGTTCTTATACTATAAGGTTAAGTAAACTTACTATAAGCAGACAAAAGAACCCCAAGTTGTTTATTATTAATATATATAACCTTATCTAAGTCATTTGGCCGAACCTTAGATTTTTAGGAATAAAATAACAATTACCAATATAATATTTGTTTTAAAAACTATTTTATGTCAATTTTGACACTATTTAGTAATTGATTTTTTTGAAAATCATAACAGAATTATTAGTTCGAACCAAGTTAATTAAATCACTAATAAAATGTCATATTAACCTAGAAAATTAGTGGGATTCATAAAAAGTCTCAAATTACATTTATTTTGGTGTTTATAACATCAATTATGTCAATATTTCATTAATAAGATAATTACTGAATCATCATTGTGTCATAAATAAATTAAATTATTTAATGTCTAAAAATTACAAATAAAATACCATTATGTAGGAAATTTTTTTAGATTTCTAATTAAGATTTATATTCGAATATATCTTATGTATAACCCCATATTAAAAATTATTTACTTATTAAACTTTGATTTTAACTATTTTAACCCTTCTTTAAATAAATTAATAATAAATGTCCTAATCTAATCCAAGTGGGCCTAAATGGTCATATTTTATTCCTAAGTTTGTTTTTGGTTGAATTAAACTTATCCAATAGAATTAGGACATGTTTTAGGGTAATAATAATATCATCTTTACCCTTAATTACCCTATTTACTTTTTACCGTGGAAAAAAAGTAAAAAGTTACTATTCACCAAAAAATTATTTTCATCTCATTGAACCACATTTTACTTATTGACATCAACCGTGTCTCTCGGATTTTTGAAATTCCACTCACAGAAGCGGTAAAATTAAGTTTTATGAAAAATTCAGTTTTTTAACTAACACTTAGTGGTTTCACTATTCATCAAAAATTGAAAGTTTTCAGAAAAATACCAAAATTTCACCCTAGGCTAATTTCGATATTCCGAATCCAAAAACGAAGTCCATTTTGAAAAATAAAATTTATAAAATTTCAAAAAAGTTGTTATTACTATTCATAACGGCTAGTTTTAATAATATTTTAATAGCATATCGTTGTTTAGTGAAACTCGGTATTGGGTACGACACAAGCTATCGAGGAAGGTCGCGATTTCGTGTAAAGCAATCCAAGCAAGTGTTGTGTAGAAAAAGATTCCTTTGATGATTTATATAAAATAAAAGTCTCGGGTGTTACACACACTATTAGGTGACACAATTTTGGGTGACACATCATTGGGTGACATGCCAAAGGTAGTTCAGACCTTTGTGAATTTCTCTGCTTCTAATTTTTTGAAGCATCAGTTTATATATCTCTTGTTTATGTTATTTTCAAGAAATTATACATATTTTTTCTTGATACCAAATTCAAATTATATTTTTCAGTAATATTTTGATTTCAATTTTTTATATACCTAATTCCAAAATGATATGAAAACAAATCTAACTCTATTTCCAACACACCTCAAGCCCTGTGTGATACTCTAGTGCCATGAGAAACCTCTCTTCTCCCAACTATCAAACCTGAAACTTTTCTCTTAACCTTCAATCGAGCTTTCCAAACCAATCTGCATGCCAAGGATGACGAGTCCTTCTATGAATTCTCCAGACATGTTGTGATTAGCTAAGAAGTGAAAAGGTGAACCAAGTGTTCCTACTCCGATTGCACTATTTAAACCCATGCATGAAAACAGAGTTGTTATAGTTGGAAGGGACGTTGATGAAAAGTTGTTATTATCAAGTATGTATCTTGTATTTAAAGTGATACAGAATCAAGGATGGATATATTGGTTCTCATCAAATGAGACACCATTCTATCCTAGTTTTGTGCATCTCTTTTACCAGTATGTTGAGTATGTATTTAATAATAAAGAAGAGTATTGGATGAGAGCTAGAATAGATTTCCAGAAATTTGAGTTTTCTTAAAAACATTAGTCCACGTTTCTGGGTATACCCCATGAAGTGATATATGATGACTATCAAGGATATGTTTTAGAGGATAATTACTTATTTGTATATAAATATTCTCTTGTAGAGCTTACTGTTAATGAGTTAACCAAAAGACTTATTACCTCAAAATTGGATGGGTGAGTGTGGGTTGTAGTTTTAAGTTAATTGAACACATGCTATGCCCTGGGAAGGTGATTTTTCCACCTTGAGATACTAATATGTGTATCTAATCTATCTAATGAAATGATATCATATGATAAATTAGTTTAGGTATCTATGTTGGAGTGGTGTCGTCCGATCTGTTTTGGATGATGATTGGGCCGAATACTTGCATCCCATACCACACACCAGGCTCTAACTTCGTGGGTCGAGCTTCACGATGAGCTCTTTGGGGTATTGTAGGGGGAAATGTTCCCCAGCATCGTGGTTCCTAATGCTGAATCCCCTCGACCCAAATTATGGTTGAGCTGTAGAAACTCTGATTACTGTTGCAGAGTTGAATGACCAACGCCAACATGGAACTTTAAAAGTGTGGAATTTTGGCATGATTATTCTAGAAAATCGTCCTTTGGAGTTAATAGTATTGTAGTGACACAAACATCCAGCCACTAGACACTGTATCATCTTGAACATGGGTTGTCGCGACACTGTAGCGATATCGACTTTTTTCCACCATTCACTTTTTCACATCAGTCTTAATCTTCTATTGGTGGAATAGTATATTATCCTCCTTATTATAACATTTCTGGATAGTGTTTTGTGTGTTCATGAAACTCCGAAATATCCCTATAACATCTTCTCTCAGGTCATAGTGAAAATCTACCTCTCAATGGATGAATGGATCATTTTCCAAACCACATAAATCTCTGTGTCCAATATCTTCTTCATCTTCTTTTGTTTTTTCCCTTTCACTTTGTTGTGAATCACTTTACACTTCATTGCTACTAGAATTTCCACAAAAATATCATGGTTTATATGTAGAAGATGAAAAAGATAAATTTTAGATCTAAATATTTTATCTATCCAACGATTATTTCAAAAATTATAATGGTCAAGGGTCTTGTTTATGAGAATAAAGAAACAATTATAGACTCTAGTGGTTTCTGTATTTCAAGAGTTATCTGTTCAATAATGAAAATTAGATGGAACCCCAAGAAATGATAGAGGGTTGAAGATAGTGAGAAGATGTATATAGAATTTAACTTCTTGGATCATCCTACCAGACTTAGGGATGTTGTTGATCCTAGTCTAGAACCAGATGAGGTTATAGAATACTCATATGAGTAAGAGGAGGGTGTTTCAAAAAAATATGATAATGAACCATCTGTTGATGAAGGGAGTGATCCCGATTTGTTTCCCAAGTATTATTTAATTACATATAGAGATCCTAGTACACCTACTAGACTACCAAAAAGAGAAAAACTTGTGAGAAGGGATGAAGATGACACTGATGTCTTTGAAGAAGAGTAATAAAAAAGATCCAAGACAACTGAAGAAGAAGATGATGATAATTCTTATGATGAATAATAATATGAAAATGGAAATGATAGTAGAAATGATGAAAATGGAAATGAATGTGTATATGACAAAAATCGGTATGGAAGTGATGATGATAATGAAGAAAACTATGACCTTGATAGATCAGATGTAAGAAATTGAAGAAGCTAAGTTGAGATTCCTCCAAATATTTTTGCTTCACTTGATAAATATATGGAGAAACAAAACATGACTGAAGAAGTGGAACTAAAGCTTAAAAAGAAAGATGAACTTTTTGAGGGCGATAAATCCCCATATGTGGAAATCATTCAAGAAATTACAGTTGTTGACGGAGATGAAATGAGTCTAGTTTATGATGAAAATATAGTTTTTGATTATTATAGGGTTGATAATATGGGTGTTATTGATGATATGGTACAAAATTTATCTGAACAAGAGAAAAATAATCTTATTCGAGAAGAAATTGGTGTTGAATAGATAGTTGGCATAGATTATCATGAGCCTATTATAGATATGATTGTGGAATGTGAAATATTTTTTTGTTCAGAAAAAGGATGTTCAGATGATAGATGCATATGCTATTGCTAAAAAGTTATAATCCGAGGTTTCTAGTGTAGTTTCACAGAGCTCATATGCTTAGAAATCAGATGTTACCCCTGCTACTAATGTGGCACCTCCTTCCACTACACCTGTTGCTATTGGAGTTTCAGACCAATGGGTTGATCCCATGTTTTAAGAATGGGATAAATTATCAGGTGGAGTAATATGTTCACCTAAGGATGGTAGACCTAATGTTTGAGATGAAGAATATTATAAGGGATCTATGATAGTTCACGTTGATTTTGATGGTTTTTTGGATAATTGTTTCTTATTTAGAGCTCCTTATTGGGTACTTGCTGCTCCATTTCCACCTATTTTTCCAGTAGATGTAGTCATAAGGTATGACTTAGATGCTTTTCGTAAAAAGATACATTTATATTTGGATATATGTTTGATGAATACAGATCCTCACCTAACCATGATTAATTATAATGATGTCATATATCTATTTTATTTTTTGATCTAACACATTCAACCCAAAATGATTCATCACATTTAAGAGGTTGAGATTGAAAATAAGAGGATCAGTGGTGAACTAGATTCCTTCAATTCTGTTATGGAAGGAATGCAATATGCATTTGCAGTGAGTATGGTAGCTTTATTTGAAAGGGTTGAAAATCTTACCTTAGTGGCCTATTGCTCAATTGATCCTCCTCCTCCCCTAGTGTTTGATGTTTAAGTGATCATATCTGCTATCAGATCAGAATTGAGGGATGCCTCAACCAGTACATCTAGTGTTATGTATGATCATCACCAAGAATCCATGAGTATAATAAGACATAACAGTGACCATGTGCTTAAATTGACTACCTCTTATGCTTATGACATAAAAGATGATAGGGAGAAAATAAAAAAAATCATCAATTATTATCTATCAAGGATCTACAGAAAGCATTATATGGATGAAAATTTCAAATTCCAAGATGAAAATTTAAAGATGACCCCTATTAGTCAACCTTTTAAGAAACAAGTCAAACAATTGAAGGATATGACTCTTTTTTTGAGTAGTTTTATAGAAGAAAAGGATTATTTATTTAGTGAAATGGAAAAAGGTGGAAAAATTATTATGGATTTCACCAATCAAATGAATACATTTCTTCATCATGAGTGGAACTATAGTTTTTGTTTAGGAATCCATTCCTATCACTCCTCAACTATCATTCATATAGGAGTGAGCAGAGATCCTTATGCACATTTTCCTTCCTAGTTCCAACTTATTCCTTTGCCTCCTGCACAGGATATAAGGAAGATCATACTAGTTATTTTTATGTAAGATCAATGCCCTCGAGCTATCACTGGACTTCTCATTAGTATTCAAAGTACTTTTCTAGGAGCTTATTCAAATCATGGTGGTTAAAATCCAATGAGAGACAAAGGTAAGGGAAAAGCGTAACAGGATCCTCATACCAAACCTTGAGAGTGTTGAGTAAGAATTTTTTTATGGGAATATTATTTTGTAATAACTTTTTGATTGAAACTTTCTACATAACTGTTGATCAAAATTATACTTGGATGTTCCTCTCTTATTTTTTTCTTCCTACATTTACTATTTTCTCTTAATTCTTTTTATATTTTTGATAATCCCAAAATGGGTATGAAATAATTTTATGGAAATTATTTCTGATCTCTTTCTATCCATTTCAGTGACGTTTCATTTAATATTTTTGTTTTTAATATTTTTCTCTTTGATAATTGATAATTATCTTCACATTATAATTATTTATATTTTCTACCAGATGCACATACTTTGAATGATAATTCATGATTTTTATTTTGATATTACCTTTGGTATAATGTTTTATATATATTCTACCTTATATGCCGTGATTTTTATCATAAGAAAAGGGGAAATTATTGGCCTCATTGTTTTAATGATCACACAATAATGATTATAATAATACAAATGAATTTCATATTCTCTGTAAGTATTTCATAGTCTGAGAGAGGTGATGATATTGAAAAATTATGAGTCACCTCTAGTCACTACTAAGGATGAGTCACTGTTGTGGTTAAGACATCATCAAGTTGTCACACCGGCAAGGTAGACACACCGCCAGACAAGGACCCTCAGCCAGGATGCCGTACCAATGAAATGGAAAATTCACAATTTCTAAGTCATCATCACATATGATTCACTATTTTCCATGATCCACCATCATCATTTAAATATATATAAGTATGGGACACCTTTAGATGACACAACACCAGAGTATAAAATTAGTAATGTTTGATATGCCGTTAAGATATCATGCTTCCAGAATGTAAATTTGGCATTTTCTGAGACATTTTTACTAGGACCTACCACTAAATTGGCCTACCATCATATGACTCACTGTTAGAGGAGTCACTTCCACACATGAAATTTAGCTACATACAAGACACTACTAGCTTTGTGTCACCATTGTAATGAGACACCACCAGAATCTGATACACCGCCAGAAAAAGTCACCACTAGTTTGAGACACCGCCATATCTTGAGACACCCCCACTATTTCTAATATTAATATTTTCATTTAAATATTTTCAAATGGATATGTTATTAAAGTAAATTTCAATTAAAATTTTAATTATTGTCTCTTAAAAGATTATAAGAATGCATTGAAGTGGATATCTGACGTGTTTTACAAGGAAACATAATATCCGGATGCATGTGGATATTATATTTATTGCTACTATTAAGAAAGGAAGAAGAATTAATCATTAAGATGTACTAAAATTATATAGTTAGCATAATGATAGCTCATGCTTACTGAATACACACATAGAGATAAAGATCTGAACTGCTATATACTATAAACACTTAACTGAGGAAACCGAAGCTCAAACACATTTGATGCTTTCCTCCATTCAAGAAGAAGAATCTAAAATAATATATTCTATTGAATTTTTTTCAATCAAACATGACTCAAGTGGAATTTAAAAATATATTTCAATAGTCATGAGTTTCACTACAACAGAATAAGAATTTATATCTCTAAACTTTCTAGATTTCTCAACTCTGTTTATTTATTCATACATATTGATTAGTGTGTGTGCATACTCTATTTTATCATAGACACTATCTCCAGTGCTGAACTAGAAGATACTTGATATCTTCTCTTAACCTTTATTTCATCTTCATTCCCACACATAATAGTGGTAGAGGTCCCTATGTGACCTGTTTTTTTGTACTCCCATGGATAATAGTGGAAGAGGTCGTATGTGACCTGGATAGTTTGAAACTATTGTAAAACCCAACCAAGGTTGTGGATCAAAATATTTATTTTATATAAACTGCTTTGTGGTAGGTAATCACCATGTGGAGATGACTAAATCTATCCTTGACACTAAACCCCTTGTTTCAAATTTCCATTATGTGTTTCTGTTTAATTTATTTAAAATTTTGAAACTAAAATTGTTTTAACCAAAAAAAAATGAATACATTGATAGTTAAATTTATTTGTGTTTTTTTGTTATTTTAATTAAGTAAATTGATTTAAATGGACTAAGTAATATTTTATATTACTTAATAAAGAACTAATTAGTCTTTAAGAAATATTTTTAATGATTGGAAATTATAACGATATGATTTATTAATTAACCGGGCCATTTGAAATTAATTGGTTGATTTCAAATTAATCCATTTTTAACCAACATTTTTATTGGTTACTCAATTAACCCCCTCTTGAGATAATCCCTATGACTAATATTTATTATCATAGTTTATTTTTCTCTGGTATTAATGTTCTCAAATTCTACTTAACTATGACTTTTTTTGACCATTAATGATCATATATTTTTGATTTTCTAAATTAGTTGTTTAAATGGATAATCAACATGAATGTTTTTCTACAAGAATATGTCCCTTATTTAATGGAAATAATTATTCTCAGTCAAAAATTAAATGAGAATGCATATCAAGAGAATGTGTTTTGATATTTGGTCTACTATATAAGATAAATATGTTATACCTAATACTGCTAGAAGTACTTGAGATGATGAAACAATGTTATCATACAATAATAATTGAAAAGCCATTAATGCTCTATATTTTTCATAATAAGATGAAGAGTTCAATATAATTTCTTCCTAAAAAACTACTTATGATAATTGGGATATTTTGTCTATTTCCCTTGAGGGAACCTCTAATGTCAAGGAGATGCGACTTAACACATACACTATTAAATACGATAACTTTAAAATGATGTGTGATGAAACTATTTCTAACAAGTACATTGCGTTCAATGAGATTTTAAATACCATGAACTTGGTAGGAAAATTAGTATCTAACAAGGACCAAATTATGTGATTGTTGAGATGTCTACCTGAAAGATAGAGAGGAACATTTTACTCCATCCGAGAGTCTTGTGATATTAGAAAGCTTCCAGTCAAGGAGATGATTGGTAAACTTATGTTGTATGAAGAAGAGACAAAGTTCAATGATTAAGAATATGAATATCCTAAAATAATATCAATATCCTTCAAGAATACGAAATCCAAACTGAAGGAAAAAAGTTAATGTAACTAATTCAAGTGATAGTGAATCTCCACTAGATAGTGACGATGATATGGCTCATCTATCAAGAATATTTAATAAATTTTATATAAAGAAAAAGTTTTTCAGAAAATAAACCTACAATGGAAAATATGACTCCAACTTAACTTGGAAGAAATACTGGAAGATGGATGATGATACAAAAGAGGTTTTCTTCTATGAATGTAAGAGGAAAGGACATATAAAATCTGATTTACCAAAGGTCAAATACAATTAGAAATATAAAAAGGATAGAATATACCAAAAAATATATCAATGAAACATAGAGTGCTTCTGAATATAGCTCCAGTTATTCTGATTCATCACATGATGAAAAGCATGATCTAGAAAATATGTGCTTTATGACAAAGTAAAATGAGGTACCTACTATCTCTAGTATTTTATTTTTTCATAATGATTATATTTATAAAAATAAAAATAAGGAGGGTGATTTTGTTGGGACCAAGTTGGATGGATAAGGAAGTAAGGAAAGTTTTTTTTACAGAGTGTTGTCATTTGTTGTCAAAAAGATAAATCAATTCACTTCGTAAAGAACTTGAAAATTAGATGATGATTTTCTGAGTTGCATTTTACAATCATCTCATGTTTGGAGAACTTTTGGTGCAAGCCGTATGAAGGATAAAGAGAGTAAAGAAGTGTTTTTGGAAAAACACATTTCAAAATCATAAATATCCAAAAAATGAGAAAGGTGAGAAGAAGGCGTGCAAGTGGCAGAACACAAGTGATGTAGAGGCGCGCAAGTCATATTTCAAAAATAGCATTATTTCAGAAATATGGAAAAGGAAATAAAGTGGTGCATAGGTATTAGTGTGCAGGTATTGGCGCACAGGTGGTGGCGCGTAGATGGTGGCGTTCAGGTGGTGATGCGAAGGTGGTGGCGCACAGGAGGTGGCGCGCAGGTGGTGGCACGCAGGTGGTGGCGCGCAGGTATTGGAACACAAGTCTAGGTCGCCAAGTCCTAAAAATTCCTATAAATAGATGACTAGACTCATCATTTTTTAAGGCTCAACACTTGAGAATTATATTTGAGCTCTGGGTGCGCAGGAAGAGAGTCGGGAACGCAGTTTGATAGTTGTTAGAAGGCATGAGGGTTGGGGGCGCGCAAGTTGGAGGCGCGCAGGTGTTGGCGCGCAAGCTGCACGAAGGAAGCACATCTGAAGGTTAGTGCATAGGAAGAGGCGCATAGGTTTTCGGTGTGCAGGTCTCAGTCACGCAGGTCAAAGTGGGCGCGCAGGTTGCTTTGCTCCAGGGGTTCCTCCCAGCTTCTGGGTAGGAAAGAAGAAGAAGAGGTGTGTAAGTATAAGGCTGCAGGTATAGGTCGTGCCGATCCAAGTGGGCACACAGGCTGTTTTGCTCCAGTGGTTCCTTCCAGCTTCTCGGTATTAAAGTGAATAATTTCTTTGAAAGACTTGATTTGTATATGCTCATTAAGAAGCACTGATCCATTGTGTAACCCTATTTGTGCTAAGAGGGAGAACACACACTATTGGATTGTTTTCAAAGTTCTGCACGAGTGTAAGGTTATATTCTACTCGTTGTATTCCACATCATAGGATTGTTTTCTAGTTGATTGTGTGGTACTGGATTGTTTTCATACCATACCAAGGACGTATCTACTCTTGTTGAGTAGTGAACCTTGTAAATCTTGTTTTCCTATGGTTGTGTGTGTTCAGCAGGGAAGAAAATCTTTAACAGGAGGCAAAGGTTGTTTCATAAAGGGGAAACATAAAAAGAAAAAGATATCACTGATTCACCCCTCCCCCTCTCAGTGATACTTAGATCCTAACTAAGAACTTCAATTGGTATCAGAGGGACATGTTCCCTTCGTTTATTCTTTACTGAAGTGGTTGAAGAGAAGTTGTGATGGAGAATCTAAATTGCGTGAACAGTAAGGGGATCCCGATTTTTGAAGGAAAGAACTATCACATATGTAAGGACTGAATGATGCCTTATCTTATGTCTCTTGGATATGAAGTTCTTGAAACTACAACAGATGGATTTCCTACTATTGATGACAAGGTTCCTCTTACTCCTATCAATAAGAAGAACCTTGAGAATGATGGAAGAGCTAAAAATGCATTACTCTCATCTCTTTCTAAGAGTTAATTTCTAAGTGTGAAAGGTGTTGCTATAGCTAAAGGCATCTGGGATAAGTTAAAGTACATCTATGAAGGAAATACAAATGTGAAGAAGGAAAAAGTACAAATCTAGAGGTTGAAGTATGAAGACTTGAAAATGGGAGAATCTGAATCATTTGGGGACTTCTTTATGAGGATTAATGACATTGTCAGTACAATCAAATGTTTTGGTGAAATGTTGGAGGATTCTACAGTTGTCGAAATGATCTTGAGAATTCTGCCAGACAAATTTGATGCTAAAGTGTCTTTATTGGAAGATAGAGACCCTGAGACATTATCTCTGGATGACTTGCATTGCACTCTTATTACTTATAAAATGAGAAGGGAGAAGACTATGAAGAACAAAACAAAAGTGGATAGAGAAATGTCATTCAAGGCTTCAAAGAGAGAGAAGTCAAATAATACTCTTATTGAAGATGATGCTGGTGAATCCGATTCTAAAGATAAGGTATGTAAAAATTTTGATTAAATTTTATCATTGTTTTCTAAAAATGTGAAAAGAGGTACAGGGAAATACAAAGGGAAACTTCCCTTGAAATGTTTTGAATGTGGAGATGTTGGTCACTTTGCGGCTAACTGTCCTCAAAAGAATAAAGAAGAAGATAGTGATGATGATGAGAGACGGCCAAGAAGGCCATGGAAGAAACAAAATGACAAAGATAAATATTTTTCAAAGGGTAAGGATAAAAAATTCATCAAATCAAAAAGAATAGAATTTTTATCTAGAGATGAAGAAGAAGATAGTGAAGCTGAATCTGAGAAATTAACTACTGAGAAAGCTAAAGAGAATACTTGTATTGCAGCAGTGAATAATGAAGATTATGGAAGCAACAGTTATGAAGAAGAAGAAATTCAACTTGAACATCATCTGAAAGAAGAGTTGAAAGAATGTTTGAGGAAGATCAGAAGGCTTGAGAAGGAAAACAAAAAGTTGACAAATGAAATTTCCACATTAAACAATCAACAAGGTTTTCCTGAGGTGAAAATCAAGATGGGAAAAGAGATTGATGATCTTAAGAATTATCTTGAGAATGAAAAGAATCATAATTATCATCTTGAAGTAAAGATGAAAGAAAAAGAAGAAGAGTTTGAACTGTTCCAATAGAAACCATCCAAAGTTAAAGAAATGAAAGTCAGTTTTAGACATTCTATCTCAGAAGTTGGTGAATGTTCCAGTAAGAATGAACCAATGAAGGGTCCACATAATTTACCTTAAAGAGTTGAGAGGAAATATGGAACTGGTTCTAATACGAACAAAGTTGGAAAAGCTATGTATGTGGCCAAAGTCAGTAATGGTGAAAAATCAGAACATAAAAATCCTGTGTCCAGAAATATTTCTACTACTTTTAGTAATGATAAGTTTGAACAGAAATATGAGCTAAAAAGTAAAGTTACGATTGAAAACAAAAAGGTTGATGGTCACCAGAGTTCTATTAAGAAGGCTACTGAGAAGCATGTTGAAAACTCCGGTCACTATATAAGTTTCAAAGGAAAATATTCATTCTATGGTTACTGCTGGTATTGTGGTGGATTCAGACACACTGCAAACATGTGTTGGTTCAATCAACAACATTACAACTATTCCACAAGTTTTGAAAGACAAGGATTGAGGGGGAGTCAATCCGTTCAAAATAGAAAGTCTCCAAATAAATTTCAGAAGATATCTGAGAAGACTGGTGTGAAAGCTGAGAATAGGTTTGAATCACTGGAAACTGTTTATGAAAGATGTGATTGACCTGGACATCTTTCCAAGGGCTGCCTTAGTGTGTTACCAGAGCAAAAAAATATTCTTAATAATTCTCAAAAAATAGGGTTTTTAAAACCTAAATGGTTCAGGTCTAATAAGTCTGAAAAGAAAGTGCATAGTTGTCTGGTCAGAACACATTGACGTGGCTAGGAAATTGGAGGAAGCACAACATAAAGTGAAGGAAAAGGAAGAACTAAAAGCTCTTGTTGTCAAAACTTCTTTGAAAGCTACAAAAGGAGAACATCCATGGATTCTTGATAGTTGATGTTCCTCTCATATGAAAGGAGACTTAAAGCTACTGAAGAATGTGAAATACTTCAAAGAAGGAACGATGACATTTGGAAATGATGAATATCTAAGGATCAAAGGTGTTGGATCGGCCATTATTGGAAAAGAAAAGATGAATTCCAGGAAAACACTATATGTTGATGGGATGAACAATAACCTGTTAAGTGTGTCACAACTCTGTGATGAGGGAAATAAAGTAATATTCAGAAAAGATGGATTTGTTGTGAATAATGAAAATGATGGAAATATAGTTACAAGAGGCCAACATACAAGAGGGAATCTATTCCAAGTTGGTGATGTGTATAAATCTTGTTACATGAGTATGGTGGATGAAAATAAATTATGGCATAAAAGGATAGGGCACATGTGTCAGAGAAATATGTGCAAGTTATCAAAGCGAGACAGTGTTCGGGATATCCCTGATTTATCAAGAGAAAGAGATTAGTGTTGCACTATTTGTGAGAAAGGTAAGATTACTAATTCTATGCACAAAAGAGTTGAAGTTCACTCAAAAATAACCTTGGATCTCATACACTCAGATATGTGTGGATCAATGAGAAATAAATCTTCAAATGGAGATAAGTACTTCATTACTTTCATTGATGACTTTACTCACATTACTTGTGTTATGTACATGAGACATAAGTCAGATGCTCTAACAATGTTTAAGAGTTTCATATGGAACGAAGAGAAGGAATGTGAGTATTCAGTAAAGAAGTTGAGAACTGATAATGGAGGTGAGAATAAGAATGAAGAGTTTTACAATTATCTTGAGAAACATGGAATTCAGCATGAGTTCAGCTCACCATATACACCTCGATAAAATGGGGTGGCTGAAAGAAAGAATCGGAGTCTGGTGTAAATGGGGAGAACTATGTTACTTGAACATAGTCTTTCTCATTATTATTGGAGGCATGCCATGAGTACTGCTTTGTATATTTAGAACTAATGTTTCTATAGGAAAAACTCAGATATGACTCCATATGAAATGTTCTATGGAAAAACTCCATGTCTGAAACACTTTTGAGTCTTTGGGAGTCCATGTATTATAAAGAAGAAAGGTGGAAACCTGGGAAAGCTTGTGCAAAGAGGAGATGATGAAATTTTTCTTGTCTATGCTTTATATGGAAGAGGATATAGATGCCTCAATAAAGAAACATGAAGAATGATTGATTCATCACATGTAAAAGTTTTTGAAAATGTTGAGAAATAAAATCAGTCATATGTTGATGTCGAAGTCGAACAGGATAGAGAAGATTTTGTTAACAATTATGATAATGCTTCAAACTGTGTTAATCCTACTCAAGAAGAGGAATCTGACTCAAAGATCTCAAGTGATGAGGATGGAGTTCAAACAACTCATCCTAGGTTGAGGAAGAAAGTGGAGGCTCAAAACATTATTGGAGATAAAAATCAGAGGTTCCAAACAAGAAGAACAACAAATGCTATATCACATACTTATCTGTATTCAAAAGTTGAACCAAATTATGTAAATGAAGCATTTGAGAACCCAGAATGGGTTCACGCTATGAATGAAGAGCTTGATCAGATAGAGAACAATGATAAATGGGAAATTTTACCCAAGCCGGACAACAAGAACATTATTGGTACAAAGTTGGTTTTCCAGAACAAGCTGAATAAAGAAGGTAAAGTAATAAGAAACGAAGCAAGATTGGTCTGCAAAGGGTATTCAAAAATTGAAGGCATTGATTTTGATGAAACGTTTTCTCTAGTGGAAAGATTAGAAACAATCAGAATCTTTCTTGCAATTGCTACACAATGAGGTTACAAAATCATTCAAATGGATGTAAAATCCGCATTCTTCAATGGTGACCTTGATGAGGAAGTTTACATTGATCAACCTTGTGGATGTGTTATTGGAAAGAATGAAAGTTATGTGTGCAGGTTGAAGAAGGATTTATATTGGCAAAAACAGGCTCTGAGAGCATGGTATTATAAATTAGATACGTGGTTAAAGAAGATGAACTTTAAGAAAGGGAGAGTTGACAACAATCTCTACATCAAGGAATGTTAGGAGTTTTCACTAATCGTTATTGTTTATGTCGATGATATTATATTTTCTAGAAATTATGAAAGATCATGTGAAAAATTTGCTGAGGAGATAAATAAGTTATTTGATATGTCCATGCTGGGAGAAATAAAGTACTTTCTTAGGCTACAAATTTCACAGAATAAGAATCACATTTTTCTATCTCAAGAAAAGTATTCTAAGGAAATTCTGAAGATGTTTGGCATGGAAAATTCGAAAACAGTTTCCACACTAATTTCAGTGGGAACCAATTTGTCTAAAGACGGAGAAGGAAAGGAAGTTGATCAGAAAGAGTTTTGAAATCTGATTGGAAGTCTGCTGTATTTGACTGCCTCAAGACCCGACATCGTATATGCAGTCACTTTATGTACAAGATTTCAGAGTGCTCCTAAAGAATCACATTTGATTTCTGGAAAAATAATTCTTAGATATATCAAAGGAACAAAAATTTTTGGAATCCGGCATGACAGCTCTGAAAATATTGATCTATTCGGGTATTCTGATGCTGATTGGGCAGGAAATGTTGATGATTGACGATCCATATCGGGTGGAGTTTTTTTTTCTTGGGAAAAGTTGTGTTAGTTGGCATACCAGGAAACAAGAATTCAGTAACTCTTAGCACAGATGAAGCTAAGTATGTTTCTACTACTCAAGTTGCAACTCAACTAATGTGGATGAAGACTCAGCTGGAAGATCTACTTGTTGAAGTAAAGCTACCATTGCTCTTGGGTTGTGATAATAAGAGTGCAATCAATCCTACAAGAAATCCAGTACAACATTATCATTCAAAACACATTGATATAAAGTAACAATTCATCAAAGATGTTGTGGAAAAGAATGAATTGAGGCTGGAGTATGTTCTTACATCTGAACAAGTTGCTAATATATTCACAAAATCATTACCGAAGGAACCATTTTCAAAATTGAGGTTGAACATCAGTGTACAACCTCCTTCTCCTCAAGGTTAAGGTACGTTATTCTGTCCCCACTCTCATATTGCCTTTGGATAGTGCTGTCAAGGGGGAGAATTGTTTCATAAATCTATCCGTACAGAAGCATGCATAAAGGGGGAGTTGTGGGTAAGCTGCGAATCCAGCATGTATGTGTGTGAACTATTCTAACTGTTTGTTGGTGTGGTTGTAGGAAACATTGTTGTTTTCCAATAAAGTCAACGAAGTGAAGAATGCTGAGGTAGAAGCTTGAAAGATGACCTGAAGAAGGTTGAGGAGGTACGCTCATGTGATTTCATAGTCACTGCTTTTGGACAGCATGGTTTTGGCTGTCAATAATTCTTGTTTCCTACAATGAGTTAACTCACGTAGGCATAAAATTGTTGATAAGTAATCCATTTCTTAAGGTTACAAAGTTCAGTGATTTATGAATCATGGTTGACAACAAAATCCAAAGGGGGAGATTGTTGGGACCAAGTTGGATGGATAAGGAAGTAAGAAAAGTTTACTGTTACAAAGTGTTGTCTTTTGTTGTAAAAAATCTAAATCAATTCACTTTTTAAAGAACTTGAAAATCAGACGATTCTTTGCTGATTTTTATTTTACAATCATATCAAGTTTAGAGAACTTGTGGTGTAAGCCGTATGAAGGATAAAGAGAGTAAATAAGTGTATTTGGAAAAACACATTTAAACATCATAAATATCCAAAAAATGACAAAGGAAAGAATAAGGCACGCAAGTGGCGGCGTGCAAGTGATGTAGAGGCACGCATTTCATATTCCAAAAATAGCATTATTTTAGAAATATGGAAAAGGAAAGAAAGTGGCACGCAGATGGTGGCACGCAGGTGGTGGTGCATAGGTATTGGCATGCAAGTCTAGGTCGCGCAAGTCCTCAAAATCCCTATAAATAGGCGACTAGCCTCCTCATTTCTTAAGTCTCAACACTTGATAATTATCTTTGATCTCTAGGAATGTAGGTAGAGATTTGGGTGCGTAGGTTGATAGTTGTTTAAATGTGCGCAAGTTGATAGTTGTTAAAAGGCATGCACGTTGGGGGTGTGCAGGTTGGAGGCACGCAGGCTGCACAAAGGCAGCACGTCTGAAGGGCAGCGCGCAGGAAGAGGCGTGCAGGTTTCCGGCGTGCAGGTCTCTTTCACGCATGAAAAAGTGGGCACGCAGGCTACTTTTCTCTAGGGGTTCCTCCCAGCTTTTGGGTAGGAAAGTAGAAGAAGAGGCTCACAAGTATAAGGCACGCAGGTATAGGTCGCACAGGTCTAAGTGGGTGCACATGCTATTTTTCTCCAGGTGTTCCTGCCAGCTTCTGGGTAGGAAAGTGAAGAATTGCTTTGAAAGATTTGATTTGTATAAGCTCATTAAGAAGCACTGATCCATTATGTTACCCTATTTTTTCTAAGAGGGAGGACACACACTATTGGATTGTTTTCAAAGTGCTGCACGAGTGTAAGGGTATATCCTACTCATTGTATTCCACATCAGAGGATTGTTTTCTAGTGGATTGTGTGGTACTGGATTGTTTCCGTACCATACCAAGGACATAACTACTCTTTTTTGAGTAGTGAACCTTGGAAATCTTGTGTTCCTATGGTTGTGTGTGTTTAGTAGGGAAGAAAATCTTTAACAGGAGGCAAATGTTGTTTCAAAAAGGGGAAACATAAAAAGAAAAAGATATCACTGATTCACCCCCTGCCCCTCTCAGTGATACTTGGATCTTAACTGGGAACTTCATATTTGTATCAAGAAGATATTTATGAATATTGTAGAAAGATGGAAGACACATTAAATGAACTTATGGATATGTATAAAACTCTCAAAAGACAACATGTTTTCACTACTAATAGAAAATCTGAATAGTCTATTGAAAAATAAAAAATTCTTAATTTCTAAAAAAGAATACTGAACTAAAACCTTCAAATGAGAAATTAAAGAAATACCAAGAAAATTTTACAAATGGTAGATAAAATATTACTCAGACATTGGGTAACCAAATTTCCATAATTATGTCAATAAAATTGGATATCAACCTGGAAACGTTAAATTAACAATGAGTAATTTTGTTCCCAAATCCAGACTAGAGAGTTATTCTACAAACTAGGTTTCTAAAGGAACCAATGGAGTTTTTATTTAAAAAATTATTAAATATGATAATATTAAACCCATTAATAAATTGTGGATTCCCAAAAAATTGATTACTAACATTTTTGGACCCAAACAGATCTCAGTACCAATGTCATTTCTTGTATAAATTTTGTTTTGTAGAAAAACTATTTAATGACCTCCTATATAAGTATATGATACATGGAAAGAAGTTTTTCAAGACATATTACAGGAGATTATTCATTCATCAAGAGACTTATTAAGGTTGATGGTGGTCATGTCACCTTTGGTGGAAATTAAAAAGGTGAAAGCATCGACCTTGGAAAAATCGGTAACAAAGAATCAGTTTTGATTTCTAAAGTGTTATTTGTTGATGGTTTAAAGTATTACCTGTTTAGTATTCTTAGTTGCGTGATGATGGATTTTATATCATATTTATGATTGATTATTTCTATGTTTTTACTCTAAAAATTATTTAATATAAATTTCTTTGTGAAACTATAATTCCTATGTTGTTGATTTAAATTATTTAGTTTCTCAAAAAATTTCATGATTAAGTGCCTTTTACAATGAATCTTGAATTTGTAATAGGATATTAGGCCATTTCAACATTCACTCACTTAGGAATCTTACTAGGAAAGGGTTAGTTTGGTATCTACCTTATCTTGAGTTCTCATCTGATAAAGTATGTAACCGCTGCCAAAAAGTGAAGCAACACAAAATTCCATTAAATTAAAGAAAGACGTGTCAACTTCTCAACCTCTAGATTTTATTGACATGGATTTATTTGGACCATAGAGAGTTTCTATTTTAAATAGGAATCACTATTTTTATATTCTTGAACATGATTACTTTACCAAGAATGTTGATTCGGTAGAAAACAATAGCGCACTTAAAATTAAGACCTTAAGATGTGACAATGGTTATGAATTTGAGAATCAAGATTTTGAATCTTTTTTCTCACATAATGGATACACTCATAACTTCTCTTCTCCTAGGACCCCTTAGTAGAATGGAGTTGTAGATAGTAGAAATTTAACTTTACAAGAGATATCCCAGACCATGTAAAATATGTATGACCTGCTTGTTTATTTTTGGGAATAAGTTATCAATAAAACATACTATATCATAATTAGTGTCTTAATCAAACCTATAAATAAGAAGCCCCCTTATAATATTTGTAAAAATATAAAATATAAGGTTAATTACTTTATATTTTTTGGTTTCAATGTATTTATTCTTAATACTAAGGATAATTTGAAAAAATTTGCCTCCAAAATTGATGAAGTAATTTTCCGTGGTTATTAAATCTCTAGAAAAGCCTATTGAGTTTTCAATAAGAATACCAAAATGATGGATGAATCATTTCATATAAAATTTGATGAGACTGATCCACATAAGCCTAATACCTCACTAGAAAACTATGAGTATGATTTTTCTCCTATAAATTAAAATTCTAAACCTTTAGATTGTGCTATCCAATAGTTAGAAAAATCATCCAGTTCTAACGAATTTCCAGAACATCCTAAACCTAAATATGTAAAACCTGATGTGAATAGTACATCCTTTTCTCAAGCTATTAGAACCATTATGTACCATACTTTATATTTTATTATAGGAGATCTAAATAGAGGAACCAAAACTAGAGTTTCTATTAAGATTTGTGTTGATCATCAAGCATTCTTATCTCATCTTGAACCTAAGAACATCAATGAATCCATTAATGATGAATTCTAAGTAATATCCATGCAAGAATAATGTAATTAATTTGAAGGAAACGAAGTGTGGGAACTTATAGATAGGCTCAAGGAAACCATTACTATTGGCACTAAAGGGGTTTTTAGAAACAGGGTCGATGAGTCAGGAACTATAGTTTGGAATAAGGCTAGACTTGTTGCACAATGTTATAGTCAAGAATAAGGGAAAGAATATGAGGAAACCTTTACACCAGTAGCCATACTTGATTTTATTAAAATAATTCTAGATTTTGAAGAACATTTAGATTTTATTCATTATCAAATGTATGTTAAGACCACATTTCTAAATGGTTTTCTAGTGGAGGATTTTTTTAGAACAACACCCTAGTTGTCAAAATCCCTATTTTATGAATCATGTTTTCAAATTTAAAAAAAGATTTATATGGATTAAAACAGGCTCCTAGATCTTTGTATGATAGGATCATAAATTTTATTATTTCAAAAGGATTTTAAAAAGGTATTACTCACCTTACTCTTTTCATAAAATTCATTTTGGAAGTTGTTTTGGTAGTAAAAATTTATGTTATTGATATTATTTTTGGATCATAAAAAAATACACTTTATGGTGGATTTTCTAAAATGATGAAAAATTAATTTGAATTGAGTTTAATGGGTGAAATCAAATTCATTCTTGTATTTGAAATCATTTAAAATAAATTTGGAATTATTTTGAATCAATGTAAATATAAAATCAATATTTTAAAATTATTTAACATTGATAGAACTAATAGTATTGATTCTCCTATGAGTACCAATTGTAAATTGGATCTTGATGAAGATCAGAAACCAGTTGATCAAAACAGTTATAGAGTTATGACTATAATTCTTTTACATCTTACTACTAGATAATCTGTTAAAATGTTTAGTGTGTGTATGTGTGATCATTTTCAAGATAATCCAAAAGAGTCACACATAAATTTTGTTAAAATAATCTCCAAATACCTCAACTATTCTAACAATTCAAGATTGGTTTACCCTATAAGAAAATAATTTGATCTTGTGAGTTATTTTGATGTTTAATTGGTGGATACATGTTAGATAGAAAAAACACCTATGGATCATTTCACTTTTTAGGTAAGTCTCTTGTTTAATGGTGTAGAAAGGAAAAAAATCTATTGTATTGTCTACTATTGAATCTAAATACAAAACTACTGGCAGTTTCCATGCACAAATTTTGGGTATGAAGCAAACTTTACTAGACAATGGAAATCAATTCTGACATGTCCCCATAAATTGTGATAACACATGCACTATTAAAATTTCCAAGAATCCTATTTCAAATTTTAGGATAAGGAACATTGATGTAAGACATCACTTTTTGAGAGACCAGTTTAAAAAAGGTGATATCACTTTGGTGTTTATTGGAACAAAACAACAGTTTGCTGATATATTTACTAATCCTTTGAATTATGAGAGAATGAACTATATCAAACATGAGTTAGGAATGATTAATTTTGGGTAGGTTTAATTTTTGGGTGAAACACCATTGGCATGACACACAGTTAGGTAACACACCAGTGGGTGACACACCCTTGGGTGACACATCATTGGTTGTTCATGCCTTTTAGAATTTCTTTTCATATAATATTTTGAGCTGTTGGTTTATTTTTCTCTGGTTTATGTTATTTTCATGACCCGATATGTATTTTTTCCTGACACAAAATTCAAATTCAAATTTTAATTTTTATTTCAATTTCACTTTTTTGATATACCTAAATCCTAAATGACATGAAAAGGAATATTTGTCTATTTCAAACACACCTCGATCCTAGCATGAAACTCTTGAGCCTCGAACAAAGTCTCTTCTCCCAGCCTTCTAACATTTACATTTTCTATTATCCATTGATAGATCATTCCAAACTGATAAGCATGCAAAGGATGAAGAATCCATACAAGACTTCTCCAAACGATTCATGATTAGCTTGGAATTAAAAATATGAACAATGTGTTCCTTATACAATTCCACCAGTTATCCTCGATCTTGCAAACATAGTCGTTATATCTAAAAGGTAAGTTGATGTAAAAAAGTTTTTTTCTAGTAAGTATCTTATATTGATAGTTCTATAGAACCAAGGATGGTTAGATTGGTTATCGTCAAATGATATACCTTTCTATACTAGGTTGGTGCATCTCTTCTTGAAGTATGTTGAGTTTGGATTTAATAATGAAGAAGAGTACTGGATGCAAGCCAGAATAGATGGCCAAAAATTTGTATTTTCTTCAAAAAATAGGGCCAAGTTTCTAGGTATACCACATGAAGGGATTTATGATGACTATCAATGATCTATTTTGGAGGACAATGAATTATTTTTATATGAATATGATCTTACATAAATTAATGGTAATGAGTTAACCAAAAGACTTATAGCCTCAGAATTGGATGGGGGGGGGTTAGGTGATTTTTTATGTTTATACAACACATGTTATTCCCGAGGAAGGTGTTTTTTCCACCTTGATATTCGAAGATGTGTTTTATCTTTGTCTTATGAAATGAGTTCATAATATCAATCTATGTAGGAATCTCTATTGGATTGGTGTAGCCCGATCCATTCAGTATGATGATTGGGCCGAATGAATATGAACCATACTACGCACCAGGCCACAACTCCATGGGTTGATCTTCATGGTGAGCTCGTTTGAGGTTACAGTGGGCAACGTGCCTATACTTTGGGAGTCCGGGGTCCAAATCCCCCATCCCATATTTTGGGTGTACTGTAGAAACTCTAACCACTATATCATAGATTACTAACCGACAATGATAGGGAACTATATGAGTCTGGAATTTTGGCACGACTACTGTAGCATAGATGACATTGGATTCAACAGTACTGTAGTGACACAAACATATAGCCATCGACCACTATAGAATCTTGAATATGGGTGGTCGTGGCACTGTAGTGATGCTGACTTCTTTCTACCTTTCACTATTGCACAACGAGCTTCCTCTGAGGTTGGTGTAATAGTACTTCATCCTTTTTATTATCCCATTTCAGGCTAGGGTTTTGGGTGTGCTTGAAAATCTGATATATCCAAGTAATTTTTTCTCCCATATCATAGTGAAATTATACCTCTCTCTAGATGTAGGGAACATTTCTCGAACCCCATGAATATCTGTGTCCAATAACTTCTTCTTCTTCGTTTTCCTTTTTCTCTTCTATGAATAATTTTACACTTTGTTTCTCTCAGTGTTTCCACAATAATCACATGGTTCATATGTCTTAGATGATAAAGCCAACTTCAATATATAAATATTTTATCTATCCAAATATGATTTTTGAAATGCTAAAGGCCAATGATGAAGTTTCTGAGAATGAAGAAAAAATTACAGACTGTGGTGGTTTCTATATTTCAAGAGTTTTCAGTTCAAGGATTAAAATTAGCTAGAACCCCTATAAAATATGGTGGGTTGGAGATAGTGAGAAGCTGTATACAAAAATTTAACTTGGTGGATAATCCTACTGGGCCAAGAGATTTTTTTGATCCAAGTATAGATCCTAATGAGTTTATATAATACCCAGATGAGGAAGAAGAGTGTGTTTCAAAAAAATAAGATGAGGAATCCTTAATTGATGAAGGGAGTGATCCCTAATTGTCTCCCAAGTCATTTACAATTACATATGGAGATCCTAGTCCACCTAGGAGACTTCCAAAAAGAGAAAAACTTGTGATAATGGATGATAATGAGATTAAGGTCTCTAAATATGATAAAAACAAATGTTCCAAATCAACTGAAGAAGTTGACGATGATAATGGTGATGATGAAGAAGAAGATGAATATAGAAATGATAGTAGAGATTATTAACATGGAAATGAAAGTGGAGATGAAAAATATGGAAATGGAGGTGATGGATATAAATATAAAAACTATGAACCTAATATCTCAGATGGAATAATTATAAGGAGATATGTTCAGATGCCTCCATATATTATTACTTCACCTGATAAATCTGTTGAGAAACCGTACAAGACTATAGAAGTGGAAAAAAAGTGTAAAAATAAAGATTCACTTATTGTGGGGGAGAAATTCCCAAATGTGGAAATATTTAATGAAATTATAACCATTGATGGAGCTGAAATGAGATCTTTTGGTCATGAACATAGAGTTTCTTATTCTTCTATGGTTGATAAGATTAGTTTTATTACTGTTTTCGAACAACATGTACGCGAACAAGAAAAATTATCTTATTAGAGAAGAACATGGTAATGAATAGTTAGTTTCTATAGATTCTCATGATCCTTTTATGTATAGGAATGTGGAAGGTGATTTATTTTTTTTTCAGAAAAAGGATGTGCATATGATAGATGCACATGTTATTGGTAAACAGTTAGAATTCGAGCCTACCAGTGTAGTTACACAGAGCTCAGATGCTCAGAAATTAGATGTTACCCCTACTTTTTTGTGGTAACTGCTACCACTGCTCCTTTTATTATTATAATATTAGACTGATTGGTAGATACCATGTTTGAAGAGTGGGATAAATTCTCAATTGGAGTAAGGTGTCCACAAAAGGATAGTGGACCTAAGGATCGAGATGAAGGATATCCTAAGGGATCTATGATAGATCATGTTGATTTTGATTGGTTTTTGGAATTTTTTTCTTTATTTAGATATCCTAAACTTAAACCTTCTTCTTCATATCATCCTACTATTTCAGTTGATGTAGTCACAATGAGTGACTTGGAAGCTTTTGGTAAAAGTCTACATTCAGATTTTGATAAGTGCTTGGAGAATCAAACTTCTTTCATAACCATGTTTAGTGAGAATGATGCTATATATCTCTTTCAGTTGGTGATCCAAAACAGTCAACCAAAAATTATGCTTCACATCCTAGAGGTTGATATTGAAAATAAGAGGATCAACAGTAAACTAGATTTTTTGAAGTCTTCTATGGATGGAATGCAATCTACATTTGCAGTGAGTATGGATGCACTTCTTGAATAAGTTGAAAATCTTACCTCGGTGGCCTCAAGATCAATATATCCTCCTTCTCCTCTAGTGTTTGATATTGATGTTATCAAATATGTTATCATAGAGGAATTGAGAGATTCCACGGCTAGTACTTCTAGTGTTATGACTGATCATCCCCAAGAAACATTGAGCAGAATAAGACGTAATAGTGACCATGTTCTTAAGTTGATTACCTATTATACTCATGATATGAAATCTCAATTGGATACTATCACAAAAATCCATCAGGTATTATCTATCAAGGATCTACACAAAGCATGCTATGAATGAAAATTTCAAATTCCTAGCTGAAAATTTGAGGATGCACCCTATCACGTAAGCTTTTAAGGAACAAGTGAGACAATTGAAGGATGTGAATCCTTTTTAGAGTTAGATTATGAAATAGAAGGGTGATTTGTTTAGTTTAATAGAATGAGGTGAAAAAATTACTACGGATTAATCAATCTAATGAATTTATTTCTTCTTGTTCATTTCTCTGCAGTTGTTGTTCAGAAATCCATTCTTATAACTCCTCAGCTATCTTTCATACCATGAGTATCCAAAGATCATTGTGCTCATTTTCCTGTACAGTTCGAACCTTTTACTGTACCTCTTACGTAGGCTATAAGGCATTTTATACCAGTTAGTATTGTGGAAGATCATCCTCCTCAAGCTATCACTAGACTTCCCACTGGTGTTCCATGTATATTTCCTACATCTTCTTCAAATACCACTAATTCATATCTAGATAGAAACAAAGATAGGGGAAAATAACCACTGAATCCCCATACCCAACAGTGAGAGTGTTGGAGTAAACATTTTTTTATGGTAAATTTTTTTTTAATAAATTTTTGATTGACACTTTATGTATTACTTTTGATCAAATTTATCCTCGAATGTTTCTATCTTAATTTTTTCTTCCTGTATTTATTGTTTTCTATTGATTCTCTTTACCTTTTTTATAATACCAAAAGGGGGAGAAAATACTTATATGTTATTTATTTCTGATCTCTTTCTTCTTATTTCAGTGATATTTCCTTTTATAGGTTTTGTTTTTAATCATTTTCTCTCTGATACTTGAAAATTATCTTTACATTCTCATTATTTAAATATTCTAACATCTTCACATACTTTTCATGATAAGTCAGGATTTGTATTTTGATCTTACCTTTGATATCATTTTTTATATTTGTGATACATTTTATGCCATGATTTTTTATCATAAAAAAGGAGAGATTATTAACCTCCTTAATTTAATGTTCACACAATCCTGATTCTGATAATACTAATGAATTTAATATTCTTTGTAAATATTTCATAATCTGAGACATGTGATGAAATGTAAAAAGTATGAGTCACCAAAGACCATACCAAGGATGAGTCACTACTATGGTTAAGACATAATCAACCTATCACACCACCAAGGCACAATAACCTCTAGAAAAGGAATCACTGTCAGGATATTGTATCATTAAACTAGAAAATTGACATAGTCTAAGACACCATAGCATAAGAGTTTCCATTTTCCATAACTATATATCTGTATGGAAATATTGAAAAATCTAAGTAACCTTTAGATTACACACTTTTGGAGTATAAAATTTATAGTTTATGAGACAACATCAAGATATCATGCTTCCAAAATGTAAATTTGGAAATGTGTGAGAGACCACCAAATTAACCTATTGCCAGACTGAACTACTATCATATGACTCACCACTAGAGGTGGCACTACCAGACATGAAATTTGGATAAGTACAATACACCACTACCTTTATGTCACTATTTTAATGAGACACCGTCAGACTCTGATACACCACTAGAACAAGTCCCCACTAGTTTGTGACACTGCTAGATCTCAAGACAACACCCCCATTTAAAATCATATTTTTTTTCATTTAAATATTTTCTAATGGCTATATTATTAGTGTAAATATTGATTCAAATGTTACTGATTGTATTTTAAATGACCAGAAGAACATATTGAAGAGGATTTCATATGTGTTTTATGAGGAAACATAATATCTAGATCCACATGGATATTCTCCCAATTGATATTGTTAAGAAAGGAAGTAGACTCCCACATTCGGATGCACAGAAAGAAGATAGTTAGAAAGCTGAGAACTCATTCTTACTAAACACACACATAGAGATTCAGTTTTGAACTGCTATATCCTGGAAACACTCGATAGAGGAAACTAAAGCTCAAACACATATGTTTATTTCCTCTAGTCAAGAACAAGAGTCTACGACACTCTATTATACTGATGTTTTTCAATAGAACTCTACTCAAGATTCATATCCAAATATTTACCAAGAGTTAAGAGTTTCAGTATAATTGACTAAGCATTAATATCTCTACAATTTCATGATTTCTCAATTCTGTTTATTTATTTTTACATAGTGAGTTGTGTGTGTACGCACTCTATTTTATAACACACACATTGTCTCCAGTGTTGAATTGGAAGATACATAATATCTTATTGTAACCTTTATTTTATCTGTATTCCCATGCATAACTATGGTAGAGGTACCTATCTGACCTATTTATTTTTCCTCCCATTGATAATAGTGTAAGATGTCATATGTGACCTAGAATATTTGTAAACTATAATAAAACCCAATCCAAGTTATGGATTAACTTGATTATTTTATATAAATCCCTTTTGGTAGGTGATCACTAAGTAGAGAGGACTAAGTCTCAACTAGAGACTAAACATATTGTTTTAAATTTACATTGTGTGTCTTTTCTTTCCATTATTTTCGATTTTGAACCTAAAATAGTTTTTACAAGAAAAAGTAATACTTTTATAGTTAAACATTATTTGTATTTTTATAATATTTTAATTAAGAAAATTTATTTTAATGTACTAAGAAATATTGTATATGACTTACCAGAGAATAAATAAATCATTAAAAACCTTTTTAAAGATTAGAAATTATAATGAAATTTTATATTGATTAACTTGTCCATTTTAAATTAATTGGGGGATTTAAAATTAATCCATTTTTAATAGAAATTTTTATTGGGTACAAAATTAACCCCCCTCATTAGATAGTCACTTCGACTAACATATTCATAATGACTTCTATTTACTGAATTTGAAATGTCCATCCAGGGGTGGGGTTATAGGTTTCACATTATTTATGCCAATGCGCTATGATACCTTCTGAATATAATATGATTGAATCAGATATAGACAACCATAACATAAGTCTCTCAATATCTTTACTCCCAACATTTAGTTAGCCAATCCAAGATACATCATCTTGAATATTCCAAAAAAAATCAATATCTATCTCATCAATTATTTCATTCACATGATTGGTAATAAGAATGTCATCAATGTAGAGTAACAAGATGAAGAAACTCCCATTATCACACACTTCCTAGTAACCAAAATGATCTCAATCACTCTATATAAACTTGTGCCACACCATAAAGTCATTAAAATATTGATTCCACATTCTTGGTTCCTACTTCAAACCATAAAGGATCATATTTATCTTACACAATAGGTCATAATTCTAACACCCATGGCATCAGTCGGTTTCTCCATATAGATACCCACATATAAGTACTCATGAAAGAACATTGTCTTCCTATCCAACTACTCCATATTATAATTCTCTATGAAAAACATACTAAGTATCATCCAAATATTCATATGTTTAACTGAAAATGAATTTTTTTGAGATATATACACCTCATATTCATTGGAAATGATTCATGATTCGTCGTTACTTATACCTCCATCTACTATTTATATCTTCCTTCAGTTGATAGACCCATCTAAAGAACATTCTACCCAACAAGCTTCTTTGTTGGCTCACATGTTCCATACACATGGAAGGAATAAATTTCATCCCTCATGGAAAAATTTGACTTATTCAGGTGTTTTAGATATCTTACCTCTCCCATTATCTTAGGCTTTCCATGATCTGTAAGAACAAAATAGTGCATATCACTCCTATTGATCAAGTATGTCACACAATTCATCACTTTTTTCAAAATTACCATAACAGATGCTTTTTGAATTATCATTCATATTTATTTTTCAACTAATATATGGTTCATACTATATGTGACTTGGTTATATATTGGAGTACCTAGTATGGTATTCTCAAACTATAAGCCTTTCACTAAAAGACTCTCTATAACTCTCTACTTTCATACTCCCCACCATTATAAGATCTCAAATACTTATGTTTGAAACTAATCCACTTTTCCATCATGGATCCCCATAAGATGAAGGATTCTAATACCTTGGAGTTGTTATTATTAAATAGCACCCACCCTTTCTATGTCACTTCATAATTTAATCTTGCTTAAAATAATAACCCTTTACGCAAACAAATTGATGCTTCCCCCCATACGTATGTATGCACCGACTCTAACTTTTAGTTCTTCGATTAATTAACTTAAATTTGAAAGGAATCCTTCTACTACTTTCCAAAGATAAAATCTTTAAATTTCACATACTCCATGTTACTGATCTTCATCATACCTTTATAAATGAAAATTTTCATCCCTTTTTCACCCAAATAACCCAAACGGTCATTCCATAACTTCCTGAAAGTTACTTATATAGAATGAATTATACCTTCCGGTATTCCCATGAGGTACAATTTCCTGTTTTTCACTCCTTTGGACCCAACCATGTAACTATGTTAAATATTCAAAGCATTATCAGTGAATGAAGTATAAAAAATTACATCTTCTGACAGTGCAATGGAATTTAAGTTGTTCCTTAACACCGAGATGTGTTACTCACCAACCCCACCATTCTCTCATTCCTTATTAAAATAGATATTTAACCCTTCCCCACTATCTCAATATCCATAACATTAACAAGATGAATTTTACTATATCTTCCATTAGTATCGTTTTCCATACTTCCCCTCTTGGATTTTGAGGGAAAATAATCTCAAATGTCTATTACCCAAGACTCTAGTAATGTAACATCATTGAATACTATAACACTTTAATCCATCGATCCAGGATATTAAGATCCACTTATATACGAATATATTATATAATTCACTCTCTACTCATTGTAATCATTCTTTAGGCAGCCTTTCTTCACACAATTCTAACACATGAGACCACATTCCAACAGAGTGTTTCTTACTTCAACTTATCCTTACATTAACTTTTCAACACCCATTATGTGTTGGAGATCACCCTCAATATTTAATGTTATATGATATATGAAATGATTATTCAATATAATTAGGATAAAGTTACTCATTCGGTTGGAACCGGGGCACACTGTGGAAGCTGGTGGGTTAGGGATTTAAAATTTTTCCATCACCATAGTGAAAAAACCTCTTCATCTCCAGAAATCCAGCCATGGTAGGATCTGAGGGTCCCACATTGTTTAATCAGGGCATAGTAAATAAAATTAATGAGGACCTTATTATGATTTTATGCACACACATTCATCAAAATCCATTGCTCGAAGGATCCAACACTAAATCAGTCAAGATCATCCACACACTCTTCTTGAATCTATATATGCACCATTCATCAGATTCTGAGTGCTAGCACAGATCTTTGACAATCATCTAGATACAAGGATGATCACAAAAATACTTTTACTTTGATCCATGATGATTAACATGGATCTTATTCTCGGAATGAGCGATTCTCCCTATATGAATCTGAAGTAGATAAAAGCTATCACTTCCAACTGAGCGAATAGTATGTTGGGATGAGCTTCTCTCAACTTATTTTGTGTATATTCATAATACCCGATTAGGGTTTCCCATCCCCCATTAATTAATTGTCCACTAAATATGTGATACATATAATTAATTGTGACAAACTAAATTGCATCATAAATATTATTTATATTTTTATCACATACATGTAATATATATTAAATATATTGTGTGATAAAACTGATTCATTAACTCAACTCATAACTCATAATGATATTAAATGAACTTGGAATATTATAATAATATTCTTTCATAAAATATTAATCCTTTTATTTACTTAACAACTTGTAAATACATGTAGTAAATAAATTCATCGCTATCATTCATTACTTGAATAATAATGAATTTATTTATTTATTGGTGATCGAAAGAACTTGGACAACACATGGACCCCATAGTGGGGAACACCCTGTCCTATATTCATATTCCCTTAAATAGGGAAGATTCTCTAATGCGCTACTATGTGTAACCCTCTAGGTAATTATCCCAATATATGTGAATAAAATATACTGATCAAAAGTGGAGTCTAAAAACCCATCAAGGCCCCTAAAGAGATAAAAAAAGGGGCTGCTCGGATCACTCAAACAAGAGGAAGGAGTGGGAGACCCAGACATGAGAAATAGGAGAGAGGAGATACACATATCTTGGTCTCCTCCACATTAAATTTTTAATTTGATTTTATTTTCTAAGTCACACTACCTATGGAAAATATTTTCCCACCATCTTGTATGTATTAGGGAAAAAAACACCTGCCGAAGAATCCTTTTTTTCCTTTAACAATTTTTATTGTTCTCCATTCCAAAGATCATGTGAAATTAGTTCCCATCAAAAAATTATTTTCTTGGTGGACATTTACCAGTCGGTGCCTGACTGATAATATGGGATCATTAGAAAACATATAAACAATGTAAAAATTAATGTGTTCTCAATTTTTTTTTTAATATTATGAAAATATTAAATCTGATAAACACTATGTTGATCCATAATTTTTTTAATAGCTATATCATGGTCATATGAAGTCGGATCGACACGTATTTGGATTTTTTGGAATTATTGTAATACCCTCTATTGAAAATTTAAAGCATAATAATTTTCTTGTCTCAGAAAATCTACACTGTCACTCTGATATGAATTGTTGGTATAGGGTCACACAGTGGAAGTTGATGGGTTGGGGATTTAAAAAGTTCCCATAACTAGAGTGATGAGAGTTCATAATTTCTGACGATCTGACCCTGATATAGTCTGAGGATCTCATGTGGTTTAATTAGAGCACAATAAATAAAATAAAAGAATACCTCATTTTGATATTTAATGTGAAAATCCATTGCAAGTTTTTGGTATCTGTTGCTCAAAATATCCAATATATATTCCCTATAGATTATCCACACATTCTTCTTGAATATTTTCATGCACCAATTTTAAGATTCTGGGTGATAGCGTGGAGTTCCGATGTTCAATTCGACATAGCAACAATCACAACAATATTCTGCCTTTAATCAAATCAATTTACATTTCAGATAGATTATTTTTGTGTTTTGTGGAATAAAAGACATTATATGAGCTATGGTATGGAAAGAATTCAACCCTGAATTAATTCCAAATCATTATAAAGTGTTTCATTATCAATAATGAGAATCATAGAATGTTTTAATCTCATGGTTATAAATGGAATTTTTGTGGATAGTCTGGAAAAAGAAAAACATATACATGCTTCAATAAATGACTCAGAAAAGTTATTGAAATCAATGATGGCACTGTAGTAGAGAATGAGGAAAATATTTAGAAAAATAATGAGTAGTTTCATGAGGGTAGTGATGAAGAGCTAAGCATCTTAGAGGGACTACAAGTTCCTAAGGAAAATTTAGAAGAAGACAACAATAATGAACAAGATGAATTTAGACATGTGTCTGTATAAAAATTAATCAGTAAATCTACAATTTTTTTGCTAGAATATCATCAATGATCATATATCATCATTATACACAAGGAGAATGACATATCTATAGAAAAAACATTCCTTATCTTAGGTAAAGTCGAATAATTTTGAATTTTTTTCTAAATATGATAATTGGGATCAGACGTTGAATGAAGAATAAGATTAAATTGAGAAGAATCATACATTAGGAATTGTTTTGACGTCTTCAGAAAATAATTTCATCCGAACCAAATGATTATTCTGTAAAAAAAATAAATAAAGATGGTAAGGTGATTTGAAACAAAAAATTATTAGTGTGCAAGGAATAATTCTAGATCATGGTTATCTATGTAGAAAAAACATTTTCACATATGGAAAGGCTGGAGACAATTCAACAATTCATTGTCATAGTTATGAAAAAAAATTCAAAATATTTTAGATGAATGTCAAGATAGAATTTATGAATGGAGTTCTCAAGAAAGATGTTAAAATTTATTAGTTGAATAATTTTTTCATGAAGATGAGAAAAAATTTTATCAATTGAAGAATACACATTATAGGCTGCAACAAACACTGGGAGCATGGTATTCAAGACTCAATCAATACTTGAAGAAGCATGGTTTTCAACATGGTGTGGTTGATTCCAATCTTTATGTCAATAATAATATTGATCAATAGATGATGGTTCTAGTGTATATGGACAACATAATCATTAGTGGATGAAATGAAGCATAGTGAAAATAGTTTGAAAAATTCATGATGCGTGAGTTTGAAATATTGATGATTGGAGAGATAACATTTTTCAGTGCTACCTGAATGAAGTTTCCATGGGATGATTATGGAAAAGCAGTCTATGTCATATAATATAGGAATTTCATTGGGATTTTATTTTACACAACAGTGGCATAACTTGATATTTTATTAGTCACATGTTAGGTGGCTCATTATCAAATTAATCTCAAGGAAATAATCTTTCTTGTAGTGAAAATAATATGGTGGTATATAAAATGTGTGGTGGAATTCAGTTTTTTGTAAATCCAAACATCTCAATAAGAGTTATTAGGATGGAAAAAGGCAGATCAGGATGGTTCCCTGAATGACAGTAATTCAACATCATGTGGTGAATTCTATCTTGATGGATTGTACATTTCTTGTGAAAGCAAGAAACAAGATTGCATTTCTCTGAGCACTATAAAAGGCTAATATATTTTTACCACTCAAGATTTCATGCATTTATTATGGATGAAGAAGAAACTTGATGACATGGGAGTTAAAGTGATGTCTCTGATCAGAATCAATTGTGATAATTTGAGTGTTATTAAACATGGGAAAAAATATTGTTCATTACTAAATGATAAAGCACATCAAAATAAAGTATCATTTATTAATGAAGAATGTAGAGCATGGGTTGGTGAAGTTTGAGTATGGGCCTAGATAACATCAAGTCATGGATATCCTGAAAAAGGTCTTACCCAACGAAGTGTTTGGAAGGCATCGAATGGCTCTCGGAGTCCAGTCGACTCCCCACACATAAACAGTGTGTACATGGAACCCCACCCCCTAAGAATGTTGGAAAATTCTCTATGTGTGGATAACTATTCATTTCCAATTATAGAACATTAAGAAGTGAATTTATTTATTCCTTGGAAATTAGGGAGAGATTGTTTTCATAAATGGGGACAAGAGTTTTCTCGAACCTGCTATGAGTGAGAGTATGGTGATAAAATAGAAGAGATTTTTTGTGTTGAATCAAGGGAGAAAAGTTGTTGGTGAAGTTTAATTTTTTTTCTGTTTATGTTTTTATTTCAATTAAGATATGTCACAGAATGTGTGAGTCAATTATGAAATCAATCACCAAGTGTGGTCGAGGAAGTGGTTTTCTCATGAGATACACTTTGTGGAACAATCAGTATCAAACATAATAGTTGGTATCATTCAACATTTTGTTTCAAGAATGATCTGATTCATTAATAAGTATGGAAAAATAATCTTATTTATCATGATGAGTTTGACTCATAAGGGTTTAGAATACATGTTTAGTAATTATTTAATCACCATCTAGAATTTTAAAAGGTAAAGTGATATTTGAAGATGAAAGTGCAATTTTTTTTTCAATAGATAGTTTTACGTGATTTTGAAGTGTTTTAAAAAAACCAAATGAAGAGATTTTTGGGGGAAATCCATCTACAAGAAATTCAGGGTTTTTGGCTATTTGTGTTTCTTGAAAAAGATGGTTGATGAAACCAGTTGACAATGTTCTAGTGCAGTTGTTGACAAGATGTTTTGATAATGATCTAAAAACATGGATACCATTTAATTTTTATGAAGAAGATCTATGAAATCTCTAGAATGTTTTTGGGAATATTCTTAAAAAAGTAGAGAAATTGAATGTTTTTCATGAAAATTTGAAAGTCATTTGAACCATAATGAAGCAGTGTGAACCTGAATGATATTGTGAAAACTAGATACATAAAAATGGGGAATTTTATGAAGACAATGTGTTGCGTACATACAAATGGGGAGTTGTGTGAAGACAATGAGTTGTACAAGAAAATAAATGATGGAGGTGAAATTGTTTTCAGGAATGGAATGTTGTATGAATGTTTGGTGATGGGTGTAGTGTTTCGAAAACAGTCACCCCCCATTTGGATGGTTTAAGACATATTGAATATCAGGGATCTATTTTCACACAAGACTTACATGAACAAGATTTTTGTATGAAATAAGTTTCAAAAAAATTTGTCGCTTAATGAAACACACTTTTTTATATATGAATAAATGTGTTTCAAAAGTTTTTAGAGTTCTGTGAATGTAAGGAGATGCAAAAAAGTGGAAGGTTGTAAAAAAGGATAGAATTTTAAGGAAAGGAGTGCAAAGGTTGCATGAAAGTGAAAGTTACGGGAACCTCAAGGAATTTCCCAGAAATTCTGTGATAAATAGGGGTATTAATAATTTGAATGAAATAAGAGATTCATAACACACCTATTGTGATATAATCAAGGTGACACAATTCATCAAAATAAGTCTACTGAATGAACAATGAGTACACTTCAGTAGATAGAGCAATGATATTTTAAAGAGTGAGTGGTTATAAACTAGGGACAATGAATCATATCTGATCGTTGTAAGAGTTGTGAACTATAGTTGATTCTACTACATTAACATATTACCATTGTATACTCTTTGTATAAGTCATAATATAATGAACTAAGTAAAATTATTTTTCCTCCTTCATGTTTCCATTTCAATGCATACATTGTGAAAAAAGTAGAAATAATAGTGTTTTAATGACAAAAAAAAGATTAGTAGAGGGAATTGTTTTATCAAACCAATAGGCTATCTTGCATGAAAACGGGTAATGTATAATTTTTTATATGTTATCAAAGCTTATGCATAAACCATTGTCCCATGATGAGGGAGCATGCGAGTTTTTATTGACATTCATGTTATTGTTTTTATGGATGTGCAATAAATTGTCCAAGTAGTTCATTGAAAAATAGGTCTTTAACGATCATGTCATTAGTGATAGAGTCTATGGTAAAATATGGGATGGGTATTCATATCCCTAACTCAACATAGAAGGGGAACCTAGGTTCCGACCATTATTCTCCTTTTCCCCTCCCACCAAGGATGAGTATTTTGATTCCATGACTTTTGATAACATATTACCATTTCCCATGTGATGGGAAAGAGAGTTACCTGACTCTCATGCATCCCTATTTGGTATTATGAGCTATTCTTGAATCAAGAATAATTTGTTACCAAGAACCGCTTGAAGTAGCTGAAGTTATTCAAAAAGTGATTTATGAAAACATGGAAACCAACCAAAGAAATTTTACTAATCATCATAAATTTATGATACTTAAGTTTAAAAATTGTTTTAGAGAAGGAAAATGATGATCATAATGAACCATATTTTCCCTAGGGTTGCCGAGTTAGTTCCTCCACCAACTTGTCATCTTTTCAGGGTGGGGGAATGAAGAACAACATCCTCCCTCATAGCCAATCCGAAAGAACCATCTTTTTCATCATCATAAAGTCGGCCTCCCTACCCTAAAAACACCTACCAATTCTGTTCAAACCAAACCAAAATTAAATGGAAAACCAGTAGGAATCAGTGCAACTAATACCTTAAAATTATATCCCATAAATCTACATAATTTAACCAAAACTTCTTGCTCATCATCCCTACAAAAAAACAGTGGATTTTTACAGGCTATATGATCGTTTAAGGTTGTATTTGTAGTCACTTATTTAAAACTTATGACAAAAAATTCCTAAAAAATAACTTATCACTAAAGCTTCATTTAAAATAACCCACTAATTAAAAATTATTTAAAATAACACACTTATCACTTATGACTAACAGTTTGAACAAATATTTGATATTTGTTTTGTGTTGGAGTCTGCATCCCACATCAAACTACTGATCTAATGTGGTATTTACTGTTATATAAATAATCACATCAAGTCCTCCCTTAGAGAGGAACCTTGGGTATTGGGTTAACCCTCTTTATCATTTTCTACATGGTGTCTGAAGATATTTTCTATCCCAAGACCTCCATCCCATTTTTCCCCAGTCTAGGGTTTCTGGAAATTCCCCCGGTGGGGAAGTCAGCCCTTGGCCCCCCTATAGACACCATCCCGGTTGCCCCCTCCATCGTTCGGGTTCCCCCATTGCATCCTTCTCTGGACGGTAAAGACTACCAGCCTTACCAGTGCAGATTTATAGACGCTCTGTCATTCAGACACACATATTGGGATTTCCTAGCGCCTCGTTAGAATATCCCTTTTACTCCATCATCCATCACCTTACTGAGGGGGAGAAGCAACCATGTTTCTTTATCTTTTATTATGTTTTGTCTTGTTTTGTAATAAAGTTTGGTATGACCAACTTGAAGGCATGTGTTTTCATCGTCTGTTGATTTATTTGTTTTTCTTTATGTGTTTAAGCTAGGTACACCTAGCTTGAGGGGGAGTGTTAGAGTCGGTATCCCACATCGAACATATGGTCTGATGTGGTATTTAGTATTCATTATAAAACAACCTCAAGTCATCCTTTAGTGAAATAACCTTGTGGACTAGGTTCACCCTCATTATCATTTCTAAATGGTACTAGAGGGGGGTTAACCTAACCATATCCCTCTCACCCACTTTTTTTCTCTGAGTACAAACTGTGGATTTCCACCCATAAATTCAAAATCTATGAAAAATAATAGTCATAAATAGTACACAAAAATTTTGGAACTCTGATATAAATATATGATAATACATGAAATTTCTAAGATATCTATCATCCATATGTAGTTCAATTCAGCTAGATGAAATAATGAAATGGATGACATGTGATAAATTTGATACGATGTATAAATTGAAAAATCATTTATTCAGTATCATAAAGGATAAATCAGAAGAAAACATTTCATACAAACTACATATGTATAGGAGAACACACACACACACACACATATGTAGTTGAATACAAATATATGTATAGAATAATTCATATATATGTATACCAAAATACATATATATAGATAAGGATACATATATGTATATCAAAATACATATATGCACATCCGAATACATATACATGTATAGTAGTGAATACATCTATCAATACTATAGATAAAGATTTTAAAAGAACTAGAAAAGGACTGTTAATCTCAGTGAAGATAGGGGGTACCTTTAACAGCGCTAATAAAGCACTGATAATGGGTGTCCTTTATCCTTGCTAAAAAATCACTTATAAAGGCCCTCATTTAATCAAGCTATTTTAGTGCGGATAAAAGAAATTTTTAACAGTGGTATTTATAGCACTGATAAAAGACCACTATATTAGCGCTTTAATTAGCACTAATAAGTGGTGCCTTTATCAGCGCACAAAATATCGCTGATAAAGGGTGCCTTTATCACCGATCGATGTATTGTTGATAAACAAGGATTTTATCAGTGCTAAAAAATAGCACCGATAAAGGCCTAGCTATTTGTGATGTGCTATTTATATAACAGCACACCCAATAGGAGAACTTTCACAACACACACACACCATCTACACAAAACAACACTTGAACATTGCACACAAGAATAAATCAGTGCACACAAAAACAAAGCATCACAAACAAGGGTTTGGAAAACAACGTTATATACATTTAAACCAATTTTTATATAATTAAATTTACAATTATCTAAAAAATAGTTAGAAACATTAATGTTTCATCCTTTGACATCCATTATCCACTCAAGAAAATGTATACCCATGGTATTAGTTGTTGAACAAATCATCTCAACTCATGAAAAAGGTTCCACCTATATAAGAAACGAAATATTATGTTATTAATAGTATAAAGAAATAAATTAACCATTAATATGATAGAATATATTAATAAAATTTCAATTTTTTTAAAAAAAAATACACATTTGGAGTTATACAGGTCACACCGTGAATTGTATTAAGGTTGGGTTGATTCTTACACGTCACAAATGAGTTATGGATCATTTTCCTAAAATATCAAAACAATCCTAATGGGTTTGATTGGTTTTGATAATGTCCCTTGTTTTTTTACTAAAACTAATATCATATATAAATGACATACATAGATTTATACTAGTAAAATAATTCATTGGACTGAGGTGTGGTTGACTCCTACACGTCACAAATGACCCATGGATCGTTTTTCTAAATTATGAAAACAATCTGAATGTAAAGTCCCGTAAATTCCAAGGAATTTTTTTTCTTAATTTTCTTTGGAATTTTACAAGACCGCAGTTTCTGACGACACCTAATTCCGAGGCCCGGTGTGCCCGAAATCATTTTCCGAAGTTTGGCTCGGGTACGTTCAGTGAATGGACGAGCGGGTTTTTCTAACTTTTGAACCGGTGCTTGGAATCGAATTCTGAGGGCACCGATGGAATCGCAGCGCCGGTAATTGCTTATAAAAGCCTATTCCGGAGTTGTGTTTACTCGGGTGTGGTTTTTAATTTTTGGGCTTAAAGTTAAGAAATAAAATAAATTGTACGACAAACTTTATTTTATTTCACTTAAGCCGCTTGGAAGCCACTTGAAGCCACTTAAAGCAGCTTAAACTAAGTCGATGTGGATAGGGTGCTATCCAGAAATATCCTACCCTCTTTGTAGGATATTTGTGAGGTGGGGTCCGCACGAGCCCCACCGTTTCTTTTCCGCTAATTAACGCACCCGCAAAAACCCGTCATTATGAAAGTCAACTGACGCATTTTATTAATTTCTTAATGCACCAATTAATTGGGCGATTTTCTTTGTTGAATTAATTGGGTGGTTTATTTCGTTGAATTAATTCTACGAATTAATGGGTCGTTACTTATCTCTTTTTCGTTTCTTAACCGGTTTGAAATCCGTTGGCGTAGTAACAAAATAAGACCAACGCCACATCTTGAGGATTACACGTAGGGAGGCTTTTGACAGAACTCTTGTGCCTTCACCCTTCTTCGTGAAGAACGCGAAGAACGCGAAGAACGCGAAGAACACGAAGAACGCGAAGAACGCGAAGAACGCGAAGAACGCCGGCCTCCGACGAAGAACGCCGAACCGCGGAAATCAACGACGGGACGCCGTGTGCCGCGACGCCGACGTTTCCTCTTCCGCGACGTTCTTCTGCGATGTTCCTTCGTCCACAACGAAATCTTCGATCTTCTGTTTGAGGTAAGAGATTTCAGGTTTCTTTTTTTTAAACTCCTTTGTGGTTTTTAACAACGCACAGATTTAATTATTAAAATTAAATCTGTTGTTCTTGAACCTCGGAGTTCGTCGACGCGCACCGTATTCCGCGATGACGCGAAGCTCTTCCGCGACGACGCGACACCCTTCCGTGACGACGCGACACCTTCCGTGACGCGACGATCGCCTCCTTCCGCGGCGATCAAATCCGCAAAGAACCCGCGTGCGATGACTTGACGAGGTAGGGGTTGTTGTGAATAATTCTTTTATATTCTCGTGAACGTTTCTTTAAAAATTAAAGAACCGGATTCATATGAACAATTTTAATTTATTAAATTTTTTTTTTCATGTGTTGCATAATTCTCCCTTTGTTATTATTCTAACGCGGACGGTGCGGGCCAAACGAACACGGCCCGAAAACCCTCCACCGTTCATCGTGGTTGTGCGGATTTGGCGGGGGATGAAAAAACGTGACGCAAGGGCATTTTGATGATCCCGCAGTGAAGAACGAAACCCGGGAGGGGCAACGACGCAGACGAGAAAGAAAACGGACCACCAGAGAAACTCCGGTGGCCCGTGGAAGCCGCGGCGGTGGCGGCCAGCGGACCCGCGGCCGCGTGGGTCCGGCTCGCCCGCACGGGACGCGGCGACATGCCGCGTCCGCTGAATCAGCGCGGCCCCACGCGGGGCCGCGACACCTCCAACCCGCGGGGGCAGCGCCCCGCGGCACCCGAGCTGCGCGGCCGCTCCGCCGAGCCGAGCCAGGCCAGTCTGACCGGTCGGGCCGCGCCCAGGCCGGACAGGACCGGGTCCGGCCGGGTGGGACCGGGTCGGGTCGACCCGGTTCGGCCGGCCCAGGGGGGGTCGGGCCGGGTCGGCCCGGGCTCGGACCCCCCGTCTTCGGACCGTTTTCGGTCTTTTGCCCGTAACTTGAGCTACGGGCCTCTGAACGACGCCCCGTCAGTGGAAACACGATCCTTGGATCGAGACGGTCGTTTTGGTATATCACACTCAAGGTTTCGGATTACTTTGGGTTCGGCCGGGTTGGTTCGTACACGAAACCAACCGGGCCCTCGGAGCGAAAACACTCATATCTTGAGCTACGGACGTCTGATTGACGTGCCTTCAACTTTGATGGATTCTTCTAAGGGAGACGGATCTTTTGGCTTACTCCGCTCGAGGTTTGGACGCAGTTGGAGTACGGTCGGGTTGGCTTTAACTTAAAAACCAACCGGGCTCCCGGGACGAAAAATCCAATAACTTCCAGACCATGCGTCCGATTGACGCGCCGTCTGTTGCATTGCATTCCTGTTGACGATACGGAACTTTTGGCATCCTCCGCCCGAGTTTTGGATGCAGTTGGGTTATAGCCGGGTTGGATTGTGCCCGAAATCCAACCGGGCCCCTGGAACGGAGAAAGATGATATCTTTCAGACCAGACGTCCGTTTGACGAACCGTCAGCAGCGTTGGTGATCACGTTGAGAAACGGTCCCTATGAGTATACCCTATGAGTGTTCGGGGTATATTTGAGTTACGACCGGGTTGGTTCACACACAAAACCAACCGGGCCCCTGGGACGAAAAGGCTAGTAACTCACAGACCGGGCGTCCGATTGACGCGCCGTCTATTGCGTTGAGACCCCTATGATGAGGCGGTCCTTTGCGATACTTCTTCGTGGGACTTTGAGATAATTGGATTATCGACCTATAGCTCGTGGAGTGGACCCTCCCAGAGACGAGCGAGCGGAGTACGGAGACCGTGTAGACGACTGAGACCTGACGACTGCTTGACCAACTCGACTTGGAGTGAGTCGACTAGCCCAGTGGACGGAGCGCCCGGTATTTGGCGGCAGACCCACGGCGGACGGAGCACCTGGTAGTTGGCAGCAGACCCTCGGTACTCGACCGGAGGAGTACCTCTGTAGGATATTAGGTAGAGCGCCCGGTATTTGGTGATAGACCCTCAGCGGACGGAGCACCCGGTAGTTGGCCGCAGACCCGCGGTACTCGACAGGAGGAGTACTTCAGCAGTCTTAGGTTAGTGAGCAGTACCTCAGAGTCGTGACAGGACCACTGTACACTCCAGAGACGGAGCTCTTCAGCAATTACAGTTTCGTTAATGAAAATCATGGTTTGAGATGAATCTTTTGACCTTTGTGTTTACCTCATGATTGAGATGGGTCACTTGATAACTTAGGTATATGTATGGGCATATACCTGGGTAGTGGTTATCCGTTGATTTCACAATCCTTGTGTTTCCTCATGATTGAGATGGGTTACTTGATAACTTAGGTATATGTATGGGCATATACCTAGGTAGAGGTTATCTGTTGAGATCTTATTTGTGGTTATCCTTGTTGGTTTAGTGAGACCTTGAGGGTCTCGGGGTCCCTATTGAGTATCGTTATACTCACCCCTGCACGGGATATGCCCGCACCTCATTGTGTTGGTTGCAGACGACGGGCAGTGCTGACGGAGGCTGAGTGTTCGAGGACTGGACGGTACCTGGAGGTGGACTACACGACGAGTCAGTACCCGGAGGTGGACTACACGACGAGTCAGTACCCGGAGGTGGACTACATGACGAGACGACACACAGAGGAGGTTGACGGGCGAGAGCGTAGAGGAGGCTATCTGTACCTACCCTTCAGGTAGGATCTGAGGAGGACGACCCAGGAGCCGCTTCCGTCCTTCCAGCTGTTATCTTTTCTGTTGTACTTGTTCAGTTGTAGTTGTACTTTCTTTTGGGTTTGTATTCTGGCCCATTTACTTTTCAACACTTCTCTTGTACTTAGTGTTTACTTTTTTCTGCTTGCTTACTCTATGGTGCTTGTTTTATTTTATAAAGGCAATGCCTTCCCAGTTATCGGGATTTACGCCTTTGGTGCTAGTCGCCAGCCCCTGTCTTGTGGAAGGCGGGCTTGGGGTAGTCACGACACGGGCCCCGAGGACGGGTCGTGACAAATTGGTATCATAGGAGTTCGGTTCTACCGCAGAACTTATAACTCTGATGTTTCTTTCTGTGAAGCAATAGTGTTAAGAGTACCGAGTGTGGTTTCCAGTTCAGGGAGTCCAGTGTTGGTGCGGGCGGCCGACGTATCCATACACCAGGACCCTGACAACTGATTTCTGACTTTGTGCACGAAAACACTGATTGCGTGTGTGTTTTCCATAAGTTTTTAAATGTCAGCTCAGACCAGGTCAGCTCACCAGGGATAATCTTTGACCGTGTCATGTTGTTTCTTTCAGGATTCCTCCCCGTGGACGACAAGCTAGAGCCCCGAGAGTGGTACGTACTGACAGCCCGCCGAGCGACGAGGCCTCAGTACAGGCCCCTATCCCAGTTGAGGCACCAGCGGAGGCACCATCGGTACTACTACCCATTGGGCCACCGATGCCACCAGCTCCAGCAGTAGAGGGTGCACGTCGCTTGATCGCACTGCATGAGTTCCAGCGCCAGAGGCCACCCAGGTTCCAGGGAGGGACGGACCCGCAGGCGGCTGAGGATTGGCTGGAGGCTATGGTGAGAGTCTTCAGGCTAGTGGGGATGCCGACAGATTTCATGGTGATCCTTGCTGCCATCCTTCTTCAGGCAGCAACAGGCAGATGGTGGAGCCTGATGCTTCCGATGCATGACGAGGCGACACTTCTATGGGCAGACTTCGAGAGCCTGTTCGGGGCAGAGTTTTTACCAGCCACCCTTCGAGCGGTGCGTATACAGGAGCTACTTCAGCTGCGGCAGGGCATCATGTCAGTGGCGCAGTACTCAGCGAGATTCACAAACCTCTCACGCTACTCCACATATATGGTACGAGACCCGTTTTTTAGGGCCCGAACCTTCGAGCAGGGGCTCAGGCGAGAGATTAGAGCTTCTCTTGTTTCTCACAGAATTCCGACGCAGACAGGGGTGTTAGAGAGAGCCCTCTTAGTGGAGAGTTTCCTTGCTGAGCAGTCTTCAGCAGCAGGACCCACCACTAACCGGCTTGCTACAGAGTCTTCTACAGCAGGCAGTAGACAGATGAAGCAGAGGTCCAAGAGGACCAGACCTACCGATGGCCGACTGCACGACTTAGGTTCAGTTGTGTGGGGAAACCGGGGTGGAGTCAGAGTTAGACGTGCCGAGAGTGGACAGTGTTACTCCTGCAGCGGAATTGGTCACATGGCACGTGACTGTACGACCCGCCATGCAGATGACCAGCAGTTAAATGAAGAACCTCTGAGGCAGAGGAAGAGGTTCGATCAGGGCGGACCGCAAGGAGCATGCGACCATGGTAGAGGAGATGGTCGTGCAGCTGGAGGTGGACGACGCTTCGGGATTTTGCCACCACCACCACTAGGAGGCCCACCCCGACCGCAGGGGACAGGAGGACATGGGAGAGCTCAGCTTCAGGCAGCTGAGGCCTATGGTCATGGAGCTCCGGAAGCAGATGGACAGGAGCGGGACTAGCTTCCGACCTGGAGGCTATTAATCCTGTTGATTCTAGTTTTGTTGATGTTTGTCTGTAGTTGCTTTGTGTCTTTGTACTATGAGCTGCAATAATGAAAAGACACTTATCTTGTAAAGTTTGCTTTCCTGTCCTTTTTGTTTGATTGATACTGAGTGGTCCCGGTTAAGACTGTTGACTTGACCCTCACTTTCGAGTTTTCTACTGAAGAAGACCTAGTGACTACACACTGATGCCGACAGTGTGACTCGACCCTTGGAGGCGAGAGTGACAGTTGGATCTCTTGGTAGTTACGTCGAGTCCTTACGACGTCATCCGTGGAATGAATGCATCATTCATGTCAGGATTGACTGTATTAGGCAACGAATGTGGTTCATCCAGGGGATGAGACCGGATTTCTCTTATCGGCAAAGAAGAAATCATAGCAGCTCTTGTGAGACTAGAGAAGGCCCAGGTCATCCAAGAGCGGATGAGGACGGCACATGGCCGACAGAAGCCTTATGCTGACAGGACTTGGAGGCCTCTAGAGTTCGAGGATGACCATCACGTCCTTATACGAGTCTCACCTCGACAAGGTTTACGGAGATGTGGCCAGGGAGGCAAGTTATCTCCGAGGTTCAACGGACCTTTCTAGGTCCTCAGCTGGGTAGGCGAGGTGGTTTACCGCTTGACCCATCCACTTCAGCTGCACTAGGTGCACGACGTTTTCCACGTATCCCAACAGAGGAGATACGTTCTCGACCCTCCGCATATCATCGACCATGAGGAGCTGGACGGTGGCGATGAGGTGACTTCTACGAAGGTTCCTGTGGGGATCAAGGATCGACAGGAGAGGATCCTAGGAGGACGTTCGATTCCTCTTGTGCACTTTCTTTGGAAGCACGGGAACCTCCAGGGGAGCAGATGAGAGCGGAAGGCTCAGATGCGTGCTCAGTACCGCCTTTGTATCCCTAAGTTTGTGGTGAAGCTTTATGGGGACATAAAGCCCTATGGTGGGAGTAATGTAAAGACCCGTAAATTCCAAGGAAATTTTTTTCTTAATTTTCTTTGGAATTTTACAAGACCACAGTTTTTGATGGCACCTGATTCCGAGGCCCGGTGTGCCCTGAATCATTTTCCGAAGTTTGGCTCGGGTACGTTCAGTGAACGGACGAGCGGGTTTTTCTAACTTTTGAACCGGTGCTCGGAATCGAATTCTGAGGGCACCGATGGAATCGCATCGCCGGTAATTTCTTAGAAATGCCTCTTCCGGAGTTGCATTTGCTCGGGTGTGGTTTTTAATTTTTGGGCTTAAAGTTAAGAAATAAAATAAATTGTATGACAAACTTTATTTTATTTCACTTAAGCCGCTTGGAAGCCACATGAAGCCACTTAAAGCAGCTTAAACTGAGTCGATGCAGATAGGGTGCTATCCAGAAATATCCTACCCTCTTGGTATGATATTTGTGAGGTGGGGCCCGCACGAGCCCCACCGTTTCTTTTCCGCTAAGTAACGCACCTGCGAAAACCCGTCATTATGAAAGTCAACTGACGCGTTTTCTTAATTTCTTAATGCACCAATTAATTGGGCGGTTTTCTCCATTGAATTAATTGGGCGGTTTATTTCGTTGAATTAATTCTACGAATTAATGGGTCGTTACTTATCTCTTTTTCGTTTCTTAACCGGTTTGAAATCCGTTGGCGTAGTAATAAAATAATACCAACGCCACATCTTGATGATTACACGTAGGGAGGCTTTTGACAGAACTCTTGTGCCTTCACCCTTCTTTGCGAAGAACGCGAAGAACGCGAAGAACGCCGGCCTCCGACGAAGAACGCCGAACCGCGGAAATCGACGACGCGACGTCGTGTACCGCGACGCCGACGTTTCCTCTTCCGCGACGTTCTTCTACGACGTTCCTTCGTCCGCAACGAAATCTTCGATCTTCTGTTTGAGGTAGGAGATTTCGGGTTTCTTTTTTTTAAACTCCTTTGTGGTTTTTAACAACGCACACATTTAATTATTAAAATTAAATCTGTTGTTCTTGAACCTCAGAGTTCGTCGATGCGCACTGTATTCCGTGATGACGCGATGCCCTTCCGTGACGACGCGACGCCCTTCCGCGACGACACGATGCCTTCCGCGACATGACGATCACCTCCTTCCGCGGCGATCAAATCCGCGAAGAACCCGCGTGCGATGAATTGACGAGGTAGGGGTTGTTTTGAATAATTATTTTATATTCCCGTGAACGTTTCTTTAAAAATTAATGAACCGGATTCATATGAACAATTTTAATTTATTAAAATTGTTGTTTCATGTGTTGAATAATTCTCGCATTGTTATTATTCTAACGCGGAGGGTGCGGGCCAAACGAACACGGCCCGACAACCCTCCTCCGTTCTTCATGGTTGTGCGGATTTGGCGGGCGATGACAAAACGTGACGCAAGGGCATTTTGATGATCCCGCAGTGAATAACGGAACCCGGGAGGGGCAACGACGCATACAGGAAGGAAAACGGACCACCGGAGCAACTCCGGTGGCCCGCGGAAGCTGCCGGCGGCGCCCCGGCACGCCGCCAGACAGGGCCGCCGCGGTCGCGTGGGTCCGGCTCACCCACACGGGACGCGGCAACATGCCACGTCCGCTGAATCAGCGCGGCCCCACGCGGGGCCGCGACACCTCCAACCCGCGGGGGCAGCGCCCCGCGGCACCCGAGCTGCTCGGCCGCTCGGTCGAGCCGAGCCAGGCCGGTCTGACCGGCCGGGCTGCGCCCAGGCCGGACCGGACCGGGTCCGGCCGGGTTGGACCGGGTCGGGTCGACCGATTTCGGCCGACCCAGGGGGGGGGGGGGGGGGGGGAGGTCGGGCCGGGCCGGCCCGGGCTCGGACCCCCGTCTTCATACCATTTTCGGTCTTTTTCCCGTAACTTGAGCTACGGGCCTCCAAACGATGCACCGTCAGCAGAAACACGATCCTTGGATCGAGACGGTCGTTTCGGTATATCGCACTCAAGGTTTCAGATTACTTTGGGTTCGGCCGGGTTGGTTCGTACACGAAACCAACCGGGCCCTCGGAGCGGAAACACTCATATCTAGAGCTACAAACGTCCGATTGACGTGCCGTAAAATTTGATGGATTCCTCTAAGGGAGACAGATCTTTTGGCTTACTCCGCTCGAGGTTTGGACGCATTTGGAGTACGGTCGGGTTGGTTTTAATTTAAAAACCAACTGGGCCCCCGGGACAAAAAAGCCAATAACTTCCAGACCGGGCGTCCGATTGACACGCCGTCTGTTGCATTGCATTCCTGTTGATGATATGGAACTTTTGGCATCCTCCTCCCGAGTTTTGGATGCAGTTGGGTTATAGCCGGGTTGGATTGTTCCCGAAATCCAACCGGGCCCCTAGAACGGAGAAGATGATATCTTTCAGACCAGACGTCCGTTTGACGAACCGTCAGCGGCGTTGGTGATCACGTTGAGAAACGGTCCCTATGAGTATACCCTATGAGTGTTCGGGGTATAGTTGAGTTACTACCGGGTTGGTTCGCACACAAAACCAACCGGGCCCATGGGACGAAAAGGCTAGTAACTCACAGACCGGGCGTCCGATTGACACGCCGTATGTTGCGTTGAGACCCCTATGACAAGACGGTCCTTTGAGATACTTCTTTGTGGGACTTTGAGATACTTGGAGTATCGACCTGTAGCTCGTGGAGCGGACCCTCCCAGAGACGAGCGAGCGGAGTACGGAGACTGTGTAGATGACTGAGACCTGATGACTGCTTGACCGACTCGACTTGGAGTGAGTCGACTAGCCCAGTGGACGGAGCGCCCAGTATTTGGCGGTAGACCCACGACGGACGGAATGCCTGGTAGTTAGCAGCAGACCCGCGGTACTCGACCGGAGGAGTACCTCTGTAGGCTATTAGGGAGAGCGCCCGGTATTTGGCGACATACCCTCAGTGGACGGAGCGCCCGATAGTTGGCCGCAGACCCGCGGTACTCGACAGGAGGAGTACTTCAGTAGTCTTTGGTTAGTGAACATTATCTCGGAGTCGTGACAGGACCACTATACACTCCAGAGACGGAGCTCTTCAGCAGTTACAGTTTCGTTAATTAAAATCCTGGTTTGAGCTGAATCTTTTGACCATTGTGTTTACCTCATGATTGAGATGGGTCACTTGATAACTTAGGTATATGTATGGGCATATACCTGGGTAGTGGTTATCCGTTGATTTCACAATCCTTGTGTTTCCTCATGATTGAGATGGGTTACTTGATAACTTAGGTATATGTATGGGCATATACCTAAGTAGAGGTTATCTGTTGAGATCTTCTTTGTGGTTATCCTTGTTGGTTTAGTGAGACCTTGTGGGTCTCGGGGTCCCTACTAAGTATCGTTATACTCACCCCTGCACAGGCTATGCCCGCACCTCGTTGTGTTGGTTGCAGACGACGGGCAATGCTGATGGAGGCCGAGTGTTTGAGGACTGGATGGTACCCGGAGGTGGACTACACGATGAGTTAGTACCCGGAGGTGGACTACACGACGAGTCAGTACCCAGAGGTGGACTACACGACGAGACGACACACAGAGGAGGTTGACGGGCGAGAGCCTGGAGGAGGATATCTGTACCTACCCTTCAGGTAGGATCCGAGGAGGACGACCCAGGAGCCGCTTCCATCCTTCCAGCTATTATCTTTTCTGTTGTACTTGTTCAGTTGTAGTTGTACTTTCTTTTGGGTTTGTATTCTGGACCATTTACTTTTCAGCACTTCTCTTGTACTTAGTGTTTACTTTTTTCTGCTTGCTTACTCTGTGGTTCTTGTTTTTTTTATAAAGGAAATGCCTTCCCAGTTATCAGGATTTACGCCTTTGGTGGTAGTCGCCAGCCCCTGGCCTATGGAAGGCGGGCTTGGGGTAGTCACAGCACGGGCCCCGAGGACGGGTCATGACACTGAATGGGTTTGCTCAATTTTCATTATGACATTTCTGTTTTTTTACTAGAATATCATTTCAAACCAAAAACACCCATTTTGAGTCATACCAATCACATTGTGCATATATTTGAGGTGAGACAACATCATACAAGTCACAAAGGATATACTAATCACTATCGTAAATCATAATGGAAATTGGAGGGTGTTTTCTTGGTTTTTAGTGAGTGAAACATTATCCACTAAAATGTCAATTTTGAACCAATAACAGACATTTTTAGTCATATTGGTCGCAACATGCGTCAGTTTGAGGTGAGTCTTATTCCCATAGATCAAAAATGACACATGGATCATTTTCTAAAAGTATCAAAACAATCCAAATGTGTTCTATTAGTTTTCAGTAAGTCACTTATAAGTTTTACTTAAATTAATGTCAATTTTATATAAAAACAAATTTAGATTTATACCAGTCACATCGTTCATTGGATTGAGGTGTGGTTGATTCTTACACATAAGAAATGAATAATGGATCATTGTTCTACAGTATCAAAATAATCCAAATATGTTTACTTGATTTTAGTATGTCAGTTGTGTTTTTTTACTAAAATATCATTTCAAACTGGAAACATGATTTTTGATTCATAAAAGTCACATCATGCATCAATTTTATGTGAGAATAAATCATTCTAAGAACCTAGATCTTCTTTTTCAGGTATATTTTCCTTTTCTGGTAATTTTTGAGAAAAATAAGAATTTTTGGAAATTTTCGAAGTACACCCCATGTACTTTATGAGTACACGTTATGTATTGGGTCGCCGTAGGAGGCTTTGTACTGGCTGTGTGATGGCTACACACACATCCATGTGGGCATGACTTGGAGTCCGCATAATGCAAAGTAAGGAAAAGGAAAGTACACACAGTGTACTTCAAAATTACACGCCCTGTATTATTATTTTTTCATTAAACATACCGGGGTCACATCTAATTTCCAAAATGATCTTCTCCTAGGTTTCGTTCATCCGAGACCTCCAATGTGGCCGCGATCTTCCTTTGAGCCCCTAATCGAGCAGACGAACTCCGATTTGACCGTCATCGATTGCGTTGGGATCACCTCGGTAAGCTCTCTCTTCTGCTTGAGCTTCATTTCCCAATTCCTCCTCCTTCTCAAGTTATCCTATGTTAAACGTTTTAGACATTTTTGTAGATATTCTACATTCTAAGATGATTCAAGCCCTATGGTTCATTTATATCGATCTCCCAACACCGAGGTAGGTGGTTTGTTCCTTTCTGTATAAAGTCATTGAGTTTTATGTGAAAAATCTTCAATACCCATGAATGGGGTATTGTGCGTTTACCATTTTAGCCCTATTGTTTTCCTAATATGCATGTATGATTGATTTGATGATAATTGAATGTAAATAGGGTTAATTTATATGCTTTTTAAATTATTTCCCATGCATGATTGCATGTTTTTCCCGTAGGGTCTAGTTTGCCTATTAGGCTACTGTTTACTTTCCGATGCCTAGTTGTAGGATGGTGTGATTGTTATGATATGGTGTTATTATATAGACTTCTTGCCAAGTATTTCTTGAGTTTTACTTTGGCCGATATGTTTCGTTGTACATGCTTGACATACACAGGGCCATGAGAACCTCGTGTATAGACCATTGGGAGAATGGACGTAAGGGATTCTCCAGAGTGTCTTTATAACTTACAATGTGAGACCACATGGGGAATTGACATTGAGTGATTCCTCAGAGTGTCTGTAGTTCCTCGACGTAGGCCACAAGAGGAATGAGATGTTGAGTACTTCCCCAGAGCACCTTTAGTATCGATACGAGAATATAGGGGGAATTTATGGTGAGTTCTTTCTTAGAGAGTCTATGCTTAAGCAGAACCAGAGGGGTCAGACTGAGTGTACTTCCCAGAGGGTTGCTAGTGTTTCTAGGTAGGACCAGAGGGGATAGGTTGTGAGTACTTCCTAGAGGGTTACCTATTGTGTTTCTTGCTTGCTTGATTCTAGATAGGACTAGAGGGGATAGGCTGTGAGTACTTTCCAGAGGGTTACCTGTTGTGTTTTCTTTCTTAGTTGATATGTGGTATTTTAATGCTTTAAAACTATAGATTGTGTGCTACTGAGTAATTCCTTGTTTACTGCAATCTTTTTACTTATTGCCTGCCATATATATTCACTGACTGTTAGGCACAGATCTCGTGGTGGTTGCCTACTAAGATTTAGTCTCGCAACCTTTTTGGGCTATTCTTTTGGGCCCAAACAGATTATGTTGTTGCAGGTATAGATACGGGCAAGCACCCTTCTACTTTAGGGGATTGATTTTCTGTGGAGATGGGGAGCATGGGACAAAGCTATGGCTTGCGATGCTGAGAAGTTGTTTACTTGCTTCTTTTTGTACTTGGGTTTAGTACTGTTGTATTCCAACATTATGATTTGTTTGGATGATTTCCTAGACATATGTATCATGCGTCATTAATATATACATGTGTACTCCAGTTTATTATTTTCTAGTCTTCTGCCGTTTACTTTTTTATGGATTATTATTGCTTCTTCTTTTTATATTTCTTTCGTCCATTATGTTACTCTGCCAATAAGGGTATAGTTTCCCCACTATCACACCCAAGTACCTCACTGCTATTCGGAAGCCTCTGGAATTCAGGAAATGCGCTTGAGGTTATGTGACCAACCGAGTATGAGGAGACTATGGGTGGCTTCCAGAATCGGGATGTTACAAAGTGGTATCAGAGGAGTTTCTTTTCTTTGACTTACTATTTGGAGACTATAGTTAGGGATAGGACAAAATATGTACTTGGTAATAAGTTGTTCCCAGGAGTAGCTAATACGTGTATAGGGAAAATCCAATTTACCTCGTATTGCAATTTTTCTGGTTTTGAAATTATTAAAGTTGATTTGATTTCACCTTGAGTGATTCACATGTTTTGTGTTGTTATTGTTGATGTTATTGAGGTTCTATTTCTATTGAAACTCGATGAGATGAGGGTATTCCATCTCAGCATCATATAGGCACTTTCTAGAAATCACATGTCAAACATACTTTCCATGTCATTTAGGGTTCATTAGTGATTGCATGTTGTTGTGATAGGTGTTGTGATAGATATGCATGTTGTTGTGATAGTTGTAATGATAAAAATACCTGCTGTTTGATAGGGTATTGTTTGGATAATGTTTAGTTTGAATAAATGCCAAACTTCGGTTCTTGAGGTGTTATGGGCCCTCATGGACCAGAATTTGTTGGACCATTCCCGGTTTTTATTGTTATAACATTTATAAGATGCCAAGATTTGATTTGCGGGGTGTATGGGCCCCCACAGATCAGAATTTGGCACTTTGGTGTTCGTTCCAGTGTTTTTTTGGTCTTTAGAGTAGTTTCTAAGGCTTACTGTCTGGAAAAACCCAGAATACACACCGTGTAGCTTTGACTACATTCCATGAGTTCTTATGTTCAGGAAGAAACTGTTTTTCTTAAGTACACGCCATGTACCTTATATACACACCATGTAGTCTCTAACCATGTAGTAGTCCGTGTGGGCAGAGACAAAGGATAAGGAAGTTATTGTGGGAACACACTGTGTACTGGTCGTACATGCCGTGTATGGTTGACCCTGTGTCTTCCTGTGTAAATAACAACATGGGTCGATGCTATCTTTTCTAGTACATGCCGTGTCTGTAAGGATCACACCATGTAGTGTCAGACGAGAATCCAGCCTTGTAACTAACAACACAGGTCAATGTTATCTTTTCTAGTACACATCATGTCTGTATGAAACATGTCGTGTAGTGTCAGCCGAGAATCTAGTCGTGTCACTAACAACACAGGCAGTTGAAACTGAAGCGGTACATGCCATGTCCACCTTGAAAATGCTGTATAGGGTGAGCCGTGTATTCGACTGTGTCATGAACAACATGGGTCAGTGAAGCATGTCTAGTACATGTCGTGTCTGGAACAAACACGCCCTGTAATGTTGTTCTAAGGAGAACCGTGTGGTATAGCCATGTAGAAGGACTTGGGCAGGGTAAGATAATTCAAGTACACTCCATTTTTAAGAACAACACGGTGTGTGTTTGGGGTGTTACGTGACCAGTTCTGGAATAAGTACACGCCCATGTGAAAGGATTAAAGGAACACACCATGTAGTAATTATACACGCCGTGTAGTATTATTTTGTAAAACTTGAATTCTTTCGTTCTCATATTCCCTTCTTACGATTCCTGTTTTTAGTCCTTTATAATCTTGATCTAAGTTGTGAGTTTGACAGTGCATGATCATGCCACCAAGACATCCTTTGGTTGTACGCTGGTTGCTGGGTAGTGATCGGACACCAGACATGGATGATCATGGACTACCTGTAGATCCTCTCATTGTGCCAGTCTTGGCACCAACCGCTGTACCTATTGTAGGTGTTGATGCATAGTTTAGGGAAGACTTTATGAGGATGATGTAGACCTTTCAGGGAGCACTGACTCCTTCCCCATCGATGGCAGATTTGACAAGGATATTTCAACAGCAACATCCTCCCACTTTCTCAGGAGAGGGAGGACACCAGGATGCAAAGTCATGGCTAGAAGCCACACTAATAATCTTTGAGAATCTGGAGATGCCTTTAGAGAGGCGGGTCAAGCTTGATACTTATATGCTTCGGTATTCCACCAAGAGGTGGTGGGATGTGATCTCACAGACGGGACACCAACAAGTCATGACTTGGGAGGAGTTCTATTGTATCTTCTATGACTACCTTAATCCAGAGACCTTGTGGGACAATCAAGCCTGAGATTTTATGAGTCTTGAGTAGGGTACTCTTTCAGTTATGGAGTATTCTTCTCACTTAACCGAGCTATAGCATTTCACGCCTATTTTAGGAGGTGATCAGTTATTCCTGGCAAGGAAGTTCAAGGATGGTCTGAGACACAACAACCAATCCTAGGTGAAAATCTTCCAGTTGGCCTCTATCACTTCTATCGTCAACCAATCACTGATTACTGAGTACAATCTGAAGGATTTTGGAGTTTTTATATAGGGCGACTCGACATCTGGAGTTAGAATCCCTCCTACTGATAGCAGGAAGCACCATAGGGAGTCTTCACGTGATGATCCGAGGAGGTGAGGCACTTCTTCTGGTAGCCATGTTCTATGCTAACAGTGCAGGAAGAGCAGGAATACGAGGCCACATTGACTGAGAGACCTAGTAGAGCACCGATCTTGCAGAAATATAGGTCATCTTTAGCGATTCTCTCAGATCTTCTCACCAGCAGCTGGTGACAGGGGTTATTTTATGACTCCCCATTTTGGGGAAGCACCATGAGTTTATCACCAGTCTAGAAACTATTCTCCTTCTAGCTATTCAGGACAAGGTGGAGGTCATGGCTATGGTAGCCAGTCGCCCGGTTTTCAGTGACATCAGGGTGGATCAGCTTAGAGTGGTCAGGCAGGGTCACAGGGTCGTGGTACAGGTCAGAATTTAGTAGTGGAGTAGACCCATCAGGAGCAGGATACTGGACCTTCTGCAGATTGAGGTACGATCTTAGTTTCCTCAGTTTTAGCTTATGTTCTTTTCGATACAGGGGATTCCCATAGCTTTATATCTGTTTCTGTTGTGAAGAGCCTTGGTCTCTGCATCTTTTCTTCTTCTAAGACCGTGAAACTAGACACTCTATTGGGGACTAGAAAAATGAGTGTATGTCAGTGCAAGGAGTTCTCTCTAGAGGTTGGTGGGTGTCAATTTTTATAGGACCTCTATGTCCTAGAGATGATGAGCTATGATTTCATTCTCGAAATGGGATGGTTAGTTCCCTCCAAGAAGTCATCAGTTTCTATCATAGTAGGGTGAGTTTCACATCACTAGAGGGTGGAACTTTTCTTTATAAGGGTCAGTGGGATGTCCAGGTGAGCAGAGGAGGACCCGAGCAACATGGGTTAGGAGGAGTTGCAGACCTTATTTCTAGTCTATATCTAGATGAACAGGGGACTTCATAGTTAGTATTTCCTCCAGTGGTGGATCGTTTTAGAGATGTGTTTCTAAAAGAATTTTCAGGTTTTCCTATGGATCGTGAGGTAGAATTTTCTATTGATCTCATTCTAAGAGCGGCACCAGTGTCCATTCCTCCTTATAGGATGTCTACACCAGAGTTACCAGATCTCAAGAAGTAGTTGGAGGAGTTATAGGAAAAGGGATTCATCTGACCCAGTACTTCTCCTTGGGGTTTTCCTATCCTATTTTCGAAGAAGGTAGACGGTACCCTCAGGATTTTTGTGGATTATCGGAAGATGAATCAGTTGGTGGTCAAGAAACGATATCCCTTACCAAGGATTGATAATATTTTTGTTTAGCATTGAGGATCCCAGGTGTTCTCGAAGATTGAATTGAGATCTTGTTATCATCAGTTGTAAATTAGACCATCTGATATACCTCTCACAGCCTTACGAAGTAGGTATGGTCTATATGAATATGTGGTTATGCCGTTCGGTCTCATGAACACGCCTGTAGTTTTCATGGCACTGATGAACCAAGTGTTCCATCCATACTTGGTTTCATTCATCGTGGTCTTTGTGAATGTTATCTTGGTGTACTATCACACTCGACACAACCATGCTACACATCTTGAGATCGTTTTCAGTACACTGAGAGAGCATCAGTCTTATGATAAGCTCTCAAAATTCCACTTTTGGATGGATCATATTCACCTTTTGGGTCATGTTATCTTAGAGGCAGGAGTATCGATAGACCCAGAGAAAGTGAGAGATGTAGTTTCTTAGGAGAAGCAGAAGAACCTATTTGAGGTACGGAGTTTTCTAGGGCTGGATGGATACTACAGACGATTCATTCAAGACTTTTCATGCTTAGCAGCACAACTGACGGTTCTAACAAAGAAAGGTGTGAAGTTCTTATGGTCAGATTATTGTGCGTCAACCTTTTAGGATATGAAAGGGAGGTTGACTTCAACACCAATACTAGTTGTTCTAGAGCCAAGAAAGAGATATATTGTGTACTGTGATGCTTCAGGTATCAATCTGGGAGCTGTACTTATGCAGGGAGAAGGAGTCGTTGTGTAAAAGTCTTGGCAGTTGAGGCCACATGAGATGAATTTTACAACGCATGATATTGAGTTGGATGCGGTTGTTCATGACTTGCGCTGTTGGAGAAATTATCTTCTGAGGGAGAATTTTGTGGTTTTCACCAACCACAAGAGTCTCAAGTAAATCTTTACTCAGCATGATATGAATTTGAGACAGTGAAGGTGGGTTGAGTACCTTCAGTATTTTGACATTGAGCATGCCTATATACCTGGGAAAGGCAATGCAGTGGCTGATGCATTGAGCAGGAGGACTCATGTTCAGGCATTTCAGGAGGCCACCAGTGAGTGAAAGCTTATGGTTCTATTCTATGAGATGCATTTGGAGGTACACGACAGGAAGGGGAAGACATTTATTTCTTACGTATCTGTTACCTCTACTCTTCTTGATCGAGTGCGAATGAGGCAACTATCATATGAAGAAGGCCTAGTCCTACGAGAGAACATGTCAAGAGAGGACCCTATTCTGGGATGAACCATAGGTGAGGATGAGATCTTTCATTTCCAAGGGTGCGTATGGGTGCCAACAGACATACACAAGGAGCTGATGCAGGACTTTCATTCCTCAGTTTGGGAAGTTCATCCTATTTTCACCAAGATGTATCGTGATCTACACCATCAGTATTGGTGGCCAAGTATAAAGAGAGATGTTGCTGGTTTCATCATGAAGGGTTCCACCTATCAGTAGTTGAAGGAGGGGCATCAATTACCAGAAGGTATTTTACCATAGTTTCCCATTCCCGAGTGGAAGTGAAATGTTTTCGCGATGGATTTCTTGACAGGTTTACCAAGGTCACCTCGGGGGAATGATGTAGTTTGGGTTGTCACTGACAGACTCATGAAGGTTTCTCACTTTTAACCGATCTAGGAGACCTTCAGTGTTGATGAGTTTGGATTGTTGTACATCTATGATATTGTGTACTTACATGGGGTTCCACACTCCATTATTTCAGACAGATATGCACGTTTTATTTCTCGAGTCTGGCAGGGTTTGTAGAAATCATTGGGTATACAAGTACTTTTGAGTATAGCTTACCATACCCAGACAGATGGTCAGTCCAAGCGTACGATTCATGTGTTTGAGGACATTCTTCGTACATGCATCCTAGATTTTGGAGGTTCTTGGTAGAAGCATATACCTATTGTGGAGTGTGATAATAATAATAGTTTTCAAGTGACTATTCAGATGGCACCTTATGAGGCTTTGTACAGTATGCCATTCTGATCCCCTTTATGTTGGATGGTGGAAGGAGAGGCAGATATGCTGGGACCTCATCTTTTCCAGGAGACCACAAAGAAGATAGAGTAGATTTAGAGGAGGATGGCTACTGCACAGTCTCGACAGAAGTCTTATGCTAACCAGCGGAGTCAACCTCTAGAGTTCGAGGTTGGGGATCAGGTTTTCCTACGCGTCACACCGTGGTTGGGACATAAGAGGATTAGGAGATAGGGTAATCTTTCACCGAGGTACATCGGGCCGTTTGAGGTGTTAAAAAGAGTTGGGCCGGTTGCCTATCAGTTGCAGTTACCTCAGAGGTACCAGGCTATGCACGATGTCTTCCATGTTTCTCAGCTTTGACGTCACTTCTCAGACCCGTCTCAGGACTTCCAACCCAAGGAGGTTGAGTTGGAAATGGATGCATCTTTTGAGGAGCATCCTATCCAGATTGTTGATCGATGTATAGAGGTTCTCTGTGGCCAGTCTATTCCTCTAGTACAAGTGCTATGGAAGAACAGGCGAGTACAAGATGAGACTTGGGAGAGGGAGGATGATGTACGAGTATAGTGGCCAGAGCTATTCAGGGTTTCTTCTTCTACGCCGCCTTGAAAGAGAAATTCGGGGACAAATTTCATTAAGGGGTGAAGTTTTTAAGAACCCAGATCTTCTTTTTTAGGCATGTTTTCCATTTCTGGTCATTTTTTTGAAAAAGAGGAATTTCTAGAAATTTTCGAAGTACACGTCATGTACTTTATGAGTACAGGACATGGAATGGGTCACCGCAGGAGGTTGTGTGCAGGACATGTGATGGCCACACTCACGGCCATGTGTTGGTGACTTGGAGGCCGCCTAAAGCGGAGTATGGAAAAGGAAAGTACATGCTGTGTACTTCAACCGTAAATTCAATGTATTTTTTATATTAAATGTACCGGGTCATGTCTAATCTCTAGAACGATCTTCTTCTATGTTTCGTTCGGCTGAGAGCTCCCATGCGGCCATGATCTTCCTCTGATCCCCTGACAGAGTATCGAAACTCCGATTTGACCGCCGTCGATTACATTGGGATCACCTTAGTATGCTCTCTCTTCTTCTTGAGCTTCGTTTCACAATTCCTCCTCCTTCTCAGGTTATCCTCTATTGAATGTTTTAGATTTTTTGTATATATTCAGCATTCTATAGTGATTCATGCCCTGAGGTTCACGTATAGTGATCTACCAACACCGAGGTAGGTGGTTTGTGCCTTTCTGTAAAAATTATTTGAGTTTTATGTGAAAAATCAACAATACCCATGAACGGGGTATTGCGCTTTTACCGTTTTAGACCTATTGATATCCCGCTATGCGTGTATGCTTGATTTGAGGATAATTGAATGTGAATAGGGTTAATTGTTATGCTTTGGATGTTCTTGCCCATGTAAGATTTTCTGTTTTGACCATAGGGTCTAGTTTTCCTGTTAGGTTGCTATTTACTTTCCCATGCCAAGTTTTAGTATTGTGTGATTGTTATGATATGTTGTTATATTGTACAATACTTGCCACATAGTTCTTGAGGTTAACTTTTTCTGATAATATTTTTTGTACTTTCTTGACATACACAGGGCTGTGAGAACCTCGTGTATAGACCATAGGGTGAATGGACGTAAGGGCTTCTCCAGAGTGTCTTTATAACCTACAATGCGAGACCACATGGGGAATTGACATTGAGTGCTTCCTCAGATTGTCTGTAGTTCCTCGATGTGAGTCACAAGAGGAATGAGATGTTGATTTCTTCCCCAGAGTCCCATTAGTATCGATACAAGACTATAGGGGTAATTGACGGTGAGTGCTTCCTTAGAGAGTCTATGCTTAAGCTGAAGCAAAGGGGTTAGACTGAGTGTATTACCCAGAGGGTTGCTTGTGTTTCTAGGTAGGACTAGAGGGGATAGGCTGTGAGTACTTCCTGGAGGGTTTCCTATAGTGTTTCTTGCTTGCTTACTTCTAGGTAGGACATGAGGGGATAGGCTGTGAGTACTTCCCAGAGGGTTACCTGCAATGTTTTCTTGCTTACTTGATATGTGGTATTTGAATAATTTGAAACTGTGGATTGTGTGATTCTGAGTAATTCCTTGTTTGCTGCACTCTTTTTACTTATTGACTACCATATATATTCACTGACTGTTAGGAATAGATCTCGTGGTGGTTTCCTAATGGGATTTAGTCTCACACCCTGTTTGGGATATGCTTTTGGGTCCAAACAGATTATATTGTTGGAAGTATAGATAAGGGAAAAATACCTTCTTCTTCAGGTTCTTTATTTGTTGTGGAGAAGGAGAGATTCAAAACAAGCTATTACTTGTGATGATCATGAGTTGTTTACTTGCTTCCTTTTGTACTTAGGTTTATTACTTTTGTATTCCAGCATTGTGATTTGTATGGATGCTTTCCTAGACATATGTATCATGCATCACTCATATATTTATATGTGTACTCCAATTTATTATTTTCCAGTATTCTACTGTTTAATTTTTTATGGATTATTCCTACTTCCGCTTTTTCTATTACTTTCTTCCGCTGTGTTACTCTGCCAATAAGGGCATAGTTTCCCCAATATCACACCCAAGCCCCTCCCTACTAGTCGGAAGCCTCTGGAATTCGAGGAAATTCCCTTGAGGCCATGTGACCAACTGGGTACGGGGCACCTCTGGGTGACTTCCAAAACCAGAACGTTACAATAATATACATCAGAAAGGGCTTAATAATAACTTTCTTAAATTGTGTAGAAAACTGAAAAGTATTTTCTTGGTTTTCAGTGAGTGAAACTTTTTGAGCTAAAATTTAAATTTTAAACTGATAATAGTCACTTTTAGACATACTAGTCACACTATGCATCATATTAAGTTACAGTTGATTCCTAAACATTAGAAATGACTCATGTATCATTTTCATAAAGTATAAAAAACAATCCTAATGTGTTTGATGGGTTTTCAGTATGTCAGTTGTTCTTTATACTTAAATTAATTTCAATTTTAAATAAAAATACACATTTAGATTTATATTGGTCACATAATGTGTTGTATTGAGGTGGGGTTGATTCATACACATCAAAAATGAATCATGGAACATTTTACTAAGTTATAAAAACAATTTGAATGTGTTTTCAGATTTTTCAATATGCCAGTTGTTTTTTTACAAACATTAATGTTTATTTTAAATAAAAAGATACACTTTGAGTCTTACCAGTCACACTGTGTGTCAGATTGAGTTGTAGTTTATTTCTACACATAAAAAATTACTTATAGATAATTTTTAGAAAGTATAAAAACAATACGAATGTGTTTTATCAGTTTTTAGTATGCTAGTTGTGTTTTTTTCCTAAAGTATCATTGTAATCTGGACACAAACATTTTGAGTCATACTGATCGCATCATGCATCAATTTGAAAAGAGACTTCTTTATACACATCACAAAGAACTTATGAAACATTTTCATAAATTATGAAGTCAATCAGAGTGAGTTTTCTTGGATTTCAGTGAGTTACAAATTTTGAGCTAAAATGTCAGTTTTAAACTAATAACAGACACTTTTAGTCATATCGGTCATACCGTTCAACATATTGAGGTGTGGTTGATTCCTACATGTCAAAAATGACTGATATATCATTTTACTAAAGTATAAAAACAATATGAATTTGTTTTCTTGGTTTTTAGTATGTAACATGTTTGTTTTTCAAAATTTATTATTAATTTAATATAAAAATACACACTTAAAGTCATAATAGTCACACCATCTGTCAGATTTAGGTTTGGTTTGTTCCTACACATCACAAATGACTTATGGATTATTTTCCTAAAGTATAAAAACAATCCTATTAAATTTTCTCAATTTTCAACATAGAACTTGTTCTTTATACTATAAATACGTACAATTTTAAACAAAAATAGACACTTTGAGTCATACCGGTCACATATTTTTTCTATTTCTGCACATTCTTCCATCAGGTTTACTGCCCATTCATTTCTATACAAATCTATCTCATCTTGTGAATAGAATTCATTTCGATAATCATGGTAGTACTAAAAAATATAAATACAAAAATTATTAACAAGTATTTCAAATGAAACGGTAATTATCATTGAAAATACCTCTTCATGGATGTCATTTTGTTCATGTAATACGATCTCTTTCATAAATTTACCAACACAATAACCACAGTTTTTATTTTTTAGTTGTTTTAGGAACTGTAGAAACATTGAGAAAAATAAGTAATTCTCTTTATATGTGATTAGATAGTGAAATCATATTATATATACCCTATTTTTTATCCAGTCATAGTACTTATGATGTTTATTTTCCATTTCCCCTAGACACATTCCATGATGTAGATGACATTCACGCACAGCCAAATCATAACAAAATCCTCATTAAAAATAATATAAATTATATAAATATATGTTGAGTTCTAAAATGTTGGATGTAGTGTATAAAAAATTGACAAACACCATCCTTTTTTTATCATTTTGTTAGATATCCATTTATTGAATCCATGGAATAAATAATTGGAGTATCCAAATTGACTGCAATGAGCATCCAATGCTGCCTAAAACACAAAAAGGAATAAGTAATGAAAGAAATTAAAATATATTTCATATTATTAAATTTTATAGTTTTACCCCTACATTGTTGGTATTAAGAAGAGTCTATCATCCGTAATTTTCCTTTTAAATGATTTGAGCTGGTCTGCCCCTATTTCACCTGATTTCTTGGATTCTATATATGTTTGTTCTATAGAGGTGACGTGAGCACTAACAAGTCCAATATTTTTTCATAGGGAAATCCCTTCAATTGTTTTTCATATATAATACTGCAAAAAATATGAAATTTATTTACTCATAATTATCATATAATTTCAGCTTTTGGAAAATCAAATCATGAAAACGTACCTCATGTATACATTTACAAATGAGTTGCGTAACCATTAATACTCCACGGTTTCCCTTACATTGTAAACAATAATGAAATATGGATCTTCCCTACTGTACATATTTTATTCAAAAATAATTGTGTGAACTCCATTATCTTTCAACTTCGTATTCACATGAGTCTGTAGTGATAATAAATCTAGATATAGAATGGGCTGGTTTAAGGTGCTTTTGGTAGATCATTTCGATCGTTTGGTTGATCCTTGATATGGTTTTGAGATATACATTCTTTTCACCACTTCCATGTGTCTGTATTTAATACCATTCATTAGTTTAGAAATTTTTTCATTAAATTATAATGCATTATTTTGATTTTTTTTAAAATGAATACCACCAGGTCGACATGTTTTTTTACATGTTGTGATGGCCATGTGATGAATGTTCCAAGTGCTTGTTCGACCTAATTAATATCTTCACCAGAAACTGGAATAGGTATCTCAGTGCTCGGCTCATGGGGTATGTCAATCATCACTTCGACATGTCATGTTGGAAGTGGTCTATTGTGTATCATGACTTTTTTAGATATAGAACACTGTATCCCTCGCTACAAGGTGATGGATGATTGTTGATAGATATAAATAACAATGATCTTCACCATGTAAAATATCAATACAGTAAAGGTATCAGTGTCTATCTGTTTCAAAATTTATAGAAAAAACTATTAGATAATTGATTACCTCTGCTAAGATAGGTTTTTGAGGTTAATGGATCGTCTCAATTCATGTGGGGGTTGGGTGTGATATTCACGCACTAGTTGTTCTTGAGTTATTTCTTCTCTCCCCCCACCATCATATTTACCATGAAATCTTTCTACAATTTCATATGTTCTTCAATGGTTTCTATTCTTTCTGTCATCATATTGATTTCTTCACTTTGATCGTCCTCTTTTTTTTGTCAAAAAATGTTCGGGGTGTCACCACAAAAACCACACCTCTGAAGTAACCATATTTTTTTGGCTGCTTCAAGGCAACTGAATGTATATCGACATCTAGTTTAAGAGTTACTAATTCCTGTTAATATGTTAGATTAAAAATATAGGAACACAAGTAATCATTTTCATGTAATATCAGTTTGAAGAAAAAAAATTTATTATGTCATACTTACACATGTTTCCCGTACTTTTTGTATGTTTTCATCTATTAGTATCCCATCTTTATCTATACACGCCTCCTTCCACAGAACACACTGTGGGATGTAAGTGACATTGGATTTGGATTCATCAATATACATATAAACATAGGAACATTTTTATGGTGTTTTTATGTCACATAAAATTATTATGGTAGATTTAAAATACGTACCATTTTTTCTCAAGTGAAGAGTACCCCGTTCCATCTTTATGATAGGGGTATGCTAGTTTTTCTGGTCATTTCTTTTTTTTCATCACTTAGTTTCTATTTTATAAATAAAAATCTGTCAATAAAAGTTATGAATACATGTATAGTCAAACAACATATTACCAAATATAATGTACCTGAGAAGACTTCTCTCATAATGGCTAGTAATAACATTCCAGGCTCTTTGGGTTATCATGTGTGTATATATAGGAGGTACATGCAGGTTTATTTTCCCATCAGCTTCTTTAAGACAACATTTCATTAAAATTGTGCAAAATCCTCTGTGAATCCTTCCAAAAAACCTTATTATATAGTGATTCTGCGAGTCATCCACTATAAATGAACTCTATAAGGGATGAAAAAGAGTAAGTAAATGTTTCATTATTTTATTTTTTTAGTTAATTAAAGAAATGATATATCATAATGTTACAATTATATCTCCCCACATTAGTGTCATAATCCCGGTGAAAACATGGTTCCACGACTGTACATCAATCAACATGAATTGTCGAGTAACGATTCCAATATAACTACTAAACATGGAATTGTTGGGGTTAAGATGTTGGCCCCACTTCTTTTATTCGACCTCGTATTTGATGCCTCTCACTTTTTTTCATAACGATTTTTTCTAATACCATCAAACTAAAATGATCCTTTTTTTCACTGCCAGTGTTTTAGTTCCTACAATTTTCTCAGTTTCAACATTATCAATATGGTCCTTCAGAGCACTAGCATCAGCATTTTCAGATGGTGGTTGTACCTCTCAAATAGGAGAAGCAACAACAATAGGTTAAGAAACCTGTTGGTATGCTACACAACCAGTAGCTGCAAGTTAAGAGATCGGTTGTGACTTGGTATTGGAAGAATCATCACATATAGAAGTCATTATCTGTAGAAGTGGTTCAACATTTAATTTAGATTACATAAAATGAGCAGTGAACTTATAATAACATAAGGTAACATGATTTATATTACAAAAAATAAAAAATAAAAACTGATTATTAAACTCTGTTTTTTTAAAGGATGAAGGGATTTTAACCCACTATCTACCATCCAAATCCCTTAATTGTTGTCTCTTATGACTTAAAAGACACCATATACATTGGGACATGTGTGAAATGATTGTGATGTCCCAATGAAAGGGTCATCCTCCATTGAATTTTTATCTGACCCTTTAGTGGGTTTGGTATATAACATGACAATTGACTAGTTTTAGTTTGTGGGATCTGGAACATAAAATACTTGTACTGCCTGTGATGCAATTATAAATGGGTTTTCTTTGTACCCTTCCTTAATAAAATCAATTTTCATGAATCCCAACTCATCTATTTTAACATCACTCTCATTATCAACCACGATGCATTGAAAAATAGGCACTTGGATGTTTGTATAATCCAACTCCCATATTTGTTTGATGATTCCAATGTATGAAATATTCTCATAAATTGGATTTATGTCCTTAACACTAAAAACATGCATTGCCTCACCCAGAAGTGTTACTCCACATTTTTTCATGGTACTATCTTCATCATGTACATTAGTATAGAAATTATAGCTGTTAATTACATAATCATTATAATACAATACATACACACTTGGTCCTCCGACTAGCCATCAAAGTCATTCTGAAATTTAGTCTGAATTTTTATTTGACTCCTTAAATATATGGTCCCAAAACCATCCTATAAACTTTAGATTATGTGTATTTGATATCCATTTTTCATACCTTGATAGATTCAAATGCTTATGAATTTTATTTTGGGTTTCGACATATGGGTCAACCTCGAAACTGTTATGAGAAACGTAATGGCGGGCCTGCTCCCAATATGTAAAATTAATTGTGAAAACCTCTCTTATAGAAATTCCTTCACCCCCAACCACCTTGTGTGGTGAAATTTCAGTAGACCAATGCTTTCCACACTGGACAGGTATTCGCTACAGAATTCAACGGCTTCCTCAACATTATTACTCTTCACAATACAACCCTCTGGACAACTTCGATTTCTAACATACCTTTTCAAAATCATCATATACCGTTCAATGGGGGTATATACATCTATAGTGTATAGGACCACATAATTGAATCTCTCTCACCATTTAAACCATCAAATGAATCATCATATAAAATAATGTTGGTAGGAAGAACATTTCCAATTCACATAATTTGACGTCAATTTCTCTTTCCATACTCAGCAAATTTCGGTAGTCTATAAATTTAAGGCATATATCTTTGAAGAATAAATGGAGCTGAATTAATGTATAATCAACATTATTGGGAAAAATTAATTGTAAAGATATATCAATTATATATTTCATCAAAATTTGGCTGTTATGTGATTTTAGACCCTTTATCTTTAAATCTGTTAGTAACATGATGTTCTTGATATTTGATAAATACCCCTATGAAACATTGATTTTATTCAAGATGATGAATAACATATATCTCTCCTGTCTGGAAAGAGTGTAAACATCTAGAGAATGAAAATTTCATTTTTCAACCTTCACTAGTTCCAACTCTTCTCGTATTCCCTTGTCAACCATGTCCAACCTAGCCTTAATTTCATCCTCTTTTTTTCTGGGTGAATTTATGAATGTGTTGATCACATATCACATACATTTTTTTTCAACATTCCTTACATCAAGAAAGTGTATGACGTACAGAAAATTCTAGTATGGTAATTAAAAAAATTGATCTCTTCTTCCAACTGGTTTTTGTAAAGGTTTTAGAATATGGCTTACCAAAAGTATTGTCCATATATTTTAATTTCTAAAATAGTTGATCGCTAATTAGTGGAGATGGTGTTGTACGTTCTTTTGAACATCCATCAAATGAATTTATCCAAGATCGGTACTTATGTCATTAGGTTAGAAATCTACAATGTCCTAGAAACACAATTTTTGATGAATTTTCCAACCAAATTGACTTTATACCTTATTCACAGATGGGACACCCATGAATTCATCAAATTCTATATCCTGGGAAATTCCCATAAGTAGGAAAGTAATTTATTGTCCCATAAAACATGGATCTCAATTTTAAATCTTCATTTCTATAAGAATTATACAACGTAACACCTGAATCCCATAATAATTTCCAATCCTCGATCAATGGAGCCAAATAAACATCAATATCTTTACCCAGTTGTTTCAGTCCAGATATAAGAATATATAAGATGATGTTTTTCTATTTCATGTATAAACATGGTGGAAAGTTATAATTTACTAAGATAACCATCCATGTACTATGAGTACTACTTTGGGAACAAAAATGAGTCACTCTATCTGTAGATAACACAAGACGAAGGTTTCTTGACTCATTTCCAAAAGTAGGATACTCATGATCGATTCTCTTTCATTTAAGAGAGTCTACTAGGTGAAATTTTTTCCTATATTTATTTCTTATTTCAACGTGCCACATCAATTTCCCTACTTTTGCCTCACTTCCATATAGATTCCTACACCTTTGAATTATTGAAAAGTACCAAATAACATTCATAGGAAAATATTCCTCTTTCTTTGATCGAGAAGAACCATGCTTTGGGAATTCTCTAAGTGATTTTTGGTCATTTAAAAATAGTATAAAATCATTCAGGCTGGCATGTATTCATTCATATATTATACACATGGAACATAGAATTCATTTGGTGTCGTATGTTTGGCTTGGGCGCCCATTATTATCTGGGAGCATGTCATTCTAGAGAGCAAGTAATTATGTAAAATTGGACTATATCCATCTATTTCCTAGTATCAAATTATATAAATTCTCTATGGAAGAAAATACTTTAAATTTAGTTGAACCAGTATACAAATGTGTCTTTACAAAACTGTTTAACCACTCAAACAATTTTGGGTAATCACAAATTTCATCTTCAACTGTCCTTACCACTTCCTCAATAATATCCATCATCATTCACATTTTTAATCACATCCTCAATACAACCTTATTAATTGTCTACAATTTTATTCATATCGCATAATCCCTGAAATGCACTATTATCCCATCCAATAACTACATTCATTTTCCCCATGTTTATTCCATCATTTATAACTTCGATCTATTCTGTGACAGATCAAGTGTTCTTTCAAATCCTATGGACTAAATTGTCTTGAATACAAATAACATAAACACAGACTAATGATTTGAGAAGGGTCATATACATGATCTTTTTCATACTTGATGAGTACTTTCACTTAATCTTCATACTCTCTTGTTAAACGTTTGGAATCCATCCGATCTTTATTCATATCTATCCTATTTGATTCTGTGATATTAATTTTTAACAAAATAAATAAACAAAACATTATATAAAAATTAACCAAGGCTAGAAACAGTTGTAGACCTTATTTCTCCTTCAAAAACAATTTATAAAATCAAAGTTGAAATCCCATTAAAAACCAACCATTTACACAAATTTTTATTTAAAATAACACACCCTTTTTAAAATAAACCAATCTGTTTCAATCACTCTTTACCAATACCCAAATTCTTTTTTTATAAAGCATTCAAGGAAACTTCATGACCCAATAATTTTAATCATTTAAAATGAGAGATAACCTTCTATATTTTAGAAATTTTCATTTAAAACATCACATACGCCTTGTTAAAATGAATCCAGTATTACATACGCTTTCAAAACATTCACATACCTTTATGAAATTCAATTAGGTGTGTTTATAAATACTTTTCATGCATCCTAAGTCCAAGAAAAGTGTTTAAATCAATTTAAAGTTTTTTTGAAACAAAAAAAAGGTATGCTGAACAAGTTTTTAAAAATATTTTTAGGGTATTACAATAACACCTCATGGTCTGAACCACTATTTCCAAATCTAGGAGAGGATTTAAGAAGTTTATATTATGTGTTCCTAACTGTCTGGACCCATAGGCAACCATATTACCATCATGGACTAAAACTGCTCAAATCCTTACTCCTAATACATCACAATATGAGCCATAATCATTAACCAGATCATTTATGGTTATGATTGGTGTTTTCATCATTATCCCATTAAGATCTTATAAGGATCACTCATAAACATATAAAAACTTATACTGAGCTATGAAACATAGGTCAGGTCTCGTATAATTACATGCCTATTTCAGTGGTATTATTATTGATGGAAATTTGAAGTTAGTAGTTCATACCTATCTCATATAATTCAAATCACTTAATAAAATCCTCCACCATATCACATGGAGTCTTATCTAATACCATGACATATCCATACCATCAATGTAGGGAGTATAACTAGCCAATGGAATCCTAATCGTTGTTACAAAGGGTAGTGATTAAGAACCCACTCCAAACCAATCACCTAATTCCTAAAAAAATTATAATTAATTCTTAGTAAAACATCCTAAAGGGAATGTTAAATAGGAATAAAAACCCAAATAACTCCAACATCAACACTAGTGACCACTGGTTACTCACCACATCCCATCGTCCAAACATGGACCAATGTGAACATCAAGAACAAAAAAATAGGGCACTGAAAAAGACATATAAGAGCATCATACACTCCCATACACTAGTTCATATATAGGATGTAAACTAAAAAATAATTTATTTATTTCCTAATGAAATATCTTTGAATACCTTCATAATATAGTTCATAAAGTGCAAGTTTGAACATAAGGTATAAAATATATTTTCACATGAATTATAAATAAGGTGTAAAAACAATAAACATACATATTTTCAAACAACCACCCATTTTATAATATAAAAAAAAGGATGAATAAAAAATTGAAATAAAATTTATCAAGAAATTGAAAGAGGGCCTTTAAAATCATATAGGACATTTCAAATCATAATTTATCCATATTTTATAACATTTTCTAAAAAATCATTTTTTCACAAATAACCATAATGAAAATCAATTTTCTTAAAACGAATTTAAAAGATAACCAATTTTTTTCCTTTCTAAATAAAACTTCTTAACTATTTAAATCACTCTATTTCAAAGTAAGAAAAACACACTCGAAGTGAAACAATGATCATACATTGGAACTAAGGAAATAAGGAAACATATTCCAAAAAAACAACCAAATGATGGTGCCATATAACAAAAAATATATGGGAATACAATCCAACCACAAAAATAAATCCTCTAATGTTTACTATGAATGATGTAAAAATAATGTGAATCTTCCTAAGACTCGTGTATTTTGATCCAGGACTAGAGATGAGGAAGCTAGGCCAATACAATTTAACTTGTCAGATCAAAGTGGTCCTATAGAACTAACTAGACTCTATCCTGATCAAGGAATCAATATAAAACATGGTCCCATAAAGTACATTATAGTGACACCGAAACATCTAAAAAACTCACTCAATCTAAATGGATCCTTACACTATGATCTGTACTCCACACTAGGTATCTCACTTATTTGGATCCCTAGTAGTCTCTTAGGACACCAAATAGATTTCAATTGTGGAATTGAGAAACCAATGAAATCATATAGCATCACAACAAAATAATTTCAACAATTTAAAATTTAACCCCACCCCGCCTCCTACACCCTCACAAGAAACAACCTCTTTCACATCCTTTTATATGCTTCCTAATAAGCATAAGAAAATAAGGAATCCCCCATGGGCTCACAAGCCACACCATGACCAATAAATGCATGGATTTCTATTTAATTTCTCCCATATTTTTAATATATCTTCCTTTAAATTACCAACTAGGATTTTAAAAACGTTCTCGAGAAGCCAATGCCTTTTCAACCCATTTGAGAACATCATTTCAAATTTCATTGATTTTTTTATAAAAATGATCTACAAACCCCATTTGGAAACTCAACTATTTTCTGAAATAAATTTTTAAAATTAAAAACCCTTTTATTTTTTTATGGAAATATGTGTTAAGAACCCTTTTATTAAGATTAAATATCCTTTTGAAAACATCTTAATCCACCATGAGAGTTAAGGGTATCAAAACCATTTAAATAGGTTGAAATTCAATTCGATTCATTATGCAAAAAAAGACTTTAAAATAATTCATATTCACTTAAAAAGAAAAAAATTTATGACCAAACTTTAAAAATATTTAAATTACTTCAAAAAATCCACTCGGGCCTTTTAAAAAACACTTGGAGTGTGACATAATTCTATGACAAGTATTTAAACCCTTTTCAGGACAATTAAAACCCAAAAAAGTAAAAACATAGGATTATATTTTCATAATAAATCATTTAAAAACAACCAAGAAATTTATAACATGTATTAAAAGGGATTTTCAAAGATACACCTACCTCACACAAGTAAAATTGAAGACTAAAACTTGTCGACATTGATGAAGAACACATAAATAAGTCAAGTGACACCCTACTCAACCCCCAACAACAAAAATACTCATCACTAAAATATAATTACACTCTGATCTAGTTATATCAAACTTCAAATCCTAACCAAGTTACACAAAATCAAAGAAAAAAATATGAAGAGGAACACCAAACAACATACAATTCATTTAGTGTACAAACATGGACCACCGATGACCATGATTTTCAGCGGGGCATTTAGCCCGTACAATTAAAAACATACAATAAATATCAAATTATAATTATATGGGAACAAGGTGAAATAGATGACAAATAGGAGAAACATTATAGGTATTGGAGAGGTTCACATCAGAGGAGAGGTGCAAAACTGAGGTGTGGCGCATGACAGAGGTATGGTGTGCGGCGGAAGAGGGGTGTAGGATGGTCTGGTTCGCGCACGGCGTAGGTGTACCACACAGTGGAGGAGAGGTGCATGATAGTCTAGTTCGCGGTGAAGGAGAGGTGCACAGTGGTGGTTTGGTTCACAGTAGAGGAGAGATGACGAGAGAGGAGGAGGAGAAGGAGGTGTGACAACGACGATCGGCTTCCACAAGAGCTTGAGGGGTGGAGGGGAGGTGGATAATGGTTGAGTTTTTTTATAAACCTTAGTGAGCCTTTTATCAATGCTAGATAAAAAGCACTGATAAAGGTATGTTTTATCTGTGCTATAACAGAAAGTGCTGATAAAACATCCCTTTATGAGTGCAAAAAGAATGTTGATAAGAAAGACTTTATCAGTACTAAAAATATAATACTGAAAAAGACTCCTTTTATATGTGCTTTTTAGTGCTGATAAACACAGGCCTTTATCAGCACTAAAAAATCTCTGATAAAGATACAATGTTACTGATTTATTTTTATTATTATATATATTTATAATATTATATATATGATATAAATATATATATTTATAATTGTAAATAAATAAATAAATATATATTTATAAAATTATAATTTAAATAATTATAAATTTATCATAAATATACTTATTATATTAATAATCATAGAAATATATATAATAAATATATTAATTATATATATATATATAAGATTATAGTAATATATAACTATATTTCTTCAAACTTTATAATTATTTATATGAATATCTATTTATTTTTAATTATGAAACTGTAAATGATTATGTATTTATTTATTTAAATAATTATAAAATTATAACAAATGTATATTTATAATATTCATTATTTTATTAATATATTTATTATAATTTTATTATTAGGTAAATAAATTATTATTTTATAATCGTAACTACTAAATAAATATATATTTATTTTAAATTTAAAATTATAATAAATAAATATTTAATAACAGTCGTAAGAATATATATATATTTATAAAATTATAAAAAATATATTTATAATTTTATAAATATATATAATTAATATGTTTCTTATAATTTTCTAATTATTTAAATATATATAAATTTATTCAGAATTATATTTATAAATATTTGAATTTATTTATAAATATATTTATTAAATTATATATTTATAACATTATAAGTAGTATAATAAAAATATTTTTTATAATTTCATAATTATTTACACACACACACACAGATATATATATATATATATATATATTTATAGTTATAACTATAAATAAATATTTTTATAAATATTTTTATATAATTATAAATATATATTTAAATTTAAAAATTATAATATATTTATTTATTGTAATTTTATAATTATATGCATATATATAGTTATAATTATAATTGAAAACCAATATGTTTAAAAAGAATTTATATATAGTTAAAATATCATAATTATAAATATAATAAATATATTAATTATTTAAATATATTTAATGTAATTTTATAAGTATTTTTTAGAACAAAATAGTTTATATGGGTAACATGTATTAATCATGTATACCTAGTAATAATATTTATATAATAAAAAACGATCCATCAATTGAAATCATGAATAATTAGAAGGGTTTAATGTATAAATGATCATTCATGATGATACATAACATATATGCACATATGATCAATGAATATATTTATTGACCAAATTCATTGGAAACACATATATATTTAATAATTATAATATAAATATATATATTTAAAAATTATATATATATATTAATTATAAATATAAAAAATATAACATAGATAATAAATATAAGGAAACTAATAAATCTAACAAATCAAATGAATATAATAAATCTAATAAACCTAATTAATCTAATAAATGTAATTAATATATTAATTATAAATATAGTAAATATAATAAATATATAATAAATATAACAAATATAACGAATATAATTAATATAATCAATTTAACAAATCTAATAAATCTAATAAATCTAATAAATATATTAATTATTTAGTGAAATTTATTACAATCTTAAAATTATATATATATATATATATTAAATTATAATCTTAGAAACACTTTTATTTAAAACATTATATACAAAATTGAATTATTAAAAAAAATATTATTACAAACATGGGTTTTTTATTTAATGTATACAAATAAACATTATTTTTGAATATAAATATAATAATTTTATGAAAATTAATAATATATTTTATTAAAAACTATTATTAGAGCTAAATTTAGTGCTGATAAAAGTTCAATTTATCAGTGCTTTTTTCTTAGCACTAATAAAACCTAGCACTCCCCTTGCCCCATTTTGTGGTAGTGTATATGTATGTATTGCAGAATACGTGTATATTTATAGAAAATAACCTATATATAGAAATATAGATTTATATATATAGGAGAAAACATATATGTATATAAATACATATATATGTACAACAGAATAAATATGTGTGTGTACCACAATACATATATATTCAGAATACATATATATCTGAATATATATACATATATATATATATATTTTGAATGCATATCTATTTTGAATAAATATATATGTATAGCAGAATACATATATGAATTGCTTATATGCATGCCAGAATAGAAAAATACATATATGTATAGAGGAATACATACATGCATTTCATATATGTATAAGAGAATGCATTTATATATATGTAGAATACATACATGTGTATAGAAGAATACATATGTATAAAAAAAATACATATATGCATTTCATATATATGTATAGCAGAATACATATATGAATTTCATATATATGTGATGCAGAATATATACATATATGTATATAGAATATACAATTTCCTATATGAAGCGTAGATACTTTAATTGAAATAGCATTTTTAAAGTCGGAGAAATGATGTCAGTTTTTTTTACACCGATGAAAAATGTTTATTTGGGAAATTTTTGGTGCTAGTTTTACTAAAATATAATGCTGAAATTTTTTTATACGTGGTTTTGGCGTCCGTTTATATTAAAATCGATGCCAAAAACTGCTGAATATTGTAATTTTTGGGTAAGATTTGTAAAAAACCGAGGCCAAATATATATTTATATTTCATGTTAGTTTTTACAAAAACCAACACAAAAAATTAAAAAAAAATATTCCACGTCTGTTTATTGAAAAACCGACACGAAATATATTTTTTAGGACTCCTCAACGTCGGTTTTGTAATCAATAATGCCTAAAATCTTTAAAAATAGTTTAGGATTGGGAAACACTCATTTAGTTGGATCTACAAAACCCTCTTGTCTGTAATGAATCCCTCCCAAATCGTGATGACTTCGAAGGCGACCTGATGATATCCAACGCCATTATTGTTTAATTTCATTGATTTTCCAAGAATCTAGAAAAATATGAATGTACTATATGAATAAACTAATTATGAAACAAACATATATAGATAATTTGTATCCAAAATAGTGGATATACCATATTTTTATATGGAATATTAATATATAATAGGAAAACAGTAAAATATTCAAATATTAAAAATAGTGAAAGGGACAAAGTGCATGATATATACAATATAAATTGAGTAATTTTCAATTTACGTGTAAGAAAGAGTGTAACTATTCATATAAATTATACAATGAAGGGAAAAAAATTCTAGATAGAGAGAGACAATTTTTTTTTCAAATTAGGGGTTTTCGATGAGATAAAGGTTACCAGTTGGTAGTGATGGATGCCTTCATCAAGAATAGAAAAATGATATGCTCAACTGAAAAAGAATGGTATTGGATATTTTAATATTAAGAACATAAATTACACAATAAAAATGAATTACATCTTAATATATAAAGAATATGAAAAAATTGAAATCACCAACAAAAATTACAAATAAAATTTTTATGTTATTTTTGTGGAAAAAATCTATAATTCAAATGATAGTTGGCATCCATTATTGTAAGAAACCACTGAAATAATTTTTTTTTGAAAAAAATTAAACGTAAAAAGGAATAAAAATACTAAATTATAAGAAAAAATAAAATTACACAAATAAATTGCTCAAAATAATTATCATACTTTGTGATCTCAGATGATATTAGTGGAAGAGAATTGATTAAAAGTTTTTAAAGGAAACATATGATTAGAAATAAAATTATTAATGGAATATTTTCTTTCATACCTAAACCAAATATAAGTAGTTTCAATTATTGATAACATATAACAAAAAAGGAAATGTCCCCCTTCTGAATAGTGTGGGGGTAAAATGTTTACCCAAAGAAACATACAAAAAGCCAATAATTTTAAAGGAATCATCACTTATATTTTAGTTTATGCAATTAAACCATTCACCCAAATCATCATAAAGTGACAAAAAATCGTCCTTATAGGAAAAAATATTATTGAATATGATACACATATATATTGAAACAATGATAATACACATTATGAAATTACAAATAAGAGATTATAATACACCTAATATAAAAAGGTTCTAGATTATAGAATATAAAAACAATGTAGATATTATATTCTATAATGGAGATATTATAGGATATAATGAACCAGTAGGGTGGTCTTTTTTCGAAATCATCGGAGGAAGAGAAAACTAATTTTAGGGTTACACTATAAGGGGTGAAGATGCCATCTAATAAGGAAGAGAAGTTAATCAATGTTCAATGAAGTGATTAATTAACATAAATAATGGGATCATAGGGAAATAAACATAGGGTTTAACATAATGAGGGTTGTCGATGACATGAAAAACATAATACAAGGAAATAGAAAGCTTAAAAGTATGAAATTGGTGGTGGGAAATAAAATTTTCAAACAAGAAACCCTAGGATGACTGGCTGAGATAGGATCATGAAAATGTGATCCTTACATATTGAAAGATGATCTGATTTGTCTTTGAATTCACAATGAGAAAAACATCAATGGGGGAAGGTAGGTGTGGAGGCAGGGTTGGAGGTGGAGCCAAAATCATGGAGTCTTGTGGGCAGATGTAGGAAGGTGGTGACGGGGAAGAGGTCCGAAGGTAAAGGTGGGGGTGAAGGAAAAGGATCCAAACACAATTAAAGCATGGTTGTTGGGAGGGACTAACATTTATTATGTAATAATCGATGACAAATCTGGGATCAATATGATGATCAATGCTAGTATCAACATATTAAAATCAATGATTTAGATAAAGAGAAGTAAATTGCTGGATCCGAGAAAGATGATCTTCCACATCATGTTTATAATTAATTTATTAATTACTGATGAAATTAAATACCTGGATATTTTTTGCTTTCTATGTTGATGATTTTTGATCATTCGGAATGGCCATTCGGTATTTCATTCATTGGGCTCACGAGGATCCAAAGTATAATCTCTTTAGCGATGATCCATATGTGCTCCAATGGTCTCCGAACATAACCAATCATTCTCTGGGTACTAGCACGACAAATCGAATGTCTTTCATTGGCCATTCTTGATGGATCATTATTTGGTCTTAAATAACTTCTCTCATTATTGAGAGGGAGAGATGATAGTAGTCGAGAGATAAAATTTTTGACTCACTAATTCTCAATTCCCCGGGGTTTGGCACAATAGACATACCTACCTATTAATCGACTTGGGTTTGGAACAATAAAATTTTATTATTATTATTTCTTTTCTCAACTAGATAAACATTATTTACCTAATTTTAAATAAATAATTTGTCAACAGACACAGTCTTGGTTGGTTCGAACTCCTCTTCTATTTATTGACCATTTGAATAAAATATTTTATTCTTTAAATAAATATTTTTATTTACAAACTAATAATGAAATATTTATGAAATGTTCAATAAAATAAATAAATATATTATATTAACAATCTGATGAATAAATATTTATTTAATTTATGCAATCATTTTATCTTGAATAAAATTATTCCTCATTCTTGAGAAAAGTATTTATTCCATTAATTAAATTAAAATATATTTCAATCGAGTCCAATAGAAACAATTAGTGTGTGACCCTCTAGGATTATTTCTCATTGCCATTATGTGGGCTTTCTTAATGTCTAATATTATTTTCTAGAAATGGGTAATGGAACCAAATATATATAATAGAAAGTCGCAATGAGGACATCCACAAATGAGTGCTCACTGTGTAATATAATCCCTTTTTTCTCAATATATCATCAAGCAAGTTTCATAATAGTGTCATCAACCTTTATGCCTGATACGTCATTCATTGAATACCTTAAATAAACTATTTTTTACACCATGGCCATGAAATTTAGGGTTATAGTTATATTTCAATCAGAGGACCTAGATATCAACTTCTATAAACGGAAGAGAAAAATCTTTCCTCGACTTATCCATTAATAACATGTCACTAGTGAGACACCCAACATACAATACTTCCTAAAAAATGGAATGTCAATTTTCATTAGTAAATAATAGTGCATGAGTCATGATACATATTGATGATAATATTAGCGTCTTAGGACCATTACACACTCTCAAAGATAGGAATATCTGATGACACCAAAACATGAATAATTCCTACTAGAAGTTCAATTTTCATAATCTCCTCTCTTCGAGATTACCAAGTGTAAACTTCATTAGAAGAAGTCTCTTCTCATTATGAGTACTCACACCTAATAGTGTGTATACTATGTTCCCTATCATAGTATGCCATCCAAACAGAGAAATATTTTTAATAATATTTTCATTGAAGTTCATGGTTCTCATCATAACAGGGAACTGCTATGATCTTATTAATATGACAAATACACTAAGACATTATTACATTATAGTCATGCAGATCAATGACCAATATGTAATAAGATGTATAATATTAACATACATTAAATATTCATGCAATCAAAGTACAAATAGTTGGTTATAGGACACCAAATCCAACAAACTCCCACTTGTACTAGATCCAACTACATACGACTTTCAGTCCACTAGAACTCACACGATGATAAGGTTGGTATTGAGTCAAGGCTTTATTCAAGGGGTCTTCCATGTTGCCTTATGTGGTAATACTACTCACTGCAACTTCAACTCTCTAAGAAAAATCTCTCAAGAGATTTTACTTCCGAAGTATGTGCTTTGTCCATTAATGTGACCTTGGCTCTTTTGTGAGAGCCACCGCTGCAGTATTATCACAATAGAGTGTGATGTGATCATTAATACAAGGAACTACATCTAGAAATTTGATGAAGCTCCACATCCAAACTATTTCTTTAGCTACCTCAGAAGCTGTAATATACTCATACTCTACTGTAGAATCTGCGACCACACCTTCATTTGAGCTCTTCAATCTCACAACATCACCATTGAAAGTGAATGTGTATCCAGTTTGTGACTTCATGTCATTTTGATCAGTCTAGGAACTAGAATATTTATATCCTCTAATGAATAGTTCCTCATATCCTCCATAAACCAAGAACATATCCTTAGTAAACCTCAGATACATAATTATAGTTTTTACTGCCATCCAATGGTGGTCACCTAGATCATCTTGATATATTCCTACAACAAAAAAGTGTAGGAGAAATCTAGCCTAGTACATATCATAACATACATTACTGAACCAATCAAAAATTCATATAGAATCCTTATCATTCTCTTTATTTCCACATATATATGAGGACACATTTTCATGTAAATATGAATGTCATGTGACACTAGAAACAATCCCCTCTTAAATTGTTCCATACTGAATATCTTCAGTATCTTGTCAGTGTTTGTACTTTGACCTAGGACCAGTAATCTCTTGGATATATCATGATGGATCTTGATCCCAAGAATATATGATACTTCACCCAAGTACTTCATGGAGAATCATTTCTTCAACCATTCCCTAACAAACTATAAGATTTGTATTTCATTTCCAATATGTAATATGTCATCATCATATACTATTACGAAAATGTATTTACTCCCACTAAATCGTTTATAGACACAAGGCTCACATTCATTCTTTATAAAACCAAATTCCATTATAGATTCATCAAAATGACTATTCATTGACATATATGCTTTCTTTAATACCTAAATGGATTTTTTGAAATGTGCATGTCATATTAGCAGCATTTGAAGTCACAAACCCTCCATGTTTTTTCATATAGACATCATTATGAAGTTTCCTATGAAGGAAGGCTATTTTGACATCAATTTCCCAAATCTCATAGTCATGGTAAGCAGTAATGGTGAGTATAATTCTGACATATTTCAATAGTGCAAATGGTTAAAATGATTCATCGTTGTCAATGCCTTGATTCTATTTAAATCATTTTGCAACCATGGGTTCTTTATAGGTAATCACCTGTCCTTCCATGTCTAGTTTCTTCTTGAATACCCATTTTCATCTAATGGGCTATACATCCACTAGAGGAACTAATAATACCTAGACTTGGTTTTGGTACATGGAATCCATTTTAGAATTCATGAATTCTTTCCACGTGGAAACATCTGCACCACTCACTTCTTCCTTGTAGGTTATAAGATCAATATTATCAAATAATAATGAGTCATAAACCTTAGAAACTAGAAAACAATCCTTTTTTTGGTTCTCTACCCTCTATTGTACTCCTACACAATTCTTGTGTCTCTAAAACAGATTCTTCTTCAATGGGGCTTTGAGGAATCTTCTCTGGTACTAACTCTTTTGTGCCTTGAACCTCAACTTCAACGAAGTCTATCACTCTCCCAATATCTCTTTTGGAGATTTGATCCCTCTCTAGTAATATTATGTGCCTTACCACTATAACCTTTTTGTCCAAGGGGTTGTATAAATAATATCCCTTTGTTTCCTTGGGGTATCCTATAAAGGTACACTTTGTGACTTGGGGTGGAAGTTTGTTACATGAAGAGGCCTTAACAAATGCTTATGTCCCCCAAACAAGTAAATTTGATAACATGAATTCTCTTCCACTCCAAAACTCATATGGAATACCATTTATCAATTAAGTTGGTACTCGGTTTAGTATGTGTGCTACTATTTGTAATACATATCCCCAAAATGATTATAAAAGACTTACATGACTCATCATTGATCTCACCATGTCCAATAAGGTGCAGTTCCTCATTTATTTTACAACATTCCATTGGAGAGTGTAAGGAGGAGTGAGTCGGGATAGGATCCCTAAATTCTGCAAGTAATCAATGTTGTCTTGATTAATATATTATCCACCTCAGTCTGAGTAGAGTTTCTTAATCTTCTTACCAAGATGGTTCATAAATTCATTCTTGTATTCCTTGAATTTAACAAAAAAATATGACTTATACCTCATTAAGTACATATATTGATATCTACTAAAATCATCAGTAAATGTTATGAAGTATGAGTACCCACCCCTTTCTTCAACTATAAATAGTCCACACACATTGGTATGAACTAATTCAAGATTCTATTTAGCACTTTCACCATTCCCACTAAATAGGGATTCAGTTATTTTACCTTGTAAACATGTGTGACATACACCATGTTTTATTAGTTCAAATGAATCTAAATATCTATCTTGAAGTAATTTTTTCAAGAGTTTCTCATTTACATGACCTACCCAGTGATGCCAAAGTTGGGTGTGGTATGATTCATATCAAGTAACATTGTTATTCATTGTCATATACCAAACACACAACTTCATGTTATCTTTCCTATCCTTTGATCATCTTTTTATTGGAAGTATGTAAAGAATCATTGGGATTAAAGATCTTTTCCTTCCCTTTCATTTTGTTCACTATTAGGACAAAAGGATTGTTGCACTTCATTTATTTATCTACATGGAGATGCTGGATAAGAAGACCTGGTAGATACTTTGCAATGTAGTTCATATTAAAATTCAGAACAATACTGGAGAATCTCTAAGGGATTGATGCGATAATGAAATCAGTACCTAGTTATTTGAAGAGTTTAAACACTAGAAAATCCAAGCTCTCAATGTAGCCAATGAGTTTGACTACGTGTGGCCTAGTTGGGGAACCCTCTCCATGATTACTCTAAAAGAGTTCTTTGGGGATCTCAAACCATTAATATCTATCTCTCTCTATGTAAAGACCATAGAGGTGGTCAATAATGTTATAGGAATCTATGTTTTTGGGAGACTTCATGAGTTCTCAAGACATTGATCAAAGCAACAAACATTGAACACCGAACTCTTTGTTTATTTGTTTCTCGTAGACTATGAACTCTTCATCACTCCCCTCTTGGGAAGGCAGATCAGGTAATGTGGACTTCAGAACGTAAGATTTCTATTCATGATGTATAATGACCTTAATGCATATAAACCTTTCCTTAAAGTTATTGCCGGTGAGGTATTGATCATAGGGATAGTGCGGTTAAGTGCATGTCATTTTTTTCTATAACTAAAATAGTAGATCATTAGTACAATCTTGATTATATATTATGAGAAATAATAAATAAATTTTTTTTAGTCTCCCACTATTTAATCAAGTCGCAATGGTCCTCACCCTTAAGCATGGAATTTATAGTCTCCAGGACAATATAGTGGAATGGATCCATATTACCCTTCAAATTTTTCCAAAAGGGATGGTCATTCTATTTGATGGTATTTAGGTAGGAAAGTCTTTTTCACCTGCAGGATTGTAGCTCCGTCATCCATTGAGTTGACTAACCTATCATGAAATCATGACTTGGATTTCCTCAACACTTGCCTCCAAATTTACACCAAGTCTAGCAAGGGATACTCCTCTTGATTTAAAATGGTTAAGTCTTCCCAAAACATTGATAAGATCTTCGTATATAAAAGTATGTTTCCCAGAAAGGGTTGGTCAAACACAATGTTTTATTGAGTATTTTCCTTAATCATGTAACAAAATTCTTATTTTTACTTAATATTTTTTTGAGGGATTTTTATATCTTATGTATAAATTTCCTTATTATCTTTATCACATGTTTTTTAATATTAATAGGAACTTACATAAGTGATTAACCATGTATTCATAATATTTTCTCATAATCCTAGTTTATTTTAGTTCCATATTTAATTCTTGTTAATTCCTTAATTATGTAGTCACAAAAATACATCTATAATTAAAATACCATGCAACTGACAGAAATAAAAAAAAACTAAAGGTCACGATCATGAGCTCTTTTAATTGTTAGTTTATCTAGTGGTTGATAAACTAACTGCTCACCTAGGGGAGAAACACCTCGAACCATTTATGATTCATTTATAAAAAATTACACATGTCCTCTATTGTATCTTTATGGAGTGGTTTCACCTCAACTCCTTACTTGAACCTCCACCACAATATTTGGAACTCCATCCATTAGACATTCTTTTTAACTCACAAGTATGAGAGGGGTAAAGGGGGGGCTTACATAAAAGAAACCATGGGTAGGGAGACCCTATATATTAACTAAGAGAGATGACAAACATTCCAAAAATTCAATTTAAAATAAAATAAAAGGAAACCAACAACATAAAAATGTCTTGTCTATCATAGGATCATCTGTATATATGCAAAAAGTTATGAATTTAATAAAACTAGAATTCAATTATTTAATTGTTCTTATTAAGAGAAATCTTGCTCGAATAGATTAATTGTTATCTTTAATTAAACAATACTTTTATCTTAATCCATTTCTAAATTTCCTTGAGATTATAATCCATAAACACAGAGATAACACGAGGTCAAACCATTCGAATCTACGTGACATCTAATTCTAAACATTACACAAACATTAAAGTTTTAATTCTATGTAATTTGGTAATGTACATGGTCTGTAGTTCCGACTACATGGAGTGTACTACCTTCACCATCTTATCCAGTGTAAACACCTAGGGACTCAGCAAGTGAGGCGCACATCAGAAATCTTGGAATACACGGTGTGTCCAGAGGGACATACACCATGTCGTATCTGGGATACATGACTACCAGTCATCTTAGCTGTGTATGGGATACACGGTTTACCCCCTAACCTAAAGGGACTACACATCATTTACAGTGGGCCACACACTATGTAATCTGATAACCGTGTGCCTATCTATCCTGGTCAATACGCAATGTAATAATTAACTACACTACATGTAATAAATGCCCATGGATTGAGTAATTTTTGAATTACTCTCGATGCGCTGAACACAACTACACGGTGTGTAATCCAGATTACACGGAGTGTATAGAAAATTAAATGACATGTAATTCCAACTACATGGTGTGTACTATCGTGTTACCTAGATAGAATTTTCGGAACCTCCTAATGAAATCCATGATTTAATTTTAATCAAAAAATTAGTCATTTCTATTAGATTTTCATGAAAGAAAAAGAGGAAGAACAAATATAAAAATTCAGAATAAAATAATGATTAAACATGAATTAACAAACTAAATTATTAAACCAAAAATCATCGACAAATTATTTAAATAATTATAAACAATGATTCTCCTACTCTGATACAACTTGAAGGATCTAGACGCAGCGGAAGTGTGGCAGTTGGGAGGGCCCAAAATTTCTTATGCCGTAATCGATGACCAATATGGGATCAATAAGACGTTGAATTCCAGTATCCATGGATTAAAATAAAAAATTTAGACAAATACAAGAAAAGTTCTAGATCCGAGAAATATGATCTCTCATGTTTTTTATAATTAATTTATTAAATTATAAATAAATTAAATAACTTGGTCTTTGGTACGTTCTTCATTGATGATCATTGCTCATCCGAAATGACCCTTCTAAATTTCCTTCATTTCACTTCTGAGGGTCCAAAGTAGAATCCCTTTAACGGTTATCCACATGTGCTCCAATGGTTTATGAACAATGCCACTCATTATCTGGGTGCTTTCATGGCAAAGCAAATGTCTTACTTAGATCATTCTTGATCTCTCATTCTTCGGTCTTGGATAACTTCTCTCATTCATGAGAGGGAGAGATGAGAGGATTCGAGAGATAAAATGTTTGGCTCAACAATTCTTAATTTACTGGGGTTTTGCACAATATGTGCACCATCCTATTAATTGACACAGAGATTCATTTAAAATATTTAATTTTGAAACCCCAATTAAATACAATTATAACTATTAGAGAAATCCCATGCCACATAATAACAAAAACAAAAAAAAATTATTTTTGGTGCGCCAACTTGCACAAAATGAAACCATAAATGAAATCCCATACCACATAATGATAAAAATATTATTATTATTTCTTATACCAACTGGATAAACAATGTTTAATAACTTGTAAATAATTAATTTATCAATAGACACAGTCTTGGTCCATTCAAATTATTATTACATTTATTTAACACCCGAATAAAATATTTTACTCTCTTAAGTAAATATTTATATTTAAAAACTAGTAAATAAATATTTATTAAATGTTCAACAAAATAATTAAATATATTTTATTCAAAATCTAGTGAATAAATTTGTATTTAATTTATGATATCATTTTAACATGAAAAAAATTATTCCTCAGTTATGAGAATAATATTTATTCTATTAATTAAATTCAAATAGTATTGAATTGAGACTATAAGAAACACTTAGTGTGTGACCATATAGGATTATTTATTATTGGAATTAGGCGGGCTTGCCTAAAGACCAAGATTAATGTCTAATAATGGGTCATGGAACCCAAGAGAAAGAACTTAAAGTCTTAATTTTGACATCCACAAACGAATTCTCACTGTGTAATATAATCCCTTTTTGTATCAATATCTCATCAAGTAGGTCTAATGATAGTGTCATCAAAATTTATTTTTGATACGTAATTCTTTGTCTATCTGAAATAAACATGTCGTTACACCATGACCATGGAATTTAGGGAGACATTTCTATTTCAATCAAAGGGGAAAGAAATCAACATCCATACATGGAAGGGAAAAATCCTTCCTCGACTTATCCATTACTAACTTGTCACTCGTGACACACCAAACATACCCTACATCTTGCCAACATATTTCATGAAAATTTTCATTAGTAAATCAATTTATACGATTCATTAAAACATATTAATGATAATATTATTTTCTAAGGACCATTAAACATGCCTACAGATAGAATTATTTGATGACCTCAAAACATGATGAATTCTTACTAGAGTGTCTATTCTCATAATCTCCTGTCTTGGAGATTACCATGTTCGAACTTCATGAGAAGAATTCTTATCTTCTTCTGAGTAATAGAACCTGACAGTTGGTATACTATGTGTCCCATCATTTTATATCATCAAACCATATAACTATATTTAAGAATATTTTCATACCACTTCACGGTTCACATCATAGCGGGGAACTGCTATGACCTTATTAATGCGAGAAATACTCTAGGAAATTATTACATTATAGTCAGGTAATAAAATGAAAAATATGTAATAAGATGTTTAATATTTAAATACATTATATATTCATGTAATAAAAGTAAAAATAGTTGGTTCTAGGATACCAAATCCAATATAAGGTTGGGAGGAGGATGTAGGGACAGGTGGGTGAGGAGGAAAAAATGAGGAGGTAGTTGTGGGAAGGCAGGGAGAGGCGGTAAGATAGAGGCCAAGATGTTGTGGAGCGGACAAGAAATCGAGAGAGAAGCTGAGGTAGAGAGATGGTCAGTGGGGAGGAATAACTTGACCATCTAAACTATCCTCCATACATAAATACTCATTTATTTGAACATTTTTTTCTTTTTTTTCTTTTACGTTGGGTCCAATATTTTTTTTATTTTAATATATGTACTATATATATTTATAATATATATAGATATATATGATTATGATATTTAATATATATATTATTTATTATATACATTTTTAATATGATATTTGTTACTAATATAAGTATTCATAATAATATATCCATATATATTGAAATTATTATGTGTATTAAAAATGTTAAAATAATAAAAATCAATATATGATTCCCAGTATTATGGTTGAGAAATCTTCTATATACCCATAGACACATTTATTATATATATATATATATTTATTTATATGTATATATATATATAATTAAATATATTTATATTTGTATATGTACATGTATGAATATATAAATACGCACATAAACATGCACATTAAATCAATCTTTTCGATGAAAATTCAATGTAATATTTTTCAATTTTTAGTGGAGATTCTAAAAATAAATTCAATTTTCAATGAAATCTTCTAAAATTTCAAAAGAGATCTTTAATAAAAATTCACACTAAAAATTTTCATTTGTGAATTGAAATTTGAGCATTAAAATTGATTTCCAATGAAAACATTCAAAACACAAATCAAAATTTCTAAGGAAAATTCATGCCAAAAATTTTCAATTATTTAAGGAAATACATACATACATCTATAAATAATATATAAAATTATATTGAAAATTTACCATAAAAACTGATAATAATTAAAATTTATACTTTCAAATTTGCATCGATGTTTTTCATTACATATTTACATTTTAAATTTATACTAGAATTTTCTAGAACATTCATACATTGGAAACTTTCATTTTATACATTCATACATGTAAATTTTCAATGAAAATTTGAATAAAAATTTTCAGTGTAAATTTTGAATGCAAAATTCAACAATTTCCACAAAAACATTCATTGAAAATTCACGATGACAATTTGCAGTCATCAATGTAAATTTATACACGTGATTTAATTTTCATTGGAAACCCCCACAATTACTATATAATATCCAATTGAAAATTTCAATGGAATATTAAAACTATCTATGGAAATTTATGCTCAAAATTAATATAAGTATACACACCTACAGTTATATAAAACCATGTATCTCCCTAAACACATATGTCCCCTACAACTAGTCAATTCCATGTGTCACCATCACCGTAAATCACTCAATACTCTCTCCCAATTCCCTTTCAACCTCTTCACGAGCAACATCATTTCCCATTCCCATCAACATTGCTTCCTCTCCACCTCCCAGTATATTTCCACACGAACCTACCATTTTACCCTGAAAATGAAACCTCATTTTCCCCTATATAGCTTTCATTCTCATTCCCATCAAACAAGGATACTTTTTAAAGTGACCTGTGATTTATACCCTAGGAGTTTCTTATATTACCCTCAAATTTTCTCACTCTACCTTGTAATGTTTATATTTCCTCACATCACCCTGTTATTTCTACTATTGTGGTTTTTTTATTAACTATGATTTTTTTTTCATTATGATTAATAATTATTTTTATCGACACAAGCACTCATCCATTTAAATATACAAGTTCCTCACTAAATTTATAGTTTATATGATTTCTGATATCCTCTTCTCGATGTCTATCCCCTGGAAGTGATTCCATCTATGACTGATTTAGGGGATTCGACTACCAAATCCACCATCATTGTAACTAAACAAGTTTTTATGGACCAAAATTTGAGAAACAAATTATTATTTTTTTCTTTTAAATGATCATAAGGGATAAAATGTTCATTTTAAAATTATATATGATCTCATCTAATTTTTATGGATACTTTGTTGGTCTTTTAATAGGGTGATTACCCTAGGATGTGAGTTTGGTAGAATTCCGAGTCATTCCATTTTTTTTGTAGAATAAATAATATTCAATTAATCATATATTAATTTATTCACACATGATAATTTATATATATATTTTTAATAGAGAATCATATTGACTTTTCATCTTCATCATTGATTTTGAAACAAATATTTTTTCCTAGGTGATACATAAAAATATATCGTGAGTGAGGATAGGGTTGAGGCCCCGTTTTCATTTTCATATTTTAATTTTTCATTTTTTTTATTTTCTCTTTCCTCCCCAGGCTTCTCTCATACATTCCCTTGTAAGTTCTATGTCACGATGATGAATTGTTGTCATGCGATCACTCAAAAGTATTTATAACTAAGTACATCACTTTGGCTGACCTAGGTCGATCTCTTAAGGAGTTCTTCCGGTCAATCTATCACTAATTCTAATCTACATTTTTTATATATTTTTATTAATGGAATAAAATGAAAAACAATTATATTTGAGAATTTGAAATGAAAAATATAAATTAATCATGAAAATTCAATTCAAATAGAATAAATTCTGACTACAAAATAAAGGAGACATTCTTGAGAGAATCACCTCAAGTCAATCTTCACCATCTCTTAATTAGTTTCAAATTAACATTATGAGAATGCTGCATAATATGAATGAAAATACTCCTATTCACATGGATTTTAATATATAGTGCTCTCAACAATCACTGAGAGACTGCACATCCACCTCCTCGATTGAGTGAAAATATTATAGAAGTGTAGCTAAACCTCAGGTGGCAAGTGAAGACATAAATCCACCTTACCCATTAAGACCCACTCAATATAAATTTAATAAAATAATTAAAATTATTAATTAATGTGAAAAACTAGGGTTCATCACTATATAGATCCCCTAGAAACATCCTCCGATTAGATACTCATGATCATGAGCATAAGAGTTCATAGTGATAAAGAAAATGGAGGAAGAAAACAAGAGAGAGAAAGAAAAGGAGAGAAATGATAACACTAAAATTAAAAGATGAAATGAAATTACAAAATGAAAGGAAAAGAAATTACAAGACCCTACTACATAAAATTTACAAAATAGTCTACCCCTAAGTTTCCAACACTTTGGAATTGAGATGAGGTACATTTTTATAGGATAAATATGTGAAAATTTTGGCTCTAAAATCATCCTTCGAAATATTCAACATGGTCGACATCTAATGATAGATTATGGGAATGTGGGATTGCTTAAAGGTGTTATTTTATCTCTCCTATGACTACCCAGAAAATTTAATCATTATTGGACATGTAATGAATGAGTTATGGCTAATTTAATCCATATATTTATTCTCTTTAGGATGAATGTTCGTATTCCAATGGAGTGTTTTCCAATGCATTTATTACATTTAAAATGAAGGATTAAATCATGTCCCCCTTAATAAAAGTTCTTAAAATATATATAATACTTTCTCATGTTTAATTTCAGATCATTAGGTTCGTCCATGTATAAGATATGGGCCCCACATAGAAATTCCTCAGATCTGTGCACGGTTTTCTAGGCTGCAATTGTGATCTGGATTTGGAACATCATATGAGAGATTGAGCTTTTGGTACTGAAGGATAAAATGAATAAAATCAATAATAAATACCTATAAAAGAATAATTTTTAATTTTGGATCAGTATATAAATAGTTATATCCAAAACATTGAAATAACATAAAACTGTTAAAATTCCAAAATATGAAAATTTTCTAATTAACCAGAAAAATGCATCAAAAACATAAAATGAGACAATTTCCCTTTAAATAATACATTGGTGGGATTAAAAAAATTTAAATTCAGAATAAAAAAATTGGAAATATTTTTTCAATCAATTCTCCCATACTTAAACATTGCAGTCTTGGGAAATCATTTTATACCAAGGTCAAAACAAACTTTCCAAAGAATAAATGATAGCACAACTCAATTATCATATCAAAGAAAATAGCATGCCTCCTACATGGATCAAATTTTCCAAGATCCTAAAAATTCATAATAATCCATTCTATCTCATGTTAATCCTCACATGCATTTCATAACTATATCCCCCCAAAAAAACGTTAATCTCTTCACTCAAGGATATGTTATGTGGAGTTTTTCTCTTTCATATGAATATGTGTGATCTCTATAGGTTTGGTATCCTCCAAGAATATCCACTTAATAAAGTCAAAAATTTGTCAATAATGAGGTATTTTTCATGGGTTTTTTGAGGCTGAGAGTTGGATAGTTTAAAATGTAAAAACATCTAAAGCATAATTAAGAGGGTTAATCTCTAAAGTGAAGTGAATGCATGAAAATTGTTCTTTATGAATAATGATGTCCACCTCAATCAGATAAAAAATGAATAACCTATAAAGACATATTTATTTTGGAAGTTCACTCTTGTAATTTCAGAATCAATGAATCTCATCCATATTTTCTCCAATTTTTAACTTTGTTTGAGCTTGAATGCAGATCAATATTTCTCTTCAGAATCATTTTTTTGTTGGAAAAGAGAGGCAGCTTTTGATCTTCAAAAATTGGTGGAAACCCAACCCATATTTGTAATGGTATTTTGGTCTACCCATCCATCTTACCATCATTTAATTTCTTGCCCCAAATTAGATGTGAATAGGTCAACACTTTCAATTCATCTCAAATAGATTTTCAGGAATGAAAAATACATCCCATCTTCTCCCTCACCCACACTTGAGTTCAATAAAAATCATGAATTTAAATTATATATAAGTTTGTAAAGGGATAAATGTCTTTTAATTTGGATACATACCAAGGTACTTCATTTATTTTATGGGATTAACAAAGGTCATAAGAAAATTTAGGCCCAAATAAGTGTTTGGTACAAAAGGGATTTCAAATTGGTTTCTCAATCATACTTGACACTTTCCATGAACTCTAAAATATTTGAAAAAAAGAAAAACCACAATTTATAGATTAGAAAACATGTCTAAAGACCTTAAATAAAAATAGTGATGTAATTAATATGTCAATAAGGTTTAGAAACATATATGGTTAGGAGAGATTTTTAATTTCGATAGTACTAGTGCACATGAGTTTCATAATCAACCAAAATTCTTCAAATGAAAAGATTGGAAATCAAGAAAATAAAATCCATTCCGAAATCATTTAAATAATAAAATAATAAAATAATTAAATGTTGCAAAAATACCAATATGGTTTTAATTTTCTGAAAGTATTCAATTCAACTCAATACAACAAATAATAGACCAAAAAAAGGAAAAAGGAAAACATGAATCATTCAGAAAAAGAAATGAAAATTGAAATGAAACTACACAAAAAATCCTAAAAATAGATTGACATACCTACCAAATAATTATTACATCAACTACACTCTTTTTATCTCAAATAATATCAACATAGTTCTCACAGAGGATTTAAATTGGGCTGCAAATAAAATAAAGAAAAGGAAAGACACAACCTGGTTTATTTTTCAGTGGAAGTCTTGAGTTAATATCCTAGATGCTATCACATTAATACTACATGAAATAAATTACTAGACATGAGAAAAATAAAGAAGAATAATGAAAAATATAAATGGGATAAAAATGGGATAATTCTTAGTTTGACCCCCCTTCCCAAGCGGGTGTAAGGGTATTACTACCCCTATCTAGGTAGTTGCAATGGAGTATCCATAATCAGATGGTGGAAGTGGTTTCATTTAGATGAACCGCCACATGTGAGTTTTTCCAGTTTCAATGATTAAAACCAAATATTTGAGAACCCAAAAGAAGATAAGAAAATTACAAACCCCCACAAAAGAATAATGAATGAATTATAGACTAAAAATGGGTGTAAAAATAAAATAATGGTGTTCCCTAGGAATTGTTATTGTGTCCCCCTATATATGGGATTCATGTTGTTGTAGAGGAGGAAGTAACACCACATTATTATCCAGATATTAATCATATATCACCAAAACTGGGGTGATACATTCCTAAGAATCCAAGATCTAATCTATTTGCGCTTTATCAAAAATTTCAGGAAAGGATATGTTAGAAAATAATTTAGCATGAATAATATTAAAACATTATGAATCAATAAAAAATATTCCCTTTTTATAATTCGATATTGGAGATTGATCTCCTCAGGCAGGACCATTGGAAACTCAATTTGAGTAGGTGAATCTTAATAATATTAATAAGAAAGAGAGGGGTATATTGGTTCTGATTGATCATTATCAAGGATAGGAAAATCATGTTTTTTGTTATCTTCAACAAAGTGGTTCCATAATTCTTCCAAAAACAATGTTTCTCCCCAAATTATATAAGCTGACATGTTTTCTTCATAGACCTCCTCAAAAAATGGTTGAGTATGAGATGATATGATTAAATTCATTAGTATCTCTTTCTCACCCACCTCAAGTTCTTTAACATAGAAAATGATAGGTTAAATCTCTTCCACCACTTATTTTGGTTTACATTATAGTTTGGGTTCGGGCTAATGCACCATTGAATGAATATATTCTTCAACCCTTTTAACTTGGCTCTTTATTTTTTGTATGTATTATATATGTTATTTCATCAGAGCCCTTTTAATTTCATCTTGCACCTGAGATTCATCATTCAATTCATAGTAATCAAAATTTGAAAACATCACAAACAAAAAAAATTCTTTTGTTTTTTTTAAATTTATGATTTATTTGATTTTTTAAATGTAATAAAACTATTTAAAAAATGTGAATAAAAATAGTGAGTGATGGAAAGTTTGATCCATAGACACGATTCCAATTTGATTAAGTGTTGTCATTCACACTGTCAAAAATATTTATAACTAAGTGCAGCACAGTGGCTGACCTATGCTGATCTCTTGAGGAGCTGTTGCAGTCAATCACTCACTACTTCTAATCCACCATTTTTATATTTTTTTATTACTGAAATAAAATGAAAAGAATAGATATTTGAAAATTGATAAGAAAAAACTATAATTAAACATGAAAATTTAATGCAAAGAGAATGAATGAAGACAAAATAATGTTTTAAGGAAAGAAGACATTCCTGAGAGAATCACCCCGAGTTAACCTTCAACGTCACTTAATTAGTTTCAAATTTACATAATAAGCATGATGCATTGTATGCATGAAAATGTCCCTCTTCATATGGTTGTGAATATACAGTGCTCTAAAAAATAATTTAGAGACCACACATCCACCTCCTCGATCAAGGGAAAATATTGCATAAGTGAAAGCTAAACCTCAGGTTGCAAGTGGAGATACAGAGGAACCTTTTCCACTAAGATTCCCCTCATACTAAATCTAATGAAATAAGAAACAATATGAATTAATAAGAAAAAATTTGGTTCATTACTGTATATATCCCTTAGAAACTTCTTCTGATTATCTACTCATGGCCATTATCATAAGAGTTCATAGTGATGAAGAAGACGGAGGAAGAAAACAAAAGAGAGAAAACAAAAATGAGAGAAATGAGAACACCTAAATTAAAACATGAAATGAAATTACAAAATTAAAGGAAAATAAAATAAAATACCTAACTACATAAAATGGACAACAAATGCTACCCCTAATTTTCCAACACATTGGAAAGGATAAGGGGTATATTTTTATAGGAAAATGATGTGAAAAGTTTCTCACAAATCATCCTCTGAACGTTTTCATGTGGTAGACATCAGTAATTATAGAAGTTGGGATTGAGTTATTCTTAAAAGTTGTTATTATATTTCTCCTATAACTACCCACAAAATTTTAGCTTGATTGGACACATAATGATGGATTTATGTTTGATTTACTCCATATATTTAATCTCTATAGGATGACAATTCCTATTCAAAAGGACCAATTTACAATGCATTTATGAAATTGAAAATGAAATTTTTAGGCATGTAAACAATAATAGACAATCTTCCTGAGTATATATTCTTTCCTCATGTTGAATTTCAGGTCATTTGGTTCATCCATTTATGAGATATGGGCCCAAAATCAAAATTCTCTATATTTGTGCACAGTTTTTGAGACTGGAATTGTGAGCTACATTTGGAGCTTCAAATGATGGATTGAGATTTGGGTCCTGAAGGATAAAATGAATACCATAAAACATAGAAACCAATAAAAGAATAATTTCTTAATTTGGATCAAATTAGAAGTTTTTATATCAGAAAAATTGAAATAAATAAAAACTTTTATAATTCCAAAATATGCCATTTTTCAATTAATCTAATTTTTTTAAATACGTAAAATTTGACAAATGACATATTGAAACCCATTTCTAGGATCTAAAACATTGAAATTTAGAATAAAATAATTGAAAATATTTTCTCTATTACATGTGTTTGATAGAGAAAATGGAGAGAGAGTGAGAGAGGGAAGAAGGGAGGTGTTGCTGTAGACCTCGGGAGGAGTGATATCATCACGCAACAACGATGGAATGAAAAAACATGATAAACTTCAGCAGATTCCACCCAATAGTAGGCCTTTTTTATTTTTTCATAGTAAAACCCCATATATTTACTTCTTGATACTTTTAAGTAATAATTATGACTACTAAAGACCCCTAGAGGGTTGGTCTATAGCTTTTGGGGAGAAAATAGGTTTTCAGGCTGATTTGAGGGGTTTCTCGATCACATGATGTGTAGTTCTGGAACACTTTTCACATGATCTTCTTATTTGATGAAGATTATTTTTCATTAGTATGCATAATTTACATGGTATACACAACATGTATTGGTACTCATTCATGCAGTAGAGTACCTATCCAAACAACCTATGTAGGGGTATGTGGCCATGTGGAGTACAAGGACAAACCTCGAGTGGGCTGCCCACCATGTAGGAGTACACAACTGGGTAGAATACATGGTCAGGTCATGTGAGGTACATAGACAAGAATCCCATGTAGGTTACATGATTTGTACATGGTATAAACGCCTTGTACATGGGATTTACAAGCCATGTCCGACTGAAGTACATGCCTCGGTGAGACTTTTAGGGAACACGCTGTGTACTCCTCCATTGCTACCCTTTTTTTGGTGTTTTCCTATTTTACACCCCTGAGTTGTAATTGGAAAAATTAGTAGTCCCTTTTGAGTATATTTCCACGTATATCATTATGGTGAAACCCTTGAGGTGAATTTAGGACTCCTAGGATGTGTTTCATAAATTTTACTAAATAGAGAGGTTCTTCCTCTAATAATCATATCGAACTATATACTGAGAGGAAACACATTATTGAGGTGGAACATGATCCAACTCTCAAGAATGGTATTCAAGGAATTTTCCATTTAGTCCAATAAATCATTTTATATTTTTAACTAGAGTAACTCTTGTTGGATGACTCTACTTTACAACTACTAAGGGTACCCTATAGAACACCTTTACTTACATGTTGACCTAAGGAATACCTTGTAGGATACCTATACATGTTTAATCAATTTTAGGACCCCGTATAGGATGTCTCTTCCTATGTATACCATTATGGGGATTCCATGCAGGATTCCTCCAGTGTATTACAATTTCTGTGGATCCCCAAAGGGACACCCTTGCTTATGTGTATACTTTGAGGATGTATCACAACTGGTTTGACACGAGAGTCCTAGTGGGTGACCTGAAATTTGACCGACCCTGAGCTAGTATGTTGGGTTTCTGTATAGATAGTAGCGGGTGTCACCTTATTACCCGTACCAAACTTTTAAGCATTAGAGGTTATGGAAGTAGTTGTGGGACTAGGTGTTCGACCACCCTCACTCATTTAATCACGTATTCAAATAGTTTCTATTTATGAAGTATTGATTTCTAGAGGTTCTTTATGGTTCCCATCTTTAGAGGATGACGTGATGCGATATTTGATTTGGGATGCCCATACATAATTCTTATGATCCATATTATGTGCTAATCCATTTCCTGGGATACCTAAATGTACTTACTGGGGTACGACTTTAGGGCCTTTTTATAGTTTTTTGTATTCTTGGGACACCTAGTTATACTACATGGGATCCATCTTTTAAGCCTTTTATTGAATATTATATTATTTTTATTCCTAAATGTACTTTTTGGGGTATGAATTCAAAGCTTTTTTATTATTTATTATGTTATTGTGATACCCAAACATACTTCCTAGAACCAAGCTTATTACACACTCTTGAGAAATGGGGAATATTACTCTCTCCCTGATCTATTACTTGACTATGATCTTGGACACAACACTCCACATCCTTGATGAACTTGAGGATGATTCCACCCTCTTATGAGTGAAGCCTAATATTCTCTTTAGGGTTTGGTAGACACACTATTATATTACTCATTGGACTTGTCTAAGAGTGGGATGTTGATCTATTAATATGAATATATGCCAACCATGTACTTGGATCTGGAGAGAATTCCTTTTATAGATCACCTAATGGTTATCCCCCATAGGTTTGATCATAGATCCAATGTCATGAATGCATATAGACTTGGACCTAGGGATCATACATCGTACCGGGTTTACGTGGCTCGAGTGGCATGATTTCTAGCTCCGAGACAATTACAGGATGTCCAAATATTACCTACAATCCTTCATTATAGTGATTAGAGGTGAGTATGGGTGATCCCAGGGATTGAAAATGTACCCCCTTATGGTGGTGTAGATTACTCAGAGACAATTTTTATGCTGTATGAAGTATGTATTGTCGATCGATATTATATACCCAAGCATCAAAAAATCATGAACATCTTGAGTTCCATGACATTTAGATTAATGACTTATTCCCAGAATGACCAGTCGACCGGGATTGCGGACCCAAGGATTAGATGAGTTATGGTTTATGTTACTTTTTTACCCTTACTCACACATATGTATGTATATGTACATGTATATATATGGGAATATATTTATATATATACATGATAGAACATTTCCAAATCAACTTGGATCATTGAACTAGAAATCAACTATGGTTTCAGTTTATTTTTTTATTTATCATATTCAGTTATAACTCGGCTAGGCTAGGAATATTGCATGATCATGCACTTATGACATCATATTTATTGGTTCATCATTCAGGTGGTCTAAAGAGATTATTTCTCACCCCTTTATGTGTACCTCATTGTTCGTGGAGACCTTATGTCTGCTTTTCAAGTTATGGAGATATTTCATGATGGATAGGTCTTAGGACCAGGGATGTGTGATCAAGTAGTGTCACTCATGTGGATTATTTTCATCAGGATAGAGAATCTCTGTAGTGTCTTGTAGACCAGATATGTGGTTTGGATCGAAGTTATTAGTATAACCTTGTACTTTTATTTCATTTCCTTTATACACTCTTGCATGTATGGTCTGCCTAATGGGTGACTAGTGTTGTATGTATGACATGACTATTCAATATTTTATGTCATTTCATTTATTATTATATAATTCTTATTTATTTATTTCACACTCTATTAATTTACTACTTTGGATGATATTTAGTTATTTCAGTTGTTTCTTACTTTGATATGAAGGCATAGTCTCCTTATAGACACACCCTAGGTCATCACTGCTAGTTGAAAGCCTCTGGTATATAAGGAAGAATGATTGAGGCCTTGTGGTGAACAAGATCAATGAATTAGTTTAGTGGCTTCTAGGTCGGGATGTTAAAAATTGGTATCAAAGTTGTTAGTTTCCTATTGTGTCACTATTTGGGATATGTTAGATATGAGTATAATAAATATGTTAGAACCTGTGATGGTTATCAGACTGGTTCATCAAGTACACTTGTTCCTATAGAAATTCCTAATTTTTAGGGATATGGAATTATTGTTCTTGATCTATGATGTTACAATTATATATGATTTTCTCTTTGAGCGAAACACATGTTGTGTGAAGTTTATGATTTTTTATGGTTTTTTAGATCTTAACCCATTAGCAAGAGGACATTGATTTATTTTTATTATTGGATAAAAAAGTCAAGTGGTTCCCCATATAGCATATTTGGAACATAGGGTGTACATGCTATATTCCTTCTAAAGTGTGATTTTACTAATGAAAGATGATTTTTTTATATTTAATGAAATAGCCTAAATGGAATTTTTCCATTTAGGTTCTTGGAAACATTCTACACAATTGAGATGACTTTCATATATATATTTCATTCTGATTTTAGGGGATGTGGATCTATATTGAGATGTTTGATGATGAGGATGATGACTCAATCCACATGCATGAGAGGTGAAATGACCCTAGTAGGTCGATATGGCATCTTATTACCATGTGTGAAACCCCTTGTAGGGTGTTGTTACTTAGGTTCTATTATTTAAATTTTTAGTAAAAACCTATATAGTGTTTTCCTACATAACTAAAAATAAAATTTTACTTAATTTATTTGTGATAATGATATGACACTAACTGTTGAGGAGATGTTGTGTGATTAATTTTGGCTATCATAAGTCAATCTTGGAAGTTGATGCCTGCATTTATGGTGATCTAGTCAGGTCAATGCTGATAGATACCTAAAAATTTGTATTGAACTATAACTCAAGAAGGTATTACCATATACAGATTCCTGGTGAGTGTCAGTCCATTGATCTTCCTACATTCATATCATGATACTTTAGGGGAAGTACCTTATGGGGATTCTCAGAGAGGATCGATGCCTAGGTTGGATGATGCTAGATTTTTCAGACCCTCATATTTTTTTTATCTTTACCACTCTTATAGTGGTTTGATAGGAATGTTAAATGTTGTGTGTTGAGATAGGTATGTGAATGATGAACCGTGAGATGTGACCTTGTTGAGAGTTCTGACTTTTGGGCCTGGTGGTACGACCCAATGAACCAATTATGAGACTAGATTAGTTGGTCTATATGGGAGATCAAAAGGCCCTTAGTTTTTAATTAGATCCTTATATATTATCATTTAGTTTGATCTAAGGAAACAAGCTAGGGGGGTTTTCTCGGGTGTATTGATGCCTTTTTAGGTAATGATCCTTGTTTTATACTCATTTGAGACTGATACATAGTAGGTGCTCAGGTTTTTTTGATATTGACATGAAGATGCCTTCAACATTTGAGAATAAGTTAGGGTTCATGGTATCAAGATTGAGTTTGGAAAGCATGAATATTCAGCTTCTTATACAAGATGACCAACACTTCTACTATTAGAAATTTTTTTGAGAGTGGGTAAATGATCAAGATTAGAAATATGCTGAGTTATGGGAGGTCATGGAATAAATCATGGCATAAGTGAGGTGCCTGATATAGAAGAAGAGTTCCAAGGGATCATCATGATTATTTAGAACGATATGTCATGTAGTCTGGATAGCTTTATTTTACTAGTAAGTGACCCTCTATTATATGAGTTGGGTGGTAAACCCACACACCGATTGAGTTTGGTACCATTTAAATAATAAATTGGAGAGGGTTCTTATGTGAGTTAAGGAATGATGATTTCAAATACATGTCATGGGAATCGTTGTTTAATATGTGTGGTTAAAATGATGAATTTACCTCTATGGTAAATGATACATTGAAAATAGATCGGGTTCCATGAGGTGGTTGACCCATGGTTGGACCTATACATTCATTTTCATGAGACGTGGTGTTAGGAGTTAGTTAAAAGAAAGTTTAACCTATTCGATGACAGCATAACTCGGGAGATCTATACATACCTATCGATGGAATATTAGTGTAATACTAGATAAAGAAAAATATGATATATCATGACAGCATCTTGAGTACATAGAGAGTGATTTTGTTATACATCGTTCTTCTTAAATTATTTTATGGTTGGATGATGGAACCCATTGAGGATACCCTCGAGGAGCAGTATGTGGTAGTCTATATGGCGGGGAGTGAACTATTAACTACTTGTGGGTGGTAACCCTCATTTTTAGTTAAAATTTAGCATTTTTAATGGGTTTTAAGCTTAGATCTCGGTTTCAAGGTGACGATAAGGATACTCCTATGGCGGGGAGTATTAGATCGATTATGGTTGAACGTATCTCGTGATGGGATAGTTGTGAATGCTATGAGACTAGTCATTGGAAAAAAAATATAGAATAGTTGTGAAGATGATAAATATGATATCATGAGTGTGTTTTAACACCATGGATTCTCTAGGATGGGATGGTTTATGGAGGAGAGGTGGTAATGACCCATGTTTTTCTAGACCAATGTTTTAGGAGAAATATGAATTTTTTTACTTTCAGAAGCTCATGAGGGGTAAAATGGTCATTTTACACTATAAAATGATCTTGGGTAATTTTCATAACCACTTTATTAGTCCTAAAATACTATTTTTACCCTAGGATAGGTGTTTGATAGAATTCTGAGTTGTTTAAATTTTCATGGAATAATTAATAATTAATAATTAATTAATTAAACATTAATTTATTCACACATGATCATTTGGTTATATATTTTGAATGGAGAATTGTATTGATATTATATATCCATAATTGAGTCTATAATTATGAATTTTTCCTTGATGATATATAAACTCATGTTGGGTTTTGGGCTGGGCCCAAGCCTCTTTTTATTTTTCTTTTCTTTGTCTTCTTTTTTTCATTTTTTCCTTTTATCTTTTTTCCCTCAGCTTAATGAATACACCCCTTGATAATCCTAGGTCAACAACCATGATTGAAAATGGAAGAGGATATATAGTTTGGGAATAATGGAGGAGTCATCGACAAGCTCATGAGGAGATGAATCGTCGTACAACAAAGGTGGAACCTGAATACATGTGAAGCTTCAGCAACTTCTTCACAAATGTAGGTAGTTTTTAATTTTTTACTATAAATACTAAAATATTTACCTATTAATAGTATTAATTCCCTATTATTACTACCAATGATCCCTAGTGGGTTGATCTATAGCTTTTAGAGAGAAAAAATGGGGGTATAGACCGATTTGAGGGGTTTCCCATTCCGAAATCCTTATCACAAGGTGTGTAGTTCAGGATCAAATGTCATGTGTTATTCCCATTTAGAGAATATGATTTTATATAAGTAAATTCCATGTATATTGTATATATCCTGTGTACTGGTACTTGACCGTGTAGCAGAGTACCTGGCCAAATAGCCCGTGTATAGGTACTTGTCCATGTAGTGTACAAGGCCAGACCCTGGGTGGGTTATAAGCCATATATAAGTACAAAATCAAGAAAAATACATTTTGAGACCATTTAAGGCAAATAGGTAGGTAACCCATTTATTATATACACTATATACATGGTATAAAAGATATGTAAATGGGATTTACATTCCATTTTTGATTTAAGTAAATGCCCAGGTGAGACTCTGAGGGTACACATCGTGTACTTGGGTATACATGCCGTGTACTCCTCTTTTTATACCCTTTTTATGGGTTTTCCTATTTTACACCCCCGAGTGGGAATTGAATAAATGGTTATTCATTTTTTATAATCTTTTCAAATATATCTCTATATTGAAACCCTTGAGGTGATTTGAGGACTCTTAAGAGGCATTTAAGGCATTTTACTCAAAAGACAGGTTCTTTAGCTGGTAATCGAATCCAGCTATCTCCTGAGAGTGAATCCTTTTATTTGAGGTGGACGTTGATACATATATCTATACTAGTATTCAAGGAAGTTTACTTTTAGGACAAGAGTTATTCTTATCTTTTTAGTGAGAGGAATCCATGTAGGATGCCACTACCAAAATACCATTTTCAAGGGTCTCATGTAGGATGCCTTCGCTTACATGATGACCTAGGGAATACCTTGTAGGATATCTCTAGTTGTTTTATCTATATAAGGATCCCATTTAGGTATCATTTTCCTGTATATGTATTTATGAGGATTCCATGTAGGATGCCTTTGGTAACTTATAATTTTTGATGATCTCAAGTGGGATGCCCTAGCTTATGTATGGACATTGAGGATCCCTAGTAGGACATGTCTCTAGTTCTTTTGACTTGAGGGACCCAGCGAGGCCCCAATGTTTAACCAATGATGATCTAGTATGTTGGGTTTGGGTAGATATGGTAGAGGGTGTCACCTTATAACTATATTAAAATTTTAATCCCAAGAGGTTATGGTGGTATTGGTGGGTCTTGGATTTTAACCACCCTAACTCTTATGTATTCATTCACATAGTAACTATTTATGAAGTAGTGATTGCTAGAGATACTTCCAAGTTCTTTGATAAAGATCAGGATGTGATGTGATATTTGATTTGGGATGCCCAAATGTACTTACTAGGTCCCATATTATATTCCTTTTTTGTTTATTGAGTTGTCCAAAAAAACTTCTTAGGGTCTAGATTTTGAGCCTTTTTATTGTTTGTTATATTATTGGGACACCAAGATTTACTACTTGAGTTATGGCTTCTAAGACTTTTTATTTAATATTATATCATTATTATGCCTCGAAATACTTCCTGGTGTTTGAATTTTGATCCATTTCCTTATTTATTATGTTACCAGGATACCCGTATATACATCCTTAGGTCTAGATTATGATATCTACACATGGATGATTATGTGCTCCCAGCGATGGGGATGATTATGTTATCCCTAGTTTATTACATGACCATGGTGATGGACATGATTTTCTACATCATTGATTCACTAAAAGATGATTTTTCTATCCTCTAACTGATTCCTAGGATGCTCCCTATGGTTAGGTGGACACACCAATATATTACTCGACATAATCGTCTGATAGTGGGATATGGGGATGTTTATTTGAATGGATAACGATCATATTGATATCCCTAATGGGTGTCATTATTTCCCTCAGGTATAATAAAAATAAGAATTTATAAAACTCATATCAATGATAAATAATTAATTTAAATTAATATAGAAGAAGTTCAAGATCGATCCCATTGAGATAGTGGAATTAGTTTAATTTGGATTTTAAATGAAAATGATTTTACTGATAGATTAAATAATGGGGAATGAATTAGATTAGAGTTTTGGAAAGATTTTGGAGAAATCAAGAATCAAAAGTGAAGAAGATTGATTATTTGTTTTGAAATCAGATTTGAAAAATTTTCCATGGTTTTAAATGTTTGGGGTTTAGGTGTAATTAGATGTTTGATAATTAATTTATTAATCTACGATTGGTTTCAAACTCGATATGAGGGAGATCCAATGGTTATTTCACCCCCTCATTGTTGTGATAACCCCCTATTTACCCTGGTCTAATCATTTAGGGTTTCAAAGAATCAAGTTTGTCTCGATAAAATATTTAATCCCGATACCCCTAAATTTGAAAATGGTCATACCTCATTTAGGGTTTTTAGTTGAAAAATTTTTAGGTTCATTTTTGGTTCAAATACTAGTGGTCATGAAAAAAGGAAAAATAAAAGGATTGGAAATATATCGAATAAATCACATCAAACCAAATACACGAGTAAATAAAAATTAACCATCCAAAAACACCTTTTCTATTTTATTACAAAACCCTAGAACAAGGAAGGTTTACACCCTCATCCTAGTTATGAGATAATTAGAGGTAAGGAATATGAAAAATAAATTATTATGAAAATGAAAATGTAACCGGGGAGGACCCTGCACAATGCAGTTTCTCGCTCCAACTATTGGTCTCCAAGATCTCTCTCACAACACTAGCCTGAAACACTATTAAAATATTATTAAAACTAGTCGTTATGAATAGTAATAACCACCTTTTAAAATTTTAGAAATTTTATCTCTCAAAATAGACTTCATTTTTGGATTAGGAGTATCGAATTTAGCCTAAGGTGAAATTTTGGTAATTTTCGGATAACTTTCATATTCTGATGAATAGTGAAAATTACTAAATTATAATTAAAAACAACTTTTTTAATCGAAATAATTAATAGTGATAAATTATTAATTTGAGTGGTTTTAAAGTATATTTAGAATATATTTTTACAATTTAACACAATGTTGGTCATTGAATGTAATTTCACATTTAAACCAGACATAATCAAGTGTCAATCTTTTGATAGATATTGTTTCTTAAAAACACACTATTTGTTTTAACAGCGGGATTTAATTATAAAATTAATTAATGCAACTTCTATGTTATGAATTTGGTAAAATAGACTTCATTTTTGAATTCGGAATATGAAATATAGCTTAGGATGAAATTTTGACATTGTTATGAAAAACATCAATTTTTGATGAATAGTGAAACTACTAAGTGGTAGTTAAAAAACTGAATTTTTCATAAAACTTAATTTTACCGCTTCTGTGAATGGAATTTCAAAAATCCGAGAGACACGGTTGATGTCAGTAAGTAAAATGTGGTTCAATGAGATGAAAATAATTTTTGGTGAATAATAACTTTTTACTTTTATTTACCACGGTTAAAAGTAAATAGGGTAATTAAGGGTAAGAATGATATTAATATTATCCTAACACATGTCCTAATTCTATTGGACAAGTGTATCTCGACCAAAAACAACCTTAAGTGTAAAATATTATCATTTAGGCCCACTTGGATTAGATTAGGACATTTATTATTATTTAATTCAAAGAAGAGTTAAAAGAGTTAAAATCAAAGTATATTTACTAAAACATTTTTAATATAGGGTTGTACATAAGATATATTAGATTGTAAATATTCATTAGAAAGATAAAAGGATTTCCTATATGATGGTATTTTATTTGTAATTTTTAGACATCAAATAATTTAAGTTATTTATGACACAAAGATGATGCAGTAATTATCTTATTAATAAAATATTGACATAATTGATATTATAAATACCAAAATAAATGTAATTTAAGACTTTTTATGAATTAAAATAATTTCATAGGTTACTATGATATATTATTGTTTATTTAATCAACTTGGTTAGAACATATAATTCTGTTATGACTTTCACAAAAATCATATATCAAATAGTGTCAAAATTGACACAAAATAGTTTTTAAATCAAATATTATATTATTAATTGTTATTTTATTCCTAAAAATCTAAGGTTCGGCCAAATTACTTAGATATGGATATATGTATTAATAATATACAATTTGGGGTTATTTTGGCATGTTATAGTAAGTCTATTAACCATATAGTGAAAGAAAACAAAAAGACACGGTAAAAGTTAAATTATTTAACTTAGAGTTAAATCTAATTGATAAGGTTAAAATAATACCCTAAACTTGTATAAATCCTATTGTATGATAGGATTTCGACCCATACCCACTTTAGCTTCGAAATAAGACCCTTTGGAACCATTATAAACCGATTTTGACTTTAATATAAAATAATATTTTGAGATATTCCTAAGGTGCCCCTCTCCTCCCTTATAAAAGGGCACCTCCTCCCCCTCCTCCTCACACCAATTTGAGCACTAAAGCTCATAAAAACCCTGCCAAAATCTCTTCTCCACTTCCCTAGAATAATCCTAGAGGTCCTGGTATTCTTCAAAGACCAATCTGAGTTCCCTAAGTGGAGGATTCAAAGAGGCGTTTCAAAGAAGAGGTAATATCCATTACCGATCTTTTCAATTTCTTTCTTCTTCAACTTATTCTTCTTTAGTTGTTTCATGATAAAGTAATAACATCAGTATTACTTACATACTTATATGTTATTATAAGTATGAAACAATCCTATTTCACCATCTATCCATCCTACGGAAAACGAAATCACCGCGCGTGCGTATGTACGGAATACCGTCTCCACGCCGTGGTGTAATCTATTTTCCGCCACCACCTTAATTGGATGGGTATAATGGTGTAATGAGTAACTATAAATGATTATTATAAAGTGATATTGATACTGGAATAGTATAAATACACTTCAACACAAGTTCACGATCATGAGAACGATATCATTGCTCGTGCGTACGTACGGAATACCGTCTCCACGACGCGATGAGATTCATTCTCCACTTTAACCATTCACGAATGATTATAAAGTATATATAATAAGTAATCATGAAATATATGACATTATAAAGCTACTGGAATTATGTGTATATATATGTATGTCATCTACTTAATTCCACTCAATTCAATAACGAAAAGAAAATAGCGTTCATGCGTACGTACGGTCTACCATCTCCATTAACGGTGTATTTCTTTACATCTATCGATCCATTATATATATGTATATTCTGAATATATATTATATATAAATCATGTTTTATATTCTATAATTAAGTAATAATGATCTAATTAATCATATGAATAATTACAAGTTAAAACACGAATGACAAATGAGACGATTTTACCCAAAACGCTACTTTAACATGAATTTACAAAAGAACGGGTAATATAAAGTCATAAGTGAACCATATATGATATAATAACAATGAATATGATTCTGTAATAAGTCAATGACATTATTTAAATCATTATACAGGAGGTTCATACACTTACGAAGCAAATCGGACCTAAGGTAAGGGAAATATCACAATCACATTTTTATCCGAGATTGTTTATACTTTAGTATTTACTAGGGTGTATTTTATCATCCAAATCCATGTTTCTTCAATATGTAATTTTATTTCCATCCAACTACAATTTTTTAAATCCATTTTTACCCTTCGGTGAGTTTTTAGTAATATGTATGAAAGGAATCTTTTTTCGTTTTTCGTACGAGGTACTTTTTGACTTTTCCGACAAAAGTACGAAGAATGTTTTTTTAACTTATAAGACATGAATGGATTTTTAAAACATTATTTCCAAGAGACATCCTTTACAAGTTTTCAAGTTTATTTTTAATCAACTTCTTTTATTTTAAAGTCGTATGACATGTTATGAAAGGAAAAATGTTTTTGAAGTAGAAAGGATATTTTCCTCAAGAATGGAGTTCAAGTATTTTATCAAAAGTATGTTCCATCTAAGATAATAAAAGGGTTCTGTTTTTATCCCTATTATTACATTGGTTTGATTATGTTGTGATGGAAATATTTGTATGAATTCCTTTATCTTATATGAATTGTTTTATGATGTCGTGTTGTTTAAGAATCCCATTTTTATTACATGGGTTACGCTATGATGTATGGTTTATGATTATGTGGCACACATAAGAAAGGATTCATTATAAGATGGGTGGGACCTATATCTCCCTCCAATGAATTGGGTAAAGATTTTATATCTCATGAGATAGACATGGCTGGAACGGTAGGTTATACCGGTTCAGTGAAACAGGACTGGAATGAGGGTGACTCAGTTCAGAAAGGGACTTTGTCCACTAAGATAGTCTTGGCAATGAGTCATGACTAACAAGAAATGATTTTCCATGATTATGTGTGCATGCCACAATGTTTCAAGTTTCATGTTATGATTATGGGGATCTCATTTTCACTTCTATGATTTGTTCCATGTTAAGATATTATGATCTCTTTTGCAGGTTATGATTTTCAAAAAGATATGATATGATTTTTATTTCCTTTATTTGCCCTTGCTGAGCATTTGAGCTCACCCTTTTATGTTTTCTTTTCCCCAGGATATAAAGAAAGGTTTTAGGTAAAAAAAGGGAAGATCTTTATGGGAGATATTGAAGATCTTTCACCGAGATTAGAAGATTACGTTCCAAGTTTCCAAAGACACTAAACTATTACGATCCTTGTGTGTGTGTTTTTGTTATGTACCAAGTATTCCACAAAAGTAATGTAATGTCCATGTACGTCAAGCTTCGGGTCTCTATAGTTGGTATCAGAGGAAAGGTTTAGTCAACCTTTGGAAACTAGGACGCGAAAACGTTAGTGAGATCCCTACAGATATTTCTAAGGTATGTCTAGGGATGTCCCTAAGGTTAAGTATACGTATAGGTTATAGTACTAGAATTACGCTAACAATCATAAAATTAAACCTAAGATGTTAGATATTGAAGGTAATCCCCCTTTATTATGTTGTTTTCCCTAGCATGATTTTTTCCTCTCACACTATTCTTTTTGGGTTTTAGACGATGGATGAAACCCGAAGGAACCGTGTTGATCAATTCAATAGACAATGCAATGATTTCCCTCCTGAACAAACAAATGTTATGGGAGATGGAGTGAAAAATCTTATTGCTATCCTTACACAAGCTATGAATCATTCTGGACTTCCAAATGAGCAGAGAAAGGAACAGTATTCTATTGAGTCCTTTATGAGGCAACGTCCACGTTCTTTTAGTGGGACTTCCGATCCACTTGTTTCTGAACAATGGATCAGTACCACTAAAAAGATATTTTCAGTTCTTCAATGTTCTGAACATGATAAAGTCATCTTAGCAGTATATCGTTTGGAAGGTGAAGCTGATCAATGGTGGAATCTTATCAAGAATACGAGTCCAAGAGATGAAATTGAGTACATGGAATGGGACGAGTTCAAGAACTTGTTTTTCAGTAAGTACTTCCCTCGTATTCTTCGAACAAAGATGGAGAAGGAGTTTCTTGAACTAAAGCAAAAGGATGATGAATCTGTTGGTATATACGAAGCGAATTTTACAAGACTTGCAAGGTATGCATCTGGCATTATCATCCAACCTGAAAGTAAAGTTGATCGATTTTTCAGTGGCTTAAAACCAAGTCTTCGAAGGGCATTAGCTATAAGAGACTTCAGTAGCTATGAAGAAATTGTGCATTGTGCTATCAAGGTAGAAATAGAAGTTGGTGTTACATATCCATCTCATGGTTTTGATAAGAAACGAAAGATGGAGTTCAAGGAGAAATCTCAGAATAATGGTGAAAAGAAGATGAATGTTTCCTTATGCACAAAGTGTGGAAGGAAGCATGGTGGAGATTGTCTTAAAGGGACTAGAAAATGTTTTAAGTGTGGAAAAGAAGGCCATCGAGCAGCTGAGTGTCGAAGTAATGGAAAAATTGTTTCTAATGATGTGAATAAAGCAAACACTGCCGAGAACGCACCACCAACACTTCAATGCTTCAAGTGCAAGGAAATGGGGCATTATGCTAATAAATGCCCTAATCCAAGGGTTAGTGATGATCAACATGAGCAACCACTGAAGGCAAAGGGCAAAGGGAAGTCACATGCAATCACTATTGGCGATGTTGAATATGACAACGATGTGGTGGAATGATTAAGTGTTTATGTAATGGGATTCCAAAATAATATTGTATCATGGAGTATTGGAATATTTATGTATTGGTCTAATGTGGTATTCAAAGTAATTGAGATATTTTTGGAAATAAGATGATATGCTTATAATGAAGGGAAAATGAGAAAACGAAATGTTTAACAGTATTCATGAGCTCATGATCGATATAAGGACTAAGTGATATCATTGTTTGAGTATATAGAATTTTGAGGATTTTGGTATGTGGAAAGTGTTAACTTTTAACTGCATTCATGTTTTCACTAAGGTATTCAAGAGAATACATGATTAAGGACTTTGAATGTTTGGAATGTGACCAACAAAACATATCTTATGATATATGGGGATCGACGATGGTGTTAAATCTCTGGTAATCGTTTTCACTATGTTATGAGAGTGGACTGCAGTATTATGGATAAGCCTAAAGATTGGAATGGATTATGTTGGACATAAGTTAGTATTGTTTAAGGATAGAAGTTTTTTTCGATGGGATGTTATAGTAATATAGTTTTAGAAAAAGGACAACATGTAGAACGGGCGACAGCCCATCGCGTCGGACAAGGCTGTGGGAATCGAACCCACAACCGAAGTGCGACTAGACTTTATCACCTACCACTGGCCTACATGAAGTCCCTGTTTAGTAGAAACTAGTTTTATTATATGATATATGAAGTATACGTCCATTTTAGGAACCATATATGATTAATCTCACTATAGATCGACTTATGTATATAATTTTTGCTAACCTTTTGTTTGAGACAGATGGAATGACCCGTCATTCTATCACATGACCTGCTAACACTTCACGAATAACAAATTCAACTTCATTTATTTAAGAGATGAAGTGGAAATTGTTCAAGGCACGAACAACAGTGAGATTGTACCAAAATAAAGTAAGTATTTATTCTAATTCAAATTTTCAACTTTAGGGAAATGATCTTGAAAACCAAAAATATTGTCCTAGTGATCTTATACCTGATGAATCAGATGGTACCTTATATCATCACAAATCAATGGATTTGTGATTACTGGATTTTCCATAGCCATGTTATCTACCACTCTCCATCAGAACATGATGGTTAGATTTCTCTTCCATATCCATATTTTTACCTATGTGGAAACCCAACGATTAGTTTATTTGGGTAACCGTTACGTTTAATACTTTCGTTTTTAAATATTGGTTTTGGTATTCCTTTTTACGATGTGGGTTTCTATTAAAGAAACTTTCGAATAGTAAACCATTTATAACCCCGACGAATTTCGAGGGCGAAATTCATTTTAAGGGGGGTAGAATGTAACAGCCCAAGATTTTATGAAAAATATTCTTTTTAATTTCACTAATGTATTGTGTTGTATGCTACACCAAAAGGAGCTTGCACAACACGCATCCTTGACTTTCCTTGCATTACACGCAATCGCGACCTTCCTCGATAGCATGTGTAGTACGCAATAATGAGTTTCACTAAACAACAATATGCTATTAAAATATTATTAAAACTAGCCGTTATGAATAGTAATAACTGCCTTTTAAAATTTTAGAAATTTTATCTCTCAAAATGGACTTCATTTTTGGATTCGGAGTATCGAATTTAGCCTAAGGTGAAATTTTGGTAATTTTCGGATAACTTTCATATTCTGATGAATAGTGAAAATTACTAAATTATAATTAAAAACAACTTTTTTAATCGAAATAATTAATAGTGATAAATTATTAATTTGAGTGGTTTTAAAGTATATTTAGAATATATTTTTACAATTTAATACAATTTTGGTCATTGAATGTAATTTCACATTTAAACCAGACATAATCAAGTGTCAATCTTTTGATAGATGTTGTTTCTTAAAAACACGCTATTTGTTTTAACAGCGGGATTTAATTATAAAATTAATTAATGCAACTTCTATGTCATGAATTTGGTAAAATAGACTTCATTTTTGAATTCGGAATATGAAATATAGCTTAGGATGAAATTTTGGCATTGTTATGAAAAACATCAATTTTTGATGAATAGTGAAACTAATAAGTGGTAGTTAAAAAACTGAATTTTTCATAAAACTTAATTTTACCGCTTCTGTGAATGGAATTTCAAAAATCCGAGAGACACGGTTGATGTCAGTAAGTAAAATGTGGTTCAATGAGATGAAAATAATTTTTGGTGAATAATAACTTTTTACTTTTATTTACCACGGTTAAAAGTAAATAGGGTAATTAAGGGTAAGAATGATATTAATATTATCCTAACACATGTCATAATTCTATTGGACAAGTTTATCTCGACCAAAAACAACCTTATGTGTAAAATATTATCATTTAGGCCCACTTGGATTAGATTAGGACATTTATTATTATTTAATTCAAAGAAGAGTTAAAAGAGTTAAAATCAAAGTATATTTACTAAAACATTTTTAATGTAGGGTTGTACATAAGATAAATTCTATTTTAAATATTCATTAGAAAGATAAAAATATTTCCTACATGATGGTATTTTATTTGTAATTTTTAGACATCAAATAAGTTAATTTATTTATGACACAAAGATGATGCAGTAATTATCGTATTAATGAAATATTGACATAATTGATATTATAAATACCAAAATAAATATAATTTAAGACTTTTTATGAATTACACTAATTTTCTAGGTTAATAAGATATATTAGTGTTTATTTAATCAACTTGTTTTGAACATATAATTCTGTTATGACTTTCACAAAAATCATATATCAAATAGTGTCAAAATTGACACAAAATAGTTTTTAAATCAAATATTATATTATTAATTGTTATTTTATTCCTAAAAATCTAAGGTTCGGCCAAATTACTTAGATAAGGATATATGTATTAATAATATACAATTTGGGGTTCCTTTGGCATGTTATAGTAAGTGTATTAACCATATAGTGAAAGAAAACAAAAAGACACGGTAAAAGTTAAATTATTTAACTTAGAGTTAAATCTAATTGATAAGGTTAAAATAATACCCTAAACTTGTCTAAATCCTATTGGATGATATGATTTCGACCCATCCCCACTTTATCTTCGAAATAAGACCCTTTGGAACCATTATAAACCGATTTTTACTTTAATATAAAATAATATTTTGAGATATTCCTAAGGTGCCCCTCTCCTCCCTTATAAAAGGGAACCTCCTCCCCCTCCTCCTCACACCAATTTGAGCACTCAAGATCGGCCAACCCCTGCCAAAATCCCTTCTCCACTTCCCTAGAATAATCCTAGAGGTCCTGGTCTTCTTCAAAGACCAATCTTAGTTTCCTAAGTGGAGGATTCAAAGAGGCGTTTCAAAGAAGAGGTAATATCCATTACCGATCTTTTCAATTTCTTTCTTCTTCAACTTATTATTATTTAGTTGTTTCATGATAAAGTAATAAAATCATTATTACCTACATACTTATATGTTATTATAAGTATGAAACAATCCTATTTCACCATCTATCCATCCTACGGAAAACGAAATCACCGCGCGTGCGTACGTACGGAATACCGTCTCCACGCCGTGGTGTAATCTATTTTCCGCCACCACCTTAATTGGATGGGTATAATGGTGTAATGAGTAACTATAAATGATTATTATAAAGTGATATTGATACTGGAATATTATAAATACACTTCAACACAAGTTCACGATCATGAGAATGATATCATCGCTCGTGCGTACGTACGGAATACCGTCTCCACGACGCGATGAGATTCATTCTCCACTTTAACCATTCATGAATGATTATAAAGTATATATAATAAGTAATCATGAAATATATGACATCATAAATCTACTGGAATTATGTTTATATATATGTATGTCATCTACTTAATTCCACTCAATTCAATAACGAAAAGAAAACAGCGTTCATGCGTACGTACGGTCTACCATCTCCATGAACGGTGTATTTATTTCCATTTATAGATCCATTATATATATGTATATTATGAATATATATTATATATAAATCATGTTTTATATTCTATAATTAATTAATAATGATCTAAGTAATCATATGAATAATTACAAGTTAAAACACGAATGACAAATGAGACGATTTTACCCAAAATGCTACTTTAACATGAATTTACAAAAGAACGGGTAATATAAAGTCATAAGTGAACCATATATGATATAATAACAATAAATATGATTCTGTAATAAGTCAATGACATTATTTAAATCATTATACAGGAGGTTCGGACACTTACGAAGCAAATCGAACCTAAGGTAAGGGAAATATCACAATCTCATTTTTATCCGAGATTGTTTATACTTTAGTATTTACTGGGGTGTATTTTATCATCCAAATCCATGTTTCTTCAATATGTAATTTTATTTCCATAAACCTACAATTGTTTAAATCCATTTTTACCCTTCGGTGAGTTTTTAGTAATATGTATGAAAGGAATATTTTTTCGTTTTTTGTACGAGGTACTTTTTGACTTTTCCGACAAAAGTAAGAAGAATGTTTTTTAACTTATACGGCATGAATGGATTTTTAAAACATTATTTCCAAGAAACTTCCTTTATAAGTTTTCAAGTTTATTTTTAATCAACTTCTTTTATTTTAAAGTCGTATGACATGTTATGAAAGGAAAAATGTTTTTGATGTAGAAAGGATATTTTCCTCAAGAATGGAGTTCAAGTATTTTATCAAAATTATGTTCCATCTAAGATAATAAAAGGGTTCTGTTTTTATCCCTATTATTACATTGGTTTGATTATGTTGTGATGGAAATATTTTTATGAATTCCTTTATCTTATATGAATTGTTTTATGATGTCATGTTGTTTAAGAATCCCATTTTTATTACATGGGTTACGCTATGATGTATGGATTATGATTATGTGGCACACATAAGAAAGGATTCATTATAAGATGGGTGGGACCTATATCTCCCTCCAATGCATTGGGTAAAGATTTTATATCTCATGAGATAGACATGGATGGAATGGTAGGTTATACCGGTTCAGTGAAATAGGACTGGAACGAGGGTGACTCGGTTCAGAAAGGGACTTTTTCCACTAAGATAGTCTTGGCAATGAGTCATGACTAACAAGAAATGATTTTCCATGATTATGTGTGCATGCCACAATGTTTCAAGTTTCATGTTATGATTATGGGGATCTCATTTTCACTTCTATGATTTGTTCCATTTTAAGATATTATGATCTCTTTTGCAGGTTATGATTTTCAAAAAGATATGATATGATTTTTATTTCCTTTATTTGCCCTTGCTGAGAATTTGAGCTCACCCTTTTATGTTTTCTTTTCCCCATGATATAAAGAAAGGTTTTAGGTAAAAAAAGGGAAGATCTTTATGGGAGATATTGAAAATATTTCACCACGATTAGAAGATTACGTTCCGAGTTTCCAAAGACACTAAACTATTACGATCCTTGTGTGTGTGTTTTTGTTATGTACCAAGTATTCCGCAAAAGTAATGTAATGTCCATGTACGTCAAGCTTCGGGTCTCTACAGTTGGTATCAGAGGAAAGGTTTAGTCAACCTTTGGAAACTAGGACGCGAAAACGTTAGTGAGATCCCTAGAGATATTTCTAAGGTATGTCTAGGGATGTCCCTAAGGTTAAGTATACTTATAGGTTATAGTACTAGAATTACGCTAACGATCATAAAATTAAACCTAAGATGTTAGATATTGAAGGCACTCCCCCTTTATTATGTTGTTTTCCCTAGCATGATTTTTGCCTCTCACACTATTCTTTTTGGGTTTTTGACGATGGATGGAACCCGAAGGAACCGTGTTGATCAATGCATTGGACAATGCAATGATTGCCCTCCTGAACAAACAAATGTTATGGGAGATGGAGTGCAAAATCTTATTGTTATCCTTACACAAGCTATGAATCATTCTGGACTTCCAAATGAGCAGAGAAAGGAACAGTATTCTATTGAGTCCTTCATGAGGCAACGTCCACCTTCTTTTAGTGGGACTTCCGATCCACTTGTTGCTGAACAATGGATCAGTACCACTGAAAAGATATTTTCAGTTCTTCAATGTTCTGAACATGATAAAGTCATCTTAGCAGTATATCGTTTGGAAGGTGAAGTTGATCAATGGTGGAATCTTATCAAGAATACGAGGACAAGAGATGAAATTGAGTCCATGGAATGGGAAGAGTTCAAGAACTTGTTTTTCAGTAAGTACTTCCCTCGTATTCTTCGAACAAAGATGGAGAAGGAGTTTCTTGAACTAAAGCAAAAGGATGATGAATCTGTTGGTATATACGAAACGAATTTTACAAGACTTGCAAGGTATGCATCTGGCATTATCATCCAACCTGAAAGTAAAGTTGATTGATTTTTCAGTGGCTTAAAACCAAGTCTTCGAAGGGAATTAGCTATAAGAGACTTCAGTAGCTATGAAGAAATTGTGTGTTGTGCTATCAAGGTAGAAATGGAAGTTGGTGTTACATATCCATCTCATGGTTTTGACAAGAAACGAAAGATGGAGTTCAAGGAGAAATCTCAGAATAATGGTGAAAAGAAGATGAATGTTTCCTTATGCACAAAGTGTGGAAAGAAGCATGGTGTAGATTGTCTTAAAGGGACTAGAAAATGTTTTAAGTGTGGAAAAGAAGGTCATTGAGCAGCTGAGTGTCGAAGTAATGGAAAAAGGGTTTCTAATGATGTGAATAAAGCAAACACTGCAGAGAACGCACCACCAACACTTCAATGCTTCAAGTGCAAGGAAATGGGGCATTATGCTAATAAATGCCCTAATCCAAGGGTTAGTGATGATCAACATGAGCAACCACTGAAGGAAAAGGACAAAGGGAAGTCACATGCAATCACTATTGGCGATGTTGAATATGACAACGATGTGGTGGAATGATTATGTGTTTATGTAATGGGATTCCAAAATAATATTGTATCATGGAGTATTAAAATATTTATGTATTGGTCTAATGTGGTATTCAAAGTAATTGAGATATTTTTGGAAATAATATGATATGCGCATAATGAAGGGAAAACGAGAAAACGAAATGTTTAACAGTATTCATGAGCTCATGATCGATATAAGGACTAAGTGATATCATGGCTTGAGTATATAGAATTTTGAGGATTTTGGTATGTGGAAAGTGTTAACTTTTAACTGCATTCATGTTTTCACTAAGGTATTCAAGAGAATACATGATTAAGGAGTTTGAATGTTTGGAATGTGACCAACAAAACATATCTTATGATATATGGGGATTGACGATGGTGTTAAATCTCTGGTAATCGTTTTCACTATGTTATGAGAGTGGACTGCAATATTATGGATAAGCCTAAAGATTAGAATGGATTATGTTGGACATAAGTTAGTATTGTTTAAGGATATAAGTTTTTTTCGATGGGGTGTTATAGTAATATAGTTTTAGAAAAAGGACAACCTGCAGAACGGGCGACAGCCCATCGCGTCAGACAAGGCTGTGGGAATCGAACCCACAACCGAAGTGCGACTGGCCTTTATCACCTACCGCTGGCCTACATGAAGTCCCTGTTTAGTAGAAACTAGTTTTATTATATGATATATGAAGTATAAGTCCATTTTAGGAACCATATATGATTAATCTCACTATAGATCGACTTATGTATATAATTTTTTCTAACCTTTTGTTTGAGACAGATGGAATGACCCGTCATTCTATCACATGATCTGCTAACACTTCACGAATAACAAATTCAACTTCATTTATTTAAGAGATGAAGTGTAAATTGTTCAAGGCACGAACAAAAATGAGATTGTACCAAAATAAAGTAAGTATTTATTCTAATTCAAATTTTCAACTTTAGGGAAATGATCTTGAAAACCAAAAATGTTGTCCTAGTGATCTTATACCTGATGAATCAGATGGTACCTTATATCATCACAAATCTATGGATTTCTGATTACTGGATTTTCCATAGCCATGTTCTCTACCACTCTCCATCAGAACATGATGGTTAGATTTCTCTTCCATATCCATATTTTTACCTATGTGGAAACCCAGCGATTAGTTTATTTGGGTAACCGTTACGTTTCATACTTTCGTTTTTAAAGATTGGTTTTGGTATTCCTTTTTACGATGTGGGTTTCTATTAAAGAAACTTTCGAATAGTAAACCATTTATAACCCCGACGAATTTCGAGGGCGAAATTCATTTTAAGGGGGGTAGAATGTAACATCCCAAGATTTTATGAAAAATATTCTTTTTAATTTCACTAATGTATTGTGTTGTACGCTACACCAAAAGGATCTTGCACAACATGCATCCTTGACTTTCCTTGCATTACACACAATCGCGACCTTCCTCGATAGCGTGTGTAGTATGCAATAACGAGTTTCACTAAACAACAATATGCTATTAAAATATTATTAAAACTAGCTGTTATGAATAGTAATAACCACCTTTTAAAATTTTAGAAATTTTATCTCTCAAAATGGACTTCATTTTTGGATTCGGAGTATCAAATTTAGCCTAAGGTGAAATTTTGGTAATTTTCGGATAACTTTCATATTCTGATGAATAGTGAAAATTACTAAATTATAATTAAAAACAACTTTTTTAATCGAAATAATTAATAGTGATAAATTATTAATTTTAGTGGTTTTAAAGTATATTTAGAATATATTTTTACAATTTAAGACAATGTTGGTCATTGAATGTAATTTCACATTTAAACCAGACATAATCAAGTGTCAATCTTTTGATAGATATTGTTTCTTAAAAACACGCTATTTGTTTTAACAGCGGGATTTAATTATAAAATTAATTAATGCAACTTCTATGTTATAAATTTGGTAAAATAGACTTCATTTTTGAATTCGGAATATGAAATATAGCTTAGGATGAAATTTTGGCATTGTTCTGAAAAACATCAATTTTTGATGAATAGTGAAACTACAAAGTGGTAGTTAAAAAACTGAAATTTTCATAAAACTTAATTTTACCGCTTCTGTGAATGGAATTTCAAAAATTCGAGAGACAGGGTTAATGTCAGTAAGTAAAATGTGGTTCAATGAGATGAAAATAATTTTTGGTGAATAGTAACTTTTTACTTTTATTTACCACGGTTAAAAGTAAATAAGGTAATTAAGGGTAAGAATGATATTAATATTACCCTAACACATGTCCTAATTCTATTGGACAAGTGTATATCGACCAAAAACAACCTTAAGTGTAAAATATTATCATTTAGGCCCACTTGGATTAGATTAGGACATTTATTATTATTTAATTCAAAGAAGAGTTAAAAGAGTTAAAATCAAAGTATATTTACTAAAACATTTTTAATATAGGGTTGTACATAAGATAAATTCGATTTTAAATATTCATTAGAAATATAAAAAGATTTCCTACATGATGGTATTTTATTTGCAATTTTTAGACATCAAATAATTTAATTTATATATGACACAAAGATGATGCAGTAATTATCTTATTAATGAAATATTGACATAATTGATATTATAAATACAAAAATAAATGTAATTTAAGGCTTTTTATGAATTCCACTAATTTTCTAGGTTACTATGATATATTAGTGTTTATTTAATCAACTTTGTTCGAACATATAATTCTGTTATGACTTTCACAAAAATCATATATCAAATAGTGTCAAAATTGACACAAAATAGTTTTTAAATAAAATATTATATTATTAATTGTTATTTTATTCCTAAAAATCTAAGGTTCTGCCAAATGACTTAGATAAGGATATATTTATTAATAATATACAATTTGGGGTTCTTTTGGCATGTTATAGTAAGTGTATTAACCATATAGTGAAACAAAACAAAAAGACACGGTAAAAGTTAAATTATTTAACTTAGAGTTAAATCTAATTGATAAGGTTAAAATAATACCCTAAACTTGTATAAATCCTATTGGATGATAGGATTTCGACCCATCCCTACTTTAGATTCGAAATAAGACCCTTTGGAACCATTATAAACGGATTTTTACTTTAATATAAAATAATATTTTGAGATATTCCTAAGGTGCCCCTCTCCTCCCTTATAAAAGGGCACCTCCTCCCCCTCCTCCTCACACCAATTTGAGCACTCAAGCTCGACCAAACCCTACCCAAATCCCTTATCCACTTCCCTAGAATAATCCTAGAGGTCCTGGTCTTCATCAAAGACCAATCTTAGTTCCCTAAGTGGAGGATTCAAAGAGGCGTCTCAAAGAAGAGGTAATATCCATTACCGATATTTTCAATTTCTTTCTTCTTAAACTTCTTCTTCTTTAGTTGTTTCATGATAAATTAATAACATCAGTATTACTTACATACTGATATGTTATTATAAGTATGAAACAATCCTATTTCACCATCTATCCATCCTACAGAAAACGAAATCACCGCGCGTGCGTACGTACGGAATACCGTCTCCACGCCGTGGTGTAATCTATTTTCCGCCACCACCTTAATTGGATGGGTATAATGGTGTAATGAGTAACTATAAATGATTATTATAAAGTGATATTGATACTGGAATAGTATACATACACTTCAACACAAGTTCACGATCATGAGAACGATATCATCGCTCGTGCGTACGTACGGAATACCGTCTCCATGACGCGATGAGATTCATTCTCCACTTTAACCATTAATGAATGATTATAAAGTATATATAATAAGTAATCATGAAATATATGACATTATAAAGCTACTGTAATTATGTGTATATATATGTATGTCATCTACTTAATTCCAGTCAATTCAATAACGAAAAGAAAACAGCGTTCATGCGTACGTACGGTCTACCATCTCCATGAACGGTGTATTTCTTTCCATTTATCGATCCATTATATATATGTATATTCTGAATATATATTATATATAAATCATTTTTTATATTCTATAATTACGTAATAATGATCTAAGTAATCATATTAATAATTACAAGTTAAAACACGAATGACAAATGAGACGATTTTACCCAAAACGCTACTTTAACATTAATTTACAAAAGAATGGGTAATATAAAGTCATAAGTGAACCATATATGATATAATAACAATAAATATGATTCTTTAATAAGTCAATGACATTATTTAAATCATTATACAGGAGGTTCGGACACTTACGAAGCAAATCGGACCTAAGGTAAGGGAAATATCACAATCTCATTTTTATCCGAGATTGTTTATACTTTAGTATTTACTAGGGTGTATTTTATCATCCAAATACATGTTTCTTCAATATGTAATTTTATTTCCATCCACCTACAATTGTTTAAATCCATTTTTACCCTTCGGTGAGTTTTTAGTAATATGTATGAAAGGAATCTTTTTTCGTTTTTCGTACGAGGTACTTTTTGACTTTTCCGAAACAAGTATGAAGAATGTTTTTTTAACTTATACGGCATGAATGTATTTTTGGAACATTATTTCCAAGAAACTTCCTTTACAAGTTTTCGAGTTTATTTTTAATCAACTTCTTTTATTTTAAAGTCGTATGACATGTTATGAAAGGAAAAATGTTTTTGAAGTAGAAAGAATATTTTCCTCAAGAATGGAGTTCAAGTATTTTATCAAAATTATGTTCCATCTAAGATAATAAAAGGGTTATGTTTTTATCCTTATTATTACATTGGTTTGATTATGTTGTGATGGAAATATTTTTATGAATTCATTTATCTTATATGAATTGTTTTATGATGTCATGTTGTTTAAGAATCCCATTTTTATTACATGGGTTACGCTATGATGTATGGTTTATGATTATGTGGCACACATAAGAAAGGATTCATTATAAGATGGGTGGGACCTATATCTCCCTCCATTGTATTGGGTAAAGATTTTATATCTCATGAGATAGTCATGGCTGGAACGGTAGGTTATACCGGTTCAGTGAAACAGGACTGGAACGAGGGTGACTCAGTTCAGAAAGGGACTTTGTCCATTAAGATAGTCTTGGCAATTAGTCATGACTAACAAGAAATGATTTTCCATGATTATGTGTGCATGCCACAAAGTTTCAAGTTTCATGTTATGATTATGGGGATCTCATTTTCACTTCTATGATTTGTTCCATGTTAAGATATTATGATCTCTTTTGCCGGTTATGATTTTCAAAAAGATATGATATGATTTTTATTTCCTTTATTTGCCCTTGCTGAGCATTTGAGGTCACCCTTTTATGTTTTCTTTTCCTCCAGGATATAATGAAAGGTTTTAGGTAAAAAAAGGGAAGATCTTTATGGGAGATATTGAAGATCTTTCACCACGATTAGATGATTACGTTCCGAGTTTCCAAAGACACTAAACTATTACGATCCTTGTGTGTGTGTTTTTGTTATGTACCAAGTATTCCGCAAAATTAATGTAATGTCCATGTACGTCAAGCTTCGGGTCTCTAAACGTGCCCCTACCACCCTCCTTTAATAGTTCTATCCCTCCATCCTTGAACCCGCCTGTGCGCTAGCCCCCCATGCACCCTCCATCATGCCTCTTTGTCACAAACCAACCCATGTCAACCTTGTATCGGTCACCTGAGATGGTCTGTGACATGAACTGAAGGGCGTTCCTGATCCCCACAGGTAGGAAACTAGTTCCAGACATCAAATTGAGATAGTTGGGAATAATTTGGCACATATACAAAAGGCATATAGCGGAATATAAACTGAAAAAAAAACAACACTAGGAGAGGAAGATAAAACAAAGATAACCAGCTAAACATACCTCCATGTGACCCCATGGGTCACCACCAAACATAGAACCACGCTCTCCCAAGAGTGATCCATGACGTGAACCTGAAACTAAAAAGTAAAGTAGGCATGAGCAATGTGATACTCAGTAGAAATTCCAAGGAATAACAATGCAAAATGCCCTCAATTTTTAAAAAAACCCATAACATGCTAGTTTGAAAATAAGACCCACTAAAATATTTTTTTCATTCCTTTCTAAATCAAGTGACATGTTTAAATTTTTAAGTAAATAATATATCTACCAATACATATTCAAAATGGAATCTAAGAATTCATTGACATTTGAAAATAAAATAAGAATAAATTTAAATAAATATATATTTTTCATGAAAGGGAGAACAAATATGAAACAACTGAAATTAAAATTACTTCACAAGAATCAGGTCACAAATGAGCACCATGGGAAATATGTATATGTTACAAGCACTTATGGGACCCTAGAGACCTTATACCTTTGTGAAAATGTGGAATATTATCCACAATGGTCTACTAGTAGGGACTACACCCATCACCTAGTGGTCTCTAAGCATAACAAGTATTTATTTAGTGTTGTAATTCCAATCCTGCTAGATGAAACTGGGATGAAAAACATTCGTATCGTCTAGCGTACTAGTTCAAGTTCTCCTACCTAAGTACCTAGGTTTCCCATGTCCTTCATTTTCCATGGTGGTTAGTTTTATCAACATGTATAGACACACAAATCACATTCTTTATCTTAGAACTTTCCAGTTTTCACCACCGACCTCCCCCCTTAAGTACATCCCTTTTTTAAAAACCCACATCACTTCACAAGCCTCTTCACTAGGAACATATAACAAATCACATATTAAAACTTATATCACATTTCTCAAACATGGTGGGAAATGACTAAAGTGGGTTTTTAAACTTTCTCAACCAATTTTCAAGTTCAATACGAGCCTCATTAATTTACAAGGAATATTGTAATTTTAGAAAAACTCTATTTCTCCGAAACATTTAATTTCCAAAACCATTTAAAAGAAAATACTATTAAACAACCAAGGTACCATACATTTTTAAAAAAGATGAAAACCATGATTAAATCAAATAAAATATTTTAAGAAATGCAAGACACTATTTATCTTGGAATTCACTTCAAAATCCATACATATTTCCTAACTTACCAAATCAAGGAATTTCCCATTTTAAAATAAAATCACACGTGAATCCATATTTATTCAAAATAAACATTCACAAAAAACATACACGCCAATAATTTAGGCAATACACCTTAATGATTAAAAATTTTAATACCAATTTAGAATTATAAAGATATTACATTTTCAAAACAAGGTTGGGAGTATATATTAATTGGAAAAATGCACATTGGGAACATAGATTATGCAAAACAATACATAACTATTTATAAAAATTACAACCAGATTTCACAACTTAAACATATAATACATAAATATAAAATATATTTTGAAAACCATCATCCAAGTATGAAATTCAAGTTAAAGGGTTAGGCATAGGGGCCTACCTCAAGGTGAAACCAAGCCATCCACTTTGGCTCTTGGCACTTTCTAACTAAAAGCTGTTGCTACCCCACTAAGCATATGCACAATCTCATACATGCAAGGACGCCTATACCCAATACATACATTTTCATGGACCATGAACATGTACAAGGGGATCCTTACAGGAATTCATATATATATAAACTAGTCTCCACTCACCTATGTATGGATTTTTATATATACACATATGCACACCTAGCTCCATACATTTTCATTCAATTCCATGGATGAATATACTCATAATGGGGGAACCTATATGAATATATTGAATTACCTATGAACATGCAAGCGTGTATCCTTAGACTCGGAGACTCAAAACCTCTAAGTAAAAAACCATGCACTACACATATAATTTAATAAATCAATCAAAAACCTATTAAAACATTTTCAAGATTCCTGACAAGACTTTACCACAAAACACACTGAAATTATTCTCTTTAAAATCAAATTCATACTAGAACCATTTGAAAATAAATTTCACACTTCTCACATAACTCATAAAACCCATTAGGTAAAATTAAGGGAAAACCACATAATCAATTCAATTGTTTCCAATGGACAAGACCCCTTACAATTATCACATAAGTTAATTTCATTTTAAATGTCACAACTCAAAATTTAAACAATTTAAAAACCGCACTAAATGTTCCCAATAAAATACAATTTGAAAAATTAATCCATTATCCTTTAAAAAACAACTTCAATCTGATTCACACAACCATAAAAACACATTCAAAAAGTACTGTCACAAAGCACCTACAAATGTTCACTATTTTTTTTCAAAATCCAATTTCATTATATTTGAATGCCCAAGCACATTGAAGAATATGTTCCACACCACACAATTAAACCATTGAACACATATAAACACTTAATCAAGCACATTAAATCTGTCAATAGTTGTTAAGCCCAGAACCACCTACTTTTGGTGAATAACTTTCCAGAAAGGTGGTGCGAAGTCCATCTGCACCTCAACTTCACCACAAGAAAGACATGATGAACCCTAAATAAGGAAAAATTGGTCAAAACCCCACAAGATCAACCCCTAAATATAATACCCACCCCACAGAAACCTAAAATCCCAAACAAGAGAAAAAACCTTAATCGTAAGTAGTTGCATGCACCGGAGAGGGAGTCGAGCTAGTCAGCAGGTTGCACATGTGGGAGCCAGGGCTGGCCAGTGGGTCATCGGAAGAGCTGGCCGACATGGGGGATATGTAGTCCGGTGCAGGGAGGAGGAAGGTAAGATGCTGGTCACACGAGGGAGGCATGGAACCTGGGGGTTCTCCAGACGAAGGCTATCCAAGGGGAGGGGCAGCGAGCGTGCAACGGGTAGAGGGGTGGAATACGTGATGGGATTTGGAGTGAGGGAATGGGTGTTTGACCCAAGGGGAGGTGAGATGTTAACCCTAAAAAAATAAAATAAAAAAACATAAATAAAAATAAATAAAAACAAATTCAAAATGTAAATACTTATCATAATTCTAATAATAATAACTCATTTAATAATATAACTATATTAATAATAATAACACTAATAATGATGATAATGATTTATTAATAATTAAAAATACTAACAATAGTAATAATAATAGGATAATAATAAACTTAATAAACATAATAAACTTAGTAATAAACTTAATAAACTTAATAATAAAATTAATAATATTAATAATGATAATATTATTATTCATAATAATAATATTATCATTATTATTATTTTTAAATCATTTCCTTTTTATTTTATTCTCGATTTAATTTTATTTATTTGTCTTGAACTGATCAAGCTGCATGGTGATCTGGGCGACGATGCGTGACTTCGAACGTGCCTTGCCCAGGCGTTGAATTCATTCTAGGCCAAAACATTCATTTACCACACGAATGCAATGATTTCAATCAGTCACGACCCACAACTCGACAGAATATTTCAATGTCAGATAATATAATAAAATAAAATTATTTCAAAAGTTTGGGTGTGACAATTCTCCCCACCAAAAGGATTTACACCCATATAAATCCACATCAAGACGTAGGAAATAGAATCAGTACTCCATCTCATCTCAAGGAGATTCCGGATGAACAATAAACGAGAGTGAGGCAAGAAGACAACTCACATAAGGAATTACAAATTGAACTCAAAGACCAAAAAGGAAATCCCAGCTAAGTTTCACCCACCCCCAAAAGAGAAAACACCTCCAATAGATCTATCAAAAGAAAAGATCATATCACCACTCACAATACAACACCATAAGACAACACTTTAAACATTCCTGAGAGATTATGCAGTCCAATGGAGATGAAACATGAAACCTAATTGCTAACACGAGAAGGCCCGAATGGACACATTTCATAAGAATAAAAATACATCTGAGATGGGACCATGGAACTAACATAGGGAGGCCCTAATGGACTCCCCACCGTAAGAATTAGGCTAACACCGATTCACTCCTTTGGAATTTCAGTGAGACTGATGTTGGGTCTCCCCACCATAAAAATAGGCTAGATTATTTAAAATAGATTACTTATCTACATGGACCAAGAACCCCCTACCATAAGGGACTTGATGAAAGATACTACAAACCAACACGAGAACACTATGCAGTTTGTCACTCCTACGGGTATTGCCATCCACGGCCATGCCCAACCAAAACTGAGGTCGAAACAAACTCAAAAGGATGTCCATACATGAATAACCATATTGAGGATCACACACATAAGGGTATGAGCACTAAGGTTCAAGAAAACGAGGCAACCCCACCTCCATATAACCATGGAGGGACTCTCCCTCTTAGATGGATCAAAATATTGAAGAAGAGTTCTCATGTCCCTATTCTCCACAAGGGACCACTATAAATAAAATAGCTAGATAAGGTGATCTAAAATATCTCCAATTTCACCACTAATGATAGAGATTAAACTGGAATCCCTCAATAATCTAGAGCTCCTGACTACATGTCAGCTTCACTCCAGAACCTATGGCTAGAGAACTGTTTGTTGAAGCATATACCTCCTCGTAGTCTGGAGTTACAAACCTTGAACTGAGATAATTTTATGGTACCACATGAAACAAAACCCCATCCAAGATAGAAATACTAGAACGCAACACACCTAGGGGACCACTTAATCTAATATGACACTTTACCAAAATGATGGCTTAGAAAGTAAGCACACACCACCCCATTTTTACTTCAAATGGAAAATGTCAGGAGGGAGAACACTCAGAAGACAAACCTTCCAAAACATAGGGATTCAAAATTCCCGAAAAAGGTACATGATTCTGTTAAAAAGTTCAAAAAATTACTATGAAAAACACCTTTGAATTTCAGTGGGAACCCACAGTATAGGATGTCACCAAATATGACCCTTGAAACTAACAGAGTCATTATAAGGAGGGGAACCTTAAACTGAGTCCCAAACAACATGAGGTTACTACAAGTTTCCATAATATACTCTTTTAAACTGATTCACCAAAAAAATGGATTAACATAGTATTTTACTTAGCTGATACCAAAGAAATACCAAAAGTCCTTTTTTAGATAATGACCAATACCAACAAATCATACAACCCAAAAGACAAAGGTTTCTTCCAACTCCTCTTGAATCCTCTCTCCCATTGTGAGAGGATTACCTAGAATTAAAAAGGTAGGTGGATTCATAATTCAATGTTCAAGAATATGAAGGCTCTTACACTGATCAACTAGAGGATCTTCTTATAGAAATTCACATGTGTCCGTGTAACACCTCGAGATTTTATGAAAAATATTCTTTTTAATTTCATTGATGTATTCTATTGTATTCTACACCAAGATAATCTTGTACTATATGCAACACCGTATTAGCTTTCGGTATACGAAACCCTAACTTGGCTTTCATTACACGCAATCACGACCTTCCTCGATAGCGTGTGTAGTACGCAATACCGGGTTTCACAAAAAAACGATATATTGTTATAATATTATTATGGACTAGCCGTTATGAATAGTATTAACTACATTTTGAATTTTATAACATTATTATATCATCTTACATATTTTCTAGAACATGGTATGAGAACAAAGTAAATTTTTCTGGTAAAATAAGTATTTTTAAAAAAATGCAGTTTTGCCGCCTTTTGATGGCACACCCACATTAAATCTAGTCTTTGACATGTTTATAATTTAAATTTGACAAAATAAAATTCTTCCTTGGATTTAGGATATAAAAATATAATTTGGATAAATTTTTGATATTTTTCTGATAACTTTCATATTTTAATGAATAGTAAAAACATGCTATATTTTAATTAAAAACAACTTTATTCATCGCAATAATTTGTATGGTTAGATTATCTTTTTAATTGGTTTTAAAGTGTAATTAGAATATATTTTAATCATTTAATCCAAGTTTGGTCATTGGAATTAATTTCACTTTGAAATTGGATATAAACAAGTCTCAATCTTTTGATAGTTATTGTTTCTTAAAAACACACTATTTGTTTTGATAACAGGAATTAATTTTAAAAATTAATTAATTACACTTCTATGTTTTGAATTTGGAAAAATAGACATCAATTTTTAATTCATAATATCAAATAATGCTTAGGCTGAATTTTGGGTATTTTTCTGAAAAACTTCAATTTTCGATGAATAGTGAAACCACTTAGTGGTAGATAAAAAAACTGACTTTTTCATTTAAATGAAAATTTACCACTTCTGTGAATTGAATTTCAAAAATCCAAGAGACAAGGTTAATATCAAGGACTAAAATATGGTTCAATGAGATGAAAATATTTTTTGGTGAATAGTAACTTTTTACTTTTATTTACCACGGTTAAAAGTAAATAGGATAATTAAGAGTAAATATGATATTATTATTACCCTAACACATTTCCTAATTCTATTGGATAAGTGTAATTCGACCAAAAACAACCTTAGGAATACAATATGACCATTTAGGCCCACTTGGATTAGATTAGGACATTTAATACTAATTTATTTAAAGAAGGGTTAAAATAGTTAAAATCAATGTTTAATAAGTAAATCATTTTTAATATAGGGTTATACATAAGATAAATTCGACTATAAATATTAATTATAAAGATAACCATATTTACTACATAAGGGTATTTTATTTATAATTTTTAGACATTAAATAATTTAATTTCTTTATGACACAAAGATGATACAGTAATTATCTTATTAATGAAATATTGACATAATTGATGTTATAAATATCCAAATAAAGGTAATATGAGATTTTTATGAATTACAAAAATTTTCTAGGTTAATATGACATGTTATAATTTATTTAATTAAAGTTTTTATAACTAATCATTCTTTTATGATTTTCACAAAAATCAATTACCAAATAGTCTCAAAATTGACATAAAATTGTTTTTAAAACAAATATTATATTATTAATTTTTATTTTATTCCTAAAAATCTAAGGTTAGGCAAAATGACTTAGATAAGGTTATATATATTAATAATAAACAACTTGAGGTTATTTTGGCTTTTTATAGTAAGTTTATTAACCTTATATTCTAAGAAAACAAGAAGACACGGTAAAAGTTAAATTATTTAACTTAAAGTTAAATCTAAATGATAAGGTTAAAATAGAAACCTAAACTTGTCTAAATTATATTGGATGAGAGTATTTCGACCCATACCTACCTTAGCTTCTAAATAAATCAATTTTGAGCTATTAAAAACCGAATATGACTTTATAATAAAATAATATTTTTAGTTTTTCCAAAGGTGCCCCTCTCCTCCCTTATAAAAGGGAACCTCCTCCCTCTCTTCCTCACACCACTTTGAGCCTTCAAGCTCGGCCAAACCCGACCAAATTCTCTTCTCAACTTCCATAGATACATCCTATAGGTCTTGGTATTATTCAAAGACCAATTTTAGTTCCATAAGAGGAGGTCTCAAAGAGGCGCTTCAAAGAAGAGGTAATGTCCGTTACCGATTCTTTCAACATTATTTCTTCTTCCACTTCTTCTTCTTTAGTTGTTTCATTATGAAGTAATAACATCAGTATCACTAATATAATTATATGTTATTATAAGTATGAAACAACCAAATTTAACCATCTATTCATCCTATGGAAAACAAAATCACCACGCGTGCGTATGTACGGAATACCGTCTCCACGCCGTGGTGTAATCTATTTTCCACCACCACCTTACTTGGATGGGTATAATGGTGAAAGTAATGAATATATATGATTATTGTACATTGATATTGATTCAGTAATATTATACATACACTTTAATACAATTCCACGACCATGGGAATGATATCATCGCTCGTGCGTACGTACGGACTACCGTCTCCACGACGCGATGAGATTCACTCTCCATGTTAACCATTCAAGAATGATTATAAAATATATATAATAAGTAATTATGAAATATATGAAATAATAATGCTACTGGATTTATGTATATATATATTTATTTCATCTACTTAATTCCATTCAATTCAATAAGGAAACGAAAACAGCATTCATGCGTACGTATGGCCTACCGTCTCCATGAACAGTGTATTTTTTTCATTTATCGATCTATTATATATATGTATATTCTGAATATATATTATATATAAATCATGTTTTACATTATGGATGTAAGTAATCATGATCTAAGTAATCATATGAATAATTACAAGTTAAAACACGAACGACAAATGAAACGATTTTACCCAAAACACTACTTTAACATGAATTTAAAAAAGAACGAGTAATATAAAGTCATAAGTGAACCATATATGATACAATAACAATGAATATAATTATGTAATAAGTCAATGACATTATTTAAATCATTATACAGGAGGTTTGGATACCTACGAAGCATTTCGGACCTAAGGTAAGGGATAACTTTTCCAACCTCGTTCTTATCTGAGATTGTTTATTCGTAAGTATTTACTGGGGTTATTGTTCTCATCCATGTACATGTTTACTAAAAATGGTTTCTTGTATGTTTAATGTCATTTTTACCCATTTTTTACTATTACTACATGGTATGTATGGAATCTTTCTTTTACGAGGTACTTTTTGACTTTTCTGGAAAAAGTACGAGAAGAATGTTTTTTTAACTTATACAGCACGAACAGATTTTTACGGTTTTATAAAGCCTTATTTTCATGAAGCTTCCTAAAAAAGACTTCATGACTATTTCCAACAAAATCTCTTTCTTTCAAAATTTCATGACGTTTTTTGAAAAGAAATTGATTTTGAAGAAGAACGGATATTTTCCTCAAGAATTCATTTCAAGTGTTTTATCAAAACCGTTTTTCCATCTAAGATGACATTATTTCATATGTGTATGTTTCAAGTATAATGTATCTATGATTTAAATGGTATAACTTTTATTATGATGAAATATCCATTTGTTTTATATGGATTATGTGATGATGGGATGATGTTTATGAAACCCATTTTATTCTTTGGGTTATGATGAATGTTTTAAGTTTATTTTGTGGCACAAGTAAGAATGATTTCATTATGAGATGGGTGGGACCTATATCTCCCTCCAATGCATTGGGTAAAGATTTATATCTCATGAGATATACATGGATGGAACTACAAGTTAAACCGGTTCAGTAATACAGGACTGGAACGAGGATTGAACTTGTTTCAGAAAGAGACTTTGTCCACTAAGATGGTCTTGGTAGCAATGCCTTGGATACTATGGAAATCATTACATGTTCTTAATGGATGCCACAATTACATGTTTTATTACCATGCTATTTTATCATGATTTATGTTCTATTATGATCTATGCCTTATGTAATTTCATGTTTTATGTCGTTGCTCAAGATTTTGATGTTTAAACATTATGTTCATGTTTTTTAAGTTCAAAGGTATATGGTATGTTTTATTTTATCCATTCTTACCCTTACAGATCATTTGAGATCACCCTTTTTATTTTTTATTTTCCCCCAGGATTAAAAATAAAGGTTTTAGGTAAGGAAACAAAAAGTGGAAGATCTTTATGGGAGATGTTGAAGATCTTTCACCACGATTAGAAGATTACGTTCCAAGTTTCCAAAGACACTAAACTATTACAGTCCTTGTGTGTCTGTTTTTGTTATGTACTAAGTATTCCACAAGAGTAATGTAATATCTATCTACATCAAGTTTCGGGTCTCTACAGTTGGTATCAGAGGAACGGTTTAGTTAACCTTTGGAAACTAGGATGCAAAAACTTTAGTGATATCCCTAGAGATATTTCTAAGGTATGTCTAGGGATGTCCCTAAGGTTAAGTATATGTATAGGTTATAGTCCTAGAATTGTGCTAACGATCTTATAATTAAACCTAAGATGTTAGATATTGAAGGTACTCCCCCTTGATTATGTTATTTTCCTTGTATGATTTTTTCCTCTCACAGAATTCTTTTTGTGTTTTAGTCAATGGAGGGAACCAGAAGGAATTCAATTAACATTGAATCCAATGATAAAATTGGTGACTATGAGCAACAAAATTGTGTAATGCCTAGAGAGAAAGATATTGTGATTATGCCGAATCTGTCATCGCGATATATGATTTACAAGGTGAAATTTAGTGGTACGCCTAATTCATCAAATAAGAGGAAGATAGACTTTTATGCATGTTCGCAAGTTGAGGAGCCTAAAGAAAGGAAGATTGAGATTTTTAAAGAAGGGAAGAAGAACCTTGAGGAATACCTCAAATGGAGGGACAAATGTTATCTGTGTGGAGAAAAGGGTCACAGAGTTACAGACTGTTATGGAGTTCAATGTCTTATTTGTGGAGAACATGGGAATTACCCAACTCAATGCCTTGACCTAAAAAGTTACTTTTAAATCAAGGAAAAAATTATTCCAGGACAATCATTGAAGAGGATGGATTGAAGTGTTTATGTATTGGTATTCAAGAATAATGTTGTTGAGGTACTTTTATGGCGTATTGGAATATTTTTGTATTAGTCTATTGTGGTTTTCAATAATTTTATGGTACCGGTAACCATGAAATGTGATTAAAATATTTTGGAAAGCAGATGATATGCGCATAATGAAGGGATAAGGAGAAAATTAAATGTTTTATAGTATTCATGAGCTCATGACTGATATAAGGAGAAGGTCATATCATGGTTTGAGTATATTGAATTTTTCGATTTTGGTATGTGGAAAGAGTTAAATTTTGACAGCATTCATGTTTTCAATAAGGTTTAATGGGTATTCATTTTTCAAGAGAATACATGATTAAGGTATTCACATGATTGGAATGTGACCAACAAGATATATGGGGGATAAATGATGGTATTCACATGCTTGGTTGATGACATTTCAATTAATAGTTTTCTTTATACTATGAGATTGGACATATGTATTTTGGATAAGCCTTAAGATTGGAATGAATTATGTTGTACATAAGTTAGTATTGTTTAAGGCTAGTTTTTTTTCATTATTTATAATGTAGTTTTAGAAAAATGACAACCTGCAGGACGGGCGACAACCCGTCGCATCGGACAAGGCTGTGGGAATCGAACCCACAACTGAAGTGCGACAGGCCTTTATCGTCTACCACTGGCCTACAGAAAGTCTCTATTTAGTAGAAACTAGTTTTATTATATTAAGCAGTATGATATATGAAGTATAAGTCCATTTTAGGAACCATATATGATTAATCTCACAATATATAGACTTATGTATTTTCAATAACTTTTCTAACCTTTTGTTTGAGATAGATGGAATGACTCATCATTCTATCACATGATCTCCTAACACTTCACGAATGAAAAATTCAACTTCATTTCTTTAAGAGATGAAGTGTAAATTGTCCAAAGAATGACCAACAGTGAGACTGTACCAAAATCATGAAAGTATTTCGTCTAATTCCAATTTCATCAACTTTAGTGAAATGATCTTGAAAACCAAAAATGTTCTCCTAGTACCCTTATATCCGATGAATCAGATGGTACCTTAGCTCATAAAAAATCCATGACTTTGCGATTGTTGGCTTTTTCTTAGCCATGTTATCTACCACTCTCCATCAGAACTTGATGGTTAGATTTTTCTTCCACATCCATATTTTCACCTATGTTCTCCTATATGGAAACCTAGTGATGAGTTACTTTGGGTAACCGTTACGTTTCATACTTTAGTTTTTAAATATTTGTTTTGGTATTCCTTTTTACGATTTGGTTTTCTATTAAAGAAACTTTCGAGTAGTAAACCATTTATAACCCCGACGAATTTCGAGGGCAAAATTCATTTTAAGGGGGGGGGGGAGAATGTAACACCCCGAGATTTTATGAAAAATATTCTTTTTAATTTCATTGATGTCTTATTTTGTATGATACAACAAGATTATCTTGCGCTATACGCAACACCGTATTAGCTTGCAGTATATAAAACCCTAACTTGGCTTTCATTACACGCAATCACGGCCTTCCTCGATAGCATGTGTAGTACGCAATACCAGGTTTCACAAAACAACTATATATTGTTATAATATTATTATGGACTAGCCGTTATGAATATTATTAACTACATTTGGAATTTTATAACATTATTATTCATCTTACATATTTTCTAGAACATGGTATGAGAACAAAATAATTTTTTTGGGTAAAATAAGTATTTTTCAAAAAATGCAGTTTTTCCACCTTTTGATGGCGTGCCCACTTTAAATCTAGTTTTTTACATGTTTATAATTTAAATTTGACAAAATAAAATTCTTCCTTGGATTTAGGATATAAAAATATAATTTGGATAATGTTTTGAGATTTTTCTGATAACTTTCATATTTTAATGAATAGTAAAACACGCTATATTTTAATTAAAAACAACTTTTTTCATCGAAATAATTTGTTTGGTTAGATTATATTTTTTAATTGGTTTTAAAGTGTAATTAGAATATATTTTTAGGATTTAATACAATGTTGTTCGTTGGAATTAATTTCACTTTGAAATTGGATATAAACAAGTATCAATCTTTTGATAGTTATTGTTTCTTAAAAACACGCTATTTGTTTTGATAACGAGAATTAATTTTAAAATTAATTAATGCCACTTCTATGTTTTGAATTTGGAAATATAGATATTAATTTTTAATTCTGAATATCAAATAATTCTTAGGCTGATTTTTTGGTATTTTTCTAAAAAACATCAATTTTCAATGAATAGTGAAACCACTTAGTGGTAGATAAAAAAACAGAATTTTTCATTTAAATGAAATTTTACCACTTCTGTGAATTTAATTTCGAAAATCCAAGAGACATGGTTAATATCAAGGACTAAAATGTGGTTCAATGAGATGAAAATATTTTTTGTGAATAGTAACTTTTAACTTTTATTTACCACGGTTAAAAGTAAATAGGATAATTAAGAGTAAAAATGATATTATTATTACCCTAACAGATGTACTAATTCTATTGGATAAGTTTAATTAGACAAAAAACAACCTTATGAATAAAATATGACAATTTTGGCCCACTTGGATTAGATTAGGACATTTAATATTAATTTATTTAAAGAAGGGTTAAAATAGTTAAAATCAAAGTTTAATAAGTAAATAATTTTTAATATAGGTTTATAAATAAGATAAATTCGACTATAAATATTCATTAGAAAGATAAAAATATTTCTTACATAATGGTATTTTATTTATAATTTTTAGACATTAAATAATTTAATTTATTTATGACACAAAGATGATGCATTAATTATCTTATTAATGAAATATTGACACAGTTGATGTTATAAATACCCAAATAAATGTAATTTGAGACTTTTTATGAATTAAAATAATTTTATAGGTTAATATGACATGTTAGTATTGATTTAATTAACGTTTTTCGAACTAATAATTCTTTTATGATTTTCACAAAAATCAATTACCAAATAGTCTCAAAATTGACATAAAATAGTTTTTAAAAAAAATATTATATTATGTATTGTTATTTTATTCCTAAAAATCTAAGGTTCGGCCACATGACTTAGATAAGGTTATATATATTAATAATAAACAACTTTAGGTTCGTTTGTCTTGTTATAGTAAGTTTATTAACCATATAGTGTAAGAAAACAAGAAGACACGGTAAAAGTTAAATTATTTAACTTAAAGTTAAATCTAAATGATAAGGTTAAAATAGAAACCTAAACTTGTCTAAATTCTATTTTATGAACTGCTTTCGACCCATCCCCACCTTAGCTTATAAATAAATCAATTTGGAGCTATTAAAAACTGAATATGACTTTATAATAAAATAATATTTTTAGTTTTTCCAAAGGTTCCCCTCTCCTCCCTTATAAAAGGGCACCTCCTCCCTCTCTTCCTCAAACCACTTTTAGCCTTCAAGCTCGGCCAAACCCTAACAAATTCTATTCTCCACTTCCCTAGAAACATCCTAGAGGTCCTGGACTTCTTCAAAGACCAATTTTAGTGCCCTAAGAGGAGGTCTCAAAGAGGCGCTTCAAAGAAGAGGTAATGTCCGTTATCGATTCTTTCAACCTCATTTCTTCTTACACTTCTTCTTCTTTAGTTGTTTCATTATGAAGTAATAACATCAGTATCACTCATATACTTATATGCTATTATAAGTATGAAACAACCACATTTCACCATCTATCCATCCTACTGGAAACAAAATCATCGCGCGTGCGTACGTACAGAATACCATCTCCACGCCATGGTGTAATCTATTTCCCACCACCACCTTACTTGGATGGGTATAATGGTGAAATTAATGAATATATATAATTATTGTAAAGTGATATTGATTCTGTAATATTATACATACACTTTAATACAATTACACGATCATGGGAATGATATCATCGCTCGTGCGTACGTACGGACTACCGTCTCCACGACGCGATGAGATTCACTCTCCATGTTAACCATTCAAGAATGATTATAAAGTATATATAATAAGTAATCATGAAATATATGACATAATAATGCTACTAGATTTATGTATATATACATTTATTTCATCTACTTAATTCCATTCAATTCAACAAGGAAACGAAAACATCGTTCATGCGTATGTACGACCTACCGTCTCCATGAACGGTGTATTTCTTTCCATTTGTTGATCTATTATATATATGTATATTCTGAATATATATTATATATAAATCATGTTTTACATTATGTATGTAAGTAATCATGATCTAAGTAATCATATGAATAATTACAAGTTAAAACACGAACGACAAATAAAACAATTTTACCGAAAACACTACTTTAACATGAATTTACAAAAGAACGGGTAATATAAAGTCATAATTGAACCATATATGATATAATAACAATGAATATGATTCTTTAATAAGTCAATGACATTATTTAAATCATTATACTGGAGGTTTGGATACCTACGAAGCATATCAGACCTAAGGTAAGGGATAACTTTTCCAATCTCGTTCTTATCTGAGATTGTTTATTCGTAAGTATTTACTGGGGTTATTGTTCTCATCCATGTAAATGTTTCCTAAAAATGGTTTCATGTATGTTTAATTTCCTTTTTACCCATTTTTTACTTTTACTACATGGTATGTATGGAATCATTCTTTTACGAGGTACTTTTTGACTTTTCTGAAAAAAGTATGAGAAGAATGTTTTTTTAACTTATACGGCACGAACGGATTTTTACGGTTTTATAAAGCCTTATTTTCATGAAGCTTCCTACAAAATATTTCATGACTATTTCCAAAAAAATATCTTTCTTTCAAAATTTCATGACGTTTTGTGAAAATAAATTGATTTTGAAGAAAAAGGATATTTTCCTCAAGAATTCATTTCAAGTGTTTTATCAAAACCATTTTTCCATCTAAGATGACATTATTTCATATGTGTATGTTTCAAGTATAATGTATCTATGATTTACATGGTTTCAATTTTCTTATGATGAAATATCTATTTGTTTTATATGGATTATGTGATGATGGGATGATGTTTATGAAACCCATTTTATTCTTTGGGTTATGATGAATGTTTTAAGTTTATTTTGTGGCACAAGTAAGAATGATTTCATTATGAGATGGGTGGGACCTATATCTCCCTCAAATGCATTGGGTAAAGATATATATGTCATGAGATAGACATGACTGAAACGACAAGTTAAACCGGTTCAGTAATATAGGACTGGAACGAGGTGTGAACTCGATTCAAAAAGGGACTTTGTCCACTAAGATGGTCTTGGAAGCAATGCCTTGGCTACTATGGAAATAATTACATGTGATTAATGGATGCCAAAATTACATGTTTTATTCCCATGAAATTTTATCATGATTTATGTTCCATTATGATCTATGCGTTATGTAATTCCATGTTTTATGTCGTTGCTCAAGATTTTGATGTTTAAACATTATGTTCATGTTTTTTAAGTTCAAATGTATATGGTATGTTTTATTTTATCCATGCTTACCCTTAAAGAGAATTTGTGCTCACCCTTTTTATGGTATATTTTCCCCCAGGATTAAAAGAAAGGTTTTAGGTAAGGAAACAAAAAGTGGAAGATCTTTATGGGAGATGTTGAAGATCTTTCACCACGATTAGAAGATTGCGTTCCATGTTTCCAAAGACACTAAACTATTATGGTCCTTGTGTGTCTGTTTTTGTTATGTACTAAGTATTCCACAAAAGTAATGTAATATCTATGTACGCCAAGCTTCGGGTCTCTACAGTCCGCACATCAATTGTGTGTTAACTCTCTATGGGGGTATACACAAGCTGGGGAGGAGACTTAAGAACCCAATCAAACTAGTCTATTAGCCAAAACATGCCACAAACCAAAACCAAACACATAAGAGGAGCCACCTCCGTGGTCCCCCAACACACTTATCTAAAAAGACAACAAATAATTATTTCAAACCAACATCCCAATGAAACACAAACAAAAAACATCATCCAAAAAAAGGAATTTCAAACTCAATACATCCCACAACACCATTCCCAAGAATATAAGAAGACAATGGATGATGAAACAGGAAACTAGTGTCGATGGGTGATCCAGAAATATGGTTGGCAGCTATACGCCTATCACACTACTATCACAAAGAGTGTTGTAGGACCATGTCCTTAGCTCCACATAGATTTCCAGGCCTTGAGAGATCACTCAGACTACTGGTCTATCCCGATTTTCATTTCCCAAAAAATGACCAGCCACAAGGACCAAAAGAATCACTTGAATCTAATTTCCCTTAGTACTCCAGTCCCATAAAGAGGTGTACTGGCCAAGAACCTTATCCGTGACCAGAACATCAAGTTCAGAAAATACAAGATCTGACCTACCGTGACTCTTTCCCAGGAAACAATACCAAAAAAGAACCTGGATTTGATACAATTTTGTCATGAACCAACTCAGATCAAACCTGTACCGGTCACCCAAGCCAGTTTGTGACATGGCCTGGAGGGCGTTCAAAATCCCCACTGGCTAAAAATAGTGTCGAGCATCAAAGTGAGACACATGGGAACGATTTAGAGAATAAAAAAAGATAGATAACTTAATATAAACTGAAAGAAAAAAAACACCACTGAAAAAAGATAAAATAAATATAACCTGCTACAAATACCTCTATGTTACCCAATGGGTCACCACCAAACATAGAACCTTTCTCTCCCAAGATAGATCTAATACTAGAACCTAAAAATAAAAATTAAAGTTGGAGTGAGCACAAAAATTATCAGTAGGAAAGCCATGGAATAACAATGCCCTATTCCCTTACCATTTGAAAGAAACCCAAAACATTGTAGTTTGAAAATAAGACCCATTAAAATATTTTTATCATTCCTTTCAAAATCATGTAACAAGTTTAAAATTTTAAGGAAGATATTTATCTCTAACTAAGTTTTAAAAAGAGATTCCAAGTATGCATTGAGATTTAAAAATAAAAGGGGAAGCAATTTAAATCAAAATATTTTTTCATGAAAGGGAGAAAAAGCCTGAAACAATTGAATTGAAAATCAAGCAATAAGTATCATGTCACAAATGAGCACCATGGGAAATTCATATTTGTAACAAGTACATGTGGGACTATAGAGACCATGTACCTCGGTGAAAACGTGTCATAAGAGCCACAATGGTCTAAGTTCTCATGGATGAGCCACTAGTCAAGAACATACCCATAACGTAGTGGTCTCCAATCATCAAGAGTATTTAGTTAGTGTTGTAATGTCAATCCTTCTAGACAAAACTGGGATGAACCACTTATGTATCATATAGCATACTAGTCTTAGTCCACCCACCTAGGTTCCTAGGTTTACCATGTACTCCATTTCAAGTGGTAGTGAGTTTTATCAACATGTAAAGACACACACACATCACATTATATATTTAAAAATATTCTAGTTTTCACCAGGAACCTCCCCGCTTAAGTGTGTCCCCTTTTTTTCAAAACCACACATCATTGTACAATCGACTTCACTAGGGACATATAACAGAGCACCTATTAAAAAATATATCACATTTCTCAAACATGGGGTGGGGGAATGCCAAAAGTGGGTTTTACACTTTTTTAAGCCATTTTCAAGTGCCAAATGGGCCTAACAATTTACAGGGAATATTAATATTTTTGAAAAACACCGTTTTACCAAAAATTTTAATTTACAAAACTATTTGAATGAAAATAAAATTAGAAAACCACATAACCACAATTTGTTTTTAAAAAAACTTAAAAAACATGATGAAATCAAAGCAACTAATTTAATAAATGAACGACTCTATTTATCATGGAATTCATGTCAATGTTCATACATCATCCCTAATATAAAAAATAAAGGTATTTACCATTTTAAAGATAATCACACACCAACCCGTCATCATTAAAAATAAAATTTCAAAACAAACATACACGCCAATCATTTAGGGAATCCAATTTAATGTTTTATCATTTGTAAACCAATTTCGCATTAGAAATATATTCATTTTCTAAAAAAGGTCATGAGCATATATCAAAAGAAAAAACACACATTGGGAACTTTGATTATGTAAAATAGTACAAATATATTTCTAAAAATTAAAACCACATTGCACAACATATACATATACTACAGAAGTATAAAATATATTTTGAAAACAATCACAAAATTATGAAATTCAAATTAAAGGGTTAGGTATAGGGGATCTACCTCATGGTGGAACCAAACCATCCACTTCACCTCTTGGATATTTTTAAGTGAAAGATGTTGATCCCCCACTAATTATATGTGCATTCACATACAATAAAGGACACCTAGGCCCTATGAATACATTCACATATCCCATGAACATGTGAAAGGGGTTCCTTACAGTTATGATTATATGCATATACTAGTGCCTACTCACCTTTTTGTGCATTTTTATATATACACATAGGCATACCTAGCCCCATATATGTATATTCAATGACATGGATGAATATAAATGTTACAGGGGATCCTAAATGTATATATTTACTTACCTCTGAATACAAAAGTATGTTTCCATAGATCCATTGACTCAAATACAGCAAGCAGGGACTAAAAATTAAACATATAATTTAATAAATCAATTATTCACTTAATAAAACATTTTAAAGATTCCTAACAAGAATTTACCCAAAAACAAACTCAAATTATTCACTTTAAATTCAAATTCACATTAAGACATATTTAAATACATTTCACACCACTTAAATAACTCATAAAACCCATTAAGAAAATTTAAGGGAAAAAGCACATAATCAATTCAACCATTTATAATGGCCAAGCCCCCTTCCAATCCTCACATAATTCAATTTCACATTAAAGAATGCATTTGAAACATTACACAATTAACAACCCACACTAAAAGTGAACAATTAAAGATAATTTGACCACGTAATCCATTTTCTTTTAAAAATAAACCTTCAAACTCATTCACAAAACCATAAAAACGCATTCAAAAAGTACAGCCACAAAGCACCTACAAATGTTCACCGTTTTACTTTGAAAATACAATTTCATTATATACGCATGCTAAAACACTTCAAAAAATATGTTCTACACAACAAAATTAAACCATAGAATAGATATAGACACTCAAGAAAACATATTAACTTTTTTATAAATATTTAAGCATGGAACCACCTACCTTGGGTGAAGAACTTGCCAGAAAAGTGGTGAACAGTCCATCCACACATCAATCGCACCACCAAGACGCCAAGATGAACACTAAACAAGGAAAAATTTGACAAAAAACCAGAAGATCATCCACTAAATCTAATACCCTACATGCTGGAAACCTAAAATCCAAAACAAAAGGAAACAATTTTTTTTTAAGGAGTCACGTGTGCCGGAGAGGGAGTCGGGCTAGTCGATGGGTCGCACAAGGGGGAACTGGGGCTAGCTGGAGGGTCACTGGAAGAGGTATATCTCAAGGGGGATAGGCGATGCATCACATGGAGGATAAAGGTCAGTTGCAGATTGCATGAGGGAGGCAGGGTATCGAGGGGTTCACTGAATGGAGGTCATCCAAGGGGAGGGGCAATGATCATGCAATGGGTAGAGGGGAAGAGGGGATGAAGGCAAAGAGAGATTTATGGTGAGGGAAGGGGGGGTTCAACCCAAGGGGATGGGAGATGATAACACTAACAAAATAAAATAAAAAATTTAAATAAAAAGAAAAAAGAATAAATTCAAAATGATAAGACTTATAATAATAATAATAATAATAATAATAATAATAATAATAATAATAATTCTTTTAATAAAAATAACCATATTAATAATTATAATAAAATTAAAAATGATGATAATGATTTCATAATAATTTAAAATAATAATAATAATAATAATAATAGTATGAAAGTAATAACATTGATTAACTTAGTAATAAAGTTAATAAACTTAATAATAAACTTAATAAACTTAATTATGATAGTATTATTATTCATAATAATAATATTGTCATCATTATTATTTTTAAATCATTTCATTTTTATTTTATTTACACTTTCATTTTATTAATTTTTTTGAACTGAGCTGGCTGCACGGTGACCTGGGCAAAGCTACGTGACTTCTAACGCGCCCTACTCGGGCGCTAAATGCAATTAAGGCCAAAACATTCATTTAACACAAAAATTAAAAGATTTCAATTGGGAATAGCCCGCACCTCGACAGAATATTTCAAAGTCTGATAAAATAATAAAAAAAAAATATTTCAAAATTCTGGGTGTGACACTCTTGCTCCCCGAGTATTCGAACTTGGGACGTTTCCACTGTGCACCTGGACCCTTTACCACTCCCTCATGTGGCTATGTTCTCCATTTAATGGTATATTTATTTATTTAAATATATATTTAACAATATTTTACTCATATATTAATATAAATTTATATTAATATATATATATATTGTAATATTAATATATATATTTATTCGTATATTAATAAATATTTATAATATTAGTTTTAAATACATTTATAAAATAATTTTTTGTGCATGTGTTTGTAAATAAATAAATAAATATATATATATAACATATATACACATGTATATATTATATATATATATATATATGTGTGTGTATCTATAAGTATAATTATACATATTTATATATATTTACCTATATTATATATTCACAAGTATATTCACATGTTAGAATATCAAGATAATATATATCAATTTGTTAATACACACACACACTAATATATATATATATATATATATATATATATATATTTATAGATACACAAAGATTATATAGGTATATAATATACATATATTTTAATTTTAAATAAAATGGATATTATAAGGCTTCTATATTGAGAAATATACTTTATTTGTAAATATGTTTAATTATTTATTTAGGAAATTAAAATTTTATCTGTTAATATATAAAAAATATCTATATATTGTTATATATTTGGTTATAAAAAACATTACATTGTTAAAAAAAAGATAAAATTTCAAACACATAATTTCAATATGAATGTAATTAAATTATGTCCCCACTGAAAAAGGGAAAAAATACCCCTTGAAATGAGGGGGAAATTCCATCGAATCTTAAAAAAATTGGGTGTCCTGACTGAACACTCAGTTTTAGAGGCATTATAGTCCTTTTTGTGGCCTCATAAAATGTTTCAGAATGTTCCCTTGTGTCTCCAACATGTAGAGATCTTTACAGGATTCAATTTAATATGTTGTAGAGCTCAGATGAACACTCGGATCAAATTTATGTTCATTTGATGTTTTAGTTATGTTTTCAACTTATTTTTGATCTTTTATTAACATTTTGATTTTTTGAGTACTCAAATTGTTATTAAATTCTTATTAGTCAACGATAATTACCAAATTAATAATTAATAATATTTTTTAAAATATTTTTACACCATTTTCAATAAATTTGTTATATACTAAATGTTAATTTCTATTTATACTTATCTAAAACATATAAAATATATATATTATATATATATATATTATATATATATATTATATATATATATATATATATATATTTAAAAATATACCCTTCAAATGTGCTAGTAAAAGAAGCGCTGATAAACAAACCCCTTTATGAGTGCTAATAAAAAAGGGCTGATAAAGGGGGCCCCATTAACAAGGCTAAAGAAGCACTGATAAAGGTACCCCATTTTCAGTGCTTTTTGTTGTGATATTAAAGGGTGGCACTGCGAATACCCGTTTTGTGGTAGTGGAAAGCACGGAATTGGATTGATATAGATATACATATATCCACAATTTTATTTAAATATGGATTCTTCTATTATAATTACATATATATCTAAAATAGTGAAATAATGAATATATGTATATATATATATATATATATGATCCATCCTTCAGATTTATCTAGAGTATTACCACTTTAAATTCATAAAGAGTGCTAGAAGAGAGAAAGGAAAATTGGATCATATACCTTAGTTCATCTTCTCTATTTTTATTTTAGATCTAATATAATGATGCTAAGATAGAAGGAATCTCCGACCGAAGGCTACCTTAGTCATTCATATTTTGAGGTAGGGGTCATATTTTTCTAAAATTGTATTTTTAAAAATCATTTTTATATTTAGTAAACCTTTTGTAAGGGAAAATGTAATTATTTTAGAAAATCCAATATTTGAATATATATATATATATGTACTATGTTATAAAATGTTTTATTTTCAAAATAGTAAGGAAAATAATTATTCCCAAATGTATATATTTTCAAAAGTATAATTTTGAAAGAATTAATATTATTATTTTAAAAACAATAAATGGTTTTGTAAGTCCATTAATGTCATATATGTTAGTAGATACGAAAATATTCTATATTTTTATATAATATTTCATGTATTTTAATACAAGAAATTGTTTTAATTTTAATTTGTTAATGCTCAAGTCTTTTAAATGTAAGTAACTATTTTTTGAAAAATGGTTTTTTCCTAAAAATGAGATTTTTTCCAAGTGTAGATGTTTTTGAATTATTTTCTTATATGAAAATTATATATGAATGATTTCAAAAATATTTAAATAGAATATTTATGAGAAGGAAAGATATTATAATTTTTTTTCTTAAATTTCAGCACATAGTATCAAATGAGAGGATGAGGAATGAGGAGTTAACCCCTACCTCAAGGGGATACTGTCCTGCAAGAGATACCTCTAGTGGTCATATGATTATTATAAGTTCTACAGATTATCATTTTAATCCATAAATGGTATGTTATTTTCAAATCATTTTAAGGAGAAATCTCAAGAATTTTTAAAAGAATATTCTGGAATGGATTTAAAAATTATAGTTATTTATAAAAGGTTTTGAATATTATTTTATATATCAAATATATATATTTAATATAAAATGTTTTATGATTTAAAAAAAAGTATTTATAAAAGTATATTTCACTGGTTTTAAAACCCATTACTGGACAATTTGATACTCATTCCATGTTTTTAAAATAGTTTTCATAGGTATGTTACAAGTCCTTAGATGAAAGTATTCGTTTAATGAGTTAACACATGTGAATATAAGTAGTTATATTTTAATTATATTTGTAAACTATAATTTTATGTAAATTATTTTTCCAATCCTCTAAAACCTATACCATAAAAGACCATCAGATTTATAATGGATGACGTATTGTTTAGTTACTTTTTAAATAAAAAAATTCACATGTTGTTTTCAGTACCAAATCTAAATGTGTGGATTCAGTCTATCATAGTGGTATTAGAGTAACGATTTAGAAAACATTGGAGACTTGGTGTTTTCATTTTTGGAAAACTCTAAGTGATAGAATTTTCCTCTGAACATCTAGGTAATTAAGTGCACTTAAGAATATAGAAGTACAACCAATCTAATTTTTGTTAATTATGAATATAAAAATTTAGATTTTATTGGGTACGATGACTGAATTGAAAGGGCACAATTCATTTAAGCTAGAGAATATAACATCCTGAGTTTTAAATTAATAATTATTTATTTTATTATTATAACTTTATTTAAACATTAATTAAATATTTTCGATAATAATATTGGTAAAAAATTATATTGAATATTGATGTAAATGATGAAATAATAATGATGCTCTTAAATGAGAATTTATTAAATATGATTTTTAGTAGTTTAATTTATCAAATAATTATATCGAATTGTTTGACATATTAAAAAAAACTAAAATATGTTTTAATATAATGTATCATTTTTGAAATTAAATGATTTTAATTAATCAATGTTAAGTGTTAACAAATAAATTATAAAAAAATAATGATAATAATTATTAATGGTGAGTTATATTATTATTCCGAAAAAATTATTATTATAAATTATTTGAAATAAATATAATTTGAATATTCAAGGTAGCATATATTATTATAAATATATATATGAATTATGAAAAATATGATAACATTAAATTTAGAATGTTTTAAAATATGAATTTTATTTCATAAAATAATATAAAATATAAATAAGTCATATTTTTTTCATTATAATTTTTTTATATAAAACTTTTGAATGTAATATATATTAATTATAAAATATACGAAATTATGAAAAATTATGAAAAAATTGGTATTATAAATTTATTCAAATTATGAATATTAAGTAAAATAAATCAATATTACTACATTTCTTTTTATTGGTTAAGAGGTGGGTGGGGTCATTCACGGGAGAAATCGATCTCCTAAAAGGGTATATCAAACCCTTCATTTTTGAGAGGCGAAGAGAAATAGAGTCTACATTGAGCGGCTGGGTCGATTGTGAAAGGAGGGTTGACCATAGATAAAGTGCTTTAATTCGTAGGAGTATAGAACAAAATGAGGAATCAAACTCCATATACATATTCTAAAATGGGTTATAACCTTGTTCAATTTTCCAAAGGTGTTTCAAACTCGGATGGGGAAAATCCTATGCATACAGTGCGTGATTTCTTTATTCTCCTATAATAATGATTTATAGGTATTTATATATTATTTTGGTGTCATATTCTCCTTTATAGGTTCATTTTTGTCTTAATAAATACTTTCTCATCATAGATGGTTTCCCGTTATTCAAATTTATTTATTTTTCTTCTTTGATCATCAACTGCCATCCTCGGGTGAGTGATTTCCTATTTATTTTGTGGCACATTCATTTGTGATACCTAATTTATATGGGTAAATATAATTAATTATTTCAATTTTATATTTTTATATGGACCAAAATCAATTTATATTTGGAAATTATCTCCCCAACTATACGGTTGGGAATTTGATTGTATATCAAAGCTTCACAAAGACTCTTCATTCAATAAAAAAATGAAATCACCATATTTAAATATATATTTTATCACCTCTTAGTCAAGAAATGACAGTGTTAATGAACAAAATATATAATATATATTTCCAATATGATTCTTTGCTTTCTTCGCAATCCATGAATTCAACTGATTCAGATATATATATCCATGATTTGATTTCAATATGGAGTCTTCTATTTTAAATTCATATAAATCTAAAACAGTTAAATAATATATATATATATTTATATATTTATATGAACCACCCATGAGAGTTATCTAGAGTATTACCACATAGAATCTGTACAAATAACTAGAAGAGAGAAAGGAAACTAATATCATCTCCCTTGGTTCATATTCTATTTTTTATGTTCCTACTCCAGCAAAAGGAAACTCCGGTAGAAGGATGAATTAGTCATTTTTATTTTGAGGTAAGGGACTTATTTGTCTAAAAGTCTATTTTTAAGAAAAATTTATATTTTTCGAAAAAACATTTAACGGTAATGTTAATTATTTAAAAAAAATCCCTTATTTCAAATTTCATATATACATGCACTATGTCTTAAAAAGTTTTATTTTTCTAATTAGTAAGGAAAATAATTATTCTCAAATGAATATATTTTCAATATTATATTATTTAATGAAATATTTTTATTATTATAGAAATTTTAAATGATTTTTTATGTCCATGAATTCCATAAATATTAGTAGATATGGATATATTCTATATTTTTTTATGTCATGTAATGGATTTAAATACATGCAATTGTTTTAATTTTAATGCATTTTGTTTATATCATTCAAAAGTAAGTAAATCATTTTTGGAAATTGTATTTCTCCAAAAAATGAGTATTTTCAATGATTTGTAGTTATTGAATTAATTTTTTCTATGAAAAATATATATTTAATATTTTGAAAAAAATTTAAATGGATTATATATGAGAAAAACTGATCTTTTAAAAATATTTTCTGAAAATTTGGAACTAGGTATAAAATTTGATGGCGAGGACTGGGGAGTGAACCCACAACCTCAAGGGGACAATTTTATACAATAGATACTACTAGTGGCCACATGGTGTTCATAAGATATACAATGAATCATTTTAATTTATAAAATAAATATTATTTTAAAATGATTTTTAAGGATAAATCCCAATTATTTTTTAAAGGATGTTTTTGAATGGATTTAAAAAATATAATTATTTTTTAATTTTTTTTGAAAATTATTTTATATATCAAATATATATATATATATAAATTTTATTTAGAATACTTTAAAATAGTTTTTAAATATGTATTTTAAAAGGTATTTTTCACTAGTTTTAAAACCCCTTGTTGGGAAATTTGATGCCCAACCAATGTTTTTAAAATATTTTTCACAGGTATTTTAGGTGTCCTAATATGGATGTCTTTGTTTAATGAGTTATCATATTTGAAACCAAGTTGTTATTTTATAATTATATTTGTATAATCTAATTTTATGTAAGGTACTTTCCTAATCCTTCAGAATCTAGAACAAAAAGTATCCTCTGATGTATAACAATATGTGTATTTTTAAATTAATTTTTAAATAAAAAAATACATAGTATGTGTTTGGTACCAAATCTAGAAGTGAGGGTTTTGGATATCACACTATAGGTATTCATCAAGTTGTTACTATTTTAGTAATATTATATGGAATTATAATTTATGTAATCCTTTTTTTCGAGTTTTCATTAAACCTTTTATGAATTAGAATCTATCCTCTACATCTAATGGTAATTTTTAATTTACCACTAGCTATATAATTATTTTATATAACTATTATAATTTTGGATGAATTTATGTTCTTCTTTTAATTCCATCTAAGATAATGAAAAAATCCTTTAGTGAACCTATTAGTAAGTAGTTCAACAACACTGCATTTGATATTAAATTTTAGACCAATTAGAGTAACACGTCTAAAAAATTCAGTGTATCGGCTTGTCAATCGATGTTTCCAAATAATATACACATTCAACTTGTCACATAAATTATATGTATTAACTGACAGAAATAATTATTATTTAGTTCCATTACAAGAGTTAATGAAATAGAATATGTTGATCCTATGAAAAGGATATGTAATTCAATGAATTCCACGATCTATTTATAAAATAAGGTTTGTACAAGGGAATCATCATTAGCATTGAAATGAATATAATGATTTGGAGTTCTTAGGGGATCATAAATTTAGGAAGTTCTTCCTCCATTACTTTAATGTCTCCAATTTTCCATTTATTATTTTTAAATATTATATAGTATATTTTCGAGACCAGGAGCTGAGACGAAATATAGTTCCGAGGCCTAGTGTTCCCATAAGAAATGTTTTAAATATATTAAAAGTTTTTAAATGGAACACACATAGTTTTTCAGAAAAATTGGAATGAAATATAAATGGATGATCAGATCATAAATATTAGGGCACCATTGAAATTATAATGTGAGGTTTACCCTAGGTTCAAATTAAAATTATCCAGTGTGGGTCATTTTTGGAAGAGTAGTTATGGACGCCGGAATGAATAAAATTATTTAATAAAATTATTTTTTATCTTTTGGATTGATGAAATGAAAAATAATAGTTAAAGAGATTGTTATGTCTGAATCCCAATGTTATTCACCTAAAACTGGAGATACTGAAGGACCGTTATAGAGAGATTTTTGGATTATCCTCTCATGTGGATGAATGATGAGATCATGGAATGACAATTAATGCACCTCAGATCTGAAAAATCATTCCAATGATGATGAAACATTGTTCTTTGTAAGATATCAAAATGAATTAAGGTAGGGTGTGTGTTTTGATTTAGCTATTAACCGTTATTGAATTCTTCAATGAACGTGGACTAATCAACAAATAGATTGATCCATGCTTCGTTCGTCTAGCATGATGGGATTATTTGTAGGTTTTAAATGGGGGATTTATCTTGTGATTTAATCTAATATGATTTTCATTATAACGAAAATGAACCAATATCTACATGAACATTGATCGAGGCTTATTCCTCTTGATTGATTATGATTTTCTCCCCCCATTTATCATTAATAATGGGCATTCTTTGTTTGGACCGTGGTTTGATTCTTTATTGATGAATCGATTAATTCACACATGTTTCATGGCACAAAACTATGAGATTATAGATCTAATATTTTTATGATGAAACAGAGGTGTGATGATTATATAAGTTAATGAATAAAATCAATTTTCAAACCCTTAATTTTTGAGCGAGATGCATGGAAGATGATTCAGACAAACAGTTTCATTTTTTGATCAGATTCAATGACCAGAGCGCATTTATCATTGATAGTGATGCTCATCCGATGTAGATCCAAGAATCTCGGTGATATTGGAGTTCAATTTTAGGGCGACAATGGCATGGTAGAAAGTGGGAGGAAGAAACAGTGTTTCTATAAAATCATGATACACACGACATGTAATCCAGGATTACACGGTGTATGGGGCCCCCTTATGGCGTATATGGTTTTCAGAAGAATGTTAAGTATCATATGATGTGTGACCCCTATCACACAATATGTGGTCTCTCTAAGGTAACTTGGTGTGTACTTTGGGAAATACACATATATAAGGTGGAGTACCCTGGTTGCCTAAAGGGCATGTAGTCCCCCACATGACATGGGTTGGACCTAGTACAATGACTAATCCATGTACTGGTACACCGAAATGGGTACACAGGCATAAGCCATGTACTGGCACACATATAGAGTACACGAGATACCTACATGGTGTGTACATCTACACAGATACAGTTTGATGACATGAACCATTTACACAGGTTGGACACATGGTCAAGGGACATGACATATAACCCATCTACATATTATGGACTCTTTCTTACATGGATTAGAGACTTTTTCCTCAGTGAATTGGACATGTTTAATTATGGTGCATTCCCCTTTTCCTTTCCCTGATGTTTGGTATAGTATTGTTTTCTACTCCTAGGACAATGATCCTCCAAGAAAGACATCCTAGATAGAGTATTTGGAATCATCCTCTATTAATTTTCATGCCCTGGGTGGAGTTCTTGGTATTGATGTGACCAACACTACCTGGGAACTGATCCTATACATAGCGGGTGAATCCATATTTAGGTTGTTGGTATCACCCCATGGCCTTGGCAGTGATTTCATCTATGTATCATATCTTTTAATATTATCAACATGATCTTTATCATGATGAGACCTGACGAGAATCATCTCTCGGAAAAACGTCATCAGTGTAATCAGACTCAAGAGTGTGTTGCCTTAGAAGCATGCTTTGTGGATTCTTAGAGTTGGAATCATAGGTATGGTATACTATGAATGTGGAATACCTCTGGACTGTGTGACTTGGATCGAGTGTATCTATATATTCTTGTTATATATATTGTATAAATATACCCATGTAGAGATGACAATAATTTATTTATTTTGTATGTTTTGTGGTTTTGTAGTGTCCTAATGAGTATTGTTATACTCACCCTTGCATAGGCTTTTCCTTCCTATGTCATTTATTGTGTAGACGGTCAAACTTTTGACAAAGTTCTAGGTGAGATAGGAATAGATGGTGCATAGTGAGACTAGAAATACCTATGTGTGTTCCTACGGATTTTAGACAGTAGTCTGAGTACCTTTACTTTCAGGTTGGACTCGTGATACTGAAACATTATATTGGGATTATATTTGGCCCTGTTTATATTATTTTACTTTCTTTCGGACTCTAATTTTTGGATATATATGTATGAATGAACTATTTGTTCAGTTGTTTTTACATTTAATAATTTAGTGGGCTTGTAGATGTGTGTGTGTGCATGTACCTAGGAAATTCCTATCATGTTAGTGATATGCCAACTCAAAACTAGTAACCGGCCCCTGGACTGTTGGAGGAGGGATTGTGGAGTCATGAAATGGTCCCTACTAGGATGGTTTGTTATAGAGTGTTATCAATGAAGGTTGATTCTACATTTGGACCGAGAGTTTGTGAGATTGGTTTGGGTAAACAATGTTAAGTGTTATGAGTTTGGAATTCAGGCTAGAGACACCGGTGTTGGTGCAGTGGATGACATATCCATACACCTGGACTCTAATAACCTACTTTTCAACTCTGTATATGAGAACAAAATTTTCATGGACAATAAGATACATTCATCATATAAGAATGAGTTTTTTTTTCATTTCCTTATTGAGCCATCTATCCAGATATACTAATTGAATGTGGTATATCATGTTTAATTTCTGGTTTCCTCTGTGAAGTATACCATCTATGATTCTACATGATGATCACGAGGATGATCCCCTCAATTATGAGGTGTCGATATTGGGATTGGTCCCCAATATTTTACCTCTATGTGGGGAACCAACCGTACCACCTGTTGAGAAGCACGTGGTACCAGTAGTTCCAGTGGATGAGGAGCACGGGCAGAGCACACTTCACATGTTTTAGTGGAAGATACATGAAGTATTGTCGATTGTTTCCTATCAACATTTGAGGTTCTGGTTCTCTGCTAATGTTTATAGCAGAAATTAGGTTAAATCCTCAGTGATTGTACTTTTTTTATAGTCAACTGTTTTTGTGATTTGTCTTTTTAATGGGTTTTTTAGAGATTATATGAAATGATTGCTGGATGAAATTTGATTTAATAATTTAAAATATCGGGGTGAGTTCAATATTGGGGATGTAATATTATGATATCCTTGCGAATTGGAAAACATTTCATTAAATTAATATCCTATTCAAAAGATGAATTCAATCATAATTCCATGTTTTAGCTGTAATCCAACCCTTAACAAGGGTTCTAATTGTGATGAATCTCATTGATGGAAGGTTCAATATTTCATAATTCCAGGTTTTTTTGTGGTTCCAATAATACATTTAATACACATGTCACAAATATGTCATTAATGCATAACATATTTTATTTTACACACACAATATTAATTAAAAGAATGTTAAATATGCAAAGGCTCTCATCACTTAACATACCGAAATTATGAAACACCCCAATGAGAGATTTACTCAACCATTTTGGTGGTTTATAATCTGGTTGGAATTATTTTGGTTATGTGATTAAAATAAAACAAGAAAGAACTGGACAAGATAAGAGTAGTGCATCAAACACAGAGATGAAATCTGAAGAGAGGTAAAATCACACTTTAGATTGAATGAGAATGTGATAGGAGAGGAAGGTTTTCATCATGATTTAAAATATTTTTAGAGAATTAATATTAAACTATAGAATCTATATGAGAATAATATATTATGAAGAAACATTCTATCACATTGACACAAAATTACAACAAAACACATACAATATTAAAAATAAAAATGAGAGGAAAAGAACATGAAAACAAAAATGAAGGAGAGATATGTTATATTGAAACAAGATCATGAAAAGTCCTCCCAATCCCTTGGAAAGTCTCTAGTCATTCCAAACCTCCTCCTTAAGTGATGAAATGCCAACTCTGTGCAAAGAGAGAAGGGGGTGTATTTATAGCCCATGGAGTTGGACCATTTTCATTCAAAAATATGTCCCTCCTGTTGTCTCGAATATTGGAAAATATAGAAAGAAAAATCATGAGATATATTCTTCTTACAAGTTGTAGATATACATGTTGTCTATTTACCCTAAAATTTTTGTGTCCATGTCACTTAGGAATCCAAAGGTATGACAATTTTAGTAAACAATTAAAAAATTTCCATTTTTTATCAATAGTTTTTCAAAGGCATAAATGTGAATTGGGTTTTTTATAGGAAGATTCCCTTAAGTCCAAACCAATTCTTATAAAATTTCAAAAAACTATATCTTTGATTTCACAATACAAAATTTAATGTATAATGGATGTCTAGATGAGGAGAAAACTCAAGTATTGTGAGAGGATTTTAATTCCCAGATAGAATGGTGGGATAGGATTCAAAGCATCATTTGAGCCCCTTTTTGGATGATTAGGACCGTAAATGTTTATACAAGATGGGTTTTATTATTAAGCGACTTTTTTGGAGAAGCAATGATTTTGGACAACTAGATTGAGCCCATTAATTCAACCATCTTGGATAGTCATGTTTTTTCACAGATTCCTTGTGCCTTCTAGTATGGACCATATGACTATTCAAATGGACTAATTGGGAAAATATTCCTTGTAATGATATGTTGAAATTTGAATAAAGAACCATAAAAAAATAATAACATTATTTAAATCAGTATGATGAGAGTTATGATTAAAACATTAAATTGACTTAAATCAAGATTAATTCAACAAATGATCAAAAATTATATTTAACATTAAAAAATGAATATTTATACCAATTATGAAATTTTTATAGAAACTCATTAAAGGGAGTAAATAAAAAGTTATGAATAAATTAATAACATCTACTCCCCTGCATTTAGTCCTATGAATGTCCTCATTTACAACAAATATAATAACATATGGAAATCATTTTAACATGATAAAAAATATTGAAAATATTTTCCCCAATCAGGGGAGGTTTAAACAATTTCACTCAATCATATTTAATTACACAAAAAATTGTTACAGAAGCAATATTCCAAAAAAAAATTCATTTTTCATGCTGAAATTTTGGAATGGAAAATGTAGGCACCAAAAACATACTCCTATAAAGATGATAATTTTTTTCTATAGGTTCATTAATTCACAAACCAAAATTGAAAATATTAAAGATTGGAATTGTTCTCAACTTCTATTCCATATTCTAAAGTGAACAAGAATAAAAATTTATTTTTTTTGGGTTTTTCTATGTCTATGGGATTGTAGGAATTTAATATCCAAAAGAGTAGAAAAGAGGGGTAAAAAATATTTATCAATAAAACAATGTACAATTTCTTTGAAATGAAACATGGAATGAAATGGAAACACATATTTATAAGTGAATGAATATGTAAATAAAGATAGAAAGGAGGAAAAAAATTTAAAGGGCATGATAAGATGAAATATTTTAAAAATAAAAAACTTCTCCCAGTTAAATACATTTTTTCTTTATTTTTTTGAATTTTACCAAATGTTGAACTTCAAAAAGATCTCACACTCATTTGAAAACCCATGTTTGATCTCCTAACAAAAATAATTGTAATTTTTATAACAAGTTCAAAGGTTTAGGAAGAGTGATTTTTGACTTTCCCAAGAAACTACATAATTTTTTTTCCATTTTTTTGGAACACTTGTCAATAACATTTACAAAATAACCTTAAGAAAATCCATTCCCAAAACACATTGAATGAAAACCTATCCTCCACACTAAAATGGACACTTTCCTCCAAGAATATGAAAACATAGGGAAAATCAAGGAAATTGAATCCAAAATGAATTTCAATCCCCTTAATTAAATTTCAATGAATTTTTTAATGTAACTACATGTAGATGTTGGGTGGGACAATGTATTGGGATTGTAATGTTGCTATCAATGAAAAGGTTTTCAAAGGATCTAATGTGATTTCAAAAGGAGGATTAATGTTAGGTTAATGGGAGGAGATTTGTCTATTGTGATTATCATGTGGTTTAGAAAGTTCCTCTATCATATTAAAGAACATTGAAGTAGGAAATTAAACATGAAGGTCCATAAACTCAAGACTCACAATCGAGGGTAAAAAAACAATATTTTGAAAATATTGTCATAGGTGACCTTAGCATGGAAGTCAATGTTTTTCCTCACATTTGGGGAATATTCATTTTCCAAATATAAAATTGATCATTCAAAATTTATTATTCTTGAAACAATATTCCTTGTACAAATTAATGATCAAAATAAAATTTTTTTACCTAAAAGAATGTATTTTTTAATCCCCAAAATGATTGGAAAAATTTCCAAAAGTGGATTGTGAGTAAGTATGAATTTGTTTGTTTTTTTCTGAATTTTTTTTTTATTTTTTTAGTTTTGTTTTAGTGTTTTTAAAATACACACCCACACATAAAAATAAAGAGAAAGATATAGGTTTTGATGAATAAAGTGGTTAAAAATAGAAGAGAAAGGAAGAAGAAGAAAGAGGGAGAGTGAGGATGAGAGGGAGAGAGAGTTAATTAGAAATAGGTTCCACATGGTTTGGATTTTTTGGTTCGTCATCCCCATAAAGTGGTAGGTCTTCTGTAATGTTGTGGATTCAATGGAAGTGAATTTCCTTCATGGATTACGTGTCCTCTCATGGGGATTCTTTAACTGATTTCCGTTAACTATGAGTATCCTTTTTTGGAGAGGGGTCTTGGACTTGTAATGCACCAAATGGGTAAATATTCATAATATCAAAAGGACCTTCCCAACAAGAATTATGATTACCTAGGTGAAGTTGAAATTGAGAATTGAAGTGCATTAAATTTTGTCTTTCATTAAATACCTTTCTTATGATGTGTTTGTCATGGAGTACCTTGGAATTCCCTTTGTAGTCATTGGAATTCTCATAGGAATGAAGTCGAAGCTCCTCCAATTTAGTCAACTAAAATAATCATTCTTCACCATATTTTTTACAATAAAAAATACATGTTTTCACAACAAAAAATGACATATTTTAGATTTTAATTGGTAAATGACATGATTTACCAAAAACAAGAATAAATAGATACATCCTAATGGGTGTTTTATGGGATGTTAAATAATCCCAAAGCACTTAACCAAGTCGTTCTAGCCAGTATTTTCTGGTGGGATTTACAATTCCCTCAAGTACTCTTTTCACTTCTATATTATAAATTTTGTCCCTATAATTTGTTTATGAGTGATATTTAATTGACGTTTTATATATAACCACATTATTTTTCAAGAGAGATTCCATGGTATGATTGGAAAAATGGGTCCCTAACTCACTTATCAATTCACATAGTGTTCCAAATCGATAAAAATTATGGGTTTTCCGAAACTCACTAATAGTATGTGAATAATCCTTTATAGTGGGTTTGGACTCATCCTACCTAGAAACATATTTATCTTCCAGAATAATAAATTAAAATCCATTGGAATGTGGAAATGGTTCCATGAAATTCATTCCCCAAACATTGAAGATCTCACAGAAAATTAATGGCTTTTGGGGCATTTAAAGTCATTTAGTAATTGTGCGATTTTTTTTTTCAAGTTGGACATGATTTAAAAAACTCATGTAATTCCTTGAAGTGTGAAGTCCAGAATAATCTAGAGTCTAGGACCTTTCAAGAGGACCTTTTTGGTCCAATGTGGCCACCTCTGGGAAGAGATTTGTATAATTCTATGGTGGAGGAATGTTCATCTTCATCAACACATCTCCTAAATACCATGTCAGTCCCATTTTTAAAAATTTTATCATATTCCCAAAAATAGAATTTAAATCACTTTTAAACTTCACTTTTTGTTACTTTGAAACATATTTATGAAAAACACTTGCAACCAAGTAGTTTACAATTGGGTAATAGCATGGCATCGTGGAGATGAGAGATGAAAGGTTCACTAGATATAATTCAAGATCGATGATTTATAAATAGGAAGAACTAGAAAATCTAATCAAGTGATTAGACATAGGGGTTTATTTTCCGTTTCTATATTGGATAACAATTTTAATCTATTGGAGCATCAAGATCCATATTATTAGCATCATTTTGGATTCACTTTTCATGAGTACGAACATTATAATAAAATGGTATGTGAAGATGATGATTTTTCCTCCTAAGAGATAGGTCAGGAATTTATCTAAAGGAAAAAACCACTGTTAAAATATATTTTTCAGTTATGGTGTAGAGATATATATTTCAATCCAATGTATTTGAGTACTAATAGATAACATGAGAAATTTTTCTCTTATTTGACCAAGAACGGACTCAATATCCCTATTAAAATCATCACACACCAATGTAAATGGTATGAATCAATATAGGGGCTGTATTATCAGGGCATATATAATAACAACATAGAGTTCAGTGAGGGATATCTTGAAAGACTCATGGAAATGTAATCTAACATCATTCTAGAGTAGTCGAGTGAGTGGGAGGGAAATCCTACTAATGTTATGGATGAATCAGTAATAGAAATAAGCATGACCAAGGAATGAATGGACATGTCAAACTATCTTGGGTTCAGGAAGAGATTGGATGAACTCATTTTTGGTAGGATCGACTTGAATACCATCTGGTTAAATTATGTTCCCTATAACAATCTTATTAGTAACAATGAAGTGAAATTTTCCATAATTCAGCACAAGGTTTCATTTGAAACACTTTTGAAAAACTAGAGAGAGTAATTTAAATAATGATTCAAGTTAATCACCATAAATTTACAATTCATCCCTGAATACCTCCATGAAATGAAAAATGGATTTAGAAAAGGTACTCATCATACACCTATGGAATGTTTCATGATAATTAAAAGGCCAAAAGGCATTCTCCTATACTAATATGTTCCAAAGGGGAAAGTGAATGTAGATTTTTCATGGCCCTGATTTGCGATTGTGATTTGGAAGTATCTGGTGTATCCATAAAGAAAGAAATATTGTGAGTTTTCAACTAATTATTCTATTATTTGATCATGGAATAGAAAATGGTAGTGATATTTTCATGTTTCAGCATTCAATTTTTGAAAATCGATGCACACACACCATTTTTTTCAATGGAGTTGTGACCAACTCTCCTATTAATTTGTGAAAATAGTTATCCCAACCTTCTTAGGTACCACATGAATTGGAATAAACTATTAAATATCAAAAATTGGTTATATAATATCATCTTGGATAATCTTTCTAATCATTTCCATAATTACCTTAGGGATGAGTGGATTGAGGCTTTTTTGTGGATGACTGATTGGTTTGGATGATTCCTCATGATCAATATGAAGCATTCAAGTGGCATGGTTGATTCCTAGTATGTCATCAATGTTACAAACTATGTATTTTTTTCCTATAACACCTGAAAATGTTTGGACTTCGTGGTTTCATTACTTGTGGCAGAGACAATGATAAGAAAATTTGATCATTGAAGAGGAATGAATATTTCAGGTGTTCAGGAAGAGGTTTCCGATCAGTCTCATCATTCATTTTTGTGATAGACAACATAGAAGTGGAGGGAGGTATTTCAGTTGGTTTTGATTAATTTTTTTAGTACCATCCAAGGTGGAACAGTAGTGATCATAGTTGAGATGGGATTTAATATAGTTTTCATGATTCTCAAGATTGATGGTGTCTATGAATGTGAGGTCCACATCAACATCCCCATTTATGACTTGGTTAATCATGGTGAAAATTTTAGAAGATACCCACTCATTAGAACATGACTAACATACGGAAATGGGGTTCAATTTACTCTCAGTAGTGTCCTTGGAATCATGGATTGAGAATGAAGAGTTATCCTCAAATGGTTATCTCATGCATTGAAAGATATTGAACATGAACAGTTGGCCACCAAATTCCATGGAAAAGATTTCTATATGGACATCAATATTAGTTCTAGAAGTCAAGAGGAATGGTCTTCCTAGAATTAGGGGATATAGATAATAGTTCATCTCACCTTCCTTGTTAAGGACATAGAAAGTATTTGGGAAGATAGGATCATTAAATCGGACAAGGAAATCCTCAATTATTCTGTAGAGACCCGAAGCTTGACGTACATGGACATTACATTACATTTGCGGAATACTTAGTACATAACAAAAACACACACTAAAGGATCGTAATAGTTTAGTGTCTTTGGAAACTCGGAACGTAATCTTCTAATCGTGGTGAAAGTTCTTCAATATCTCCCATAAAGGTCATCCCTTTTTTTTTACCTAAAACCTTTCTTTATATCCTGGGGAAAAGAAAACATAAAAGGGTGAGCTCAAATGCTCAGTAAGGGTAAACAAAAGAAATATCAATCACATCATATATATAAGAACATAGCTTTTGGAAATCTTAACCTGCAAAAAAACTCATAATATCATAACATGGGATAAATCATAGAAGTGAAATGTAATCCCAATAATCATAACTTAAAACATGAAACTTTGTGGAATACACACATAATCATAGAAAATTATTTCTTGTTAGTCAAGACTCATTGCCAAGACTATCTTAGTGGACAAAGTCCCTTTCTGAATCGAGTAACCCTCGTTTCAGTCCTGTTTCACTGAACCGGTATAACCTACCATTCCAGCCATGTCTATCTCATGAGATATAAAATCATTACCCAATGCATTGGAGGGAGATATAGGTCCCACCCATCTTATAATGAATCCTTTCTTATGTGTGCCACATAATCATAAAACATACATCATCGCATAACACATGTAACAAAAATGGGATTCTTGAAACATCATGACATCATAAATCAATTCATATAAGATAAAGGAATTCATAAAAATAATTCCATCACAACATGAACAAATCAATTTAATAATAGGGATAAAATAGAACCCTTTATTATCTTAGATGGAAAATAATTTTGATAAAACACTTGAACTCCATTCTTGAGGAAAATATCCTTTCTTCTTCAAAAACATTTTTCCTTTCATAACATGTCATACAACTTTAAAATAAAAGAAGTTGATTAAAAATAAACTTGAAAACTTGTAAAGGAATCTTCTTGGAAACAATGTTTTAAAAATCCATTCATGCCGTATAAGTTAAAAAAAACATTCTTCGTACTTTTGTCGGAAAAGTCAAAAAGTACCTCGTACGAAAAACGACAAAAGATTCCTTTCATATCTTTTACTAAAAACTCACCAAAGGGTAAAATTGGATATAAACTATTGTAGAAGGATGGAAATAATATTACATATTGAGGGAACATGGATGTGGATGATAAAATACACCCCAGTAATTACCAAAGTAAAAACAATCTCGGATAAAAGTGAGATTGTGATATTTCCCTTACCTTAGGTCTGATTTGCTTCGTATGTGTCCGAACCTCCTGTATAATGATTTAAATAATGTCATTGACTTATTAAAGAATCATATTCATTGTTATGATATCATATATGGTTCACTTATGACATTATATTACCCGTTCTTTTGTAAATTCCATGTTAAAGAAGCGTTTTGGGTAAAATCATTTCATTTATCGTAGGTGTTTTGACTTGTTGTTCTTATATCATGATTTACTTACTTCCAGAATATAAAATATGATTTATATATCATATATATTCAGTATATATATATATATAATAGGTAGATAAATAAAATGAAAAACACCGTTCATGGAGACGGTAGTTCGTACGTACGCATGAACGTTGTTTTCCTTTCCTTATTGTCTTGAAATGGAAGTAAGTAGATGACATACATATGTATATATATACATAAATCCAGTAGCTTTATAATGTCATATATTTCATTATTATTTCTTATATATACTTTATAATCATTCTTAAATGGTTAATATGGAGAATGAATCTCATCGCGTCGTGGAGACGGTAGTCCGTACGTACGCACGAGCGATGATATCATTTCTATAAGTATTGAATTGAATTGGAGTGAATTATACAATATATCAGAATCAATATGATGTTGTAATAACTATTTATAGTTATTCTTTACACCATTATACCCATCCATGTAAGGTGGTGGTGGAAAATAGATTACACCACGGCGTGGAGACGGTATTCCGTACGTACGCACGCGCGGTGATTTCTTTTTCCGTAGGATGGATAGATGGTGAAATAGGGTTGTTTCATACTTATAATAACATATCAATATATGAGTGATACTGATGTTATTACTTCATAATGAAACAACCTAAGAAGAAGAAGTGGAAGAAGAAATAAAGATGAAAGAATTGGTAACAGTAATTACCTCTTCTTTGAAGTGCCTCTTTGAGACCTCCTCTTAGGGAACTAGAATTGGTCTTTGAGGAAGACCAGAACCTCTAGGATGTTGCTAGGGAAGTGGAGAAGATATTTTGGCAGGGGTTGGCCGAGCTTGAATGCTCAAATTGGTGTGAGGAGGAGGGGGAGGAGGTGTCCTTTTATAAGGGAGGAGAGGGGCACCTTAGGAATATCTCAAAATATTATTTTATATTAAAGTAAAAATCGGTTTATAATGGTTCCAAAGGGTCTTATTTCGAAGATAAAGTGGGGATGGGTCGAAATCCTATCAACCAATAGAATTTAGACAAGTTTAGGATATTATTTTAACCTTATCAATTAGATTTAACTCTAAGATAAATAATTTAACTTTTACCGTGTCTTTTTGTTTTCTTTCACTATATGGTTAATACACTTACTATAACATGCCAAACGAACCCAAAATTGTATATTATTAATAAATATATCCTTATCTAAGTCATTTGGCCGAACCTTAGATTTTTAGGAATAAAATAACAATTAATAATATAATATTTGATTTAAAAACTATTTTGTGTCAATTTTGACACTATTTGATATATGATTTTTGTGAAAGTCATAACAGAATTAAATGTTCGATACAAGTTGATTAAATCAACATTAATATATCATAGTAACCTAGAAAATTAGTGGAATTCATAAAAAGTTTTTAATTACATTTATTTTGGTATTTATATTATAAATTATGTCAATATTTCATTAATAAGATAATTACTGCATCATCTTTGTGTCATAAATAAATTAAATTATTTGATTTTCAAAAATTACAAATAAAATACCATTATGTAGGAAATCTTTTTAGCTTTCTAATGAATATTTACAATCGAATTTATCTTATGTATAACCCCATATTAAAAATGATTTACTTATTAAACTTTGATTTTAACTATTTTAACCCTTCTTTAAATAAATTAATAATAAATGTCCTAATCTAATCCAAGTGGGCCTAAATGGTCATATTTTATTCCTAAGTTTGTTTTTGGTCGAATTACACTTGTCCAATAGAATTAGGACATGTGTTAGGGTAATATTAATATCATATTTACCTTTAGTTACCCTATTTAATATTAACTGCGGTAAAAAAAGTAAAAAGTTACTATTCACCAAAAAAAAATTTTCATCTCATTGAACCACATTTTAGTCCTTGATATTAACCGTGTCTCTCGGATTTTCGAAATTCCATTCACAGAAGCGGTAAAATTAAGTTTTATGCAAAATTCAGTTTTTAACCTACCACTTAGTAGTTTCACTATTCATCAAAAATTGATGTTTTTAAGAACAATGCCAAAATTTCATCCCAAGCTATATTTCATATTCCGAATTCAAAAATGAAGTCTATTTTACCAAATTCATAACATAAAAGTTGCATTAATTAATTTTATAATTAAATCCCGCTGTTAAAACAAATAGCGTGTTTTTAAGAAACAATATCTATCAAAAGATTGACACTTGTTTATGTCTAGTTTAAATGTGAAATTACATCCAATGACCAACATTGTATTAAATTGTAAAAATATATTCTAAATATACTTTAAAACCACTCAAATTAATGATTTATCACTATTAATTATTTCGATTAAAAAAGTTGTTTTTAATTATAATTTAGTAATTTTCACTATTCATCAGAATATGAAAGTTATCCGAAAAGTACCAAAATTTCACCTTAGGCTAAATTCGATACTCCGAATCCAAAAATGAAGTCCATTTTGAGAGTTAAAATTTCTAAAATTTAAAAAGTGGTTATTACTATTCATAACGGCTAGTTATAATAATATTTTAATAGCATATCATTGTTTCGTGAAACTCAGGATTACGTACCACACACGCTATCGAGGAAGGTTGCGATTGCGTGTAATGCAAGGCAAGTCAAGGATGCGTGTTGTGCAAGCTCTTTTTGGTGTAGCGTATAACACAAGACATTAGTAAAATAAAAAAGAATATTTTTCATAAAATCTCAGGCTGTTACATTCTACCCCCCTTAAAATGAATTTCGCCCTCGAAGTTCGTCGGGGTTATAAATGGTTTACTATTTGAAAGTTTCTTTAATATAAACCCACATCGTAAAAGGGAATACCAAAACTTGGTTTTAAAAACTAAAGTATGAAATGTAACGATTACCCAAATAAACTAATCACTGGGTTTCCACATAGGTGAAAATATGGATATGGAAGAGAAATCTAACCATCATGTTCTGATGGAGAGTGGTAGAGAACATGGCTATGGAAAAGCCAACAATCACAAATCCATAAATTTGTGATGATCTAAGGTACCATCCGATTCATCAGGTATAAGATCACTAGGACAACATTTTTGGTTTTGAAGATCATTTCCCTAAAGTTGAAAATTTGAATTAGAATAAATACTTACTTTATTTTGATACAATATCACTGTTGTTCGTGCCTTGAACAATTTCCACTTAATCTCTTAAATAAATGAAGTTGAATTTGTTATTCGTGAAGTGTTAGCAGATCATGTGATAGAATGACGGGTCATTCCATCTGTCTCAAACAAAAGGTAATCAAAAGTTATTAAATATACATAAGTCATTCTATAGTAAGATTAATCATATATAGTTCCTAAATGGACTTATACTTCATATATCATACTGCTTAATATAATAAAACTAGTTTCTACTAAACAGGGACTTCCTGTAGGTCAGTGGTAGGCGATAAAGGCCAGTCGCACTTCGGTTGTGGGTTCGATTCCCACAGCCTTGTCCGAAGCGATGGGCTGTCGCCCGTCCTGCAGGTTGTCCCTTTTTCTAAAGCTATATTAATATAACATCCCATCAATAATATTGAAAAACGTTTTATCCTAACTTATGCCCAACATAATCCATTCTAATCTTTAGGCTTATCTAAAATACTTCAGTCCAAGCTCATAGTATAAAGAAAATGATTACTTGAAATGTCACAGAATAATCACGTGAATGCCATCATTTATCCCCCATATATCATAAGATATATCTTGTTGGTCAAATTATAAACATGTGAATACCTTAATCATGTATTCTATTGAATAATGAATACCCATTGAACCTTAGTGAAAACATGAATGCAGTTAAAAGTTACCACTTTCCACATACCAAAATCCTCAAAATTCTATATACTCAAACCATGATATCACTTAGTCCTTATATCAATCATGAGCTCATGAATACTGTTAAACATTTCATTTTCTCGTTTTCCCTTCATTATGCGCATAATATCTCAATCACTTTGAATACCACATTAGACCAATACATAAATATTCCAATATTCCAAGATACAACATTATTTTGGAATCCCATTACATAAACACTTAATCATTCCACCACATCGTTGTCATATTCAACATTGCCAACAGTGATCGCATGTGACTTCCCTTTGTCCTTTGCCTTAAGCGGTTGCTCATGTCGATCATCACTAACCCTTGGATTAGGGCATTTATTAGCATAATGCCCCATTTCCTTGCACTTGAAGCATTGAAGTGTTGGTTGTACGTTCTCTGCAGTGTTTGCTTTATTCACTTCATTAGAATCCCATTTTCCATTACTTCGACACTCAGCTACTCGATGACCTTCTTTTCCATACTTAAAAAATTTTCTAGTCCCTTTAAGACAATCTCCACCATGCTTCTTTCCACACTTTGTGCATAAGGAAACATTCATCTTCTTTTCACCATTATTCTGAGTTTTCTCCTTGAACTCCATCTTTCGTTTCTTGTCAAACCCATGAGATGGATATGTAACACCAACTTCCATTTCTACCTTGATAGCACAACGCACAATTTCTTCATAGCTACTGAAGTCTCTTATAGCTAATGCCCTTCGAAGACTTGGTTTTAAGCCACTGAAAAATCGATCAACTTTACTTTTAGGTTGGATGATAATACCAGAAGCGTACCTTGCAAGTCTTGTAAAATTCGCTTCATAGGTACCGACAGATTCATCATCCCTTTGCTTCAGTTCAAGAAACTCTTTCTCCATCTTTGTTCGGAGAATACGAGGGAAGTACTTATTGAAAAATAAGTTCTTGAACTCGTCCCATTCCATAGACTCAATTTCATCCCTTTGCCTCGTATTCTTAATAAGATTCCACCATTGATCAGCATCTCCTTCCAAACGATACACTGCTAGGATGACTTTATCATGTTCAGAACATTGAAGAACTGAAAATATATTTTCAGTAGTACTAATCCATTGTTCAGCAACTAATGGATCAGTAGACCCACTGAAAGAAGGTGGACGCTGCCTCATGAAGGATTCAACAGAATGTTGCTCCTTCCTTTGCTCGTTTGGAAGTCCTGCATGATTCATAGCTTGATAAAGTTGTGTGAGCATGGCTACAAGATTTTTCATTCCGGCTCCCATATCGTTTGGTTGCTCAGGGGGACAATCATTGCATTGCCCATCACATTCCGCATTAACACGGTTCCTTCGGGTTCCAGCCATCGTCTAAAACCCCAAAAGAATAGTATGAGAGGAAAAAAATCATGCTAGGGAAAACAACATAATAAAGGGGTAGTACCCTCAATATCTAACATCTTAGGTTAAATTCGAAGATCGTTAGCGCAATTCTAGGACTATAACCTATACGTATACTTAACCTTAGAGACATCCCTAGACATACCTTAGAAATATCTCTTGGGATCTCACTAACGTTTTCGCATCCTAGTTTCCAAAGGTTGACTAAACCTTTCCTCTGATACCAACTGTAGAGACCCGAAGCTTGACGTACATGGACATTACATTACATTTGCGGAATACTTAGTACATAACAAAAACACACACTAAAGGATCGTAATAGTTTAGTGTCTTTGGAAACTCGGAACGTAATCTTCTAATCGTGGTGAAAGTTCTTCAATATCTCCCATAAAGGTCATCCCTTTTTTTTTACCTTAAACCTTTCTTTATATCCTAGGGAAAAGAAAACATAAAAGGGTGAGCTCAAATGCTCAGTAAGGGTAAACAAAAGAAATATCAATCACATCATATATATAAGAACATAGCTTTTGGAAATCTTAACCTGCAAAAAAACTCATAATATCATAACATGGGATAAATCATAGAAGTGAAATGTAATCCCAATAATCATAACTTAAAACATGAAACTTTGTGGCATACACACATAATCATAGAAAATCATTTCTTGTTAGTCAAGACTCATTGCCAAGACTATCTTAGTGGACAAAGTCCCTTTCTGAATCGAGTAACCCTCGTTTCAGTCCTGTTTCACTGAACCGGTATAACCTACCATTCCAGCCATGTCTATCTCATGAGATATAAAATCATTACCCAATGCATTGGAGGGAGATATAGGTCCCACCCATCTTATAATGAATCCTTTCTTATGTGTGCCACATAATCATAAAACATACATCATCGCATAACACATGTAACAAAAATGGGATTCTTGAAACATCATGACATCATAAATCAATTAATATAAGATAAAGGAATTCATAAAAATAATTCCATCACAACATGAACAAATCAATTTAATAATAGGGATAAAACAGAACCCTTTATTATCTTAGATGGAAAATAATTTTGATAAAACACTTGAACTCCATTCTTGAGGAAAATATCCTTTCTTCTTCAAAAACATTTTTCCTTTCATAACATGTCATACAACTTTAAAATAAAAGAAGTTGATTAAAAATAAACTTGAAAACTTGTAAAGGAAGCTTCTTGGAAACAATGTTTTAAAAATCCATTCATGCCGTATAAGTTAAAAAAAACATTCTTCGTACTTTTGTCGGAAAAGTCAAAAAGTACCTCGTACGAAAAACGACAAAAGATTCCTTTCATATCTTTTACTAAAAACTCACCAAAGGGTAAAATTGGATATAAACTATTGTAGAAGGATGGAAATAATATTACATATTGAGGGAACATGGATGTGGATGATAAAATACACCCCAGTAATTACCAAAGTAAAAACAATCTCGGATAAAAGTGAGATTGTGATATTTCCCTTACCTTAGGTCTGATTTGCTTCGTATGTGTCCGAACCTCCTGTATAATGATTTAAATAATGTCATTGACTTATTAAAGAATCATATTCATTGTTATGATATCATATATGGTTCACTTATGACATTATATTACCCGTTCTTTTGTAAATTCCATGTTAAAGAAGCGTTTTGGGTAAAATCATTTCATTTATCGTAGGTGTTTTGACTTGTTGTTCTTATATCATGATTTACTTACTTCCAGAATATAAAATATGATTTATATATCATATATATTCAGTATATATATATATATAATAGGTAGATAAATAAAATGAAAAACACCGTTCATGGAGACGGTAGTCCGTACGTACGCATGAACGTTGTTTTCCTTTCCTTATTGTCTTGAAATGGAAGTAAGTAGATGACCTACATATGTATATATATACATAAATCCAGTAGCTTTATAATGTCATATATTTCATTATTATTTCTTATATATACTTTATAATCATTCTTAAATGGTTAATATGGAGAATGAATCTCATCGTGTCGTGGAGACGGTAGTCCGTACGTACGCACGAGCGATGATATCATTTCTATAAGTATTGAATTGAATTGGAGTGAATTATACAATATATCAGAATCAATATGATGTTGTAATAACTATGTATAGTTATTCTTTACACCATTATACCCATCCATGTAAGGTGGTGGTGGAAAATAGATTACACCACGGCGTGGAGACGGTATTCCGTACGTACGCACGCGCGGTGATTTCTTTTTCCGTAGGATAGATAGATGGTGAAATAGGGTTGTTTCATACTTATAATAACATATCAGTATATGAGTGATACTTATGTTATTACTTCATAATGAAACAACCTAAGAAGAAGAAGTGGAAGAAGAAATAAAGATGAAAGAATTGGTAACGGTAATTACCTCTTCTTTGAAGTGCCTCTTTGAGACCTCCTCTTAGGGCACTAGAATTGGTCTTTGAGGAATACCAGAACCTCTAGGATGTTGCTAGGGAAGTGGAGAAGAGATTTTGGCAGGGTTTGGCCGAGCTTGAATGCTCAAATTGGTGTGAGGAGGAGGGGGAGGAGGTGTCCTTTTATAAGGGAGGAGAGGGGCACCTTAGGAATATCTCAAAATATTATTTTATATTAAAGTCAAAATCGGTTTATAATGGTTCCAAAGGGTCTTATTTCGAAGCTAAAGTGGGGATGGGTCGAAATCCTATCAACCAATAGAATTTAGACAAGTTTAGGATATTATTTTAACCTTATCAATTAGATTTAACTCTAAGATAAATAATTTAACTTTTACCATGTCTTTTTGTTTTCTTTCACTATATGGTTAATACACTTACTATAACATGCCAAACGAACCCAAAATTGTATATTATTAATAAATATATCCTTATATAAGTCATTTGGCCGAACCTTAGATTTTTAGGAATAAAATAACAATTAATAATATAATATTTGATTTAAAAACTATTTTGTGTCAATTTTGACACTATTTGATATATGATTTTTGTGAAAGTCATAACAGAATTAAATGTTCGATACAAGTTGATTAAATCAACATTAATATATCCTAGTAACCTAGAAAATTAGTGGAATTCATAAAAAGTCTTGAATTACATTTATTTTGGTATTTATATTATAAATTATGTCAATATTTCATTAATAAGATAATTACTGCATCATCTTTGTGTCATAAATAAATTAAATTATTTGATTTTTAAAAATTACAAATAAAATACCATTATGTATGAAATCTTTTTAGCTTTCTAATGAATATTTACAATCGAATTTATCTTATGTATAACCCCATATTAAAAATGATTTACTTATTAAACTTTGATTTTAACTATTTTAACCCTTCTTTAAATAAATTAATAATAAATGTCCTAATCTAATCCAAGTGGGCCTAAATGGTCATATTTTATTCCTAAGTTTGTTTTTGGTCGAATTACACTTGTCCAATAGAATTAGGACATGTGTTAGGGTAATATTAATATCATATTTACCTTTAGTTACCCTATTTACTATTAACTGCGGTAAAAAAAGTAAAAAGTTACTATTCACCAAAAAATTTTTTTCATCTCATTGAACCACATTTTAGTCCTTGATATTAACCGTGTCTCTCGGATTTTCGAAATTCCATTCACAGAAGCGGTAAAATTAAGTTTTATTCAAAATTCAGTTTTTAACCTACCACTTAGTAGTTTCACTATTCATCAAAAATTGATGTTTTTCAGAACAATGCCAAAATTTCATCCCAAGCTATATTTCATATTCCGAATTCAAAAATGAAGTCTATTTTACCAAATTCATAACATAAAAGTTGCATTAATTAATTTTATAATTAAATCCCGCTGTTAAAACAAATAGCGTGTTTTTAAGAAACAATATCTATCAAAAGATTGACACTTGTTTATGTCTAGTTTAAATGTGAAATTACATCCAATGACCAACATTGTATTAAATTGTAAAAATATATTCTAAATATACTTTAAAACCACTCAAATTAATGATTTATCACTATTAATTATTTCGATTAAAAAAGTTGTTTTTAATTATAATTTAGTAATTTTCACTATTCATCAGAATATGAAAGTTATCCGAAAAGTACCAAAATTTCACCTTAGGCTAAATTCGATACTCCGAATCCAAAAATGAAGTCCATTTTGAGAGTTAAAATTTCTAAAATTTAAAAAGTGGTTATTACTATTCATAACGGCTAGTTTTAATAATATTTTAATAGCATATCATTGTTTCGTGAAACTCAGGATTACGTACCACACACGCTATCGAGGAAGGTTGCGATTGCGTGTAATGCAAGGCAAGTCAAGGATGCGTGTTGTGCAAGCTCTTTTTGGTGTAGCGTATAACACAAGACATTAGTAAAATAAAAAAGAATATTTTTCATAAAATCTCGGGCTGTTACATTCTACCCCCCTTAAAATGAATTTCGCCCTCGAAATTCGTCGGGGTTATAAATGGTTTACTATTTGAAAGTTTCTTTAATATAAACCCACATCGTAAAAGGGAATACCAAAACTTGGCTTTAAAAACTAAAGTATGAAATGTAACGATTACCCAAATAAACTAATCACTGGGTTTCCACATAGGTGAAAATATGGATATGGAAGAGAAATCTAACCATCATGTTCTGATGGAGAGTGGTAGAGAACCTGGCTATGGAAAAGCCAACAATCACAAATCCATAAATTTGTGATGATCTAAGGTACCATCCGATTCATCAGGTATAAGATCACTAGGACAACATTTTTGGTTTTGAAGATCATTTCCCTAAAGTTGAAAATTTGAATTAGAATAAATACTTACTTTATTTTGATACAATATCACTGTTGTTCGTGCCTTGAACAATTTCCACTTCATCTCTTAAATAAATGAAGTTGAATTTGTTATTCGTGAAGTGTTAGCAGATCATGTGATAGAATGACGGGTCATTCCATCTGTCTCAAACAAAAGGTAATCAAAAGTTATTAAATATACATAAGTCATTCTATAGTAAGATTAATCATATATAGTTCCTAAATGGACTTATACTTCATATATCATACTGCTTAATATAATAAAACTAGTTTCTACTAAACAGGGACTTCCTGTAGGTCAGTGGTAGGCGATAAAGGCCAGTCGCACTTCGGTTGTGGGTTCGATTCCCACAGCCTTGTCTGAAGCGATGGGCTGACGCCCGTCCTGCAGGTTGTCCCTTTTTCTAAAGCTATATTAATATAACATCCCATCAATAATATTGAAAAACGTTTTATCCTAACTTATGCCCAACATAATCCATTCTAATCTTTAGGCTTATCTAAAATACTTCAGTCCAAGCTCATAGTATAAAGAAAATGATTACTTGAAATGTCACAGAATAATCACGTGAATGCCATCATTTATCCCCCATATATCATAAGATATATCTTGTTGGTCAAATTAAAAACATGTGAATACCTTAATCATGTATTCTATTGAATAATGAATACCCATTGAACCTTAGTGAAAACATGAATGCAGTTAAAAGTTACCACTTTCCACATACCAAAATCCTCAAAATTCTATATACTCAAACCATGATATCACTTAGTCCTTATATCAATCATGAGCTCATGAATACTGTTAAACATTTCATTTTCTCGTTTTCCCTTCATTATGCGCATAATATCTCAATCACTTTGAATACCACATTAGACCAATACATAAATATTCCAATATTCCAAGATACAACATTATTTTGGAATCCCATTACATAAACACTTAATCATTCCACCACATCGTTGTCATATTCAACATTGCCAATAGTGATCGCATGTGACTTCCCTTTGTCCTTTGCCTTAAGCGGTTGCTCATGTCGATCATCACTAACCCTTGGATTAGGGCATTTATTAGCATAATGCCCCATTTCCTTGCACTTGAAGCATTGAAGTGTTGGTTGTACGTTCTCTGCAGTGTTTGCTTTATTCACTTCATTAGAATCCCATTTTCCATTACTTCGACACTCAGCTACTCGATGACCTTCTTTTCCATACTTAAAACATTTTCTAGTCCCTTTAAGACAATCTCCACCATGCTTCTTTCCACACTTTGTGCATAAGGAAACATTCATCTTCTTTTCACCATTATTCTGAGTTTTCTCCTTGAACTCCATCTTTCGTTTCTTGTCAAACCCATGAGATGGATATGTAACACCAACTTCCATTTCTACCTTGATAGCACAACGCACAATTTCTTCATAGCTACTGAAGTCTCTTATAGCTAATGCCCTTCGAAGACTTGGTTTTAAGCCACTGAAAAATCGATCAACTTTACTTTCAGGTTGGATGATAATACCAGAAGCGTACCTTGCAAGTCTTGTAAAATTCGCTTCATAGGTACCGACAGATTCATCATCCCTTTGCTTCAGTTCAAGAAACTCTTTCTCCATATTTGTTCGGAGAATACGAGGGAAGTACTTATTGAAAAATAAGTTCTTGAACTCGTCCCATTCCATAGACTCAATTTCATCCCTTTGCCTCGTATTCTTAATAAGATTCCACCATTGATCAACATCTCCTTCCAAACGATACACTGCTAGGATGACTTTATCATGTTCAGAACATTGAAGAACTGAAAATATCTTTTCAGTAGTACTAATCCATTGTTCAGCAACTAATGGATCAGTAGACCCACTGAAAGAAGGTGGACGCTGCCTCATGAAGGATTCAACAGAATGTTGCTCCTTCCTTTGCTCGTTTGGAAGTCCTGCATGATTCATAGCTTGAGAAAGTTGTGTGAGCATGGCTACAAGATTTTTCATTCCGGCTCCCATATCGTTTGGTTGCTCAGGGGGACAATCATTTCATTGCCCATCACATTCCGCATTAACACGGTTCCTTCGGGTTCCAGCCATCGTCTAAAACCCCAAAAGAATAGTATGAGAGGAAAAAAATCATGCTAGGGAAAACAACATAATAAAGGGGTAGTACCCTCAATATCTAACATCTTAGGTTAAATTCGAAGATCGTTAGCGCAATTCTAGGACTATAACCTATACGTATAATTAACCTTAGAGACATCCCTAGACATACCTTAGAAATATCTCTAGGGATCTCACTAACGTTTTCGCATCCTAGTTTCCAAAGGTTGACTAAACCTTTCCTCTGATACCAACTGTAGAGACCCGAAGCTTGAAGTACATGGACATTACATTACATTTGCGGAATACTTAGTACATAACAAAAACACACACTAAAGGATCGTAATAGTTTAGTGTCTTTGGAAACTCGGAACGTAATCTTCTAATCGTGGTGAAAGTTCTTCAATATCTCCCATAAAGGTCATCCCTTTTTTTTTTACCTAAAACCTTTCTTTATATCCTGGGGAAAAGAAAACATAAAAGGGTGAGATCAAATGCTCAGTAAGGGTAAACAAAAGAAATATCAATCACATCATATATATAAGAACATAGCTTTTGGAAATCTTAACCTGCAAAAAAACTCATAATATCATAACATGGGATAAATCATAGAAGTGAAATGTAATCCCAATAATCATAACTTAAAACATGAAACTTTGTGGCATACACACATAATCCTAGAAAATCATTTCTTTTTAGTCAAGACTCATTGCCAAGACTATCTTAGTGGACAAAGTCCCTTTCTGAATCGAGTAACCCTCGTTTCAGTCCTGTTTCACTGAACCGGTATAACCTACCATTCCAGCCATGTCTATCTCATGAGATATAAAATCATTACCCAATGCATTGGAGGGAGATATAGGTCCCACCCATCTTATAATGAATCCTTTCTTATGTGTGCCACATAATCATAAAACATACATCATCGCATAACACATGTAACAAAAATGGGATTCTTGAAACATCATGACATCATAAATCAATTCATATAAGATAAAGGAATTCATAAAAATAATTCCATCACAACATGAACAAATCAATTTAATAATAGGTATAAAACAGAACCCTTTATTATCTTAGATGGAAAATAATTTTGATAAAACACTTGAACTCCATTCTTGAGGAAAATATCCTTTCTTCTTCAAAAACATTTTTCCTTTCACAACATGTCATACAACTTTAAAATAAAAGAAGTTGATTAAAAATAAACTTGAAAACTTGTAAAGGAAGCTTCTTGGAAACAATGTTTTAAAAATCCATTCATGCCGTATAAGTTAAAGAAAACATTCTTCGTACTTTTGTCGGAAAAGTCAAAAAGTACCTCGTACGAAAAACGACAAAAGATTCCTTTCATATCTTTTACTAAAAACTCACCAAATAGTAAAATTGGATATAAACTATTGTAGAAGGATGGAAATAATATTACATATTGAGGGAACATGGATGTGGATGATAAAATACACCCCAGTAATTACCAAAGTAAAAACAATCTCGGATAAAAGTGAGATTGTGATATTTCCCTTACCTTAGGTCTGATTTGCTTCGTATGTGTCCGAACCTCCTGTATAATGATTTAAATAATGTCATTGACTTATTAAAGAATCATATTCATTGTTATGATATCATATATGGTTCACTTATGACATTATATTACCCGTTCTTTTGTAAATTCCATGTTAAAGAAGCGTTTTGGGTAAAATCATTTCATTTATCGTAGGTGTTTTGACTTGTTGTTCTTATATCATGATTTACTTACTTCCAGAATATAAAATATGATTTATATATCATATATATTCAGTATATATATATATATAATAGGTAGATAAATAAAATGAAAAACACCGTTCATGGAGACGGTAGTCCGTACGTACGCATGAACGTTGTTTTCCTTTCCTTATTGTCTTGAAATGGAAGTAAGTAGATGACATACATATGTATATATATACATAAATCCAGTAGCTTTATAATGTCATATATTTCATTATTATTTCTTATATATACTTTATAATCATTCTTAAATGGTTAATATGGAGAATGAATCTCATCGCGTCGTGGAGACGGTAGTCCGTACGTACGCACGAGCGATGATATCATTTCTATAAGTATTGAATTGAATTGGAGTGAATTATACAATATATCAGAATAAATATGATGTTGTAATAACTATGTATAGTTATTCTTTACACCATTATACCCATCCATGTAAGGTGGTGGTGGAAAATAGATTACACCACGGCGTGGAGACGGTATTCCGTACGTACGCACGCGCGGTGATTTCTTTTTCCGTAGGATGGATAGATGGTGAAATAGGGTTGTTTCATACTTATAATAACATATCAATATATGAGTGATACTGATGTTATTACTTCATAATGAAACAACCTAAGAAGAAGAAGTGGAAGAAGAAATAAAGATGAAAGAATTGGTAACGGTAATTACCTCTTCTTTGAAGTGCCTCTTTGAGACCTCCTCTTAGGGCACTAGAATTGGTCTTTGAGGAAGACCAGAACCTCTAGGATGTTGCTAGGGAAGTGGAGAAGAGATTTTGGCAGGGGTTGGCCAAGCTTGAATGCTCAAATTGGTGTGAGGAGGAGGGGGAGGAGGTGTCCTTTTATAAGGTAGGAGAGGGGCACCTTAGGAATATCTCAAAATATTATTTTATATTAAAGTCAAAATCGGTTTATAATGGTTTCAAAGGGTCTTATTTCAAAGCTAAAGTGGGGATGGGTCGAAATCCTATCAACCAATAGAATTTAGACAAGTTTAGGATATTATTTTAACCTTATCAATTAGATTTAACTCTAAGATAAATAATTTAACTTTTACCGTGTCTTTTTGTTTTCTTTCACTATATGGTTAATACACGTACTATAACATGCCAAACGAACCCAAAATTGTATATTATTAATAAATATATCCTTATCTAAGTCATTTGGCCGAACCTTAGATTTTTAGGAATAAAATAACAATTAATAATATAATATTCGATTTAAAAACTATTTTGTGTCAATTTTGACACTATTTGATATATGATTTTTTTGAAAGTCATAACAGAATTAAATGTTCGATACAAGTTGATTAAATCAACATTAATATATCATAGTAACCTAGAAAATTAGTGGAATTCATAAAAAGTCTTGAATTACATTTATTTTGGTATTTATATTATAAATTATGTCAATATTTCATTAATAAGATAATTACTGCATCATCTTTGTGTCATAAATAAATTAAATTATTTGATTTTTAAAAATTACAAATAAAATACCATTATGTAGGAAATCTTTTTAGCTTTCTAATTAATATTTACAATCGAATTTATCTTATGTATAACCCCATATTAAAAATGATTTACTTATTAAACTTTGATTTTAACTATTTTAACCCTTCTTTAAATAAATTAATAATAAATGTCCTAATCTAATCCAAGTGGGCCTAAATGGTCATATTTTATTCCTAAGTTTGTTTTTGGTCGAATTACACTTGTCCAATAGAATTAGGACATGTGTTAGGGTAATATTAATATCATATTTACCTTTAGTTACCCTATTTACTATTAACTGCGGTAAAAAAAGTAAAAAGTTACTATTCACCAAAAAAATTTTTTCATCTCATTGAACCACATTTTAGTCCTTGATATTAACCGTGTCTCTCGGATTTTCGAAATTCCATTCACAGAAGCGGTAAAATTAAGTTTTATGCAAAATTCAGTTTTTAACCTACCACTTAGTAGTTTCACTATTCATCAAAAATTGATGTTTTTCAGAACAATGCCAAAATTTCATCCCAAGCTATATTTCATATTCCGAATTCAAAAATGAAGTCTATTTTACCAAATTCATAACATAAAAGTTGCATTAATTAATTTTATAATTAAATCCCGCTGTTAAAACAAATAGCGTGTTTTTAAGAAACAATATCTATCAAAAGATTGACACTTGTTTATGTCTAGTTTAAATGTGAAATTACATCCAATGACCAACATTGTATTAAATTGTAAAAATATATTCTAAATATACTTTAAAACCACTCAAATTAATGATTTATCACTATTAATTATTTCGATTAAAAAAGTTGTTTTTAATTATAATTTAGTAATTTTCACTATTCATCAGAATATGAAAGTTATCCGAAAAGTACCAAAATTTCACCTTAGGCTAAATTCGATACTCCGAATCCAAAAATGAAGTCCATTTTGAGAGTTAAAATTTCTAAAATTTAAAAAGTGGTTATTACTATTCATAACGGCTAGTTTAATAATATTTTAATAGCATATCATTGTTTCGTGAAACTCAGGATTACGTACCACACACGCTATCGAGGAAGGTTGCGATTGCGTGTAATGCAAGGCAAGTCAAGGATGCGTGTTGTGCAAGCTCTTTTTGGTGTAGCGTATAACACAAGACATTAGTAAAATAAAAAAGAATATTTTTCATAAAATCTCGGGCTGTTACATTCTACCCCCCTTAAAATGAATTTCGCCCTCGACATTCGTCGGGGTTATAAATGGTTTACTATTTGAAAGTTTCTTTAATATAAACCCACATCGTAAAAGGGAATACCAAAACTTGGCTTTAAAAACTAAAGTATGAAATGTAACGATTACCCAAATAAACTAATCACTGGGTTTCCACATAGGTGAAAATATGGATATGGAAGAGAAATCTAACCATCATGTTCTGATGGAGAGTGGTAGAGAACATGGCTATGGAAAAGCCAACAATCACAAATCCATAAATTTGTGATGATCTAAGGTACCATCCGATTCATCAGGTATAAGATCACTAGGACAACATTTTTGGTCTTGAAGATCATTTCCCTAAAGTTGAAAATTTGAATTAGAATAAATACTTACTTTATTTTGATACAATATCACTGTTGTTCGTGCCTTGAACAATTTCCACTTCATCTCTTAAATAAATGAAGTTGAATTTGTTATTCGTGAAGTGTTAGCAGATCATGTGATAGAATGACGGGTCATTCCATCTGTCTCAAACAAAAGGTAATCAAAAGTTATTAAATATACATAAGTCATTCTATAGTAAGATTAATCATATATAGTTCCTAAATGGACTTATACTTCATATATCATACTGCTTAATATAATAAAACTAGTTTCTACTAAACAGGGACTTCCTGTAGGTCAGTGGTAGGCGATAAAGGCCAGTCGCACTTCGGTTGTGGGTTCGATTCCCACAGCCTTGTCCGAAGCGATGGGCTGTCGCCCGTCCTGCAGGTTGTCCCTTTTTCTAAAGCTATATTAATATAACATCCCATCAATAATATTGAAAAACGTTTTATCCTAACTTATGCCCAACCTAATCCATTCTAATCTTTAGGCTTATCTAAAATACTTCAGTCCAAGCTCATAGTATAAAGAAAATGATTACTTGAAATGTCACAGAATAATCACGTGAATGCCATCATTTATCCCCCATATATCATAAGATATATCTTGTTGGTCAAATTATAAACATGTGAATACCTTAATCATGTATTCTATTGAATAATGAATACCCATTGAACCTTAGTGAAAACATGAATGCAGTTAAAAGTTACCACTTTCCACATACCAAAATCCTCAAAATTCTATATACTCAAACCATGATATCACTTAGTCCTTATATCAATCATGAGCTCATGAATACTGTTAAACATTTCATTTTCTCGTTTTCCCTTCATTATGCGCATAATATCTCAATCACTTTGAATACCACATTAGACCAATACATAAATATTCCAATATTCCAAGATACAACATTATTTTGGAATCCCATTACATAAACACTTAATCATTCCACCACATCGTTGTCATATTCAACATTGCCAATAGTGATCGCATGTGACTTCCCTTTGTCCTTTGCCTTAAGCGGTTGCTCATGTCGATCATCACTAACCCTTGGATTAGGGCATTTATTAGCATAATTCCCCATTTCCTTGCACTTGAAGCATTGAAGTGTTGGTTGTACGTTCTCTGCAATGTTTGCTTTATTCACTTCATTAGAATCCCATTTTACATTACTTCAACACTCAGCTACTCGATGACCTTCTTTTCCATACTTAAAACATTTTCTAGTCCCTTTAAGACAATCTCCACCATGCTTCTTTCCACACTTTGTGCATAAGGAAACAGTCATCTTCTTTTCACCATTATTCTGAGTTTTCTCCTTGAACTCCATCTTTCGTTTCTTGTCAAACCCATGAGATGGATATGTAACACCAACTTCCATTTCTACCTTGATAGCACAACGCACAATTTCTTCATAGCTACTGAAGTCTCTTATAGCTAATGCCCTTCGAAGACTTGGTTTTAAGCCACCGAAAAATCGATCAACTTTACTTTCAGGTTGGATGATAATACCAGAAGCGTACCTTGAAAGTCTTGTAAAATTCGCTTCATAGGTACCGACAGATTCATCATCCCTTTGCTTCAGTTCAAGAAACTCTTTCTCCATCTTTGTTCGGAGAATACGAGGGAAGTACTTATTGAAAAATAAGTTCTTTGACTCGTCCCATTCCATAGACTCAATTTCATCCCTTTGCCTCGTATTCTTAATAAGATTCCACCATTGATCAGCATCTCCTTCCAAACGATACACTGCTAGGATGACTTTATCATGTTCAGAACATTGAAGAACTGAAAATATCTTTTCAGTAGTACTAATCCATTGTTCAGAAACTAATGGATCAGTAGACCCACTGAAAGAAGGTGGACGCTGCCTCATGAAGGATTCAACAGAATGTTGCTCCTTCCTTTGCTCGTTTGGAAGTCCTGCATGATTCATAGCTTGAGAAAGTTGTGTGAGCATGGCTACAAGATTTTTCATTCCGGCTCCCATATCGTTTGGTTGCTCAGGGGGACAATCATTGCATTGCCCATCACATTCCGCATTAACACGGTTCCTTCGGGTTCCAGCCATCGTCTAAAACCCCAAAAGAATAGTATGAGAGGAAAAAAATCATGCTAGGGAAAACAACATAATAAAGGGGTAGTACCCTCAATATCTAACATCTTAGGTTAAATTCGAAGATCGTTAGCGCAATTCTAGGACTATAACCTATACGTATACTTAACCTTAGAGACATCCCTAGACATACCTTAGAAATATCTCTAGGGATCTCACTAACGTTTTCGCATCCTAGTTTCCAAAGGATGACTAAACCTTTCCTCTGATACCAACTGTAGAGACCAGAAGCTTGACGTACATGGACATTACATTACATTTGCGGAATACTTAGTACATAACAAAAACACACACTAAAGGATCGTAATAGTTTAGTGTCTTTGGAAACTCGGAACGTAATCTTCTAATCGTGGTGAAAGTTCTTCAATATCTCCCATAAAGGTCATCCCTTTTTTTTTACCTAAAACCTTTCTTTATATCCTGGGGAAAAGAAAACATAAAAGGGTGAGCTCAAATGCTCAGTAAGGGTAAACAAAAGAAATATCAATCACATCATATATATAAGAACATAGCTTTTGGAAATCTTAACCTGCAAAAAAACTCATAATATCATAACATGAGATAAATCATAGAAGTGAAATGTAATCCCAATAATCATAACTTAAAACATGAAACTTTGTGGCATACACACATAATCATAGAAAATCATTTCTTGTTAGTCAAGACTCATTGCCAAGACTATCTTAGTGGACAAAGTCCCTTTCTGAATCGAGTAACCCTCGTTTCAGTCCTGTTTCACTGAACCGGTATAACCTACCATTCCAGCCATGTCTATCTCATGAGATATAAAATCATTACCCAATGCATTGGAGGGAGATATAGGTCCCACCCATCTTATAATGAATCCTTTCTTATGTGTGCCACATAATCATAAAACATACATCATCGCATAACACATGTAACAAAAATGGGATTCTTGAAACATCATGACATCATAAATCAATTCATAAAAGATAAAGGAATTCATAAAAATAATTCCATCACAACATGAACAAATCAATTTAATAATAGGGATAAAACAGAACCCTTTATTATCTTAGATGGAAAATAATTTTGATAAAACACTTGAACTCCATTCTTGAGGAAAATATCCTTTCTTCTTCAAAAACATTTTTCCTTTCATAACATGTCATACAACTTTAAAATAAAAGAAGTTGATTAAAAATAAACTTGAAAACTTGTAAAGGAAGCTTCTTGGAAACAATGTTTTAAAAATCCATTCATGCCGTATAAGTTAAAAAAAACATTCTTCGTACTTTTGTCGGAAAAGTCAAAAAGTACCTCGTACGAAAAACGACAAAAGATTCCTTTCATATCTTTTACTAAAAACTCACCAAAGGGTAAAATTGGATATAAACTATTGTAGAAGGATGGAAATAATATTACATATTGAGGGAACATGGATGTGGATGATAAAATACACCCCAGTAATTACCAAAGTAAAAACAATCTCGGATAAAAGTGAGATTGTGATATTTCCCTTACCTTAGGTCTGATTTGCTTCGTATGTGTCCGAACCTCCTGTATAATGATTTAAATAATGTCATTGACTTATTAAAGAATCATATTCATTGTTATGATATCATATATGGTTCACTTATGACATTATATTACCCGTTCTTTTGTAAATTCCATGTTAAAGAAGCGTTTTGGGTAAAATCATTTCATTTATCGTAGGTGTTTTGACTTGTTGTTATTATATCATGATTTACTTACTTCCAGAATATAAAATATGATTTATATATCATATATATTCAGTATATATATATATATATAATAGGTAGATAAATAAAATGAAAAACACCGTTCATGGAGACGGTAGTCCGTACGTACGCATGAACGTTGTTTTCCTTTCCTTATTGTCTTGAAATGGAAGTAATTAGATGACATACATATGTATATATATACATAAATCCAGTAGCTTTATAATGTCATATATTTCATTATTATTTCTTATATATACTTTATAATCATTCTTAAATGGTTAATATGGAGAATGAATCTCATCGCGTCGTGGAGACGGTAGTCCGTACGTACGCACGAGCGATGATATCATTTCTATAAGTATTGAATTGAATTGGAGTGAATTATACAATATATCAGAATCAATATGATGTTGTAATAACTATGTATAGTTATTCTTTACACCATTATACCCATCCATGTAAGGTGGTGGTGGAAAATAGATTACACCACGGCGTGGAGACGGTATTCCGTACGTACGCACGCGCGGTGATTTCTTTTTCCGTAGGATGGATAGATGGTGAAATAGGGTTGTTTCATACTTATAATAACATATCAGTATATGAGTGATACTTATGTTATTACTTCATAATGAAACAACCTAAGAAGAAGAAGTGGAAGAAGAAATAAAGATGAAAGAATTGGTAACGGTAATTACCTCTTCTTTGAAGTGCCTCTTTGAGACCTCCTCTTAGGGCACTAGTATTGGTCTTTGAGGAATAACAGAACCTCTAGGATGTTGCTAGGGAAGTGGAGAAGAGATTTTGGCAGGGGTTGGCCGAGCTTGAATGCTCAAATTGGTGTGAGGAGGAGGGGGAGGAGGTGTTCTTTTATAAGGGAGGAGAGGGGCACCTTAGGAATATCTCAAAATATTATTTTATATTAAAGTCAAAATCGGTTTATAATGGTTCCAAAGGGTCTTATTTCGAAGCTAAAGTGGGGATGGGTCGAAATCCTATCAACCAATAGAATTTAGACAAGTTTAGGATATTATTTTAACCTTATCAATTAGATTTAACTCTAAGATAAATAATTTAACTTTTACCGTGTCTTTTTGTTTTCTTTCACTATATGGTTAATACACTTACTATAACATGCCAAACGAACCCAAAATTGTATATTATTAATCAATATATCCTTATCTAAGTCATTTTTCCGAACCTTAGATTTTTAGGAATAAAATAACAATTAATAATATAATATTTGATTTAAAAACTATTTTGTGTCAATTTTGACACTATTTGATATATGATTTTTGTGAAAGTCATAAAAGAATTAAATGTTCGATACAAGTTGATTAAATCAACATTAATATATCATAGTAACCTAGAAAATTAGTGGAATTCATAAAAAGTCTTGAATTACATTTATTTTGGTATTTATATTATAAATTATGTCAATATTTCATTAATAAGATAATTACTGCATCATCTTTGTGTCATAAATAAATTAAATTATTTGATTTTTAAAAATTACAAATAAAATAACATTATGTAGGAAATCCTTTTAGCTTTCTAATGAATATTTACAATCGAATTTATCTTATGTATAACCCCATATTAAAAATGATTTACTTATTAAACTTTGATTTTAACTATTTTAACCCTTCTTTAAATAAATTAATAATAAATGTCCTAATCTAATCCAAGTGGGCCTAAATGGTCATATTTTATTCCTAAGTTTGTTTTTGGTCGAATTACACTTGTCCAATAGAATTAGGACATGTGTTAGGGTAATATTAATATCATATTTACCTTTAGTTACCCTATTTACTATTAACTGCGGTAAAAAAAGTAAAAAGTTACTATTCACCAAAATTTTTTTTTCATCTCATTGAACCACATTTTAGGCCTTGATATTAACCGTGTCTCTCGGATTTTCGAAATTCCATTCACAGAAGCGGTAAAATTAAGTTTTATGAAAAATTCAGTTTTTAACCTACCACTTAGTAGTTTCACTATTCATCAAAAATTGATGTTTTTCAGAACAATGCCAAAATTTCATCCCAAGCTATATTTCATATTCCGAATTCAAAAATGAAGTCTATTTTACCAAATTCATAACATAAAAGTTGCATTAATTAATTTTATAATTAAATCCCGCTGTTAAAACAAATAGCGTGTTTTTAAGAAACAATATCTATCAAAAGATTGACACTTGTTTATGTCTAGTTTAAATGTGAAATTACATCCAATGACCAACATTGCATTAAATTGTAAAAATATATTCTAAATATACTTTAAAACCACTCAAATTAATGATTTATCACTATTAATTATTTCGATTAAAAAAGTTGTTTTTAATTATAATTTAGTAATTTTCACTATTCATCAGAATATGAAAGTTATCCGAAAAGTACCAAAATTTCACCGTAGGCTAAATTCGATACTCCGAATCCAAAAATGAAGTCCATTTTGAGAGTTAAAATTTCTAAAATTTTAAAAGTGGTTATTACTATTCATAATGGCTAGTTTTAATAATATTTTAATAGCATATCATTGTTTCGTGAAACTCAGGATTACGTACCACACACGCTATCGAGGAAGGTTGTGATTGCGTGTAATGCAAGGCAAGTCAAGGATGCGTGTTGTGCAAGCTCTTTTTGGTGTAGCGTATAACACAAGACATTAGTAAAATAAAAAAGAATATTTTTCATAAAATCTCGGGCTGTTACATATTCCCTTAGAACTGGATGTGCTTGGATTGGATTACTGGATGACAACACCCATTTGGTGTAAGGGACCATGACCATGGTTAAATAAGATGGATTTGGGGATGAAATTTATTGAGGATCCTAAGTCTATGAGTGCATCATTGAAGTGGTACCTACCAATTTGGCATGGAACTGTAAAGGTACCTAGATATTTGTACTTAATTTGTATGGACTTATGGGTTGAAACTTTCTCAACGGTTCTAAGTTTTCTCTTATTGGTAAAGAATTCCTTAAGAAACATGGAATACATGGGAATTTTTTGATGTAATATAAGTGGGGTATGCTCACATAAACACATCTAAACATGTTGAGCATATCAAGATTAGGTCCAAAAGATTTACTTGGACAATAAAGGGATTGAGGAAAATGAATTGGGTTCTTTAGAGGAATGGAATGAGGGGAGGGAGTGGCTTCAGGTTCATTTTTTGGATTTTTGTTCTCTTCATTTTCAAATCAATAGTCAATGGTTCTTTTGAGGATCAATCAAGAGGGTTGGAAAGTTTCTTTCCTGATATAAGTGAAATTTCGCTCACATTATGATTCGGGTTGAGTAATGGTTGAGCTAAGAGTTGGGAAGAATTGGATAGTTTCTGCTAGCTAAGGTGGGGTGAAAGTTGACCATTTTGGGTTCCAATGTTTAAAGGATAGAACAGGCGAAGGAGGAAATTTCTTACATAGCACTTTCCATTGTTTTCTTAGAAGAAGAGACACGTCCGCATTGGGATTACCTTGATTTTGGTTCTTGGGTAGGTTCTTGTATTGGGTTGGGAAGGCTCATTCAAATATTTTAATCTAGGAGGAGAAATATGAGTATTGATACTTTGATATTGAGGAACAAAAGGATAGGGTTTTTAGTAGTTTCCACCATCTTGAACATATTGTAATTGGCATAGCTTTTGAGGATGGTACTGAAGGGTATGAGAAATGGGATTAAGATACCTCTAGCCTTGGTTAAATGTAGAAGATAAGGGCTCAGAGTAGGGTTGGTTGAAGTGTCTAATGAACTGACCTGATTGATGAGGTTTAGTGCTCCTTTTAGCAAATGCTGCATTAATATCCATTAGTTTGGATGAATCAGATGGTTCCTTTTGAATTTATGGAAATGTGTCAGTTGGATGAGATGGTTATCTAAACATTCAACAAATCATGATAGGTAAAGGGAATAGAGATTGTGGAGAAGACGAATTTGTGGCTTTAGAAGCCACCACTAGTTTTTTCAGAAGATCTGTATGTTTACCCATACACCTGGTCATATTACTGGGATATGTGGATTGATTATCTTGGAATTGTTTGAATTGATCATGTGCTCGAGTATGGAATTTATTCGTGTTTGTATCCATATTTCATATAGTATCTCATTTAGATGGAGAGGTTTTATCAACAAGAGCACCTGCCCTTGCTACATAAATGAGAGTTCTCTTTATATCCAATAACCCCTAATAGAAATTTTGGATCAATTTTTGGTCATGTATTTAATGATGTGGGAATGTTTCCACATGAATTTTGATCCTCTACCAATACTCATGGAGTGATTCATTAGGGAATTGATGGATACCACTTATTTACATTTAGATAGAAGCAATACAATAAATAGGAAGTAATTTCTATTAGAAGAGTCAATTTATGTTAGTCCATGTGGTTATGAAACCAAGATGGAGGTAGTAGATCAATGACTTGGTGAAGTCAACTAGGTAGAAAGGGAATGCTCGATGTTTGATTTGTTCTTCAAAAATCCCATTAGGATTCATGGTAGACCAAACCACTTAGAACTCTTTGAGGTGAAGATGAGAATCCTCACAAGATATCTCTTAGAAATTAGTTAGAAGAAGTATCAAACCCAACTTGATTTCAAATTCAGCCTCAATGTTTGGATATTGAATACCCATGGGTTGGTAATTTTTATAAGGATCAATGAGTTCTTTGAGGATTTTTTCCCTAGGATTGGCCATATCTTGTTCAATTGGATCGAAATGACTGGCTCTTGCGTGATTTAATTGTCCCAATTTTTCATCATAATTTTTCAAAGAGTTCTATAAATTTTAGGGTCTAAAATATTATATGGGGTTTTTGGGTAGCTACATGGCATTCAGATAAGTCTTGAAGGATGAGGAAGGTGGGTTTTTCTTTTTGTTATTATTTCAGAATATTTTTAGTTAATTTTTTCACTTCATTGTCGTTTTTGAAAAACCCATAACTGTAGAATACTTAAAGAACCATCCCCGAAAACAAAACCATTGGAATCATGGTTTATTTTCTCTTATCGACCATTCAAGTGTCCGATTCTCTTAGTGGCACTTAGGTTGAATCATCAGCGACGTTACTTTTTTTATAGTCGATCGTTTTTGTGATTTATATTTTTAATGGGGGGTTATTTACCGAGCTTAGATAAATTTATTTATGGATGAAATTTGATTTAGTAATTTATAATATTGGGGTGAGTTCAATATTAGGGACACAATCTTATTATATCCTTGATCTTTTTAAAACATTTCATTTAATTAATATCCACATCATAAGATGATTTCAATCTTAATTCCAAGTTTTATATTTCATCAAATCCTTATCAAGGGTTATAATTCTCATGAATATCATTGAGGGAAGGTTAAATATTCCATGAAACCATGACTGTTTGTGGATCCAATAATAAATGGAATCCACATGTCAAAAACATGTCATTAATCCATAACATATTTTATTTGACATAAAAAATATTAATTCAAAGAATGTTAAATTTGCAAAGGGTCCTAGTCATATAACATCACCAAATTATGAAACAACCCAATGAAACATTTACTCAGTCATTTGTGTGGTTTATTATCTAGTTGGAATGATTATGGTGATGAGTTTAAAATAAAATAAAAAAGAATGGGACAGGATAAGAGTAGTGTGTCGAAAACACACATGAAATGCGAAGAGAGGTAAAATCACACTAGATATTGAATGAGAAAGTGAAAGAAGAAAATTCTTTTCTACTTGATTTAAACTATTTTAAGAACATTAATATTAAAAAATTTATGGGATATGAGAATAAGAGATTATGAAGACACATGCATTCATGTTTAAACAAAACTATAACAAAACTCTTATAATATTACAAATTAAAATGAAAGGAAAAGAACATAAAAATAAAAATTAAGGAGTGGTATATCTTGTTGAAAAGAGATCAAGAAATGTCCTCCCAAGCCCCTGGTAAGTCTCCATAAATTCCAAACCTCTTTCTTAAGTATTGAAATGTTAACTCATTTCAAGGAGAGGACAAGGATGTATTTATAGCCCAATGATTTGGATTGTTTGCATTCGAAATCTATCTATACACTTGTCTCAAAGGTTTTCCAGTCTGATAAAAGAATCAAGAGATTTTTTCTTCTTAAAAAGTTTAAGATATATATGTTTTATGTATACTATGAAACTTTGGTGGTAATTGGACATAAGGATCCAATGTTATGGTAGTTTGAAAAAATAATTCTAATCTATCAATTTTATCCACACTTTTTAAAAAGGGTAGAAATGTGAATGGGTTTCTAAATAGAAAGATTACCTAACATCTGAAACAGTTATTATAAAGAGTAGTCCAAATATATCTTCTATCTCACAATACAAAACCTCAGCTCAAATAGATGTCTATATCCAGAGAAAAGTCAAGTATTGTATGATTATTTTAATTTCCATATAGAATGGTGGGTTGGACATAAAAACATCATTTGGGAGCCTTTTTGATAGAGTTTGACCTTGAAATTTTTATCCAAGATTGGTATTATTGTCCCACGATTTTTTTGGGGAGATTCCACGGTTTTGGACTAATATATTGATCACAAAAATTCAAACATCATGGATGGTCCATCCTTTTCATAGATTCCTTGTGCCTTCTTGTGTGGATCATATGACTATTCAAATAGAAGAATTGGCCTAATGTTCCTTATAGTGATATGTTTGAATTTGGATAGGGAACCCAAAAAAATAAAAAACCCAACATTTTAATCAGTATGATGAGAGTTATGATTAAAACATAAAACTAACTTGAATCTAAATTAATTAAACTAATGCTCAAAAATTACATTTAATATTAAAACATGAATATTTCACCCCAATTATGCGTTTTTCATATAAAATTACTAAAGGGAGTAAATAATTTTTTTTAATAAATTAATAACATCAACTCCCCACATTTAGTCTTGTACATGTCCTCATGCACCACAAATATAAAAACATAACTAAATCATTTTCACTTGCCAAAAAATATTAAAAATTTGTTTTCCCCAAATAGGGGAGGTTTAGACCATTTCAGTCATCCATATTGAATTCCACCAAAAAAATTTAGAAATAAAATGTTCAAAAAAGAATTTAATTTTTTCAAGCTCAAATTTAGAAATGGAAAATGTAGGCACTCAAAAATTACTCCTCTCAAGATGATAAAAAATTATTTCTGTAGGATCAATCATTCACCAACCTAAAGTGAAAATATTTTATTTTGAAAGAGCTCTCTAATAACATTCCATATCCTAAAGTGCATAAGAATCCAAAATCATTTTATTTGTTTTGTTGTGGCTATGGTATGGTTTGAATTTTATATCCAAAAGAGTGGAAAAGAGGGGTAAAACATCATCATGGGTAAAACAATGTAATTTTTTATGAAATGGAACATGGAAGGAAATAGAAACACATATTTATTAGGTAATTATTGTGTAAAGAAAGACACAAAGGAGGAAATTTTTTGAAACTTCTCCCAATGATATACTTGTTTTTTTTGTTTTTTTTAAAGATGAACTTGTAACATATCTCACACTCATCTTTCAACCCATGTTTTATCTCATCAAGATACTAATTCTAATAGTTATTACATGATAATAGGTTTAGTAATATTGATTTTTAACCTTCCCAAGACACAAACCAATATTTTTTTTGATTTTTCAATTTTTTTAAACATGTCAATAAAATTTTCAAAATTACATAACTGAAAATCCATTCCCCAAACTCACTTAATGAAAACATCCCCCCACACTAAAATGGATTCCTTCCTTCAAAAATATGAAAACACAGGGAAAATCAAGTAAATGGAACCCAAAATAAAATCCATTCCCCCCCTCCACACTTAAATATGAATAAATTATGCAATTTAATTCCATGTAGATGTGGGGTTGGACAATGTATTGGTCTTTGAATGTGGATATCAAAGAAATGGATTCCATAGGATTGAATGGTATTTCAAAATGAGGATTAATATAATGGTAATAGGATGATATTTGGAAATTGTGATTTTCATGTGGTTAAATAAATTCCTCTATCATATTAAAGAACACCAAAGTATGAAATTCAACTCGAAGGTTCACAAACTCAAGACTAAAAATCAGGGGTGAAAAAGACATATTTTGATAAAATGTTCATAGGTGACCTTGGAATGAATGTTGATGTTTTTCCTCATATTTGAGGAATAATACTTTTCCAAATCTAAAACTGAGCATTCAGATTTTAGTATTCTTGATAAAAAATTATTTATCCAAATTCATGATGAAAATAAATAAAAATTTATCTAAAAGAAAGTCTTTTTGACTACACAAAGTGGTTGGACAAAATTTCAGAAGTGTATGGTGAGTAAGTATAAGTATTTTGGTTTTTTTTTTCAATTTATTAGTTTTTTAGTCTTGTTTTAGTATTTTTAAAATACAAACCCACACAAAAGAGAAAAGAAAAAATAAAGTGTTAGATTAATAATTTGGTAAAAAATGAAAGAGATAGGAAGGATAAAAAATTGGGGGAGATTGGAAGAGAGGGGGAGAGAGTTAAAGGGAAAGCGGTGCCCCTATATTTGTATTTTTTTTGGGTCATCATCCCCATATAGTGGTGGGTATACTATAGAAATTTTGGATCCAATGGAAGTTTATTTCCTTCTTAGATTTTGTGTCCTCTCTTGGTGATGCTCTAACCAATGTCCATTAACACTGAATGTCCTTTTGGAAGAGGGGTCTTTGATCTGCATTACACCAAATGGGTAAACATTTTTAATAATAAAAGGATCTTCCCAACGAGAATTAAGCATACCAGGGAGAAGTTGAAATCTAGAATTGAAAATCATTATCTTTTCACCTTCAAGAAATACCTTTCGTATGATCTATTTTTCCTAGAGAAGCTTGAAATTTTCGTTGTAGAGATTAGAATTCTGATTGAAATCAAGTCAATGATCCTCTAATTCAGTGAACTGCTACAATCTTTCTTCACCAGAATTTTCACAATAAAAATAACATGTTTTCACATCCAAAAATTTCTAATGTTGGATTTTAACTAGTATGTGACATGATTTACCAAAAACTAGCCTAAATGGAGACATCCTGATAGGTGTTTTATAGGATATTAGATAATCCCGAAGTGCCTCACTGAATCATTAAGGACAATATTTTCTGGAATAATTTACAATTCTATAAAGTACACTTTTCACTTTTCTTTAGAATTTTTATCCATGAAACTTGTTTGGGGGTGATATTATATTGAAGTTTTATATATAACCCCATTATTTTTCAAAAGAGATTCCATGGTACGACTATAGAAATGAGTCCCTAAATCACAAATCAAGGCATGCTGTGTTCTATATCAAGGGAAAATATGGGTTTTTAGGAACTCCTTAAGCGTATCTGAATCATCCTTTCTAGTGGGTTTGGCCTCGACCCACCAAGAACCATAGTCACCATCCATAAAAATATATGATAATACATTGGAAGGTAAAAATGATCCCATGAAATTGATTACCCAAAAATCGAATATCTCAATGAAAATTAAAGGCTTTTGGGGAATTATATTTATTCTAGAAATTGTTATAATTTTTTGCCTAGTCGAACATGATTTATAGAACTCATGTGAGTCCTTGAAGAGTGAATGCCAGAATAATCTAGAGTCTAGAACATTTCAGGATGTCCTTTGTGGTCCAAAGTGGCCACCTCTGGGAAGTGAGTGGGAGAATTATAAGATGGGGGGGTATCCATCTCCATAAGAACATATTCTAATTTCCATGTTAGTATAATTTTACAAAGTTTATCATCTTACCAAAAATAGAATTTGGATTCACTTTTCAGCTTCAATTTTTGTTCTTTTGAAGTTTTTTTTAGGAAAAACATTAGAAACCATTTAGTTTACAATTGGGAAATACCATGGTATCTTTGGGGTGAGAGATGAAAGGTTCTCAATGGGGAATTAATCATCAATGATTTCATCAGGATAAGAATTAGAAATTCTACTCAAGTGATCAACCAAAATATTTTCTCTTCCTGGTCTATCTTTTATCACAATTCCGAAATTTTGGAGCATTAAGATCCATCTTATTAACCTTGCTTTGGAATAAATTTTCTTGAGTAAGGACTTTAAAACAGGATGGTATGTGAAGATGATTATTTTGGAACCTAAGACATAGGGAAGGGATTTATCAAAGGAAAAAACCACATATAAAAGTTCTTTGTAAGTCCTAATGTATTGATATTGAGTTTCATAAAACATATTTGAGGAATAATAGATGACATGTGGAATTGTTTTTCTTCTTTGAAAATGAACAAAACCAATGTACCTATTTGAAGTATCAGACATAAATTCAAAGGGTAAGGAACAATATGGGGGTTGGATTATCTGGACAAATTTAAGAGCAACCTTGATTTCAATGAAGAATCTCTTTCAAGACTCATCAGAATGGAATGTAACATCATTTTGGAGTAGCCGAGTGAGTGGGAGGGAAATCCTACTATTGTCATGTATGAATCGCCAATATAAATCAGCATGACCACAAAATGAATGGATTTGTCACACTATTGTGGGTATAAGATGAAATTGGATGACCCCAATTTTAGTAGTTTAAACATTAATACTACCTTGTGAAATTATTTTCCCTAGAACAATCCGATTATTAACCATGAAGTGAAATTTTTCATAATTCATCACAAGGTTGCATTTGAAACACATTTTTAAAACCATAGAGAGTGATTACAAGAATGATTTGAAGGACTCACCATAAATGGTAAAGTCATCCATGAATACCTCCCTGAAATGATAAATGAATTCTGAAATGATACTCATCATACACCTCTGGAATGTTTCATGAGCATTAAAAAAGCCAAAAGGCATTCAACTATATGCATATGTTCCAAAGTGGAAAGTGAATGTAGTCTTTTCTTGTTCCGGAGGTGTGATTGGGAATTAGATATATCTGGAATATCCATAAAGAGATAAATAATGTGTATTTTCTTCTAATCATTGTGGAAATTCATCAAGGAATTTAAGAGGGTTGTGGTATTTTTGTGTTTCTTCATTCAATTTCTGTTAATCGATACACACACGCTATTTTTTATCAACTTAGTTGTGTCCACCTCCCCTTGTTCAATTTTGTGACAACAGTTATCCCACCCTTCATAGGTACCACTTGAATTTGACTAACCCATTCACTATAATAGATCAGGTACATAATTCTAGCATGTAGATTCATGGTAATATCTTCTCTAACAACCTCAATGATGAGTGGAATGAGTCTTCTTTGTGGTTGTCTGATTGGTTTGGATCATTCCTCAAGATGGATGTGATGCATGCAAAGTGTAGGTTTGATTCCTGGTATTTCATCTATGTTAAAACCTAAGGAATTTTTGTTTTCCTCTAACACCTAAAAAAGTTTGGAATCCATGGTATTATTAAGTGTGTTAGAGACAATGATAGAAAAATAGTGATCATTGAAGAGGAATTCATATTTTATGTGTTCAGTAAGAGGTTTCAGATTATTCTCATCATTCATTTGTGCGATATACAACTTAGGATTAGAGGAATGGATTTTAGTTGTTTTTTTATTCATTTTCCTTAGTATTTTCCAAGGTTGAATAATAGATATCAAAGTAGAGATGGTATTTAAGAGAGTTTTCAGATACCCTAGATTAAAAGAGTCTATGAATGAGAGGTCCACATCAACATACCAATTTATGAATTGGTTAATCATGGTCCAAACTTCACAAGCATTAATCTCATTATAATATGATGAAAACGATGGAATGGGGTTCAATTAACTCTCACATGTGTCCTCAGAAGCATTGATTGAGAATGTAGAGTGATTGTTATATGGGTATCTCATTGCTTGAAAGATATTGAACATGACTAGTTGGTCACCAAATTCCATGGGTAATATGAACGCATGGACATCAATCTAAAATATAACTGTCAAGAGGAATGGTCTTCCTAGATTTAAGGGAGATTAAAAAGAAGTTATCTTACCTTCCATGTCAAGGAAATATAAATCAGTTGGGAAGATAAGATCATTAAATCGAACATGGACATCGTCAATTATTCCCATATTATTTTCTATGATTCAATTTGTTAATTGGATGACAACACCCATTGGGTGTAAGGGACTTAGACCTATTTCGGAGATGATGTATTTAGTCATGACATTTATCGAGGATCATAGGTTTATGAGTGCATCATCGATATTGGAAATACGTATTTGTCTAAAAACTATAAAGGTACCTAGATCATTGCACTTCATTGGTATATACTATTGGGTTGAAGCATTATCAATGGTTCTGTGTTGTCTCTTATGGGTGATCAATTCCTTAAGAAACAAGGATTATTTAGGAATATTTTTGATGGAATCTAATAGGGGCTTGTTCATGTCAACATGTCTAAACATTTCAGTCATTGAATCATAGGGTTCAAAGGATTTCCTTAGCTTAGAAATGGCTTGATGAAAAGGAATTGGGTTCCTTAGAGGAATGTTATAAGGTGAGGGAGTGGCTTCAGGTTCCTTTTCTAGATTTTGATTCTTATATTTTTTAAGATCAATAGTAAAATTTTATTTGGATTATCCATCATTAGGCTTAGAAAATTTATTTCCCATTCTAAGAGCAATTGCACTTAAATTACCCTTGGGGTTGGGTAATGGTGGAGATGGGAGTTGGAAAGAATTTTATTATTACTACTGGATATGGTGGGATGCAAGGTGTACAATTTGGGTTTCAACATTTTAAGGATATAATGGGTGAAGTGGGAAATATCTTCCATAGTGATTTCCTAAGGATTCTTGGAAGAAGAGGCATACCCTGCATTCGGATTACCTTCATTTTGGTTCTTGTGAAAGTTATTGTTTTGGGTTGGGAATTAGGAAGTCTCATTCAGATAGTGGAATCTACGAGGACCAATAGGAGGATTGATCCATTGAGGTTGATTAACTAATGGATAAGTTTTTTGGTAGTTACCACCACCTTGACCATATTGGAATTGGTTTCTATATTAAGGAGGGAACTGAGGGGGATGAGAAATGGGTTTTCCATACCTTAATCCTTAGTTAAAGGTATAAGAAAAGGGATTAGATTGTGGTTGGTTTAAGTTTCTAATGAACTCACCTGACTGATGACTGTTGATGTTCCTCTAAGCATATGCTACAATAAGCTCCATTAGTCTGGATGAATCAGATGGATCCTCATGAATTTATGTACATGTGTTATTGAGATGAGATGGTGACCTATATATTCCACAATTTTTGATAGGTCCATGGAATAGAGATTTAGCAGAAGATGAGGTTGGGGCTTTGACATCCATTTATAGTTTTCTCACAAGACCTGTAAGTTCACACATCCACTCGGTCATCTTGTTGGGTTCAATGGATTGATTCTCTTGGACTTGTTTTACTTGAGAATGTGCTTGAATATGGAATTACTTCATGTTTGTAGCCATATTTCTTATAATATCTCATACATATTTAGGGGTTTTATCAACACGTGCACCACCACTTGAAGAATCATTGAGAGTTCTCTCCATATCCAATAACCCCTCATTGAAATATTGGATCAAGAGTTGTTCACAGATTTGATGGTGTGGGCATGTTTCCACATAATTTTTGAACATCTCCCAAAAATCATGGAGTGATTAAATAGGAAATTGATAAATACCACTTATTTACTTTTATATAGAAACAGTATGGGATGATGGAAACATTTTCAATAAGAAGAGTCACTAAATTTCATTCAATGTGGTTTTAGAACCATGAGGGAGTTAGTAGAGCCATGACATGGAAATTTTATCTTTGGAGAAAGGGAATGATCGAAGTTTTATTTGTTCGTCATAAACCCCTTTAGGCTACATGGTAGACAACACCACTTGAAACTCTTTGAGGTGAAGGTGAATATCCTCACCAAATATCTCGTTGAAATGAGGTAGAAGATGAATCAAACCTAATTTGATGTCAAAATCATCCTAAATGTTCGGATATTGAATAAAAAGGGTTGGTAATTCATATTAGGAGTAGTGAGTTCATTAATGTTTTCTTCCATAGGGGTTTCTATATCTAGTTCTGTTGGTTACCAAAATGACTGACTATTGTGGGATTTGGTTATCCCAAATGTTCCTCCTAATTTGGAAAATATTTTACTCAATTTCTGGGTCAAAAATATCAGAGATATTATTTTTGAGGCTACATAGAATTCAAATATGTTTTTAAGGACGAGGAAGGTGGGGTTATATTTTTTTCTTTTTATTATTTTTTGGCTGTTTTGTCACTTTTGTTGTTGTTTTTTTACAAAAACCAAAAACTAACGAAAAAATAAAGGACCATCCTTGAAAACAGAACCATTTAAGTGTGGTTAATTGTCTCCAATGAACCATTGAAGTGTCCAGTGCTCTGGTAATGTGTATAGAGACACTTGGGTCAAATCCTTAGTGATGGTATTTTTTAATAGTCAATTGTTTTAGTGATTTTTCTTTTTAATGGGGGGTGTGTTTGTATAGATTAGATAAAAATATTGGTTGATGAAATTTGATTTATTAATTAAAAATTTTGGGATGAGTTAAATATTGATTTTGTATGATTATGATATCCTTGAGATTTTCAAAACATTCCATTTATTTAATATCCACATCATAAGATACTTTTTAATGGTAATTCAATGTTTTATCTTTAATACAAGCCTTAAAAGGGTTCTAATTATTATGAGTCTCATTGATGGAAGGTTAAATATTTAATTTAACCATGTGTATTTGTGGTTTGAATAATCCATGGAATCCACATGTCACAAATATGTCATTAATCCATAACATATTTTATTTTACATACACAATATTAATTCAAGGAATGTTAAATCAGCAAAGGCTCCCAATCAGATAACATACCCAAATTCTGAAACAACCCAATAAGAGATTTAATTATCCATTTTCAGGTTTATAATACAATTTTAATGCTTTTGGTGATGATTTTAATAAAAAATAAAAAATAATGGGACAAGATAAGAGTAGTGTGCTGAACACATACATGAAATGTGAAGAGAGTTAAAATCAAACATTAGATTGAAGGAGAAAGTGATTGAAGAAAATGGTTTTCAACTTTAATTAAATCATTTTTATGAATATTAATATTAAACTACATAATGTAAATGATAATACGACATTATAGAGAAACATTCATTCATATTGAAACAAAATTTCAACAAAACACTTACAATATTACAAATTAAAATGAATGGAATGGAATATGAAAATAAATATAGAGGATAGGTACCTCTTGTTGAAAAAAGACCAAGTCATGTCCTCCCAGTCCATTTTCAAGGCTCTAGTAATTATAAAACTCTTCCTTAAGTGATGAAATTCTAAATCCTTGCAAGGAGTGGAGGGGGATGAATTTATTTCCCAAGGACTTTGACTATTTTCATTCCAAATATATCACTCAACCTAGATAAAATATTTTAACATATCAACATTAGAATAATGAAATATATTATTCTTATAATTTGTATATATACATTTTTTCTATCTAATCTGAAAATTTGGCAGCCAGTGGACTTAAGGAGCCAATGTTATTACAGTTGGAATAATCAATTTCAATGTGTCAATTTTTATCAACACTTATCAATGGTATAAATGTGAATGGTTTTTTTAATAGGAAGGTTCCCTAAAATCCAAATAATTTCTTCTAAAATGAAGGTCACCTATATATTTTATTTAACACTATACAATCTAAGCTCTAATGGATGTATATATCAATAGAAAATTCATGTATTGTGTGCTGATTTTAATTCCTTGATAGAATTGAAGGATGGATGTCAAAGCATCATTTGACCCACTTTTAGGTATAGTTGGACCTTGAAATTTTTATCCAATATGGGTATTATTTTCCCCTGATTTTTTTTGGAGAATAAAATATTTTGGAGTACTGTATTGAGCCCATAAATTCCGGAATCATGGATGGTCTATTTTTTTCACAAATTTCGTATGCCTTCTTGTGTGGAGCATATAACCATTCAAATTGCCGAATTGGAAAAATATTCCATCTAATTGTATGTTTTAATTTGAATAATGAACTCTAAAAATACCAAAAAACACAATTTACATCATTATGAATATATTTAAGAATAAACAATTAAACTAACTTGAATTTCAATGAATTCAACTAAGGATAAAAATTATATTTAATTTTAAAACATGAATATTTTTGGCCAACTATGAACATTTCATAGAAAATAAGTAAAGGAGTAAATAAAAATTTATGGATAAATTAATAACATCAAGACCCATTAGGTTCCATGGTTATCCTAAACCACATGCAGATGAGGACTAGATTAAGGTGGTGACTGAAGTTTTCTGTTTGGTCAGGACACCAGTAGATGGTGGTCCTGGAAGCAATCCTTCTTCGTGGCTCAATAAAGAAATAGTGGGGTTTAGTTACCCTATCTTATGATGAGGAGACTCTTTCATGGAAAGTGTTTGAGTGTAATTTCAAATATTATTTCTCACTAGCTACGCTGATGGCTATGCGTAACCTAGAGCTTCTACAGCTCCAACAGGGCATCATTATTGTTGCTGAGTGTTTATCGAGGTTTACCAACCTCTCCATGTACTTGACAGATTTGGTTTGAGATCATTTATTTAGGGCTTGGACCCTTGATAATGGTCTGTGTGGGGACATATGAGCTAGTTTTATCCCTCTAATAAGTTCTACCTAGGCTAGGGTGTCAGAGAGGTCTTTGGTTGTCAAAAGTTACTTGAATGATAAGGTACATCCAGTGGTTATCAGCAGTGGGAAAGAAGGAGTAGGGAGATGATGTCAGTCTTGGAGACCTGTACAAGGGAGAAATTTCAACATAAGGTCTTAGGATAGAGGATCTATAGTTCAGGGATCATAGGGTGGGTCTAGTTATCCCAGAGAGAGGTGGGGATACTCATGTGATGGTCAAGGACATCTCACCCGAGATTGTGTGACCTGCCGTACAACTGGAAGAGGAATTGTAGATGAGACCCAAAGGTAAAGATAATGGTAATAGAATTTAGGTCTGTAAGGAAATATACATAGTCAAGGATCTAGGAAATAAACATGTGGTGGTTGGAGTTTCAATTTTCTTACCACCACCACCCCCAGGTGGTACACACCAGGCTCAGTGAGTTGGGGGACATGGGTGTGGACAACTGTAGTTAGTCTAGGATTATGACCCAGGAGCTATAGGAGATATTATATCTATGATATATGTATTTTCTACTATATCTATTGTACAGATAGATACAGGTTCAAGTCATTCTTTTTTTACCACATATCTGGCTTCAGGCTTAGTGATTACTATTGAACTGTAGATTCGACCCTTATGCTTGGAGACTCATACTAGAGAAGAATCGGTGATCATTCACTAATTCCATCAGTGGGAACTGACTCTTAAAGGTGATAGATTAGATTGGGATCTCTTGTTAGAATAAATATGGCCGTAAATAATCATTTAAGGTATATATTAATTATCTATAGTCCATGCCCAAATTTTCTATTTTAGGAGAATGGTGCAATGTTCCCTCAGTGACAGAACCATGTTTTGTTTTGTTAGTGAAATGGGATCCTAGGTAGTGTAGGATGAACTCATGAAAAGGAGGGTACATCCGATTACACAATAGTTGGATAGAATGACCCTTGGTGTGGAAAATGTTATGAGTTTCCAATTTCCTATAGTGGTGGTAGAGTACGATTTCATCTTCTTGAAGATGTTCCCAGTTTACCTCCCCATTGAGAGATAAACTTCTGCACTGCTCTACACCATGGGACGACACTGATATCTATGGAAGTATATCAGATGCCTCATGATGATCTTCAAGATCTGAGGGTGGAGTTGGAGGACTTGTAGAGGAAGGTCTTTGTTTGAACAGATGTTTCACCCATGGTAGGGCCAATTTTGTTTTCGAAGAATGCATAGAGGATCTAGAGGTTGTGTGCAGACTGCCATTGCATGAACTAAGTGAATATAAAGAATACGTATTCAATACTAAGGATTTATAAACTCTATGATCATTTGATCATGGAATGATGGTTCTCAAAGGTTGAACTCAGACCATGCTATCACTAGCTATGAGTACGTTATGAGGATATACTGAAGACGACATTCAGATGTCGGTATAGTCACTATGAGTACTTAGTGATTCCCATTGGCATAATTAATGCCCCAAAAATGTTCATGAGACTCATGAACCAGATCATTCATCATGATTTATAATGGTTCACGGTACTATTAATCGAAGATATCCTTATGTACTCAGCATATTAGGAGGAGCAAACAAGAAACTAAAGGATGGTTCTGGATGTACTCTAAGAGCCCCATATTTATAAAAATATATCTATGTTCTAGTTTTGGATTCATGAAGTCCACTTCTTGGGACAAGTTATCATAGAATATGAAGTTGTAGTGGACCCATAAAAGGTCAAGGAAATATTATATTGGGATCCACCTAAGAGTTTGATAGAGTTATATAACATCCTAGGTTTGACAGACTATTATCGGAGATTCATAACAGATTTCTCTAGAGTATCAACACCCATGAATGATTTGACACGAAAGAGGTATCCTTCTACGTAGAAATAGAGGTTTTAATAGGATTTTCAGTAGTTGAGGTAGTTTTTTAAGAGTTCTACCATCATGAGATTGTCAGAGGAGGGTGTTGAGTATATAGCGTTCATCGATGAATCAGGAATCAGGCTTGGTTGTGTTTTGATGTAGAGGTAATCTGTGATTTCATATGGTTCATTCAAGTAGAGAACACATGAGAATAACTACATGAACTAAAATCTTGAGATACCGGTGGTATTGTTTGCTTTGAAGATGTGGTGACACTACCTGATTGACGATTGATTTATCATCTACTACAATCATAAGAGTCTCAAGTATATCTTATCTCAGACAGATATCAACATAAGATAGAGGACATTGCTAGAGTTCCCCCAGAATTGTGGCTCATAATTGTCTATACTCTTAGGAAGGGGAACATGGAAGTAGATGCTCTCAGAAGTAGATCTTGTTCACAGTTTCTAAATGAGGCATCAGAGTAGTTTTCCATGTTCTAGTCGTACATTGTAGACAAAGATGGAGTATCTTATCTTCAGTTCATTTTTGTTACCTGTCTTCTATTATAGTGAGTACGAGAGGTAAAACTTGGGGATACTGACTATGAGACCCTACATGATCATATATCCACAAGGAATGCACCTGATGGATTTTCAGAAGGTGGGGATCACATCATTCTTTTAAAAGTATTTATGATGGTACCAGTGACATTGTAGGAATATGTTTTGAGAGAGTTTCACATATCTCTATTGGAGGTTCATTTTAGTGTGGAAATTAGGTAATTGGACCTCCAATGTTAGTTTTGGTATCCATGGATGAAGAAATGAGTTGTAGAATTCATCTCTCAATGCCTTACTTATCAGTAAGTGAAGTCTAAGAACCAAGTTCCAGTGGTTTTGACCCAACCCCTTCATGTTCCATAATGGATGTGGGATGAGATATCTATTAAATTCATGATGGTCTTACCACATACATCCATGGGACATGATTCCATCTAGGTGATCGTATATTGAATCACAATGTCATCCCACTTCCTAGCTATATGATAGAAAAGTTTTGTAGATAGATTAAGATGCCTCTTTATTAAGTAGATAATCCGAATCCATGGCATTCCATCTAGGATTTTTTCTAATAGTGAAGATTTATTTACATCCTTGTTTTGGAAGCGATTACATGAGGCATTTGGGACTCTGTTATTCTTGGGTATAGAGTTTCACCCCAAACGGATAGCCAGACTGAGCATGCCATTTAGGTTTTAAAGGACATGTTATGAGAAAGCATGTTGGACTTTCTCCATAGTTATAAGGATCACCTACCACTGGTGGAGTTATCATACAACAACAATTACCATTCCACCATCGATATGACACAATTTGAGGCTTTGTATGAGAAACCCTGTAGGTCCCCACATTGTTGGACTGACCCAGGAGAGTCAGCACTCATGAGACAAGAGTTAGTGAAAAATATAATAGAGAAGGTGAATATCATCTTGGAGTGGATTATCATTGCATATATCTATCATAAATTTTATATAGAAAGGCCATAGAGGCCTTTGGAGTTCATGGAAGGAGAACATGTGTTCCTACGAGTTTCACCTCGATGTGGATTACAGATATTTGATTAGGGAAACTAGACATCTCTACGGTTCATTATCCCTTTTTAGATATTGCGTAGTGTTGGCGAGTTGGCGTACCACTTATCTCTACCTCCGTAGTTAGACTTTGTACATGACGTCTTCCACGTGTCATAGATGAGGAAGTACGTGCATGAACCATCACATGTTATGACTGGGGAGAGTTGGAAATTGAGGATGGAGTGCCCTTTACTAAGTACCCAATGGAGATTGAGGATCAGTAGGAGAGCATCCTTCATCAGTGATCGAATCATTTGGTGTGTATCATATGGATGATCGAGAATCTTCAAGAGAGCACATGGGAGAGGGTGGCTCAGATTTGTTCTTAGTACCCACTTCTTTTTGATAATCCATTATTATAGTTTTTTGGGGATGTAAAACCCCAAGGGGGGGTTGAATTTATCGTCTCTAATTTTCCATGTATTATTTTTAAATATTATATAGATTATTTTTGAGAATCTTAACTGAGATGGAGTGTGATTATTAGGCCCAATGTACCTAGAACATATATTTGAAATATATTAAATATATTAAATAGCACACACGCATAGTTTTCCTAAAAAAGTAGAATAACAAATAAATGAATACTTGAATTAGAAAAATGAGGGCACCATTAAGTTCATAATGTGAGTTTTACCCTAGGTGTGACTTACCATTAGTCAACATAGGTCATTTGTGGAAGAGTCACCATGAGCACTAGAATGAATAAAATAATTTAATAAAAAATATTATTTCATTTGTGTCAATGTAGTGAATAAAAATATTTAAATATATTATTATGTCAAAATCCAAGGGATAGGTGAATAACCTTGGAGATGTCAAAAGACCATTGGATATATATCTTTGGAGAATGATCTCAGGTGGATGAATGATGAGATCATGGAATGACTATCAACACACCTCAGATTCGAATAATCATTACAATGAAGATTATGAAAAATTAATCATTTTAAGTGATTTAAATTAATCAAATTAGGGATTTTTTTATTTAGTTAATCCCCATTCTTGATTTATTCAATGAATGTAGACCATTCAACTAACAGATTGATCTATGGTTACATCATCATGTGGGATGGGCTTATTTGTGGAGTTTTTATGAGAGAGTTATATTTTTATTTAATAAAATTTTATTGTGTTTATAATGACTAAAAACCAAAATCAACATTAAAATTGATTGTGGTTCATTCCTCTTGATTTATTGTGATTTTTCTCCCCACCTCATTCATCATTTAGCATGGTCGTTCTTTTTTTGGCCCACGGTTCGATGCTTTACCAATGAATCAATCGCTGCACACACATCTCTTGGTGAAGGGATTTGAGATTTCAAATCTGGGGTCATTATGACACAACAGAGGTATGACGACGATAGTGGGGAATGGGTCAAATTGGTTTGGAAACCCCCAATTTTGATCAAGCAGCATGTAAGATGATTCAAATGAACCATTTCATTTTTCAATTACATTGGATGTCTAGAGTGCATTTCTTATCGATGGTGATTCTTGACCGAGGTAGATATATGAATCACAATGATATTGGAGTTGAATTTGATAGAAAAAGTGGCCTAATCATGTGTGGTAGGGAAAAACAGGGTTTGTGGAAAATTCTGATACACATGATGTGTAATTTGGGAATACATGATGTGTTGGGCCCCATTGTTTTGGATAGTGTTTTTGGGAGAAATTTATGTATCACATGAAGAGTGACCTCTATCACATGGAGTGTGGTCTCTCCTGGGTGACTTGGAATGTTCTTTGGGAAGTACAAAAATATGGGGTGGAGTATATTGGATCCCTACACGGTGTGTACTCCCCAACATAAAATGGATTGGACTAAGTACATGGGATAAGGTGTGTACTGGTACATGGAAATGGGTACATGGGATGAAGCCATGTGTTGCCTTATAGGTAGAGTACATAGAATTCCTACATGGAGTGTACCACTACACTGACAAAGTTTGATGACACAAGTCATTTACATGGGAAGGACCTAGGGTCAAGGTACATGTCATGTAACCCTTATACACATAGTTCAATTTTTGTTAAATGGCTTAGAGACTCTATCATTAGTGACTTGGACATGTTTTTTTAGAGTTAGTGTTCCTTATCCTTTCCCTAAAGGTTGTTACAATATCATTTTCTACTCCCAGGACAACAATACCTCCATTTTGACTTCTTTTATAGAGTCATTGGAATCCCTCTAAGAGGCTTAGAGTGATATCCTCTATTCATCTTCCTACCCTAGGTCTATTTCATGGTGTCGATGAGACCAACACTATGTGGGTGTTGATCCTCTACATAGTGGGTTAATTTAGATTGAGTTGTTTGGTATCACCCCAAAGCCTTGGTAGTGATCCTAATATGTGTATTATATCTCTTTAAACTATCAATGTGTTCTCTCTCATGAACAGAAATGATGATTAGTACCTCTTTGACTGATGTCATCAGTTATACCATACCTACGAGTGTGTTCTCCCAGAAGAGTTCTTCGTGAATTATTAGAGTTGGAATCCTTTTGGCTGATATACTATGGTTGTGGTTTACCTCTAGACTGCATGTCTTTGATTGAGTATATCACGATATTTTGTTATATATATTATAGAAATATACCTTTCCAGAGATGATTGTACTTTCCTATTTTGAATGCTTTGTGGTTTTAGGGTTTCTTACTAAGTATTGTTATACTCATTGAACAAGATTTTTCCAAACGTGTCATTTCTTGTGAAGACGATTGACCTTTTAACAGAGTCCTAAGTAGACCAGGACCAAATGGTTCTTAGTGGGATTGGATAGACTGAGGTGTGTTCCTATAAATTTCAAACAACAGTCCTTGAACCTTTACTATCTGGTTGGACTTGTGTTAGAGACTCTTTTTGGTGAGCTTGTATTTGGTCCTATTTACTTTCTTTGACATCCTGTGGTACTTCGATTTTGGGATATATATATATATATTAATTCATTTTTTTGTTCATTTGTTTTTAAATTTCATCATATTATGGACTTGGATATGTGTGCATGTGTACATGTACCTAGGAAACGCCTCTCATGTAAGTGATATGGCTACTCAGTGCTTGTCACCAGCCCCTGGCCTATTAGAGGCAGGCTTGGGGATTCATGGAACAGACCCCACTAGAATGGGTCATGACACTTACCAATGTAATTAGTATAAATTAATCATTTATTATTATACTTGATGAGCTTATAGTTAAAATCATGAACATCACCTTTTTATTATTATCCCAAATTTGTAGCTAAAAGTGTATTGTTGTTCCTTGTCATGAAACTTTGTCATAACATTCACATCAGATCCAACATGTGAAGTGTATTAATTTAATTTATGGTAGTTCAGTTATATTATATTAATGTGGACTGTTCTATTTTCCCAATTTAAATACACATGATGTGCTTTAAAAACATTTCAAATCTTACCAGTGTTAGCATGGTTCATGAAAAATTGTGTAGTTTTTTTTGACACATCATACCACGGATGAATCGAATAAAAGTAGTAGATTGAGGTTTGGAATTTGAAATTGACTTACCTATAAGGTGAAAATTTCATATCCTATATGAATAGGAATCTCCATTATAATTCTTTTAGTGTGAAGTTGGTTAATTTTAATATAACATTCGGTACTGTATTATTTATCTCAATTGAATATGGAATTATATCATATTGCATCTTAAAAAAATATATATTCACATTTGGCATGGAATATTATATAGTTTGTATATTTATATATCATATACTCAATATATTAACATTTCATCTCTTTAATATGCATATTCCATATCATATATATGGATATTTCATATTTTCTTTTAAACTATTTTCCCACCACATGGTATCATTATCCATATTGTATGAATATTTATACATGGCCTAATTTCAATTTTAGTAATGTTCAATTGAATTAAATTTCATTATTTAATAATATGGATTTATTCTTATATCATAAAGTACTTTGATACATGCAAACCAATTTATCATTATAGAAACAAAATCATTCTACTACCTTTGTGGTGGAGGGGATGGTTCTTCTCTCAGTGTCGCTAGCTGCTCAGACCCCATTATCAGGATATGAGTTCTTGACATACAAGATGCCATAAATTTAGCATTTTAGTTCTTAGTATTTGTATGTTATCTAAAATTTATTCCCCCTCTAACATGATCAATGTTTTTTCCTTCCTTCCATTTTGTTGTGATTATTAGATACATATTATTAGAAATTTAATTACCATATTCACTCAAATATTCATGTCATTCTCCCCTAAAAAATTTTATTTTTTAATTTGTTTTAGAATCTATTATGAATCATGAAAATTCATGAGCATGGGATACTAGTATACATTAATTTAGTATATATATATAAAAAAACATGAATTATAATGATTTACATAATGTCTATAATTTTAAGTAGAATAATTTACTCAATATACGTAGTGAAATTTTACTTTGTAAATTGGTACTGTAAATTTGATTATCATAATTCCAAAATAAATACACAATTAAATTTTGCATCTGAATATATTAATATACAAATAAACAGTGTAATTTTTCATTAAAAATATAAAACGTATATTTCCTATAAAAATTTCTAATGTAAATTTCAAATAAATTTTTTTAAATAAAATTACAATGAAAATATATTAATACTCAATAAAAGATATATTTAAAAAAAATAAATCTCCACTATAAATTGTCATTGAAAATCTACACTAGAAATATTTAGTGTAAATTTTCACTGGACTCTTTTAATACAGACTACCTCTTGAATTTCTAGTGTAAAATTTCAATGTATATTATTATGCACTTTGTGTGCAAAAACATATATATTTATATGTGTGTGTATATATCCTAATATAAATATGAAATTCATTTTTTTATGAAAATTTATATAAAAATTTCTAGTGTATAGATACATACATACATACATATGTATGTATATATTTACACTAATATAGATATATAGTGTAATTTTCAAGTTAAGATTTCAACCACGTAAAATTAAAATTAAAATATTTATTTTGAATAAAGTTTTTAAATTTTTATCAAAAATTTTCATTGAAATCATAAAGTATAATCGTTTAGTCCAAATTTCAACAAGAAAATTCTAGTTCAAATTTTTAGTTCAAATTTCATCATTATTTTTATCAAAATTATAATGAAATTTTGATTACCAAAATTATAAAATAAATGAATGGTAAGCATTTTATTTCAAATATATTAACACAAAAATAAAAAATGTATTTTTCCAATCAAATTTGAATTATAAATCTCTAATAAAAATTTGAATTATAAATTTTCTATGAAAAATTCATATGAAAATTTCCAATGAAAAATAACTCTAGAAATTTCTAGTGAATATTTCCACTGAAAATTAGCAGTTCAAATTTTCACTTAATATTTCAATATTAGATATATTAATACATAAAAAATGAAACTTTCATAGAGAATTTTCATCAAAAATGTACACTAGAAATTTATAACCCAATTTTAAATCTATATATTTAAATACTGTAAAAAATCGAACTATAATACTTTTTTTTTGAAAATTTACATTGTAAATTTTTAATGAAATTTTTTAGTGAAAATTTACACTATATATTTACTACACAACAAAAAAATGGAGATCTGAACATAAAATTACACACACATAGGCACACAAATATTAATATACATTTTAATATTAAATTGAAAATTTCTTTTGGAAAATTATTGTGTAAATTTTCAGCACTTATATACAAAAATATTAATGAAAATAAACAATGTAAATTTTCATTGGAAATTTTCCGTGTAAATTTAAACTAAATATTTATATTTAAAATTTCTATTATATATTTGAATGAATAAATATGTAAATATATATTTGTGTATATAAAAATATAAATATATAATGTAAATTTCCAGTAAAAATTTTCATAAGAAATTTTCAGGGCATATATTTATACAAACATGTAAATCTGGAGCAAAAATTTTCAATGAAAATTTTCAAGGCTTATTTCCTACAAAACAAATATTATTTTCAAATTACTCATAAATATATGAAAATATAAGTAACATTATATATTAAAATTTTATTTTAAATTCAAATTTCATAATGAAAACCTCTAAAAATTAGATTTTTGTACTAAACATTTATAGTGTAAATTTACTCATAAAATTTTCCTTATAAATTACTCCTTAATAAAATTAATTATTTATAGTTTTTATATATATAGGACATATAAATATTTATACTAATTATGTAATATAAATTTGAACATAAAATTTACATATAAGTGTGTCTACACTGTAACATCCTCGACTATAAAGGTATGATTGGTTTTAAATTATGACATATATTATCTTATTTTTCTTACCTTGGAGTTGTGTATTTTAGGGAAAAAGGTGTTTTTGTTCTGAGTGTAGAGGTTAGAATCCTTAGTGGATTGTTTTTAATCTTGTGTATGTGCTTGATGTATAGACCCATGTTTGAGTTTAATCACATGTGTGTGCATGTGTAGCCCATGAGGCCCATGTTGGGTTGTTGATCACATGTGTGTGTGCCTATGGTTACTAATGCCCATGAATGTTGTGCTTATATGTGTTGTTACCTTTTGTGTAAGGATTGTGGATTTTTGAGGTGTTTTTTCTGGTAGAAAATGACTGGTGTACTATTGTATATTGGTTATCCTTTAGAGGAGGATCCTGTGTGACATGCGAGGATGGAGATGATTTATTAAGACATATGGCATGGTTATGAAGGCCTTGTGTCCTGACCCGAGGAAGTGTAGGGAAATGATGTTTATCTGGAATAACCTGATAAAATATGGAGATGGTATATGAAGACTTTGTTTCTGGACTCATGATAGATACAGGTTGTGACAATGTTGGGAAAAAATCCCTCAAGGTATCATTGAAGCATTTTTGAGGTGATTGTGTTTGTTGACAAAGTGGACATCTGAATGGTGATTGTTGACAAAGAAAAACAATGCCATAAAAATTTGTTGACAAATAGGATTTCATGATGGAATGTCGAGTTCAAGAGCTGAGTTCAACAATCCATGTTTGATTCAGGAACATAGACAAAAGGAATGGATGATCTGGAGGCGGTACAAAATAACAGATACAAGGTGACGTCGTTTTCCAGTGTTTGCCAAATTTTTGGGCCTGAAAATCGACATATGAAGAAAAGTGTTTTTGGCAAAGGGACTTGCGCGCCGAGGACTTGGAGTATATGAAACTTGCGCACCATATGTTTTTCAAGATCAGAAGATCAAAATATGGCTAAGGGAAAAGGTTCGCGCATGTTTGGGAGTTTGTCGCGCAAGTGTCTAAAAAGACAGCAGACTTGCGTGATGAATGTGGGTCGCGCAGGTGACTTGCGCGCCATCACGCAGGGTGGTCAGATTTCCTATAAATACTGGACCACCCCTCTTCATTCTCAACGGAGTTCAACCCTTTGAGAAATCAGAGCTCCCGTCACGCAGGTGTGGTGGTCGCGCAAGTAGTGAGTGTGAGTCGCGCAGGTGAATTTGCGCGCCAGTAGTTGAAGTTGTGCGCCAGTGTTAGAAGTTGCGCGCCGGTTGGCAGTTGCGCGCCAATATTGGTTTGGGTGTAAAAGAAAGAGAGTCGCGCAAGTTTGGAGTTGAGGAAGCTCGAGTCGCGCAAGTGTCTGAGGAGGACTTGCGCGCCCGTTGTGACTTGCGCACCGATACTTGCGCGCCGAGATTGACTTGCGCGCCAAGTAAGGTTTTGTTCCATCGGTGCTTCTCGGACTACGTGGAAGCTGGTACATTGCCCGATACCTTCGGTGCAAAGAGATATTCATCTATGGGTGAAAATTTTACTTCAACAGAGCATCTACACACTGAGGAAGATGCATTCATTCATGCAAATGAAGAGACCTACAGGTCTATAAACTGTGAGTGGATTCCTTCCAGGAGTAGTGGGCTTAGGAAGAGGAAGAAGGTGATTCTCTCCACCGGCAGTGAGCCAGAGAGAGAGAGAAACAGGGAGTGACCCTTGGGAAAGTAGTGAGCTGACCCTAAACTTGTAAAGGCAGTGAGCCTGGGCTTAGAAGTGATCTAGCCCAAACCTTGTAATCCACAGCTAGTGAAGATTAGTGGAATTTGGTACGACCGACAACTTGTCGTCGTATGCTCCTTGGACGTAGCCCTTTGCGGTGAATCAAGTAAAATTGCTGCTTCCTGTGCATACTTCGTTTTCTATTTACATTGTGCAACAGGAAAAAGAGAGAAGAGAGTTTTGCTCAACAACAAAACAAGATCAGAACGTGCATTAATTTTAAATTAGTCATACCCTGATTCACCCCCCCCTCTCAGGGTATTCAGCCTTGTGGACCTAACAGAAAACCTTGCAGCTTGACCCATGACTCATTGATCTTATGGCTATTTAGACACTTACGAGGTGGACTTATGGTCAACCAATAATCCTAAAAACTTTTATGTCCTTCCTTCTAGTAGGAGATGATGTTTATATTGTTAGGGATCATGGCTTCTTAGGTATTATATGGTCACTAAGTACATGATTATTTGCTTAATTGTGTGTTCATTTACTTTCCATCATGTCAGACACTTAAATATACATGTGATCATATGTTAAGGATGCATTAGTGGTGTCCTACTAGTTTTATACTCACAACCTATATGGGAATCTCAATATGTGTGTATAATTCAAGGCTATGAATATATTGAAGGGAAAAATCCCCACGAAAATTTCCTAAGGAGCGTGGAGCTGGTAGATAGTTGCATCATTGGGTCATACTCTAGATGCTTGTCCTTAAACTTTTATTTATTTTCATTTTTAGTGGTACTATTTCACTCATTGAATTTTCATATTGGGGGTCTATTGAAGAATTTTGTATGACTTGGCATGAAATGTGTCATAAAATTTATTCATGTTAGTCTCCTACTATGCTATTTGTTTATATTTCTATTATGTTGTACTAATCTATGGTGGCTAGGGTTACCCTGTCTATAGTCCCCCCATGTTACTCTAGACCCTCATTTCTAGTCGATAGCCTCTTACATACAAAAAACATAAGGTTATAAAGCACTTTGGACCAAACCCTTTGATTCAGGTCTAGGTGGTACAAAATAGTATCATAGGCATGAGAATTCCTTTATTTTATTTTGGGGTTATGGTAGAAATAAGATAGATTATGTGGAACTTGGATAAGGAAATTTCTATGTGCTAGGACATATCACGTATAATGGACCTATGATATATCATTGATGATATTATTCTCATGGTCTTAGGGGATTTGAGCAGGTTCATGTATCATGAATAGTCACATAGGATCACATACCATAAATATTATTATTATGTGCCGTAAAATAATTTTTTATTCTAATGTCTTGATCTATGAAAATTATTGTGTCCATTATCAATTTTCTCTGCTATTAGGATATATATGTTGGAATTAGTTAGTTGAAGTTGATCATGCTTGTATGTTATGTATATATAGAGGATTGTGATCAACTTATAGGTACATAATACTATCCTTAGGTCGAGGTAGGAGGGTAATTTGTGCATGGGTATCCCCCAGGATAGGTCTTTTGATTGACATTCATTTTTATGCCTTATAACTTCTTAAGTTGTTCAAGTATTAAACTTTTTATAGGAGTTCTAAATGTTTCTTTGGTATTTCATAAAAATTCAACCTTAGATTATACAAAATGTTCTTTCTGGGGATGAAACACCCATTCCACCACATTAAATACAAGAGGATGAACCTCAGCATGTCCCTAAACCTACACTGGTGGTCCAGGCAATAAACCCACCCTAATCGGAAGTCTTACAAATTGTTTTTTCTATGGGCGGAGGGGTGTATAGGATGATGGATAATTATGACTGATATTTTCATCTCCAGCATCAACAAACTTTCCATGACACTGGTGGTCCTCAGGATGATGAGGTTTAGATTGATATCAGTGATGGAATATTAGAACTAGTGGAGACTCCTAAGGATAATAAGGTAAATTCAATAACCTTTATGCTACAGGTACCCACCAGGAGTTGGTGGGGGTATCCTAGGGTAGGAAAGAATGTGTGACAATTTTACATGGGAGTCATTCAAGGAACTATTTTCTGATTATTTATTTCATGACACACTAAATATAGAATGATCATGAGAGTTTATATATATTCAGTGGGGGAGGATGTTAGTTTCATATTAATCAACCCATTTAATGGATTTGCTACATTTTTCTCCTTTTTTGGATGAAAATTTGTAATATAAGGCTTGGAGTATTGATATTGGACATAATTAGATCTCAGATTTCAGGTTATGGGCTTTGACATAATGAATTATGAACATTCTCATTGCAAGTACCTAACCTATGAGAAATGTCTGGATGAGGAAAAAGTTACAGGTCTTATTTAAAATTTTGGTGGATTAGCTAGCCGACTCTTCAATGCTACAGTGGATTCCTATTTTATAATAAGTATAAGAAGGTTGAGGTGATGCAACGGGGAAACAAATAGGCAGAGTCATGTAGTGTTTCTTCATCCTCCTCTATGTAAGGAGTGGGTCCCCAGTGTTTTAACCATGCTTAGAGTGGGCACAATCAAAAAATTTCCAAGATACCTTAGATCAAGTGTCATGGATATGGAATGATGATACATCATCTATAATTCTATTCAATGGAATAACAAACATGATCTTTTTGGGGTTTGGGGTAGACGCAGGCTATAAATCAGTGACTTGGTGGGAGTCCATAGTAGAATACCCAAACATCACATTTGTCATTGACTCAGGTGAGTCATGCTCTTATGACCGACATGATTTATAAGATAGATCTGGTTCCAACCACAAGTGGAGAGTATCCTTTTACTATTATAAGTATATTATTGATTACCTCTACACTATATACTTCTTTGTTAAATTTAATATATTCCCAATATTTTATATATTCTCAAGTTGTTGCAAGACAAGAGTTATATATTAAGTTATCTCTTGAGATTCCCTCTCTTGATACACCCTTGAGAAATAAAATAAACTATCTCTAATTATATCCTGGGTGTGCCATTGTTGGATATAAAAATTTATGGGACTTCATGGTTATAGAGAAGTCTAGTTTCAATATGATATTTATAATGGACTGGTTGACTAGTTATCGAGCTTTTACCATCTACTATTATAAATGTGTATCTTTTATAACACCTATAGGATAGAGGATTGTGTTAACCCATGAGTTGGATGGGAACATACTTGATTCGGGATGGAGTGATCATGATTCCAGTAGTAGTTTTGTTTCTTGTAGTGGAATTTTTTTTATCCCCCTCTATCTTTCCTCTATTGGTGGATCATTATCATGATGTTTTCCTAAAAGAATTCTCAGGTATTCCTCAAGAAATAGGAGTTGAGTTTGAGATTGATCATGTTCTTAGGGAACAACTGATATCGATTATCCATATCATATAACACATTATGTTGAGGGAGTTAAAGGTTTAGTTATAGGATTTGGAGGCAAAGGTAATTTTTATAATGGCCGTGTCACCATGGGGTGCTCCCATGTTGTTTTACAATAAGGAAAATGATATTCTATAGCTTTGTGTGGAATATAATAATATTATTCTAGGTAATTGTGATGAAAAACTACCATATAACCATGATTGAAGATTGGTTTGATGAGTTATGGGGTCCCCAGTGGTTCTCCAAGATTGATCTTCATTTAGGATACTATCAGTTGCAGGTTAGAGAGGAGGATATCCCAAATACAACATTTAAGAGTAAATCTGGATAATATGAGTATCCTTTTATGTTTTTAGGTTAAGAAATACTCTAGTGGTATTCACGTAACTCATGAACAAGATTTTATACCCATATATTATCTCATTCATCATTGTATTTGTGGAAAATATTCTAATTTATTCCCAGAAATTAGATATGCATGCTATTCATCATGATATTGTCTCGAGTACACTTCAAGTACATCATATTATGTAAAATTTTTGAAGTTCCACTTTTGTATTTAGGAGGAGTGTTTCTTTGAGAATGTGATTTCTAAGACATGGATTTTAGTTCACCAAGAGAAGGTAGATGATGTGATGTATTGGATACATCATAAGAATGTGTTTGAGATTAAGATATTCCCAGGGAATGTAGGATACTATCGATGCTTCATTCCATACTTATCACATTTGGTAGCACTAATGAATAAATTTACTAAAAAGGGGGTGAATTTTGAGTGGTTTAACCAGTGTGAAGAGTCCTTGATCTAAATACAAGATTTTAAAAAAATCATTTTTTTAAAATTATTGTTCCTATGAATATATAAAAAATTTATTGTGATTCATTAGGTGTTAAATTAGATGTTTTTTTTATTGTGGGTGTTCAGTTAGTCCCCAACGAGACATGTTAGTTGTGATCCCAAGATCGAAACTACCTAACACATTACTTAGAGTTTTAAGTTGTGTTCTATGGTCTATAGTGTTGGGTATAATATTTCATATGTGAGAGGATTATTGTCTATATAGAACAAAAGATAATTTTATCTATCTTCTCTCAGAAGGACCTCAATTTTAGGTAGAGTAATTGGGTGGAGTGTTTGTAGACATTAAACATTGAGAGGGATTATGCTTGGGGAAAAGGTAATGTCATGACCCGTCCTCGGGGCCCGTGCCGTGACTACCCCAAGCCCGCCTTCCATAGGCCAGGGGCTGGTGACTAGCACCAAGGCATAAATCCCGGTAAAAAGGGAAGGCATTGCCTTTGTAAAGTAAACAAGCACCACAGAGTAAGCAAGCAGAAAAGTAAATACTAAGTGAAAATAGAGTACAATTATAAGTGCGGAAAAGTAAGTGGGCCAGTATACAAACCCAAACTGAATGTAAAGTACAACTCGAAAGGAAAAACAACAACTGAAAAGTAAAAGATGCTACGCCGAGCTGTCCACAGGAAATCCCACCTGAAGGGTGGGTACAGATAGCTCCACTGCACCTCGGGTCCCGCCGTCCGCTCCGAGCACGTCCCGCTCAGTGGTCCACCTCCAGGTACCGTCCTGCTCTGCAAGCCTTAACCATGATCAACGCTATCCGTCGTCTGAAACCAACACAACGTAGTGCGGGCATAACCCGTGCAGGGGTGAGTATAAGCTACTCAGTAGGGACCCCGAGACCCCCGAAGGTCTCCCAAAATCCACAAAGGGTAAACCACAAAGGAAAGATACAATCACGAAGTAACAACCGACACTTCTTAGGTATATGCCCAAACATATACCTATGTCATCAATCCCAATACAATCCAACCTCTGAGCCCAAGTACAACCCAGTCCACACAGGAAAGTATTCGTATTCCACACAGGAAAGCAAAACGTAATCCACACAGGATAGCACAACACAATCCACACAGGAAAGCAACAAGATTCAGCTCACACAGGTATACTTCTTTGAAAGACGATAGAGATGATCACTGATCCATCTAAGTCGTCGGACCCAGAAAGGATCGATAGGTACTAACCCCCGCAAAGACCCACACAGGATCAGAACCACACAGGATCTGTAGGCGCTGGTTCACACAGGACCGCTGAGCGCTGACCCACACAGGATCAGACCCACACAGGATCGGTCACACTGATCCACACAGGATCGCTGAGTGCTGTAGTCGTCGTCATCGAATCCACTGAGGATCTCTTCACAGTCGTCGTCGCAGTCACAGTAGCAGTCACAACCAGCTCTAGGGTTTCCGCACACATCAAGATCGTTCGGGAGAGTCCGCTCCATGAGCCGAGAGGCTGATACATCAACTGTCACATAGTCCAGAGTTGATGTATCCAAAAGTTCTGTATCGTCAACAGGAAGTCAACATCGCAGACGGCGCGTCGATCGGACGCCCGGTCTGAGAGTTATTGGCTTTTTCGTCCCAGGGGCCCAGTAGGTTTTTAAGGCAAAATCAACCCGACCATACTCCACCTGCGTCCAAACCTCTGGCGGAGTATTCCAAAAGATCCTTCTCACTAAGAGGAACTCAACAAAGTTGAAGACACATCATTCGGACGTTCGTAGCTCAATATATGAGCGTTTCCACTCCGAGGGCCCGGTTGGTTTCGTGTACGAACCAACCTGGCCAAACTCAAAGTATTCCGAAACCTTGAGTGCGATTTACTGAAACGACCGTCTCGATCCAAGAATCGCATCGCTGCTGACGGCGTTTCGTTTGGAGTTCCGTAGCCCGTGTTATGTGCATTTGAACCCAAACAGTCCGATAACGGGGGTTTCGGGCCCGGACCGACCGGGCCCGAGACCCCCCCGGTCGGCCCGAACCGAGTTGGCCCGGCCCAGCCCGGATGGGCGCGGCCCGACCCGGTGCGGCCTGGCCCGGCTGGGCTTGGCCCGGCCTGGCAGACCGGCCAGGCGCCGGTCCGGCTAGGCGCAGCGCGCCCAGCGCGCTGCCAGCTCGGCTTCAGCCGAGCTTTTGAAAAAAAGAGGGGGGCGCCTGCCCCCCTTGTGTAACCGCCCCCCCCCCCCTCATTTATGGGGGGCCGTTGATGCTGGCCGGGGGAATTTAATTCCCCCGGATTTCTCCTTTCCGGCCGTCCCGACCTGGCCGGCCGACTCCTTCTCAATGGGACCGGCGGTGGCCGGTCCCCTTCAGGCTCCGACACCGGCAGCCCGGCTGGCCACCGGCCATCATGCTCCGCCGCGGCCCAGAACCATCCGCGACCCTTGTCGTCCGGCGCGGTGCGACGGCACCGCGCCCCTCGGCTCCGGTCGCGGCGCCTTCGAATTCCTTCGACGCGGCGCGACAGCTTCGCGTTCTTGTTCGACTTCTCGGCGTGGCGTGACGACATCGTGTAATACTTGTCGAGCGATTCCCGCGTGGTGAGATGACACCATGCCATCCCGTTCCATTCACAAAGAAACAATCATGAACATAGGAGGGGGTTAGGCCGTGTTTGTGCGGTCCGGCCCCCTCTCGTTAAACGATAACATTTAGTCGATTAACCACAATGTTCGACATGCTAGAATCAAGAACAGAATTAATTTAATAAAATAACAATAATCCCCTACCTCGGTTCCGGAACGGTGTTCGTCAACGACCCGCGGAAGACGAGCATCGCGGAGGTCGGGCGTCGCGGGGAAAGAACTTCGACGTCACGAAGCGAGGATTCGAAGTTGTTGACGGGGATTTCATCGTGGAAAACCATCGCGGAAGAGATGTCACGGAAGAAGAACGTCGCGTCGTGGATATGGCATCGCGGAAGAACCGTGTTCTTCGGCGGAGAAGTTCTTCGTTGAAGAACGGTGTTCTTCGTTGAAGAACGGTGTTCTTCGCGTTCTTCGTCGAGGTTGAAGAAGATGAAGAAAGCTTCCCAATCCTCTCAAGGTTGCAAAAGAAACTAACCAAAATAAAATAAGTCCATGACTTATTTTGTTTACACATCCTAACCTCTTTGAAAATCAAAAGTTTGAAATTAATTAACTCATCTCAATTAAAAACTCAAGTTGTCAAATTAATTAGAGTGGAGTTTTTGGGGAGTTTAAGAGAAGTTGAAGAGTTAGGGCTCATGTGGGCCCCACCACACTTAATCCTCTCAAGGGGGGTTATGTGGGTGTGGGTCCCACCTCTAACTCCCTTTGGGAGGAAATAACCAACAAAGTTAAAAATGAATTGTGTTCCACAATTTATTTAACTTCTTCTAATTTCCCCTAAAACCAACTATCAACCCGCATAAAACGCAACCTCGGAAAAGGTCTCCTTAAGCGAATATTGGAGCTGCGAGTTCATTGGTGTCCTCAGATATAAATTCCGAGCACCGGTTCAAAAGTTAGAAATTCCCGATCGTTCGTTCACTGTACGTACCCGAGCCAAACTTCGGAAATTGATTCCGGGCACACCAGGCCTCAGAATCAGGTGCCGTCAGAAACTGCGCTCTTGTAAAATTCCAAAGAAAATTAAGAAAAAATTTCCCTTGAATTTTAAGGGTCTTTACATTACTCCCACCTCAGGGCTTTACGTCCCCGTAAAGATACATCAAAACTAGGGAAACAAATGAGGGTACTGAGCACGCATCTGAGCCTCCCGCTCCCAAGTGCTCTCCTTGAGGTTCCCGTGCTTCCTTCTGATGCACACAAGAGGAATCGACCGTCCACGTAGGACCCGCTCCTGTCGATCCTCGATCTCCACCAGGACCTCTGTAAAAGTCGCCCCATCGTCAACGTCAAGCTCCCCATGGTCAATGATGTGTGCCGGGTCGTGCACGTATCTCCTCAGCTGAGATACGTGGAAGACATCGTGCATCTGGTGCAACTAAGGTGGTAGAGCCAGGCGATAAGCCACCTCGCCAATCCTGCTGAGGACCTGGAAGGGTCCAATGAAGTGCGTGGATAACTTTCCGCCACGGCCAAATCTCCGTAAACCACGTCGAGGTGAGACACGCAAGAAGACGTGGTCGCCATCCTCGAACTCTAGTGGCCTCCGCCTTCGTTAATCCCTTCCATAGCCGGGAAGTAAAGTGAGCATCTCGATCGGAGACGATAGAAGATGGCTCACCGTGAAGCCGTACAATCTCCTGAACGTAAATTCGTCCCAAGTTCTCCACTGAGCCCTGCTCTCTGATGGGTAAGAAGTGAGCCGACTTGGTGAGTCGTTCGACAATCACCCAGATGGAGTCGTGACCTCTGGAAGTGCGTGGAAGTCCAGTCACGAAGTCCATAGATATGTCGTCCCACTTCCACTCCGGAACCTCCAAGGGCTGTACCAAGCCTGCTGGTACCTGATGCTCAGCCTTCACCTGCTGGCAGGTGAGGCATCGAGAAACGAACTCTACCACAACCTTCTTCATGCCCGACCACCAGTGCTATCATCTGAGATCCTGGTACATCTTCGCCACTCTAGGATGTACCGCCAAAGGAGAAGTGTGAAACTCTCTCATCACCTCCTCTCGTAAAGTGACTGGTACCATGGTACGTCCTCTGAAAAGGATGTCGTGCTCTGCTCCAAAAGAAAATCCATCAAGTGCCTGTCCTGAGGATATCTGTGCACGCCGCATCTCACAGTCAGCATCCCCACGCTGTGCCTCTCTGACCTACTATAGAAGTGGAGGAGTGACTGTGAGAGACTGAAGAAAGGCTGTTACATCTCTATCCACAAAGGATATCAGCAAAGAGGCTAGCTGCTCTGTCGCCTCCTCGAGTAGCTGAATGCCCGTCCTCCTGCTGAGGGCATCGGCTACTACGTTCCCCTTCCCAGGAGTATAGACTATCTCAAAGTCATAGTCCTGGAGGAACTCGAGCCATCGCCGTTGTCTCAGGTTCAGGTCCTTCTGCGAGAAGATGTACCTGAGACTATGATCAGAAAAGACTGTAAAGCGCTCGCCCATCAGATAGTGTCGCTATGTCTTCAGAGCGAAGACAACTTCTGCTAACTCCAGGTCATGGGTAGCATAGTTCTTCTCATGTGGCTTCAAATGACATGATCCATAGGTGATCACTGCCTGCTTCTGCATCAGGACACATCCAAGTCCGGTCCCTGATGCATCGCAGTAGACTACGTACCCTACTCCCTCCTCAGGCAACCTCAAGATAGGGGTGCTGGTCAATCTCTGTCTCAGCTCCTGAAAGCTCTGCTGACATCTGTCTGACCACACGAAGGGTTTCCCCTTCTTCGTCAAAGCTGAGAGTGGTGCCGAAACTCTAGAGAAGTCTATCACGAATCTCCGATAGTATCCAGCTAGACCCAAGAAACTCCGCACCTCCGTCACGCTCCTGGGTGGCTCCCAAGATAACACTGCCTCGATCTTCACAGGATCCACTGCAACTCCCACCTCAGAGATGACGTGTCCCAAGTAGTGGACCTCACGTATCCAGAACTGGAACTTCGAGAGCTTACCATAAAGCTGGTGCTCTCAGAGTGTGTCTAGTACAACCCGTAAGTGGTAGGTGTGCTCCTCCTCAGTCGTTGAGTAGATCAAAATGTCGTCTATGAAGACCACGACAAATCAATCGAGGTATGGCTGAAAGATCCTATTCATGAGGTCAATGAACACTTATGGAGCATTGGTTATGCCGAAAGGCATAACCAAGAACTCATAGTGGCCATACCGACATCTGAAGGTCGCCTTCTGCACGTCCTCGTCTCTAACTCTGAGTTGATGATAGCCTGACTTGAGGTCTATGTTCGAGAACCACCGTGCTCCCTTGAGCTGATCCAATAGGTCATCAATCCTCGGTAGCGGATATTTTTTCCTCATTGTCACCTGGTTCAGGCGACGATAATCGACACACAATTGCAAGCTTCTGTCCGCCTTCTTGGCGAACAATATCGGGGAAGCCCAGGGTGAAACACTGGGTCAGATGAACCCCTTGCACTACAAGTCCTCCAAATGTACCCTTAGCTCTCGAAGCTCAGCGGGGGCCATCCGATATGCTGGAGTCGATATCGGGGCTGTCCCGGGGTACAGGTCAATATAAAAGTCTACCTCTCTGCGAGGAGGTAACCCTGGAACGTGGTCGGGGAAAACGTCCACAAACAGATCCACCACTACAGGAAAACCAGGACTCCGCACGTCAAATGCTCCTAGGATGAGGCTAGCCAACTGATCAGTGATGGGCTGTCCTCTCCTCCGCGGAAGTCCATCCTGTGCTGCAAAGGCTCCCTTCTCGCCGGTGAAGGTGAACCTGCTCCCGTCGGTGCGTACACATCGCACTTTGTGCCTAAAACAGTCAATCTGTGCATGGACCATAGATAACCAATCCATGCCCAAGATGACGTCGTAAGGCCTCGACGCTGCTACAAGAAGATCCCAGCCGAAGCTCTCGCCTCCTAGAGTAAGATCACACTGCCGGAACCAGTGCGTAATCGTTGAGTCTGCTCCCGTAGGAGTCTCTAGCCGTAAGGATCGAGCCAACAGCTCTGTCGAAATCTCCGAGCTCCGAACAAGGGCAGCAGCTATGAAAGAGTGACTCGCTCCTGTGTCTATAAGTACTGCAGCAAGGGTGGAATAGACACAGATAGTACCTCGAATCATCTCTGGCACGCCGTGGTTGTAGGCCTCCGCTGCCTGGAGCTGTGCCTGTCTCTGCCCGCCAGCTCCCTGTGGTCGGGGTGGACCTCCAGGTGGTGGTGGTGGTAGAGCCTCAAAGCGTCACCCACCACCTGCTGCTCGGCCAGCTCCTCTGGCGCATCCGCCTCCTCCCTGCGGACCACCACGGTTGACCCCCTGCCTCTGCCTCAGTGGTCCCTCAACCGTCTGCTGCTCCTCGGCACGACGGGTCGGGCAGTCACGGGCCATGTGGCCCTGCCCGCCGCACGAGTAGCACTGTCTGCCTCTCGAAAGACTGGCTCCATGCTGTGTGCCCCGCACCGCTGAGCCAGTGTCCTGAGGTCGTCTGCCTGAGGGTCTGGTCTGCCTGGACCCAAGAGTCATCCGTCGACTACCTGCTGTAGAAGTCTCTGCTATGTGCCGCCCTGCGGTGGGTCTCGGCGCTGGTGTAGACTCAGCAAGAAAGCTCTCGATCAAAAGTGCCCACTCCAGTACTCCTGTCTGAGTCGGAATGCTGAGGGAGATCAGTGATGCCCTGATCTCGTGTCTCAATCCCTGCTCGAAGGTCCGGGCCCGGAAGAATGGGTCCCGTACCATGTCGGTCGAGTAGCGCGAGAGATCTGTAAATATCGCTGAGTACTGAGCGACCGTCATGCTGCCCTGCCGCAGCTGAAGAAGCTCCTGAATGCGCACCGCACGAAGGGTGGCTGGGACGAACTCTGAGTGGAAGAGGATCTCAAAGTCCGTCCAAAGTAGAGATGCCTCATCGTGCACCTTAAGCATCAAGCTCCACCATCGTCCTGCTGCTGCGTGCAGTAGGCTCGCCGTGAGGATCACCATGAGGTCTGCTGGTGTCCTCACTAGCCTAAAAACTCGTACGACTGCCTCCAGCCAGTCCTCGGCTGCCTGGGGGTCCGTCTCCCGACGGAACCTGGGCGGTCGCTGGCGCTGGAACTCATGCAGTGCACTGAGGTGACGTGCATCGTCAGCGGCTGGTGCTGGAAGTATCGGTGGCTCGGCGGGTAGTGTTACCGCCGGTGCCATTGCTGACAGAGGGCCCCGCACCGAGGCCTCGTCGCTCGGTGGGATGTCGTCACGCTCGACTCTCGGAACCATAGCTGGCTGCCATAGTGGGGCCATCCTGAAAAGGAAACAGGTGTGCCACGGTCAGAACAGTATACCTGGTGAGCTGATACAAAGTAATCACAAAGAAAACTTGAAACACACACGCAATCAATGTTTTCGTTCATTAAGTCGGAAATCAGAAGTCAGGGTCCTGGTGTACAGATACGTCGGCCGCCACACCAACACAGGACTCCCTGGACTGATAACCACACTCAATATGCTAAACATTATTGCTTCACATAGAAAAGATCAAAGTTTGCGGTAGAACCGAACCTCCCTCTGATACCAATTTGTCACGACCCGTCCTCGGGGCCCGTGCCGTGACTACCCCAAGCCCGCCTTCCATAGGCCAGGGGCTGGCGACTAGCACCAAGGTGTAAATCCTGGAAAAAGGGAAGGCATTGCCTTTGTAAAGTAAACAAGCACCATAGAGTAAGCAAGCAGAAAAGTAAACACTAAGTGAAAACAGAGTACAACTATAAGTGCGGAAAAGTAAGTGGGCCAGTATACAAACCCAAACTGAATGTAAAGTACAACTCGAAAGGAAAAACAACAAATGAAAATTAAAAGCTCCTACGCCGAGCTGTCCACTGGAAATCCCACCTGAAGGGTGGGTACAGATAGCTCCACTGCACCTCGGGTCCCGTCGTCCGCTCCGACCACATCCCGCTCAGTGGTCCACCTCCAGGTACCGTCCTACTCTGCAAGCCTCAAACATGATCAACGTTGTCCGTCGTCTGCAACCAACACAACGTAGTGTGGGCATAGACCGTGCAGGGGTGAGTATAAGCTACTCAGTAGGGACCCCGAGACCCCCGAAGGTCTCTCAAAATCCACAAAGGATAAACCACAAAGGAAAGATACAATCACGAAGTAACAACCGACACTGCATAGGTATATGCCCATACATATACCTAAGTCATCAATCCCAATACGCTCCAACCTCCGAGCCCAAGTACAACCCAGTCCATACAGGAAAGTATTCGTATTCTACACAGGAAAGCAAAACGTAATCCACACAGGATAGCACAACACAATCCACACAGGAAAGCAACAAGATTCAGCTCACATAGGTATACTTCTTCGAAAGTCGATAGAGATTATCACTGATCCATCTAAGTCGTCGGACCCAAAAACGATCGATAGGTACTAACCCCCGCAAAGACCCACACAGGATCGAACCCACACAAGATCTGTAGGCGCTGGTTCACACAGGACCGCTGAGCGCTGACCCACACAGGATCGGACCCACACAAGATCGGTAGCACTGATCCACACAGGATCACTGAGTGCTCTAGTCGTCGTCGTCGTCGAATCCACTGAGGATCTCTGCACAGTCGTCGTCGCAGTCACAGTAGCAGTCGCAGCCAGCTCTAGGGTTTCCACACACAACAAGCTCATTCGGGAGGGTCCGCTCCACGAGCCGAGAGGCTGATACATCAACTGTCACATAGTACAGAGTTAATGTATCCAAAAGTTCTGTATCGTCAACAGGAACTCAACGTCGCAGACGGCGCGTCGATCGGACGCCCGGTCTGAGAGTTATTGGGTTTTTCGTCCCAGGGGCCCGGTTGGTTTTTAAGGCAAAACCAACCCGACCGTACTCCACCTGCGTCCAAACCTCGGGCGGAGTATGCCAAAAGATCCGTCTCAATAAGAGGAACTCAACAAAGTTGACGGCACATCATTCGGACGTCCGTAGCTCAATATATGAGCGTTTCCGCTCCGAGGGCCTGGTTGGTTTCGTGTACGAACCAACCCGGCCAAACACAAAGTATTCCGAAACCTTGAGTGCGATATACTGAAACGCCCGTCTCGATCCAAGGATCGCATCGTTGCTGACGGCGCGTCGTTTGGAGGTCCGTAGCCTGTGTTATGGGCATTTGAACCCAAACAGTCCGATAACGGGGGTTTCGGGCCCGGACCGACCCGGCCCGAGACCCCCCCGGTCGGCCCGGCCTGGCGCAGCCCGGCCCAGCTGGGCGTAGCGCGCCCTGCGCGCTGCCAGCTCGGCTTCGTCCAAGCTGTTGAAAAAAAGAGGGGGGGCGCCTACCCCCCTTGTGTAACCGCGGCCCCCCCCCCTCATTTATGGGGAGCCGTTGATGCTGGCCGGGGGAATTTAATTCCCCCGACTTTCTCCTTTCCAGCCGGCCCGACCTGGCCGGCCGACTCCTTCTCAACGGGACCGGCGGTGGCCGGTCCCCTTCCGGCTCCGACACCAGCGGCCCGGCTGGCCGCCGGCCACCATGCTCCGCCGCGGCCCTTGTCGTCCGGCACGGTGCGACGGCACCGTACCCCTTTGCCGCGGCTCCGCTCCGGCCGCGGTGCCTTCGACTTCCTTCGACGCGGCGCCATGGAGTCGCTTTCTTGTTCGACTTCTCGGCGTGGTGTGACGGCGTCGCGTAATACTTACCGAGCGATTCTCGCGTGGTGCGACGACACCACGCCATCCCGTTCCATTCACAAAGAAACAATCATGATCATAGGAGGGGGTTAGGCCGTGTTTGTGCGGTCCGGCCCCCTCTCGTTAAACAATAACATTTAGTCGATTAACCATGAAGTTCGACATGCTAGAATCAAGAACAGAATTTATTTAATAAAATAACAATAATCCCCTACCTCGGTTCCAGAACAGTGTTCGTCAACGACCCGCGGAAGATGAGCGTCGCAGAGGTCGGGCGTCGCGGGGAAAGAACGTCGACGTCGCAAAGCGAGGATTCGAAGTCATTGACGGGGATTTCATCGCCGAAAACCGTCGCGGAAGAGATGTCGCAGAAGAAGAACGTCGCGTCGCGGATACGGTGTCGCAGAAGAACCGTGTTCTTCGGCGGAGAAGTTCTTCGTTGAAGAACGGTGTTCTTCGCGTTCTTCGTCGAGGTTGAAGAAGATGAAGAAAGCTTCCCAATCCTCTCAAGGTTGCAAAAGAAACTAACCAAAATAAAATAAGTCCAAGCCTTATTTTATTTACACATCCTAACCTCTTTGAAATTCAAAAGTTTGAAATTAAGTAACTCATCTCAATTAAAAACTCAAGTTGTCAAATTAATTAGAGTGGAGTTATTGGGGAGTTTAAGGGAAGTTGAAGAGTTAGGGCTCGTGTGGGCCCCAACACACTTAATCCTCTCAAGGGGGGTTATGTGGGTGTGGGTCCCACCTCTAACTCCCTTTGGGAGGAAATAACCAAGAAAGTTAAAAATAAATTGTGTTCCACAACTTATTTAACTTCTTCTAATTTCCCCCAAAACTAACTCTCAACCCGCATAAAACGCAACCTCGGAAAAGGTCTCCTTAAGCGAATATCGGCGCTGCGAGTTCATTGGTGTCCTTGGATTTTAATTCCGAGCACTGATTCAAAAGTTAGAAATTCCTGCTCGTTCGTTCACTATACGTACCCGAGCCAAACTTCGGAAATTGATTCCGGGCACACCGGGCCTCCGAATCAGGTGCCGTCAGAAACCGCGCTCTTGTAAAATTCCAATGAAAATTAAGAAAATATTTCCCTTGAATTTTACAGGTCTTTACAGGTAATTGCATTGCAGATTCTATCATTGGGAAAATTCCAAAGGCACAAGAGTTTTGAGAGAAGGTTTCTGTAAGATCCCAGATCATTCGATGAGGTAAAAATAATTTTATTTATGTTTAAGATATTTTTTTATGTTATATTTTTTTTATAAACACTGAAGTTGGGCCCCTAGGCTGATTGGGTTATTTTGGAAGGAAGGGAGCAGGGGATGATGGATGGATTCAACACAAGTACATGATGTGTATTGGGAATAGATGGTGTTTATTCAATATAAGGCATGTATTCAATACAAAAATTGTAATGGGATGGGTAGTACATTTCATGATGTGTAATTGTTTTTCCCAAGAGGGGGAAAACTCTAAAATTACATGGCATGTAAATATTACACACCATGTAGTATTACAGGGTTATTTTTTTAAAAAAATTAAGGCACGACCACTATTTTCCAATAGAATCCTAACCCTCCCTTCTCTCACACACAAGGGAACCCACTAAAGCCTAAAGCTTGGATTTGGTGATGTCTTGTGATCCAAAATACCATTATTTAACTATTGGTATCATTGTATGTGTGCCGACGAGTTTTTCATTTATCTATCACCTTTCTACATTTCTATTGTCCTCGATGGAATCAATTTGGGGCATACTCTTATGCTCAATTTTCAACGCGTTTGTCTGTTTCTCAATTTTCTTCCTATATATGCTTAGTTAGGATCCTATACTGGATGATTGTTCTTCCACTGGTATATAGTAGGTGTTCTATACCTTTATATCAATTATTGTTTTTTTATATGTATTTTATCCATTTTTTCACATGTAGGGATTTCATGCATTGACCCTAAAATTAAATGAATGTATTGATTAAATTGTTTGAGACCTATCTAGGTTTCCCACTAGTAACTTTATAAGGTTATAGGTTATTATCTGAATCATGTACCACAAGTGGGGTGTGTTATTATAATTTAACTTTTTATACCACCCCATTGGTTGTGTGTGAGATTTCCAGTTTAGTGGGAGCCTCATTGAATTAATTGAAAATTAAATGATTGAATAGAAGAAGGTTTATTCATCCTAACCATGTAATGATATGTGATGAATTTATTTAAAATGATTAAATGTATTTTAGGGAATATGTGAAATGGGTTCGATGAACTCATGATATGTGAATGATAATGAAATGAGATAATGAATTGATATTGGTAATCGATGCCTTGGAAATTTATAATCATCAGATCCTGATTCCATCGGATTCCATGGTCATTTAATCTCTATGGATCCATATTTATAATGGTAGGGGATTACTTGGACATTGGTACTCCTCATATCATTATTCCATTTGATGCCATGGACATTTCTTATCCACGGATCTTGATTATGGAAGTGGATTTCTTGGAATTTTATACTCTTTCGATCATAATTTCTTAGGAGGGAATGGACATTTCTACTATATGGATTCATTTTATTTTTGATGCCAAGGACATTGGTACTCTTTGGACATGGTTTTCATGGAATTCATTAGATAAGATCCTTGGATACCACCTATGTATTTACTGAGTTTATATCAAGAATCTTTTTGTACTTGATGAGGATGCATTGGTCATTTATACCTTGGATTTAACCCTTTTAGGTCTGACACTTGATTACATAGAATAAGATACTTTAAATTTTTTATCATATCCCTAGATATCCCTCGTATGGGTATGTGATTTTAGTTGTTAGACTTGAATATATCACACCTATTTATTAATGATTTATAGTTATCCTGTTATTATAGGTACATTATTATTGTTCATAGGGATCCATGTTTTGTTGGAAAATATATCATCTGCATTTGACACTTTACTTTTATTTCTATTATACCTATGATAAACTGTATAATGCATCATTATTTATACTTATACTGGACATGTTATAGACATTTTTGGTGGTGGCCTACTGCATGTTATCTCTGACCCTATTTGGGCTGTAGTTGGGCACCCAGACAGACTTTATGGATAAAAGTAGGGACCAGGGAAAGTTCCCACTTTTTGATGCTTGATTTGATCATTTATTAGGAGCAGGGGAGCATAAGACCAATCTATGATCATGATGGTTTCTGGAGATAGTTTATGTTGGTATTTTTGTACTTTTGATACATGTATTGTTGAGATGCATATTCCCAATTATTTCCTACCAATTTTTATAGAGACATGACATGATCATCATATTGTACATGACACTAGTTTTGGATTATTTATTATTATAGTCATACATATGATATCTTCAATCTTGATTTATATTATACTTACACACATATATTCACTTGTGATATCTCTATGATAAACTATAATTATGAGTGTATCTTCACCCAACTATACCACTATAGACCTTCATTTCTAGCTAGCAACCATTGGTGTATGAGGAGGTTCACTTGAGGCCATGTGACCCACCAGATCGGGGAATCGTTAAGTGGTTCCTGTGTTTTGGCATTAAAAAGTGGCATCAGACATGTTTCTATTATTTATTTTCTTTTCCCACATTTCTGTATGGGATAGTAGAAATATGAAATATGAATGTGTTAGAATTTAGAAATGAGTTGTTCCTGGGAGTAGCTAACCCATGTACAGGAAAGAGCCAAATTACCAAGGATGGAAATTTGTTTTCTGTATATTACCTATTATAGTTGATTTGATTCCATCATTGGATGATGAAAAAATTTGTGATATTATTATTATGATTTAGGGAGTAATTCGATACTTGTAATGATATGGAAATGATGTTTTGGCCTCATGCATCATTTTATGCACCTTACAGGATTCACATGCTATTCCACACATGATGCAATTTTTGACTGTATGAATTGTTTTTTGAGGGAATTGTGATACATAATTATTATCATCTAACGATTCATACATGATATTGGGAAACATAAATTGGTACTTAGAGTTATTTTCATAACCTAAATAGTGTTTTCCTATATAGGATAAAACAGACATCCAATGCAGCCTGTTATGGCATGCTGATTCATAAACCATTGGTCGTATATATTAGAATGAGTTATAGTTGGGATTAAATAGATTCCATACTTCGGAATCTAAGGTGTATAATCCCTTATGGATCAAAAGTGGTGATCCAATTGGTTTAAAATTTTAATTTTAATTTTAATATAAATGTAAATTTAAATGAAATTAAAATCTGGAAATGGAATTGTCAATGATAAATGGATTTTTCAATTACACTAGAAAATCTACTTACCGGGACACATGTTGTGAAATAGAGAATATCACATTAACCTGACTATATTTTGGGTAGTAAGAAAAGTCTTTAGTGTTATTGATTATCATTCCTTTTACATATTCCGGACTTTAAGTGCAAGAAGAGGGGTGTGCCTTGTTTATTGGAAGACTTTGACCTATCCCATGATTTTATATCTAGGAAATGATTTCAAATCACTGTTTTTATGAGGTCTATGTTTGGTATTATAGAGGCATACCACCATGATGACCTCTATTCATGCACTAGGAGGGTGGAAATGACTAGGCTCTAGTGGTGATGGGCCTTGAGCATCGATTAGAACGTCTTGTATTGACTCTTGTAGGACCACTTATTGTAACAAATATGGGTGATTTTTCCTAGTTCCATGAGGTTTATTAATATTTATACAGACCTTTCATGGAGCCCCGCATCCTACCATAATTATGGAAGATCTTACATGTGTGTTCTATTAGAATAATCCACCCACATTTTTGGAGGATACTGATCCATAGGCTAATGAGTTGTGGATTAAGACTATTCTATCGGATTTTGAGCATCTAGAGATAGCTCCTGAGAAAAGAGTGAAGACTGTGACACATATGCTTTTGGTAGAATCTAAGTGCCAGTGGGATGTTTTAAAATAGGATGATATGCCTCGATATATGCATTGGAGGGACTTCCTATCATGGTTTTATGATTCATTTCAACTAAGACTTTGAGGGATGAGTAGGCCAATGATTCTATGTGTTTGGTGTATGGGGTGATGACTGTTACGGATTATTCATCATGCTTTATAAAGCTTCATCATTTTGCACTGATTTATCTTGCTGATGATCCATCGTGGTTATGATGCTTGGAAGAAGGTCTCAAAAATGTCATTAGATTGCATGTCAATGTTTATTGGTTGATTAATATTACTAAGATAGTGAATTATGCACTTATTACTAAATGGAACTTGATGGAAGTTAGGGGTGAAATGTAGTAAAAAGAAGCATATCAACCTAGTTGTTCAATGTCTAGTGAAAAAATGACATTTTTGGGATTCTCATAAAGGGAATACTAGCTATTTTGTGAGTGCTAGTTGTTCTTTCTTTTAACAATAGTGTTGGAGATGGGTACATATAATGATTCAGTGTGATAGATACCCATTCGAGTGTAGAGCATGAGGAATGATGGTCCATGTACAACTTTTTTTGCATGAATTTACCTTAAGTAGTTAGTGGAAGGGGATTGAATCTGACTCCATGTTCATGAGTGGGATTCAAAACTCCATGTTAGGTTGGGATTTTGGAGTAGCACCGGTTGTTAAGGATGAGGTGGTGTTCATGTCAAAGGTATCCAAAATCCAATTGTACCATGATAGAAAGTGGGAATGATCTTGGTTGTGATTTTGTTTTATAGGGCAAAGATTCATGCAGGATATATTTTCTACAACCTACAACTGATGAGTAAAGCACTGGGCCATTTACGGTGAGAGGTATGATCTTAATGTCTTCCAATATAGTATATGCACTTTTCGATACAAGTGAATCTCATTCTTTTATATATGTACATATTGTGAAGAGCCTTAGGCTCGATGATTTTTTTTTTGTTAGAGTTATGACACTATATACTCTATTGGGGATCATAATGATGGGTGTACACCACTACAGGGAGTCCCCCTTGATATAGGTGGGTGTCAATTTATTGAAATATTTTCCCCTTGAGATGATAGGGTTTGATATCATCCTAGACATGCATTAGATAATTTCTTATCACTCCCATATCAACTATTACCATCAATGGGTGGTCTTAATATCACCATAGGGAAGGGTTTTTATTAACAAGGGTGAATGAGATACATAGGAATGTAGAGTTGGACCCGATAATCTTTGGCTGGGTGGGATTAAATCTTAGATTACAAGTTTATTTTTGGATGATTATGGATCACCACAGGAAGATTTCCATCTAGAGGTTGATCTATTTTGGAATGTTTTCCTGGAAAACTTTTCTGGACAACCTCCTAAGAGGGATGTAGTTTTTTCCATTAATATTTTTCCATGATCTACATCAATATCTATTCCTCCTAACAGGATAGATAATACTATTTTACGGGATCTCAATAGGTTTCTAGAAAACATGGATGAAAAGGGATTTATATGACCCAATACTTAATCAAGGGATTAACTAGTCCTTTTTGTGAAATAGGTATATGTAACCCTATGTTTTTTTTTGATTATGAGAAATTGAACCAGTTTATGGTTAAGAATCCATGTCCCTATCCATGGATAAATGATCTATTTGACCAACTCGTGGGAGATTGGGTTTTCTCAAAAAATATTTGTGTCAAGGTTATCACTAGGTGCATGTTCGAACATCATAAATACTTCACATAGATTTTCATAGAAGGTATAGTATCTATGAGTATTTGGTTATGCCATTTTTTCTTACAATTACACCATCATTTTTCATGGAACCAATGAACTGAGTTTTCTATACACATATGGATTTGTTTTTGGTGGTATTCATGGATGATATCTTGGTGTATTATCATAATTGAAATGAACATGTTAAACATATCGAGATAATATTGGCTAAACTATGAGAACATAAATTATATGTTAACCTCACAAAGTGCCACTTATGGATGTAAAAAATACACTTACTAAGTCATATTATCTCAGAGACCAGAGTATTAGTTGACCTAGAAAAGGTGAGAGCTATAATTTCCTTGTAGCATCCTAAGAACGTATTTCACATAAAGAGTTTCTTAAGGATATCTAGATATTACAATCATTTCATCTAGGACTTATCATTATTATAAGTACCTTATAATGGATTATCTAAAATGGGTGAAAAGTTTGTATGGCCATTTGCCTAAAATACATACTTTTAGGATTTGAAAGGGTGACTAACTTTACCAGCAATCCTAATTCTTCTAGATCTGGGTAGAAGATACATTATGTATTATGACACATCATGTATTAGTATAGGAGTGGTTTTGATATAGGTGGAGTGAGTCATGTAATATGAGTCTCTCTAGTTGACACCAAAGGAGAATAATTACCTGATGCAAGATCTCAAGTTGGTAGTTGTTGTTCATGCCTCGAACTGTTAGAAGAACTATTTACTAGGATAACATTTAGCAGTGTACATGGACCAAAAAATCCTCAAGAACATATTTACATGGCGTGAATTGAACATTATAAAATGAAGGTGGGTTGAGTAACTATATTATTTTAACTTCAATATTTCCTATATTTCCATAAAGGGTAATGAAATTTCTGATGCACTGAGTAGGAGAATTCATATAAATGTAGTTTAGTGGTTCAGTAGTGAGTGGTGACTTATGGACTTATTTTTAGAGATGCACATAGAGGTGTGTGATAGTAGTGGCTAGAATTTCCTTTTATAGTTGTTTACTCTAATCTTGTTGAATGATTGAGGGTGATTCATCTATCTGATTTCAGGGGCCTATTCCTAATAAAGAGTGTGGAAAGTGAAGGCCTTACACATGTTTATTAGGACAAATTTCATTAGTTTTGGCCGATGGGGATGAAACAATAGGTATATGGTTTTGTTATGAGGTGTTCCACCTGTTAGTAGATAAAGGTATAACACTAGTGACCAACTAAACTTTTGCAGAAATTATCCATTCCTAAGTGGAAATGAGATGATGTTTCAATGTATTTCGTGATCGGGTTTTCGAGGTCACATCAAGGGAGTGATGTCGTATGGGCTATTACAGATATTCTCATTAATGTTTTCCAATAAATTCCAAGTAGGGAGACCTTTTCAGTAAAAGATATTAGGAGGATTTATATATGTGAGATTTTTAACCTTCACAGGGATTATCAGACCATTGTATCAAATAGGGATGCCCGATTTACATCTTGATTTAGGAAAGTATTGTAGAGGGTGTTGGGTACACATGTTCTTCTAATAATGACATAAGACCCTCAGAATAATGGCCAGTCAGGGCACATTATACATGTTCTAGAGGAAATTCGTAGAGCATGCATACTTTTTTTGGGGCACTTAGGAGAGGCATATACCCTTGTTGGAGTCATCCAACAACAATATATATTGAGAGACAATAAATATGAAACTTTATGAGTATTTGTATAATAACACATATAGATCATCTATGTGTTGGTTAGAAGTAGGAGAAGAAGCAGCACATGGATTATGTTTCATTTTTCATACATCAGAGGAGTTCTAGTTGATTATGAAGCAGATGGCTATGGTATGGTCTAGATAGAATTCTTTTCCAATCACCGTTGATGACCACTAGAGTTCAAGTTCATGGATTAGGTCTTTTTGTGTATCTTACCAAGGCTGGGACAAAGTTGGATTAGGAGACTGGGTATGCTTTTACCATGATATGTAAAGCCGTTTGAGATTCTGGTGAGAGTCGGTCCAGTAACCAATCAGTTGTAGTCACCACATAGGTACTGATCCTTGAATGATGTCTTCCATATATATCAGCCATGCCATTATCACTCAGACCCATATCATAATAATCATCCATACGAGCTTGAGTTACTGGTAGATGAACCCTTTTATGATCATCCAATTTGTATTATTGATCGAGGTGTGAAAGTTCTCTGAGGCTTGTCATTTCATCTAGTATGGGTGCTATCGAAACCTTGCTATGTACATGATGAGACTTAGGACTGGGAGGCTGATGTACATGCTCAGTGGATAGATTTGTTCTCAAATGATACTTTACCACCCTTGGAAGGGAAATACAGGAAGAAATTTATTTAAGGGTAAATTATTGTATGATCCTAGGTTTTTCGATGAAGTAAAAATATAGCATCCCACCATTTTATTACATTACATTTCATTACATTTTAAAAACAAAAGATCTTTAAAATTTAGTGTCTTGAAAATTAGAAACATAAAACATAAAAAACATAAAAAATTATTCTAATCCACTTGTAAGGCTTCATCATAAGTTCATCCTATGTAAAATTACTACATCTCATAACCTGGAGACATACCTCAAAGGAAAGCATGAGCATAAGGCCCAGTAAGGAAAGCCAAGGAATCAATTTACTTGTGATACCAATAAGAACATGATGAAAAATATAAAGACATGTGAAATGGAAGAAGATGAATATAATAATAAACATAACATGAATAATAACATTAATATGTGGAAAAAACATTTAATTTAGACATTATTCAACATATCACCAAGGTTTATCCCCAAGATGTCATAAAAATGACTAAGGTTATTCCCCAAGGTATTGTGAAACTTTCCATCTCTAGAGATTAAATTATTTACCCAATTCTTTGGAGCGCTATCAGGGTGAACTCTTAATATTTATATATTCTCATGTTACCCACACAGATAATAATCATCAATTTCTTAAAAAACCCAAATATAATAAAAATAAATGGGTTCCATGTCAAAATCGTGATGTTAAAAAAAAGATGAAAAGTAAGATCATTATGTCATTTATAACCCATGGAAATGGGGTGAGGTTTATATGCATGTAAATTACTGAATAAAATATATAAATTTTATGTCTTTATGAATACCTATTTAAATGAAAATAGATTGGATATTCACATAAATAAAAATATAATTTCATGACCAAAAGAGAGATAGTTTGAGACGAAAATTATACAGCATAACACCTATGTAACATGGTTTTAGAAAACATTAAAAAGAGAGGGGACAAGATTAAACCACTCATAAATAAATCATAATACAGTATGGGTAGAAATTAAATAGAAATAAGATCATGGTATGGATATTTGAAGGAAATACCATATGAAAATGAAACTCGAAAGAAAATAGAAGATGCGATCTCTTTTAAAAAAAATCGACAGCCTAACGGCGTCACTTAAATTTCAGAAAAATATGATAATGAGAGTGGAAATGGTATGTCATCATTTTGAAATAAAATGGAAAGATATTAGTAAATTGTATAAAATAAACCAAAATAATATTATGGAAACTAGAAGACATAACATAAAAGAAGTCATGACATAAAAAAAGAGGGTAAAAGGTTCCCTTACCTTGATTAGTAACTTCGAAAGCTTGAAGGTTGAGTACTTTGGAGGCTTGAGGATACCTTGGGAGGAGTCCTTAAAAATTAAAAGACCATATCTTCATTGATGATGAATTTCTATTGAAATTAATGAAATAATGGGTTGGTATTTATGGAAAAAGTGAGGAAATATTTAATTAATTTCCAAGGGACACCTCATCAGTGGAATTTGAAAATCCATGGGCTTTTCCACGGTATTGGATAATTAATAAACCTCATAACATATCTTACTATTCACAAGTTTACCATAATTATTACATAATTATTATATCATTAATGATGTCATTAATAAACACTGAAACTCAAAACTGTATTTTTACTATTCACCAAAAAAAAACATTTTATAAAAACATTTTAAATTCACCCAATCCTAACATTGATTCTCTGAATATAAAAATGAAATCAGTTTTTTTGAATAATTTTCTTGATATTTTTATTTTAATTTATTTATAAAATCATAATTTATTTCAAAATAACAACATTAAAACTTTAAATCGTTTTGTAACACCTTGATAAATCAATCAAGGTCCCATAAAATTATCTTATAACCATAAGAAAATAAAGTAGAAATTTATTATTACATTTTACGTAAATAATTTTTCATTTTAAATTATTAAATTAATCATAAAATTGTAAATAAAATATTTATCACATAAAAAAATATAGAAACAAATACTATAATCGTTTTTTCACATTTAATATGTCTACATTGTATTTATACATTCATGGGTGAAGTTTATATTTTTTTTTAACAATTTACCATTCATTACTATTCATAAGGGTAAGCTACTATTCACTAAAAAATTATTCTGATCCAATTTTAAGACATTTTTCACCTTGATTAAAAACATGTATGATGGATTTTTGAAAATCATTTTACAGAAAAAGTTTTTTAATAATAACATATTTTTTACTATTCATAAGAATAAAACTATTCATCAAATACAATTCATCACGAAAACACTATTCATCCCACACTTCATCAAATAAAATATTATTTATAAAAAAGTTGTTAATTCTTAGAAAACTTCTAAAAATTAAGCATAGATTAATTTTGAAATTTAAAAATGATGTTTATTTAACCATAATAATTCTCTAAGTTTGAGAAATTTATCTTTTAAATATAAAATTACTTATTTATTAAAACTAATAGAGGATAGAAAATATATACTGAAATTTCATAGTAAAATTTCATACACATAAAAAAATAAAATTATTTTACCACATACATTATTACAGGGGTGTTTTAATCATTATAATTACTTAAAATAATCTTAATTCCATATGTCTTAATTTTTTATAATAATCATATCATTTATGAAACTATAATTTGGGTCCAAAGTAATTCGATGTTCATCCATTGTAAAACATAATAAAATTTTATTAGGAAGAATGAGATCCATAAGTAAAAGAAGTTCATTTTTTGGCTGTTACATTCTTCCCCCCTTAAATAAATTGCATCCTCACAATTTTCAATTATTATAAATTTATTACTATTAAAAAAATTATCATTATAAAGTAAGTTCATCTCTTAAAAAAATATTATTCTTTAACAACAATTATATTTTCTATAAATCCTTCTTAATGATTCATAAAAAGATTGCGATTAACCAAAGTATCCACCTAGAGTGTCAAACTAGGAGTGCGACAGGGCCCGTTGTTGTGCACCAGTTCTCATTCAAGTCTAGCTCAAAGTGGTGTTTTTGGGTTTTACCCCTAGCTAAATCTATACCAGAGCCACATCCACTTGTTCATATCCAAACAAAGATTTATTTATTCAGAAACCACATACATAAAATATCACTAAAATACCCTGACTTTTTCTTATTTATAAAATTTTTTATTGGGTTCTTCCTAATGTTTTAAAATAATAATTTCCAAAAATAACTAAAAAATCCTTTGATACCAACTATGGAATCCTGCCATTTAATTACATAACTTTTCATTTCATTTTACAAACAGAAGATCATAAAAGTTTAGTGTCTTGGAATCAAGAACATAAAACATGAAAACATAAAACATTCTTCTAATCCACTTGTAAGGAATCATCATAAGTTCATCCTAAGTACAATTATGGCTTCCCATAACCTGGAGACATTTATCAAAGGAAAGGATTAGTATAAGTCCCAGTAAGGAAAGCAAGGGAATCAATTTACTTATGATATCAATAAGAACATGATGAAAAACATAAAGACAGGTGAAATTGAAGAAGAGGAATATCATAATAAAAATAACACGATTCATAACATTAATAGGTGGTTACAATATTTAATTTATATATTGATGAACATATCATTAAGCTTCATTCCCAAGGTGTCATAAAATTACCAAGGTTATTCACCAAGTTATCGTGAAACTTGTCATCTATTGAGATTAAATTCATTACCCAATGCATTGGATTGCTATCAGGGTGAACCCTTAATATTTATTTATTTTCATGAAATCTATATAGATCATAATCATACATTTCATAAATAACCCAAAGAGAATAAAAGAAGTGGGTTTCATGTCAAAATCATGACGTTTAAAAAAAATGCTTAAAAATAAGATCATTATGCCACTTATAACCCGTAGAATGGGAGTGATGGATATATGTATCTCAAATAAAGAATCAAATAGATAAAGTTTATGTCTTTTTTAATACCTCTATAAATGAAAATATATTTCTTATTCACATAAATTAAAAAATCGTGACAAAACAAGAGAGATTTTGAGACGAAACTTCTACACCATAACGGCTACATAACATGGTTTTAGAAAACATTAGAAAGGGATGGTACAAGAGTCACCCACTCATAAATAACTCATAATATATCATGGGTACATATTAAAAATAAATAAGATCTTGGAACTGATATTTTAAGTAAATACCATATGAAAATGAAACTCAAAATAAAAGAGAAGATCAATTTATTTTACGAACATTTGGAAGCCTAACGACGTCAATTAAATATTAGAAAAATAAGTTGATGAGAGTGGAAAAGTAATCTCATCATTTGGAAATAAAATGGAAAGAAATATGGACATAGAAGAACATAAACCAACATAATAATATGGAAACTAGAAGACATAACATAAAATAAGTCATGACATAAAAGAGGAGGGTGAAAGGTTCCCTTACCATAAAGAGTAACTTTGAAAGGATTAAGGTTTATACCTTGGAGGGATTGAGGATACCTTAGGAGGAATCCTTGGGAGGTTAAATGTCATGAAACAACATGGGTTGACCCCGAACCAGTCACTCAAGTCGATCCATAGCAAGGCCTGAGAGGCGTTTCTGATCCTCCTGGGCTGGCGATAAGCACGAGGGCATAAATAGAGATGATGGGAATGATTTTTCCCAATGAAAATAAATAAAAGTAGAGTAATTAATAAATAATATCCAATAATAAATAAACTGGACACAAAACTAATGAAGAACTGAATAATATAACACTAACCACACTTGACGACTGAAATATCTCTATATGACCCCGTGGTTCACTCTCTGACTCAACGATCAAGAGTCTCCCAAGGCAAGCAAGCCCAAGTAGGAGCTTTCATAAACACTAAAAATAGAAAAGAACAATAGGCATGAGTGTCAAAACTGAGTAGGCTATCCTGATATCTATTCTCAATGCACTACCTTTAAAATAAAAGAAACACCATTTTATGTTTGAAATAAAATTTATAAAAGTATGTTTTTCAACATATTTTACTTAAAAAAAGCACGAACCATTTCCCTTAACCATTTTTAAATATAGGTTCTTTTCATTAGTGTCAATGAATTTTTCAAAGGGAATGTGATGTTTATATTTTCATATTTGTATAAAGAGGATAACACATTTTCATTTGGAAAACAGTTCTAGAAACCCAACCAAAACCAGCTCACCACTTTCCATGAAAACAAATATAGGAAGGCACAATAGAAATACCACAACAGGGAAGATATAGGTATACATATAAGCATCATAATCACTACTTCAAGAAAAAAAAATATTAATAAACATGGGTGAACCTAGAAGATTAAGAATAATCAAGAAGACACCAATACATGTGGCCTCTTCCTCGTGGACATGTCACACACGATGAAATCAAAACACTCAAATGCTCGACCATCCTTTCTCAGAAAGGCCGAGGGAAAATCCCATAAAAATGAACCCAAACACATTTTCCTACTTTGGGACACTAGTCGGTACCATAACCTACCAGTGCGGCAATCATTCTTAGAATTTTCTCTCAATATGTCATGTTCCCATGTCTTGAGTATTTAAAAAGGGGGTGATCCAACCGATGATAGCCGAGCATCCAATTAGAGTATATATATTAATAATGCACAAAAGGTCTCACCCTGAGTCTCCCATAGGACCCTTATCATTCCTTAAATTAAATCCATTATAATGGGTTCCAACCGAAGAACCCTTATATTATATTCTGATAATTTCCAACAAGGGAGTCCCTCCCATTGTAAGCAGTCAAGGCTTGAGAAGCACCCAATGAGGGTTTTTGTATTGAATACTTTCCACAAATCATACCAATATGACAAACGAGCTTAAAGTTATATCCAGAAAAACATAATTTTAAAGGGAAATAAACTATCTTATAGAAAGACTGTAAACAAACCATTTTACATTTCATAACCATTCATGAAATAGTCCTTTTAAATCCCTCATACATCATCTAAAAACCAAATCAATTTTTATTAAAATTCCGAATGGGAAGCAATCCATTATCACATGTCAAATCACATTAAAAGTAAAGTACAAACTTCTTTAAATATGATACTAATCTAAGAACTTACAAGAAAACCTTTTAAGAAACTCAATCCACCTCTTACTCTTCCACTACCATCTATGAAATCATATTTCCTCATATAACCAAAGATAGTTTGAAACCATTTAAGGAGCCTCAAAGTACTACATATCATGTTTCCAATATTTTTATAAAAAAAACCAAATCATTTTCTATCCCAAATAAACCATAAGAGACAACCAGGAAGTTTATTAGTGACACATGAAACATTTACTAAAACAGTTTCTAAATAAGACTCAATTAGGTTCTAACAAAATTCCATGACAAAAACTTATTTAAATTGGTAAACTAGGTTCTGAACACCAACAATCAAGTGCGATATTAATAAAACATTTAATAGAGAAATTGGCGTGCACAAGCATAAAAATCAACATCATTTTTCACACAAAAAGAATTGAATTATAAATTCATATAATAAATGAATTAACGAAAATTTTCACAATAATAGTTTGCACATATATATAGGGTGAAAACAAAAGAAAATAGATGCTACTAAAATTATAAAAGGCAGTGAAATGGGAACCTACCTTGAAACCGAAGTGTGACGACAACACAAACTAAGAATTGGTACAAGATCTCATTTTCACCTCAACCACACACTCCAGAAACCAAATCCAACCTAATGATACCAAAGGGAACTCAAAAATAAATTCAATATCTACCCAAAATTAATGAAAAAACAAGAATAAAATAAAATAAGCAGAATGGTATACAAAAGGGGGTTGTGAATGGAGATAGGCCGTCAGAGGGCTGGTCGGGGCAACGCTGGCAAGGCAAGTTTGTCGGGGAAACCCCGACTGGGTGCGGGCATTGAAACAGGGAAATTCCAGAAGGGTAGTTGATGTGCAGACGGGTAGGCTTCTTGGGTTGTGCACACTAGACAGGAGGCCACCGTGATCGGAGGAGGTGGGTCGGCCGAGATTGCGGATTTCCGGAATATTACCGGTAGAGAGGAGGTGTTATTGGCTAATGGAGAGTTTTTCTAGGGGTTCGTGACAATAGGCTGGTTCGGCTGGGTGGAGCTTGCAGGTCAGTAGGTGAGTGGGGGTGACATGGATGCTGCAAGGAGGATGAGGGCTGGTCAGCTAGAGTTGGCAGGTTCGAGTGATGTGAGGGGTTTATGGGAAAGACCAGAGTAGGGAGGGGGTCAAACTGCATGGAGGGAGGGAAGGGGGAGGCCACTATTATGATAGAGGATGCGTCTAGGAGGAGAGGGGCACACCACATTTAGGGATGAGGGAGCGGAGGCTATTCCAATGGGAGCAGGAGGCCGGGGGGGGGGGGTGGTCGAATGGGGCACACTAGACAGGAGAAAGGCACTAGGGGATTAGCTTGCTCGAACGGAGGAGGTGGCTAAATGGGAAGAAGAGTTGGTTGGAGGCGCAAATGCAAACGGAAGGGGCTGCTGCTCCGATGGAGGCCTAGTCTACGGGAGAGCTAGGGAACGCTACACACAAAGGAAAAAATGGGGGATAATGGGAGAGAAGAAGGTTCATGGAAACACTAAAAAAGATAAAAAAACTAATCTAAAATAAATGAAATGAAAACTAACTATAATTTTTAATATAATGATAATAAAAATAATAATAATAATAATAAGAATAAAAATATCATGATGGTAAAATTAAAAATAATAAAATCATTAATTTCATTTTAATGATAATAAAATCCACAATTTTAGTTTTCATCAAAAATAAAAACATTAAAATTCTTAACAACCATATATATTTTAAATTACATTATAAATTAACATTAATTTATTTATTTAAAATCTTTAAAGATGAAAAGGCCATGCAGTTTGATGGGAAACGCCGTGTGGCGTCACGCCTTACCCTTGAATCCAACAAAGTCGAACAAAAAACGCATACTTTTTATAAAAAACATAGAAATATCGACCTAGAATCACCTCGGACCCCAAGAAAAACTATTTAAGGCCAATAAAATAATTAAATAAAATAAAAACCTTGGTTGGGGGGTGACAATTCTCCCTACCATAATGCTTTCTATCCCCGGAAATCCACAAAACTTTCTAGTCGATTGATCAACACATAATTATTCCACAGAAACATGATCTGACCTCTTATCCCAAGAAACATCCATCCACCACAAACGAGACTAAACCCAATTGCTTGAAATAAATCACTAGTAGAGAGGAGGTTTTTAAGAACTCCCCACCATAAAAATTCAACTATTACCCAATAATGACTTAAAATAAAACCCAAAGAGATGGTGGTTATCCCAACCACAAAGAACCAAACTATACACGACCAAATAAAAATCCAACATAGACCTGCACCGGGCCTTACTAAAGATAAAATAAGTATAAAAAGAAAATTCAAACCACTCACTCTCATCCGAAAGGGATAAGAGATGAACCGAAAACTCTGCACGAACCAAAGACCCTTACCCTATGGGTGGGGAGGGAGGGCCCTAGGATTGTATCAATGAAACAATGATGGAAAAATACTCATGACTCTTCACTTCAGGATGGATACAAAAAAAAATTTGCCACTATTTCACATGGGTGGTCCATGAAATGACACTGATCAGCTAATCAAATACAAAATACATAATTAATGACATTGGAAGAGGGATAATTCCATCATGCTCATTGAGACAAAATGATAATTACAATGATTGAGAAAGCACAACAGAAACACTAAATCTGTCTCAACGCAATGATTTAGGCACAACTATAACCAAAATCCTTAAAATTCCCCAAAGGCTCCTAACTATGCATCGGCCTCACTCTGAGGCCTTTTGGATGGAGCTCTGATGGATGAAGTGTCTCCTACCTCAGAGTCAAGTTCTCATAATTCCAATAAGAAACATAAATTTTTTTATATAACATATGAAAGGAAAGAATTTTAAAAATGAAACCCACACTAGCATTGAAAACCAGATTTCATCATAAGACCCATGACATTCCGATAAATTTCAAAACCCAAATCTCCATAATTACACTATAATGATAAGAGATCCTTTACACTTAAAGGAAATATACACATGACACTTTAAACAAAAAATCAACAACACATCACTTCCAAGAACTTCCCCCATGTCGCTTTCTAGCAACTCCCCGATAGAATCATTGTAAGTGACCCAAATGTTCAAAATCCTGACAGGGCTTAGGAGTAGTTGCGAACGATGACTTCTTGTGACCAAACATTACAAACTAATAACACATGAGGATCTCTCGATCAGAAGTGGTTGACGAAAGATCCCAAGGCCTTTTAATTCCATGAATTTCTCTATAGACTTTCAATCACATACTCATCTTCTTGTTGGAAGACATCCCACTACTCCTAAGAATTGAAGGAGGGAGGACCACTTCGAGTACTTCCGCCATCATTTCTTCGACATGAAAAGCTAGTCTCACCACATCAGAAAGTGAATTTATGATGGACTCCGAAACATTTGATTGTAGATTGGGGCGGAGGCCCGCCTCGTAGTGTCAAGCCTTCAAGGAGTCATCTGTGACATACGCTATATCTTAAGGGACTAGATCCACAAATAGATAGAAATATTCCAACACGGATCTGTCACCCTATTATAGATAACACATCTCCATCCTCTTTCTCAGCTTTTATTTTCAGTTAAATACTTTCAAATGAACACAGACTTGAAAAAATTCCAAGTAAGATCCTAAGAGGTGCTTGTTCTGAGACACCAACTTCCACCACATTCACGGTGAACCTTCAAGCATGAAGGCTACAAACATAACCTTCAACAAATCAGGAAACTCAACAAGGTTAAAGTCTCTTTCAATCATATGAATCCACTCTTCCACCACAAATGGTTCTTCTTGACCATAAAATATAGGTGGGTCTAGCCTCCAAAACTCAAGCATAAAATCCACAAGTTGATCAACCGTAGTATGATCACCAATCATAGCATCAAGCGGATAACTGCTGGAAAAGAATAGTCAAGAACCCAATGAAGGCCAACTCAATAAATAAAAATCCTCAAAATCAAACCCCACATGGGTGATAGGCTTTAAACATAAGAAAAAATCTATAAGCATGGTGGGTTAAACCCTCGACACTGGTATTATTTAGAGTCTCACTCACATACATGTTTCTGTGCCACCATGGGCATCCATCCTCCTTACCAGACATCTATTCATATTCCAATATACCACTATGCATGTGAGCACCCCTAGGAACACCAAGGCCAAAATAAAAAAAATTCATTTTCCAAAAACAAATCATTCATCCAATTTTTATTAAAACAGTCCCCAAATTAAACATGTCATTTCAAACAATAGTTTTTTCAAACCAATTTAATGATTCAAAACACTTTCAGAAATCATAGGAGACCCAAAACATCTCAAATAGAAAACTAGTGTTAGAGGGCGACTTGATCATATGGTTGGCGACCATATTCCAAACACACCACTGATGCATAGAGCCTTTTTGGACCATTCCCCTACCTCGACATGGATTTCCAGGCTATGCGGCTCATGAGAACTATTAGCCCAACTCCCTTTGTCATCTCCCAATCACAAAAATACCATAAAAACCCAAAGAAACTAATTAAACCAGACTTCCCATGTAAACACAAGGATCAGAATAAGCAAGAGTTTGCGATGTTCTTCCTACACCTACCCCTCGAGTCTAGACAACCCTACTCTATTTACCGTTACATCCCAAATAAAAAGAAGGGAACTCTGAAAAGATAGGTACTCTATGATCCGACCTCCCCTGATACCATTTTTTCATGAACCAACCTGGTTCGACCCCAAACCGGTCACCCGAGTTGATCTGCATCAAGGCTCATGAGGTGTTCCAGATCCTCTCGGGAGGGTGACAAGAGCCAAGGCATCAATAGAGATGATGGGAAATATTTTACACATTGAAAATAAATAAAATAAGAGGAATTAATAAATAGCAGCATAGAATAAATAAACTAAACACACATCTAAACAAGAATTGAATAAGATAACAATGACCGAACATGATGACTGATCTATCTCTATGTGACCCTACAGGTCACTCTCTAACTCAACGATCAAGTCTCGCCCAAGGTGAGAACACCCAAGCTAGATCCTGTACAAACACGGAAAAGTGAAAAGAACTTTAGGCATGAGTATTAAAACTCTGTAGGCTAGACCAATATCTATTCCTAATTCACTACCTTTAAAATAAAAGAAACACCATTTCTTGTTTGAACTAAAATTTATAAAATTATGTTTTTGGACATATTTTACTTAAAAACAATGTACAAAACCATTTCCCTTAACTATTTTCAAATATAGGTTCTTTTTATTAGTGTCAATGGAAATTACAATGGGAAATTAATGTTTACATATTCATATTTTTATAAAGAGAATAAAAAATTTTCATATGAAAACCAGTTCTGGAAACCCAACCAAAACTTGCTCACCACTTTACAAGAAACAAAATGCAGGAAACACAATAGAATTTACACAATAAGGTAAATATAGGTATATATATAAGAATCATAATTACTATTGGAAGCAAAAAAAGCTGAATAGACATGGGTAAACATAGTAGATCAATAATAATCTAGAAGACACCAATACATGAGACCTCATCCTCATTGACATTTCACACACGATGAAATCAAAACACCCAAACCCTCGACCATCCTTTATCAGGAAGGCCGAGGGAAAATCCTATAGAACTAAACCCAAAAAAAGTTTCCTACTATGGGCCACTGGTCAGTACCATAACCTACCGGTGTGGAAATTATTCTCAGAATATTATCTCAATATGCCAGGTTCCCATGTCTCAAGTATTTAAAAAAGTGGTGAGCCAACCGATGCCATCCAAGAATGCAATCACAATATATATAATAATAATGCACAACAGGTCTCACCCCAATTCTCCCCAAGGACCCTTCTCATTCCTTAAAATAAAACCATTATAACGGGTACCAACCAAAGAACCCTTACGTTAGATTATGAGAATCCTAAACAAGAACCAACCTCCCATGACATAAAATAGAGGCATGAGAAGCACCCAATAAGGGTTTTCATAATTAATATATTTCTCAAATATCACCATGGTGCCAAATGGGAATTAAGTTCTATCCACAAAAAAACATTTTTAACAAAAATAAACTATCTTTCAGAAAGAGTGTAAACACAAAATTTTACATTTCATAGCCATTCAGAAAATATTTCATTTAAATCCCTCATACAACGTCTAAAAACCAATTCTATTTTTATAAATTCCAAATGGGCCATAATCCATTATCACATGTCAAATCCATTTAAATGTCAAATATAGAGTTATTTAAATTTGAAACTAATCTAAGAACATCCAAGAAACCCTTTTAAGAAACTCAATTCACCTGTTGATCTTCCACAACAATTTATGAAATCATATTTCCTCATAAAATCAAAACTAGTTGGAAACAATTTAAAGAACCTCAATGTACTACTTCCCATGTTGCCAATATTATTATAAAAACATACCAAATCATTTTCCATCCCAAAGAAAGCATACGCGCCAACCAGTTATTTTATCAGAGACATATGCAATATTTACTAAAACAGTTTATAAATAAGAATCAACTTCGTAGATACACAAATTTCATTCCAAAAAATTATATATATTGATATACCAGGTTCTGAACACCAAAAATTAAGTGTGAGATTAATAAAACATTTATTTGAGAAACCAGCACGTGTAAGCATAAAAAAAGATATAATTTTCCACACAACAAGAATTGAATTATAAATTCATATGATAAATTAATTAACTAGATGTTTCAAAATAATATTTATCACCTATATATAGGGCACAAACTATAGGAAAAAGAACCAACATAAATTCTAAAATGTATTTCAATGGGAACTTACCATGAAACCGAAGTGAGATGATAACACAAACACAAAACTGGTGTGAGATCTTGTTCGCACCTCATCTGAATGCTCTAAAAACTGAATCCAACCATATTATACCTAATTGAACTAAAAAGTGAAAGAAATATCGAACCAAAACAAAGGAAAAAACAAGAATAAATTAAAATTAGAAAAATGGTATACCGACAGGGGTTGCGAATGGAGACAGACCACCAGAATACTGGTCAGGGTAATGATGGCATGATGAGTTTGTTGGGGAAATGCCGATAGGGTGTGGGAATAGAAATGGGGAAATTCCAGAAGGGGGGTTGTTGTGCACATGGGTAGGACACTGGGGTTGTGCGTACTGGACAGGAGGTCACTGCGACAGTAGGAGGTGGGTCGGATAGGATTACGGCTAGCTGAAATAGTGTTGGTAGGGAGGAGGTGATGTAGGCCAGAGGAGGGTTGACCGGGGGGTTCGCATTCAGAGGTGGGTGTGGCTGGGTGGAGTGCATAGGGAAGGAGTTGATTAGGGGTGACTGGGCTTCTGCAAGGAGGCCGATGGATGGTCGGCTAGAGCAGGGAGGTTTGAGGGATGCGACGGTCTGCTGGGTGAGGCTAGAGTAGGGAGAGGTCATCATGCTGCACAAAGAGAGGGAAGGGGGAGGCTACTGCTATGACCAAGGAGGTGACCCAGAGGAGAGGGGTGCACCACATGCAGGGGAGGAGGGAACTGGTGCTATGCCGCTGGTAGTAGGAGGCTGGGGGGGTTAGTCGGCTGGGGCACACTGGAAAGGAGGAAGGAACCGGTGGTTTGGCTTGCTCAAATGGAGGAGGCAGCTAAATGGGAAGAAAAATTGGTCAGTAGTGCTAATGAAAACAAATGAGGAAACTACTGCGAAGGAGGACAAGTCTAAGGGATATCCAGGGTGCGCTGCACACAAAGGAAAAAATGGGGGCTAAATGGAGAGAGGAAGGTGAGTAAAACCCTAAAAAAGAAGAAAAAAACTAATCTAAAATAAAATGAAATGAAAACTAACTATAATTTTTAATGTAATAATAATAATAAGAATAATAATATCATGATGATAAAATTAAAAATAACAAAAGCATTTATTTCATTTTAATGATAATAAAATTAACAATTTTAGTTTTCATCTAAAATTAAAATATTAAAATTATTAACAACCATAGATATTTTAAATGACATTATAAATTAACATTTATATATTAATTTTAATTACTTAAAGATGAAAAGGACACATAGTTTCCTCGGTGAAGCCGCATGATGTCATGCTCTTCCTGTGTGCCCAAGAATGTCGAACCCAAAACACATACATTTTATCAAAAACTAAAAACTTGGGTCCGTGACTCACCCTAGACCCCATTAAATTTGTTAAGGACAAATAAATAATAAATTAAAATAAAATACTTGGTCGAGGTGTGACATAAAAAGACCACAGCTTCCTTGATGATGAATTTTTTTATGAAATTAACGAAGGAATGGGTTGATATTTATAGGAAAAGTGGGGAAATATTTAATTAATTTTCAAGGGACACCCCCTTAATGGTATTTGCAAAACCCTGGGATTTCGCATGGTATTGGCTTACTAGGACACCTAATAAGATATCTTACTATTCACAAGTGGACCAGAATTATTTCTTCATGATTAAATCATCAATGATGTCATTAAACACACTGAAACTCAAAACAATATTTTTACAATTCAAGGAAAAATAATACATTTTATAAAAATATCTTATATTCACCGAATCCTAACATCGAGGCTCTGAATTCAAAAATGAAATCAATTTTTTGAAGATAATTTTTTAAATAATTTTAATTTAATATATAAATAAAATAATAATTTATTTCAAAATGACAAATTTAAAACTATAACTCGTTTTGTAACACCTTGAGAAATTAGTCAACGCCCCATAAAATTATCTTGTAATCATAATAAAATATTGTAAATATTTATTTTTACATTTAATGAAAATACATTTCGATTTTAAATTAATAAATTATTCATAAAATTGTAAAGAAAATATTTACTACGTACAAAAATACTGAAACCTATACTATGATCATTTTTTCAATTTTAAGTTGTCTACATTATATTTATACATTCATGGGTTAAGTTTCTATTTTATTTCCAAGTTACATTTCATTACTATTCATCAGGGTATGTTACTATTCACAAAAAAATATTTTGATCTTATTTAACCACATTTTTCTCCCTGATTACAACCATGTATGAAAGATTTTTGAAAATCATTTCACATAAAAAGTTATTTAATAATAATATATTTTTTAGTAATCATAAAAATAAAACTATTCATCCAATAATATTCATCATGAAAACACTATTCATCCAACACTATTCATCAAATAAAATATTATTTATAAAAAATGTTACTTCTTTGAAAACATCTAAAAATTCAGTGTAGAATAATTTTGACATTTAAAAATGATTTTTATTTAAACATAATAATTATCTATATTTGATAAATTTATCTTTGAAATATAAAAATACTTATTTATTAAAACTAATCAGAGATATAAAAGGAATACTGAAATTTCATAGTGAAATTTTTGACACTTAAAAAAATAAAATTATTTTATCACTTACAATTTAAAAGGGATGTGTTAATCATGCTAATTAATTAAAATAATCATTATTCCAAATATCATAATTTTTTATTATAATTATATCATTTATGAAAACTACAATTTGGGTCAGAAGTAAATCGATGTTCTTATATTGTAAAACACAATAAAAAGTTATTAAGAGGAAAGAGATCCATAAATAAAAGAATTTCATTTTTTTGGGTTGTTACATTATTCCCCCCTTAAATATTTTTCATCCTAACAAATTTAACTTATTAGAAATTTATTACTATTATAAAAATTATCATTATAACATAATTTCATGTCTTAAAAAAATATTATTCTTTAACAACAATTACATTTTCTATAAATCCTTCATATTGATCCATAAAAATATTGCGATTAACAAAACATATCCCCCGAGAGTGTCAAACCAGAAGTGAAGAAAGGCTCGTTGTTTTACACCGATTCCCATTCAAGTATAGCTCAAATTAGTGTTTTAGGGTTTTACCCCTTGGTACATTTGTGCTAGAGCCACATCCACTTATTTGTATCCAAACAAAGATTTATTTATTCAGAAACCACTTACTTAACATTTAACCAAAATACCATGAATTTTTCATATATGTAAACATTTCTATAGGTTTCTTCCTATTTTATTAAAATCCAAATTTACTAAAATAACTAAAATATACTTTAATACCAACTATGGAATCCCGCCATTTTATGAAATTAATTTTCATTACATTTTACAAACAAAGGATTTTTAAATTTTAGTATCCTGGAAATTAGTAACATAAAACATGAATACATATAAAATTCTACTAATCCACTTGTAAGGAATCATCATAAGTTATTCCTATGTAAAATTACTACATCTCAAAACCTCGAGACATACATCAAAGGAAAGGGTGAGTAGAAGGCCGTGTAAGGAAATAATGGGAATCAATTCAATTGTGATATCAGTAAGAACTTGATGAAAAACATAAAGACATATGCAATGGAAGAATATGTATATCATAATAAAAATAACATTAAACATAACTTTAATATGTGGGTAAAACATTTAATTTATAAATTCATGAACATATTGAAATGCACGGATGATTTTCGTCTATATACTGGTCAAAGGTTCTGGTGCTCTGCTAATGTGTATAGCAGCACTCGAGTCGAATCCTTAGCGATGATACTTTGTAATAGTCATTTGTTTTTAGCTAATTTTATTCTGATTGGGGGGTTTGTTTGCAGAGCTTAAATGAAGTGATTAATGATTGGTGTTTGATTTAACAATTTAATAAATATTGGGGTGAGTTCATTTTTAGGGAGTTAAGCTTGTGATATCCTAGAGCTTTTCTTTATATTGCAGTTAATTTAACACCCACTTCGCAAGATAATGATGATTGTAATTACTAAGTGTTAAGTCTATAATCCAAGACTTAACTTAAATTAGTTTTCTAATCTCAATCAGATCTTGTTTATGGTAGTGTATTTATGGTTCCAATAATCCATGGAAACCACACGTTAAACAAAATAATTCATTAATCCATGAGATGTTATGTCCAACATACACAATGATAAATTAAAGAATATTAATCGAGAAAATACTCTCAATCACATAACATCCCTAAATTTTGACTCAAACCAATAATATATTTACTCAGTAATTGATATTAAAATTAATATGGTTTATATATTTATGATGATTAATTAACAAGAGAAGAAAAATAAAGGGATTAGAAAAGAGTGGTACGTTGAACACACACACACACGAACAATGATGATAATTAAAAACAAATTTTTAATTGAGTGAGGAAGAAAAATAAGGGAAGGGTATTCAACTATATTTAAACTATTTAATGAAAATTAATATTAAACTACATAAGGTGGATGATAATAAGAGATATTGAAGAAGAAACTTACATTAAAACAGAAATAAAAAACACAAACTTACAAGATTACAATTGAAGAACAACACAAAAGTGAAAGGAATAAAAGAGAAGAGGAAGGGAATCTCAAGTAAAAACTTGAGTATGGAAGGTTATCCCAAGACTTTTTAAAGGCTTTGGTTTTTCAAATTTATGCTCCTCTATTCTTAAATTCCAACCCCTTTGACGGAGTGGAGGGGGATGTATTTATAGCCCAAGGAAGTGGACTGTTTGCATTCCAAATCTATCCCTCCATTTGGATCGATGATTTGGACATCTCGAAAGCTGAATCTCAAGATATTACCTTCTTCAATGTTTTTTTATAATAATTATAGACGAATACTCTCAAAATTTGGAGGCATTTGGACCGATTTAGCCAAAGTTATGGTCGGATGAATAAACCATTTTAATCTATCCATTTCAATCCTGTCTTTTTGAAGTCCAAAATGTGAAAGGATTTTTGAATAGGATGATGCCTTCAAAAATGAATTATTTCTTCAACAAAGTCTTCCACCTATATCTCCCCTTTCACATTGAAAAATATCATCTTGATTTGATGATTACATCATGATATATGTCATGCATAGTGTCCGGATTTTTATTCTCGTCTAGAATGGTGGGCTAGACTTCAAAGCTTCATTTGGGCCCCTTGTTCTTATATTTGGTCCCTGAAAGTTTTACCCATGATGGTTTTGGATAATAAATAACATATTGTGGAGTTTTAAAAAATATGGGCTTTTGGAGTGAGACCAGTAACTCAATCATCATGGCTGGTCCAGTTTCTTCACAAATTCTTTGGGTCATCTTGTGTGGTCCATATGAGCCTTCAACTGATAGAATTTACCCATGATTACTTCTAATGATATGTGATAAATTGAATAAGGAATCCTAAAAAATAATAACCACACAAATTTAATCAGTAGGGTGAGAGGTATAATTAAAATAGTAAACTGATGCAATTAGACTACTTCTAAAAATGCTAACAAATTATATTTAGTGTTAAAACATTAATATTTGACACAAATTATGCACATTTAATATAAAATAAGTAAAGGGAGTATATAATAAGTCATGAAAATATTAATAACATTACATATCCTAAAGTTTCATCCCAAAGGTGTCATAAAAACTACCATGGTTATTCACCAAGGAATCGTGAAACATGTCATCTCTAGGGATTAAATTATTTACCAATTGCATTGGAGCGCTATTAGGGAACAACATTAATATGTATTTATTTTAATTTGAGCCACAAATATCATAATAATACATTTCATAAATAACCCAAATAGAATAAAAGAAATGGTTTTTATGTCAAAATCATGACGTTTAAAAAAATCTTAAAAACAAGATCATTATTCCATTTATAACCCATTGAAAGGGTGTTAGGGTTATATGTAAGTAAATTACAGAATATATTAGATAAATATTATGTCTTTATGAATACCTCTATAAATAAAAATAGTTTGGGTATTCACATAAATAAAAAATAATTTCGTGACAAAAAGAGAGAGATTTTGAGAGGAAAATTCTGCAGCATAACAACTACGTAAAATGGTTTTTGAAGACATTAAAAAGAGAGGGGAAAAGATTCAACCACTCATAAATAACTAATAATAAAATATGAGTACAATGTAAAAATAAATAAGATCATGGTATGGATATTTGAAGGAAATACCATATGAAAATGAAACTCGAAAGAAAAAAGAAGATGTGATTTTTTTACAAGCATTCAGCAGCCTAACATCGTCACTTAAAATTAAAAAAAATAGGTTTACGAGAGTGTAAAGTGTATCTCATGATTTGGAAATAAAATGGAAACCAGTAAGGACCTTTAAGGACATAAACAAACATAATATTATGTAAACTATAAGACATAACATAAATGAAGTCATGAATTAAAAGGGGAGGGTGAAAGGTTCCCTTACCTTTAAGAGTAACTTCAAAAGCGTGAAGGTTGGGACCTTGGGGGGCTTGATAATACCTTGGTATGACTCATTGGGAGTTAAAAATACCATAGATTCTTTTATAATTATTTTTAATGATATTAATGAATTAATGGGTTGGTATTTATAGAAAAAGTTGGGGAATATTTAATTAATTTCAAGGGACACCTCATCAGGGGTATTTAAAAAACCATGGGCTTGCCCATGGTATTTGACCATGGTATTGGACACTTGGGAAACCTCATAATATATCTCACTATTCAAAAGTCGACCAGAATTTTTACATCATTATTAAATCATCAATGATGTCATTAAACACACCGAAACTCAAAACTATACTTTTACTATTCACTGAAAAACAAAACATTTTAGAAAAATAAATTAAATTCACCCAATCCTAAAATCAGTTCTCTGAATTCAAAAATGGAAAACATTTTTTGAAAATAATTTTCTAAATATCCTTGATTTAATTTAAAAATAAAATCATAATTTATTTCAAAATAACAACTTTAAAACTGTAACTTGTCCCGTTACACCTTGAGAAATTAATCAAAGTCCCATTAAAATATCTTATAACCATAAGAAAATAAATTAACAATTTATTATTAAATTTTATGAAAATGAATTTCCATTTTTATTTATTAAATTAATCATAAAATTATAAATAAAATATTTATTACATAAAAAAATACTTAAACTTATACTATGATCATTTTTTTTATCATTTTACATGTATACATTGTATTTATACATTAATGGGTGGAGTTTAAATTGTTTTTGGACAATTTACTCTTCATTACTATTCATTATGGTATGTTACAATTCACCAAAAAAATTATTTTGTTTTAATTTAACCACATTTTCACCCTGATTACAACCATGTATGACGGATTTTTGAAAATCATTTCATAAAAAATGTTATTTAATAATAATTTTTTTACTATTCATCGAAATAAAAAAATTCATCAAATACTATTAATCAAGGAAACACTATTCATACAATAGTATTCATCAAATGAAATATTATTTATAAACAAATTATTACTTCTTAGAAAACTTCTATAAAATCATCCTAGTTTAATTTTGACATTTGAAAATAATTTTTATTTAACCATAATAATTTTCTATTTATGAGAAATTTGTCCTTTATATATAATAATACTTATTTATTAAAAATAATAATAGATAGAAAAGGAATACTGAATTTTCCTAGTGAAATTTATGACACTTAAAAAAATAAAATTATTTTATCACCTAAATTTTAAAAGGGGTTTATTAATCAAACAAATTAATTATAATAATCAATATTCCATATAACTTAAATTATTATAATAATTATATCATTAATGAAAACTACAATTTGGGTTTGAAGTAATTCGATGTTCTTCCATTTTAAAACATAATACAATGTTATTTGAAGGGAAGAGGTCCATAAATAAAAGAAGTTCATTTTTTTGGGTCGTTACATTCTTCCCCCTTCAAATAAATTGCATCCTCGCCATTTACTCTTCATAGAAATTTATTACTATTAGAAAATTTATCATTATAAAGTAATTTCACGTCTTAAAAAATATTATTCTTTAACAAAAATTACATTTTCTATAAATCCTTCATAATAATTCATAAAAATCTTGTGATTAACCAAACTTATCCCCCGAGAGTGTAACACCAGGTGTGCAGCAGGGCCTGTTGTTGTGCACTAGTTCCCATTCGATTCTAGATTAAAGTGATGTTTTTTGGTTTTACCCCTAGGTATATCTATGTTCCAGAGAAACATCCACTTGTTCATATCTAGACCAAGATTTATTTGTTTGGAAACCACTTACTTAATATTTCACCAAAATACCAAGAATTTTTCCTATATATTAGCATTTTTATAGGGTTCTTACTAATGTTTTAAAATCCTAATTTCGAAAAATAACTAAACTATCCTTTGATAACAACTATGAAATCCCTCCATTTTATTACATAACGTTTCATTACATTTTACAGACAGATGATCTTATAAGTTTAGTGTCTTGAAAATCAGGAAAATAAAACAATAAAACATAAAAATTTCTTCTAATTTACTTGTAAGGCATCATCATAAGTTCATATTAGGTACTATAATTACATCTAATAACCTAGAGACATACATCAAAGGAATGAGTGAGCAGAATGCCCAGTAAGGAAAACAAAGGAATCAATTTACTTGTGATATCAATAAGAACATGTTGAAAAACATAAAGACATGTGAAATAGAATAATAGGAATATAATAATAAAAATAAACTGAATCCTAAAATTAATATGTGGATACAACATTTAATTTATACATTCATGATAAAATCACCAATGTTCATCCCTAAGGTGTCATAAAAATTACAAAGGTTATTCAGCAATGTATCGTGAAACTCGTCATCTCTAGAGATCAAATTCTTTTCCCAATGCATTGGAGTGATATCAGGGCGCTACATTAATATGTGTTTATTTTAATATAATCCACACATATCATAATAACACATTTCATAAATAACCCAAAGAGAATAAAAGAAATGGGTTTCATGTTAAAATCATGGCTTTTAAAAAAAGATTAAAAATAATATCATTATGTCATTTATAACCCATGGAAATGAAGTTAGGGTTATATGTATGTCAATTCTAGAGTCAAATATATAATGTTTATGTATTTATGAATACCTATTTAAATGATAATAGATTTTGTTTTCGCATAACTAAAAAAATTGTGACAAAAGGACACTAATTTTGAGACGAAAATTCGGCATCATAACGGCTACGGATCATGGTTTTAGAAAACATTAAAAAGAGATTGGACAAGAGTAACCCACTCATAAATAACTCACAATACATTATGGGTACAGAATAAAAATAAATAATATCATGGTATGAATATCTAAAGGAAATTCCATATGAAAATAGAACTCGAATGAAAAGAGAAGATGCAATTTCGTTTTTGAAAATTCTACTGCCAAACTACGTCACTTAAAATTCCAAAAAACAAGTTTATGGTAGTGAAAAGGGTCTCTAATAATTTTGAAATAAAATTGAATTCCATGAAGACAAATAAGAACATACACAAACATAATAAGATGGAAACTAGGAGACATAACGTAAAGGAAGTCATGACTTAAAAGAGGATGGTCAAAGTTTCCCTTATCTTGAAGAGTAACTTTGAAAGCTTGAAGGTTGGGAACTTGTTGGGATTGAGTATACCTTGGGAGGATTCATTGGGAAGTAAAAATACTAGATCTTAATTGATAATTAATTGTTAATGATATTAATGAAGGAATGGGTTGGTATTTATAGCAAAAGTGAGGGAATATTTAATCAATTTCCAAGCGACACCTCATCGGTGGTATTTGAAAAACCATGGACTTGCCCATGGTATTTTCCCATGGTATTGGCCCTTTGGTGCACATCAAAACATATAATAATATTCAAAATTTGAAAATAATTAATACATCATGATTACATCATCAATGATGTTATTAAACACACCGAAAATTAAAAGTGTATTTTTACTAATCACCAAAAAACAAAACATTTTATAAAAATCTCTTAAATTAAGCCTATACTAATATTTATGAACTTAATTCAAAAATGAAATTCATTTTTTTAAAATAATTCTCTAAATATTTTTAATTTTAATTTTAAATAAAATCATAATTTATTTCAAAATAACAACTTTAAAACTCTAACTCATTTTGTAACACCTGGAGAAATTAATCAAGGTCCCATAAAATTATCATATAACCATAAGACAATAAAGTAACAGTTTATTATTAAATTTTATAAAAATAAATTTCCATTATAAATTATTAAATTAATCATAAAATTTTAACTAAAATATTTATTACCTAAAAAATACTGAAACATATTCTATGATCATTTTTTCACTTTTAAGATGTCTAAATTCTATTTATAAATTCATGGGTGACGTTTCATGTTTTTTGGCCAATTTAATATTCACTACTATTCCTAAGGGTCAGTTACTATTCACCAATTTTTTTTTGATCTTATTTAACCACATTTTTCACCCTCACTACAACCATGTATAAGGGGTTTTTTAAAATGTTTCACAAATAAAAATTATTTAATAATAATTTTTTTTACTATTCATAAAAATAAAAATATTCATAAAAAAATCTATTCATCCAACACTATTCATAAAATAAAATATTATTTGTAAACAAATTGTTACTTCTTATAAAACTTCTAAAAATTCATCCTAGATTAATTTTGACATTTAAAAATGATGTTCACTTAACCAAGAATAATTTTCTAAGTATGAGAAATTTATCTTCTAAATATAAAAATACACAATTATTAATAATAATAGCGGATAGAAAATGAATTCATTAAATGAATTGTGAAATTTCTCACACTTAAAAAAAATATATTTATTTTATCACTTACATTTTAAAAGGGGTGTTTTAGTCATACTAGTAAATTAAAATAATCAATATTCCATATAACTTATTTTTTCTAATAATTATATCATTTATATAAACTACAAATTGGTTTCGAAGTAATTCGATGTTCTTCCATTGTTAAACATAATAAAAAAAATTTAGCAGGAAAAAGATCCCTAAATAAAAGATGTTCATTTTTTGGGTCATTACATTCTTCCCCCCTTAAATAAATTGATTCCTCACAATTTTCTATTATTATAAATTTATTACTATTAGAAAAATTATCATTATAAATTAATTTCACGTATTAAAAAAAATATTATTCTTTAACAAAAATTACATTTTCTATAAATCCTTTATAATGAATCAAAAAAATATCGTGATTAACCAAAAATATCCCCTGAGAGTGTCAAAACAGGAGTGCAGCAAGGCCCGTTGTAGTGCACCAGTTCCCATTCGAGTCTATCTGAATGAGGTGTTTTAGGTTTTTACCCTTTGGTACATCTATGCCAGATCCACATCCACTTGTTCATATCCAGATAGAGATTTATTTGTTTGGACACCACTTAGTTAATATTTCACCAAAATACCAGGAATATTTCCTATATTTAAACATTTCTATGGGGTTCTTCCTATTGTTTAAAAATACTAATTTTTATAAATAGATAAACTATCCTTTGATACCAACTATGGAATCCCACCATTTTATTAAAATACTTTTCATTACATTTTACAAAGAGAGGATCTTTAAAGTTAAGTGTCTTGTAAATCAGGAACAAAAAAACTGAAAACATAAAACATTATTCTAATCCACTTGAATGGATTCATCATAAGTTCATCCTATGTACAATTACTAATTCTCATAACATAGAGACATACATCAAAGGATAGGGTGAGTAGAAGGCCCAGTAAGGAAAGAAAGGGAATCAATTTACTTGTGATATCAATAAGAACTTGATGAAAATCATAAAGACATGTGAAATTAAATAAGATGACTATCATAATAAAAATAGCATGAATCATAAAATTAATATTTGTCTAAAACATTTAATTTAAACATTCATTAACATATCATCATGCTTCATCCCCAAGGGGTCATAAAATTTACCAAAGTTATTTATCAAGGTATCGTGAAACTTGTCATCTCTAGAGATTAAATTTATTACCCAATGCATTGGAGTACTATCATGGTTCTCCCTTAATATGGCCTTATTTTCATGTGATCCACATAGATCATAATCATAAATTTCATAAATAACCAAAAGAGAATAAAAGAAATGGGTTTCATGTCAAAATCACGATGTTTAAAATTCAAATACACACTTCTTTAAACTCTTGTGTTTCGAGTTCTTTAAGTGTAATGGTAGGTTTGGTACAATATTGAATGTATAATTCAATGTATGAAAAATTCACTATGAAATTGGGTATTAAATACCCCAATCTTATAATAATAAGAATAAATTTAAAAATGTAATATTAATGATAATAACAATTATTATTATTATTTAACAATTATAATAGAAATAATAATAATAATAATATATTTATAAATAGAATATTTATTTTGGAAAATATAATTACATACTAAAAACAACAAAAAACCTCATACACTCAAATGTGATAAGTTTTTTATCACCCCTTGTCTCTTTAATACTAGTAGTTAAAATGTAACAATTAATGATTATCAGAGCGATATTTTTGATAGTGTGGAGACAGTCCAACCATATATTGATCAAATAAAAGGTACATCAATAGTTTCTTTTCCTTCAATATGAAATTTTATTGGTTTGATATACTATATTTGAATTTTTCAAAGAAATGTTCGTGTTCTTTTTGTCCCAGAACACAATTATTGTCTTTTAAAATCATTGAAATAGGACGGATAAGAATGGGAAATAAAATATATAAATATAAGACAACTAAAAAACAATATAAAAACTATTATCTAACTTAAATATTAAGACAAAATTTGAAAAATAAGGAATTTAATTAATCATATAAAAAACTATATAAATACAGGGTAAGAAGAATATCAAACTAGCGATGATTCTGTTGAATTCTAGTATAAGGAAACTCCTTGGATTGATATCACACTTAAAAATATTTTTTTACTGTTATTATTTATCATGGTTCTATAAATGTTGATTCACTGAACAACGGCCATGCTTCTACCATTATTATTTCTATTAACACCTCAGTTGACATCCAACCAATGATTTGGCTTCCTCAAGACATTTACTAGCATCTATTTCTTATTATCCAACTTCTCATATATAAAAATAGTCAAACTAAACCATCTATATAGACAAATAGTAAATTGATATTTAAATAATAAAAGGAAAAAATTCTATAGACAATGAGAGATCTTACAATGTGTATGAGATGAGCTGTTTAGATAAGGGAAGGGAAGATCACTCAAATTGATTTTCTGAGATGAAACACTATGGTTATTAGTTTGATGAGTGGAATGACATGATTGGTATATTAAATTATTTTTAAAATCATGTAAGAAAATTTTATACTGAAATTGGTTGTTAAATAGATATATATTAAAATTTTAAAATAAAAAATACCATTATCATATAATAATTATACATTTATAAATTTAATATTAATGATAATAATAGTAATAATAATTATTATATTTTTATAATAAAAATAATAATATGAAAAATATTATTTTATAAATAATATTTTTATTTTCGAAAAGGGAATTACAAAAAAAATAATCACTTACCTTTGACACTCATGTGGGTTAATTCTTATCTCACCCCACATGTATTCAAAACATATAATTAAAATGTAATAGTTTCTGATTATCATACCAATATTTCTAATCATGTGGAAGGAATTACAACCTTCTGATGATCAAATAAAAGGTACATCAATAGTTTATTTTCCTTCTGTACGTAATTGAACTAGCTGGACATCATATTTTCTATGTTCTTCAAGGAAAAGTTCAAGGTGTTTCTGACCCACAGCACATGTATTCCCTTTTAAAATCACCGAAAAATGTCAAATAAACATGGGTGATCCAATATATAAATATTAAAAAAATAAATACCAATATAAAAACTACTAGTTAACTTAAATACCTGAAAAGATCACAAATTAATGAATTTAATTTATTAGATAAACAAACTAATTAAATATGGGGTAAGAAGTATACTAGAACAGTGATGATCTAGTTGGATTCTAGTAGAAGGAAACTCCCTGTACAGAAATTCATGCTTAAGAGCATTTCCTTTACTATTATGAATTTTCTTGGTGTTTTACATATTAAATCACCAAATAGTGGATGCGACTCAAACATTAATCTTTCCATCGACACCTCGGTTTGAATCAGAGAATGGTATGTCTTCCCAAAGACATTCATTGAATTATTTGTCTTTTTATCCATCATCTCATGAAAAAATAGCCATGATAAACTATCTAGGAAGCCAAATAGTAAATAGGTAATGAGATAATCAAACATAGAAAAGTACAGAGACCAAGACATAGCTTAAAATTTATAACAAATGATCCATTTAGATAATGGACGGGAAGAAAACAAGAATGGATTTGTTGAGACAAACCTCTTGGGTTTCAAGTTTATTGAGTTTAGTGTTTCATTTGGAAAGATATTTTTTCTTAAATCATGAAAGAAAATTTCATCATGAACTTTGGTGTTAAATACCCCTATCTTAAAATTTGGAAAGAACAAAAATAACCCTATCCTATAATAATAAATATAAATTTATAAATGTAATATTAATGATAATATCAATTATTATTATTATATTTTTATAATGAAAATAATAATATGAATAATTATATATATATAAATATAATATTTATTTAGGTGAATGGAGTTAAAAGTCATAGAAAATAACACAAATATGAAACTCAAGTGGGTCAAGTATAATCTCACTCCATGTGTATTCAAAACCAGTAGTTAAAATGTTACAATTAATTATAATCATTTTGATCTTTCTGATCATATAGAAGGAAGGAAAACCTTTTGGTGATCATTTAAAAGGGACATAGATAGTTTTTACCCTTCAATATGACATTATAATGGATGTACATCCTATTTTGTTGTTCTTTACAGAAAAATATAGAGATGTATCTAATCACAACATAAGTATTCCCTGCTAAAATCCTCGAAAAAAGTTAGATAAACATTCATGATAAAATATATAAATATTAGTGCCAATAAAAAATATTATTTAACTTAAATTCATGGAAAACAAGTGAAAATTAATGAATTTAATTAATCATATAAACAAATAAAATAAATATATGGTAATAAGTGTACCAAAATAGCGATGGGAAAGTAAAAATATAGAAGAAAGAGACTCATCAGGCAGAAATTTAGACTTAATAATCATTCCTTTATTTTTAAGACTTGGTTTGGTGTTGTACATGATGAGTTATTGAAAAATGGTCATGATTATACCATTATTATTTCCATCAACATCTTGGTTCACATCCAAAGAATAATTTGGCTTCCTCAAGATATAAAATGACTTCTCTTTCTTATTATCCATATTTTTATATGAAAAAATAGAAACAATAAACTATCTAGGAAACCAAATAGTATATTTGAAAAAAAATTGAATGTAGAAAATTTCATAGAAATGAGAGAGCATACATTTCATATCAAATTATCCAATTAGACAAGGGAAGAGAAGAACACTAGTATCAATTTGTTGAGATGAAACTTTAGGGTTTTGTTTTTGATGTGTTTAATGGATCATTTAGTATGATAGAAAATTCTTAAAATTATGTATGAAAATTTAATCATGAAATTGGGTGTTAAATACCCCTATCATAAATTTTAAAAAGAAAAAAACACCCATATCTTATAATAATAATAAATTTATAAATGTAAAATTAATGAGAATAACCATAAATATTATTATTAAATTTTTATAATAATAATAATAATAATAATAATATATTTATAAATATAATATTTATTTAGGAAAATTAAATTACAAAACACCAACAATCACACACCTAAGACACTAAAATGTGTCAATTATTACCTCAACCAATAAAGATTATTAATCAATCCCTATGATAATTATAATTTATTTGATGTTCCAAAGTCCCATTTCTAGTGGAGTGGCCCATAGTCCTTTGATCTGGAGTGAGGGTGAAGCCTTCCATGACCTGAAGGCCTTGGAATGTGGCTCGAAGGATCATATTGGCGAATAATATATTTTGATTATGGAACTATTACATCATTAATGTAGAGTACCAACCTGTACCACTCAAGTGTGTGCTGGACGACAAAAGGAGAATAGTTTATGAGCCAATCAGCATATTCCACACATGTTGGATATACACTTCCATCCTCAGTTAAAGAGACAATGCATGTTTGGTTTGGTCAATATAAAGGGGTCATAATTTAAGTTGATCCCAATTATGATATAATTGAATAGGTGGTAATTCCTACTAATAATTAGGAATTTATATTGTGCACTGAATATGAAAATATTCAAATGTTTTTATCATTTATTTATAACATCAAGAACAATTCTTCTTGGTGCAAACAAAATTTAGTATGTTGGAATTGATCTTTTTATGGGTTTGAGGCTATGTAATTTAAGAGAAAGTATATAAAGGGATTAAAGGTGGTGAATTCGGTTTCCTAGAACATTTACATTCAGTATAATCCATCCAATCTAGGTACAAATATTGGAAAAAGAATATAGAGGATGAATAAACGGGACCATGGATTAGAGAATCCTATTGTATCTCATCCTTTTTAGGTAGTCGGTGATGATAAAAAGTTTTGGACTCTTGAGATATTTGATCATGATGGTTTTGACATGTTAACTAAGGATATTTTTGTAACAACTATAATATTTTTTAAAAATAATACTATACCCTATTTCATACACCACGCACAATACCAAGCTTAAAATGAACTATAGTATAATATCTAACTATTAATATTTAAATATGACCATTATAACTTAGAATTTTTTTTGAGGTTATGAATATGATTATATTCATTATGAAATAAATGCATGGATATTTTTGTTAATTCAAATGTACTAATTAATTATTATAAAATAAATACTTAATTTTAACTAAGAACATATATGATTGAATGAGATATTATTCAAAAAACTGATTTATGTGAGTAATAATATTTTTTGGAAAAATCATGTTAATAAATATAGATGAATGATGTTGATGATATTTGTATACCATTTATTTAATAAAATAAATTAACATTCATATATTTGTGGTTACTATATAAGAAATGAGTATGAGTTCATTTTATACTTCAAAATCATATTTTCTTTAAAAATATTTTTATTATATTCTATGTGAAGATATTACGATTAATATATAAAATATTTAGAAATTTTATTTTATAAATTGGAAATAATTTTTGAAATCATAAATTTAAATTAATCTTAGGATACTTTTGGGTTTTTTTAAAAGGTTGATTTTTGGGTGAAGAGTGAAAAATATCGATTTTCAAACATTTTCATTTATTGTATTTTAAAAAAGTGACAATTAATTTTAATTTTAATTTAATTTATTTTTTTTAAAATAAGATTTATTTTATTTAAAACAATCTAATTATTTCCGTGTAATTAAATTTTACACTTTATTTTGTTTTAAAATAATTTGTTTTTATTAAAACGATTATTTATATTAAGACAGTTTTCTTTGTATTTTTTCAATTTATATCCATATTAATTTTTTCTAATTATGGAAATTAAATTATTTAAAATAGATTACATATTTTTAATAAACATATTCAAATTATTTAATAATGTTAATGTCATTTTTAGTCATAATAAATAGTAACCATGGTAAATGTTTATCACTATGGTAAAGGGTAAAATGAGTTATTTAAGGTTGAAATCAGGAGATAAGGCTTAAAAATATATCATAAATTTTATTTAATATCATTTTATGTGTTTATTTCATCCACAACCATCATAAATTTATAATACAGAAAGTTTTATCACTTTCTTGTGATTATGACTTATATTATTGTTTTAAAGAGTAATTACAAAATTTCACACTCTCTCACTTATTATGTTTTCATTATTTGGAAATAGATAAAAATGATACATGAATGAATGTATATTATAAAATGAATTAATAATAAAATATATTTATTATATTTATTTATTTTTAATTTTTTGTGATTGTATATTGACCTAGAATGTTTATGAAACACTTACGCAATATTCGTGCAAGCAGTAAAACAATCATGTCAATGATTTTAAAAATATTAAAAGAAATAAGTTTTTGGATAAATTATGATGTACCACGAACATTCTGGGTAATTATAAAGGTTTATATTTGGTTAAAGTGTTTATATTAAAATAATATTGTTATATTTATGTATTTAAAGTCATATTTTGTGAATAGTTATGAAATGTATTTAAATGGCGTTTAATGTTTAAAAACTATTTTTAAATTGTTATAAAATAACAAACAACCACCACAAATCAATTTAATAATAAATTTACAAATATATCATTAATTTTACACTTATTTTCCCCTTTATATTTTTAAAATTACTTTCAAGACCCAAAATGATTTAAATTTTTTTTACAAAGTTTAATGTTAATAGGGTTGACATGGGGTTAATCCAAATGAGAAGGATTAGAATGAAACTTATAAGTGTATAAATTTTTTTATATTAATTTATTTTTAACTTATACTCCTTTAATTATAATAGGTGTCCCTTTATATCCATTTTTTAGAAGTTATAATCATATTATATATTAATACTTCCTATATTTACTAGATTTCCACCCACCCCACTTATAAAAGATCACCTCCTATCCTCTCTTACATACATATAATGGGATATTTTTCTTGAAAAAACTTGGATAAAAATCATTTTCAACATTACTAACCATTTACTAAAGGTTATGGTCTCACCAAAAGGTGATCCAAGAAGGCTTATGGTATAATCCAAAGGATGCCTTCCAAAGAAGAGGTATAACTCTTAACCGAGTGTTTTTATGATTATTTATTATCCCACACCATTAAAATATTATATATCATTATTATATGATAAAATATGTATCTTCCACATACATACATGTTATTTTGATTATTTAAATACCTTTTTTATCTCTTTTTACATCATATAAGAAATGAAAAAACCACCTGTGCGTATGTGTGGACTATCACCTATGTGAAGAGATGTATTTTGTTTTCTCATCACCACAACACAAGGATGGATATTAATATGAACATAAGGAATAAAAATTTTATTAATGAAATAATTATGATTTCATAAAGATAATATATTACTTACCTTTTTACCCATCTATCTTTTGAAAAATTATAACGTCGCTCATACGTACGTGTGGACTACAACCTCCACAAAGTGATGTTATTATTTTTTTGTACAAAATTTACAATTGATTATAAAATTGTTTTTATTTTATAAAAATTATTATTATTTATCGAATAATGTATTTAGATGATGTAAAATGACCCCTTTTACCTTATACATCTTATATATGTTATTTAGGGATTTGAAAATGAGCATTCTCAAAACATCTAACATGAACTTAATAGATTTATTAACTATATAAGAAATAGTAATAAATAAAATAAAGAGGATTATGATAAAATAATGAACATTATTTTTTTAACCAAGTTAATAATTAATTTAATACTATGATACATGATTTAAATAATGTACATAGTGAGTGAGACTCTTGTTAAGAGATTTCTCATCTCAATTTAATTTCTTTTAGACGTTTTTCATCTTCACCACATGTATTATTTTATTTTGTGTATAAAAAAAATATGAATTTATTTTATAACTAATTTTCTAAAATTAATGTTGTTTACAAATAATTTTCAAGTTATTTCATTCATATATCTTTTGGTTCAAAAGTTACTAATGTCGTAAGGGGTTTTCATTAAAATGTTTAAATTATTTTATTGTTTTATATTAGATACTTTACCCTCAAAATACGTGTTTACTAAAATATTTGAAGAATTTTATTATTTATAATTAAAAGGATGCTAAAATTAATTTTCAAATAATATCTAGTTTCTTTAAAAATGTATAAAAATGAAATATTTTAACATTTTCTATATGGGTCACTTTTAAATCTTTTTACTAAAGTGTTTATAGAATTACTTTTTATACAATATAAAAAGAATTCATTTTCTTACCATAATGACATTTATTCATTATCAATATTTATATAAAACAGTCAATGGTTTTGTAAAGAATAAATTTTCCCACTCTTCTAGATAATTATTAATTTTTTAGATTTTTCTAAATAAGAGGATATTTATTCTCATTTTTATGGGAAAATAGAAATGATTTTTTATGGGATAAAATGACAAATCTATGATTAAAAGAGAATGTTATTAAATGTTTTTTTTATAAAACATGAATCTTGGTAATTATTTATGAATGTGGGAATAGAGAGTGAACAGAAACCCTTGTCGGACTATGTCCATTATTTGATATGTGGGTCCATTAAATCCATAAAATTCATTGGGTAAAGTGATAAAGTTAATGATTTCACTTTTAATAGAATGTGGATGAATTTTATTACTACTATAGAGTTATGGAGTTAACTGATGTAAGTTACTCCTAAGATAATATGGCCATATTTAATCACTCTTATTACGTGATGAATAATTGTTAATTCAAAGATAATATTTTATTTATCATATTTTGTTATTCCTTGATGAAAATATGATGGAAAATATTTCTTACATGGTTTCTTTATGATTAAAAATAAGGTTTCATGGATATCGTTTTATTTGAAAAGGTAAATAATGAGATTATGATTTAAATTAAATTTTATGATATTCTAAAATCAAATGGTTTGTTTCCATAGTGAAGATTTCATAAATTATGATATTACATTTTTTGAATTATTATGAAATGGTTTATGAAAACATTGGTATTTAAAGGTTATTTTATTCAAATTTCTTTATGGATTTTCATGAATTTCAGATTAATTAATGAGTTTCATTTCTTTTTATATCCCTTATCAAGATTTGTTTTTTCATCACATATTTCCAAATGTTTTTCATACGAATTATGGATGTGTATGTATTATAGTAATGTCAATGGTGAAATGTATTGAATGAATAAGAGGTTTCATAAATGAAACACATGTGTAAACATAAGGAATAATTTTTATAAGAAATAGATATTGTGTGGAAATGCATACTTTTATTGTAAGGGTTTGATATGATATATTTTATCCTAATACAATAAAAATTTAAACCAAAAATTTCCTTTTAATTTAAGAAAGTGAACCCCTTACTATAAATCATGTAATTATTGGTTTTTTATGTTACATGGAGTAAGAACTATGTTTTCTTCTGGTTAATTTCAGAGAAAGAATCTAGTGAGACCAAAGAAGACCCAAACATGGCCTATAAAGGGTTTCAGAGGATGGGGAAGGAGTATCAGGATCCTTTATAAATATTGAAGAATAAAATATAGGTTCATCGTAGTCTAAGGGTTATTTCATTAGGTCTGTGAAGTTTATGGAATTGGATGATCTCAATAATTACTCATCCTGGAGATGAAAGTTGGGATGGGGATGATAGGAATGTAATATTGACTTAGATAGGTAGGGATGAGAATTATTTACATGTTTTTGTTCATTTTTATAATAAGGATGATGTTTTTTTACTTTGGTTATGATATTTCAATGAGACTAAGGGCCTCTATGGGTGTGGGAAGTCAATATTTGGCTTGGAAGGATCGTTCCTTGTAGAAGAATAATGATTTTTTTAGTTAATTTTTGGTCATATGAACAAGAATATTTCATTTAATTTTAACCCATTATAATTAATTATAGTGTTGTTTCTCAAGTGGATACTTATTCTTATGACTTTGGAGTTCAAGTGGAATTTACATACACTGATAAGTAGAACTAGGTCGGGGGGGGGACATCAATTATGATTGAAGATATTTGGTTACATTTATTTTATAAAATTTTGGAGGATATTAAATAATAAATTAAATTAAATAATATTAATGATAACTAGAAAAGAATAGAAGATTACAACTCATCATCAACGGTTTAAGACATCAAACAATAATAGGTGAACCTTGTTTAAATTATTTACAAATATTATCTTTTACATAGTTGACATGTAAAGGTAATGTAAATGAGAATTTGGATTGGTATGGTAGGTGATTCGGGGGTTGGAGGATTGAAGGTATGAAAAATGGATGTTATAGGATGGGTTTCACAATTAGATCATAGTTAGTACAAATTATGTTCCCAACCATGTAGAAGGAAAATAGGTTTGCACATAGTTCCTTATACCATGATAATTTTTAGGATAAAATTAATGAAGCCTATAATAAATTATAGAGATAATTGTATGGTATCCATATATTTTACCTAAAAATGCATCCCAACTATATAAGGTGATGGCTCCCTTAGACAATGATAAATTTATGGTTAATACAAAACCATAAGGCCAAAATGTATGATCCTTCTTGTTACATAAAAATTAGAAAATTAACAAAATTACCTTATGACTTTAAAATCTCTAAAAATATATTTTCCTCCCATATTTGACTAGAATCCCATATCCATCATGAATATCCTCTTTCCTCATCATTTTATTGGTTATTTATCACTTATTTCATAGTTTAATCAAATGTTTTTTTGTATATATTGTGAGAATGTGGTAAGGATATTCTTTAGTCTTCACCCTTTTCTAGTTTATTTTAATATCGAGATATATCATTACAATTTCTTTAATTATTCACATATTTTTAGGGTTTAATATGATTCTTTGGTTTTCTACATTAGATCAAAAATCAATGAAAAATATTTAGTGCATAGGATTTAATGAATATAAGGCAGGTGGTATCAAACTATCCCTTAAATTATTATAATTTCATTTGTGTGATGTGAGGTCATGCAAACTTGTTGCGCATTGGACAAAATATTTAATAATTTTTTTAATTAGTTTATTCATGTAATAAATTCCTCTTTAGTTGTGAGTAACATGTTGATGAGTGCTAATACTAGACCATCTGCCATCAAGCATAGAGATCTTGATTATGAATCGATATTTGAATTATACTAGTGAATCAACGAGCATTCTAAATAAAATTACAACTTAATAAAATAATTTCGATGAATAGATAACTTCTAAGATCTATTAGTAATACCTTTAACATGAGGTAAAATATTTAATTGATGATGTAAGGATGCATTGTACTTGATCCTTGTATTTGTATTTATTCCTACACACACGAGATTCCTTGGACTTGCTTCTTAGATCTAGGTTTATTACTATGGACACGATATGCCTTGTAATTATCCTTGGATCCAAATTTTTTCCTATGTACATGGGTGGTCTTAGACTTTCTCCATGGATCTGGTTTTATATTTATGTATATGAAGATTCCATGGGTATTTTAATTATATTTGGCTTTATTATTATTATGTTCAGAGATATATGAAATTGGAAATGTAGGTATGGTTAGACCCAGGTGTCACCTTAGGACACGAGGATTGATAATGGGTTATTTATTATATTTTATTATTTTATTATTCATATTAGTATGAAACTTTACACATAATGGATATGTTTATAGAATTAACTAGAGGTGTACTACTGAGATATACTCACATGCTACTCGGGCTGCATTGGGTACCCGAGCAGACAACATGGGAATCGGACATGACAATACAAAGTGACCTATAGATGATATTTAATACATTAGTTGGTACATAACATGGGAGTTTCTATTGGGATAGAAATCAAGAATTGTTCTTAAATACTTCCAATTTTATCATATTTTGATTCTTTTTTTACCTTGATGAATATGGTTTATGTCATGAACCAACCCAAGATACCCTTGAACTAGACACCTCTACTAGTTCATGACACAACCTAAAATCCATTCCCATTTCCCACAGGCCAAAAAATAGTTTTAGGGCAACAAGGAATATATCATTATGAATAGTTTCTCACAAAAGATTAATTTAAACATTGATTCTAGTCTAATAACCTGACAAGAAATTTACATTCCTTGGAGTTCCATTCCCTCAAATATAGGTATCCAAAATATAACATAAGAAATAAACAAATAAAATTAGTAAAAAACCATAATAACATGCCACTAATAACAAAACACTAGTACAATAATTATTACAAAATAAACAAGGCACACGATAGGAATACTGAGTGGCGATACAAGAGCAATATATACAGACTATAAAAAAGTATCAAAAGAAACAAAAGAACTAAAATCTCATCTCTGTGTGACATATGGTGTCATCCCCCCACTATATACCTAGATAAGTTTAGTATGAGCACCCAACACTTCTAAGTGGTGACTTTCCATTTCCCATATTAGATACATCAAGGTATGTATACACCTGTGAGTGTATGTAGTGTGTGATAAATAAGACCGTTAGGATCCCACCAAGTATTCCATATTAATAATTTTTTATAAAAGAAAAAATTCCAGTTTGAACATAGCAAATTAAAATAATATTCATCTTTATACTAAAAAAATAACAAGAGGGATCACTATTAATGAAATCAATAATACAATGAAAGTATTTTCAAGTTATGTTATTATTAATGCTATGATATCACATCCTAAAACTACAAAGGATAGGTCACATAGGGATAATACATCACCAATTAAGGATGTTCCCTTAATTAGTGGAATTTGCCTAGTAATACATCACCAGATAGTAGGGGGCCCACATAACTTTATCACTAGCATGGATAGTGGTGGGGGAACCACATCCCATCTAATTCAGTCTACCAAAGTACCCATGGTTTCCCATGAGGTTTATTTAATGAATCTATAATCATTAAACATTCCCTTTTATCAACTATTTCAAAGGAAATTCCACTTTCCATCCAAAATAAGCATTCATCATTATTAAATCCAATAAGAGGCACTTCCATCACAAGATCTCTATTAATTCATTTAAAAATCAATAGATAATATCATCATAAGTTTTTAGAAACCAATTTTAAAAGGTAAAATCGTCAATAATCAATCTAAAAAAGTAAATTATACCAAACTACCTACCTTTAACCAAGAAAATCTAGTGGAAATCACTCACCAATGATGGAAATTCACATATAATGAAAAATAGGGATCCTAAAAAGGTATGAACAACCCATATTCACAAAAACCTACACTTATAAAATCTTTAAATAAGAAACATTGTCTTCCATAGATTTGATAATAAGTGAAATCCATGAAAGAATAAAGAATAAGATTGAAGGAAAAAAGAGTAATTTAAATGGTGTTTACCTTGAATGTCCTTGAAGAATCCAATGTGAAATCAAGGAAATATGAGAAGGGGGGAATGAATCCTGGGAGAGGGTGGCCTATAGTTGAATGGGAGTTCCATTGAGGGTTAAGTATTTAATTTCATATTAGAGAAATTTATTTATATGAAAATTTTTAATTTTTGGGTAGATCAAACTGTTTCCCAAATCGCACACCAACTATGTAGGTATACTCTGTCCCATTGGGTAACTTGAAAGATTTAGTTACACAGTTAGGTAAACTATGAACCAACCATGAAAAATGGATATGATAAAAATCTATTGGTTTTAAATGTTATTCAACATAGTTTGTACTAACCGTGCACCAATCATGTGAAACTTACTATTTTTTATATTTTTTAAAAATTATAAATGGAACAATGTGAAAATTAAGGATAAAGATAAATACCATAAAATAATTTATATATTACCTAAAAAATAGTACTTCCGGTGGGAAATTTCCTATGGGGGATCTATTTATATGTATTACTTACATGACATTTATATTTATTCATTTTGATTTTACATAAGTTATTTTTACCATAAGAACTTGGCGTGATATGTGTTATCAATATTTATCTAGACGTAAGAAATTTTTATTATTTTCAGTGTTATTTCACTCTTATATGAGCATATAGTCTCCAAATAGTACCAACATAAACACTCATTTATAGTTAGAAGCCTCTAGCGTATGGGGAGACATTCATGGGGTCATGTGACGACCCCCGATCTAGCCATTACTGAGTGGTCCAGATAGAATGAAATGTCACAATTTGGAATTAGAGGGTTGTTTATTTTATCTTAATATCACGAAAATATAAAAAAGAGATAAGACATTATCGAATCATAGTACATAACTTGGGAATTTGAGTAGTTAACCCATGTATGAGGAAAGTCCTAGTTGTCATGGATGGGATTACTATTTTTGGTTTTCCCTTTTACAATTATATTATATCACCTAGAGTGATGAACTTTATTTTAGGATTTATGGAATATGGGATATTATATCCTAACCAGAATAGAAGGGGGATGTGTGTTCATGAATAAAATTTGGAATGTAAGATTAACATGACATTAAAATGATTAATTTTCATTGTTTTCATGACTATAGTAATTGGGTAAATTATATAAAGTGTTTGCATATACTTATATAGTGTTTCTCATATAACTTAATAGGGGAATATTATCTAATCATCTATTTAAATGGTTAAAAAATTTAAATCATGACTACTTATTATGGTTATTCTATGATTTTATTTAAATAAAAATTCCAAATGAAACTTATAATGTGCCTTCCTCCAAAAGAAGAAATTGATATTTTATTTAACTAATCCTTGTGAAATTTATGAATTAAGTAGAATGAAAAAAATTAAGGATGTGTATCCTATACATACATGACCCATACTTGAGTGTGGGTAGATGAGTCTAGAGAGAGAACTCATGTTATGAAATTCCTATGATATGGGATGTATGGTATAATGGGAAACTATTCAAATTATTACATTACCTATACCATGACATTGATAATTATTTCAGTGATGTACTCTAATGTGCACATTTGGCATTTTAGTGAGATTCCACCATGAAGACCACCTATGTGTCTTCAAGGAGAGTAAGGTTGAGTATACCCACTGATGGTTGGGTGGATCTTCCTATAGTGCAGATACAGGCTATGGATGTTCAACTATGAGAGATATTGTTATGATTTGTATAGTGTATGGAGAGAGAGGCCCATCAAGCTACATATTTGATTTATGATCTAACAAGATAGTCTCATCTATAGTATCCTCTATTATTCACTAGGGAGGGCAGTACCCAAGTATCTGAATTTTTGACATAGTATATTTGGAAGATATTTGACCACTATAACAAATTATGAAGTTAAATATATCTATATATATTCCAAATATAATAAAAAAGCAATGGTGGTATATCTTGGTTAAGGAATACCTCAATGTGGGATTGTCATAGAATGAATTTTACACCCGTTTCTCAACAATTTCTTCTTGAAGACCTTGAGAGAAGACTTGTTTAAGAAGTTTATAAACCTTATACAGGGAGGTATGTTGGTAATAAATTAGGTTTACTGCATCACGGACCTACAATGTTCCCCCCTATACTGAATGGTGATGAGATAGATATAGTGATATTTTTTGGGGGTTTGTTGAGGTGTGAGGCAATCATATTGGTGATGTAACACCCCGGGCTTCCACGATACGCTTCTCATTCAATAATGCAATAGCTTGCATTGTACGCAACTTCGAGTTCTAAAACACCGCGACTAATCAAAGTAGCAGTTATGAATAGTAATAACCACTTTTTAAAATTATAGAAATTTTTTATTTCAAAATGGACTTCATTTTTGTATTCGTAATATCAAAATTATCCAAAGTTGAATTTTTCGTAATTTTCTGAGAACTTCCAATTTTTTATGAATAGTGAAAATTACTTAAAAACAACTTTTTAAATAAAAATAATTTATACTGATAAGTTATACTATTTAGTGGTTTTAAGGTATAATTAGAATATATTTTTACCATTTTATCCAAAGGTGGTCATTATAATTAATTTAACATTGAAATTGGACATAAACAATTGCCAATCTTTTGATATAAATTGTTTCTTAAAAACACGCTATTTTTTGTAACAACGAGAATTAATTATAAAATTAATTAATGAAACTTATATGTTTGGAATTTTGTAAAATAGACATCATTTTTTAATTCAGAATATCAATTATAGCTTAGGGTGAAATTTTGGCATTGTTCTGAAAAACTTCAATTTTTGATGAATAGTGAAACCACTAAGTGGTAGTTAAATAACTGATTTTTCGTTTAAATGAAATATTACCACTTCTGTGATTTGATTTTCAAAAATCCGACATACATGGTTTTCATTAAGAAGTAAAATGTGGTTCAATGAGATCAAAATAATTTTTTGGTGAATAGTAACCTTTTAAGTTCTTAATCGCGATTAGAGGTAATTAGTGTAGTTTAAGGTAAAAATAATGTTTTAATAATATGAGATGAGCTTAACACTTGTCCTACTCATATTGGATGAGTCATGGCCGACCCAGACAACCCATGGGTCAACTTGGGGACCCCATGGAGCCACTTTGGTTGGAAAATGACATTAATATATATATATTTAATGTTAAAATTAAATTGACACAAACATGAGTTGTTTTACTAAAACAGTTTTTAAGTGGGGTTACACAAGTCCAAATTTTGATTATAAATATTCATTAGAAAGATAATAATATTTCCTACATCATAGTATTTTTTTTATAATTTTTATCCATTAAATAAATTAAATTATTTATGACATCATGATGATGCAGCGATGACCTCATTATTTAACGATTTAAATAAAATAGAAATATAATGTAAAATCCAAAGCGTACACTTGTCAAAAACCTATTGGATGAGTAGATTTAGAACCCTTATCATCTTATCCTAGAATTATATAAGTGTGGGACCTCTAAAATCCGAAACTCATTTTATAATAAAGTGACTTTTCTTTACTTTCCAAGAGTGCCCCTCCTCTCCACTTATAAAAGGCCCACACCTCTCCCACCTCATTTAAACTTTCAAGCCATTTGGCTCGGCCAACCTCTGCCCAAATACTCTCCCAACTTCTCCCTCTTACTCCTAGAAGCCTCACTTTGTGCATAACTCTTCCCAAGGAAGCCTTTGGCTCAAATCAAAAAGAGTTACCAGATTTTGAGGTAATGTCTTCTCTAATGTTGTTTTGTTTTATTTTTCTTCTCCAACCCCCTAAACTCTTTTTATTCATTTCTTTTGTAACAAAACCAGTATCCTAAATATACTAGGATGTTTTTATAAGAATTATTAGAGCTACACATACACACACCTACATCTAATGGTTAATGAACATACGGTTTCTGTGGATGGAGAATTTCTGCCTCACGAAACGATGATTGTTCAACACTCATATAACACCTTCAAAGGTGGCCATTAAGATGTCACTATTTTTATATATGATATATAATATGTTTATGTTTTACTTATGCTTCTGTATTTCTCATTTATGGCATACTTTATGATTTCCATTATGGGTAAAACGCGATAATTTCATTTTAGGAAGTGCGGACTACCGCCCCCTCAAAGTGATTTGAATCGTTAATGCCATATGTGGGATGTATAAAGGATGGAGTAAATGGTATTATACAATATATTATACTGGAATTATATTATACATTTATATCATTATGATTTCGTTCCATTAAATATGAAATTGAAATGAAAGTAGCGTTCATGCGTACGTACGGCTTACCGTCTCCATGAACGGTGCATTTCATTTCTTACCTCTAAATGTTACGTAATATTATAAATGAATGTAGATACTGGATATATATGGTATATATGACATCTAAATCATGAATATAATTCTGGAGATAATGGATATTCTACCACATAAACAACTTGTAATTATAAGAAGTTTATTGTTGACTCAAGTACCAAAGATCGACAAAACGACCGTTATTAACTTAAATAATTACATAATGTTCATAACATTGTAATAAGTGATATAAAAAGGATAATGAAATTGAAAATGGTTCTTAATAAGGTATATATTAACTCTAGTTTATTATTCAGGAGGTTAAAGAATGGTTGAGTCAAGTCAGACACGAGGTAAGGGAACTTCTTAACCCAACTTCCATTCTTTGGGTTAATCTCCTACTTTCAAATTATGTCATCATATTATTATGTCCTATCTTGTATTTGTACTGTATTTATGTATAGTGAATACACATAATAGATCTATTTTCTTTTAAAAATGATCTTTTTAAGGACTTCGTCTCAATCTCCTTTCATTGAGGCATATTTCGTTTTATACACAACTTTCTTTTATATAGTGTATAAACCCCTTTGACTTTTACGTTTATTCAAACGAAATCTTTTTTATACGAATCATTTTACTAAACAACAAAAAGGAATGTTTTCTTTCCATACGTATGCGGATACAACGACTTCTCCGCCTTCGTGACTATTATTTGATTTTCAGCTTCCTCTACAAGCCGTAACTTTTTTTTAATGAAAAATAAATACAAATTTTTAACTTTCTTGTATTTTGGTATTGAAAATGGTTTTGAAAGTGTTTTTATTATATCAATGTGTTGTATTGATATCTTGTGATTGAAATGTGGAAATTTTATATTTCCTTTATGCATGTTTTATGTGATACGATTATGTTATGGTTTATGATATGTTTAAAACTGTTCATATGAGGAATGCATTGGACTTAATAAGTGACGGGTGGAGCCCGCTATAGCTCCTCGATGCATGGGTAGGTCTCATGAGACAAACTAGTGTCTTGGCACGAGGCGTTGATAAAATCTTATTTGTGGTCTTGGCACGAGGCCTTGACTACATGGTTATGATAGTCTGGCATTATGCATTCCATCATTATGAAAGTGGTTAATGATATTTCATGTGATTATTCGACCAGTAGAATATCCATGTGAAGTAGTAAATGACATTATCTCATTTTACTTTTGCCATATTATGTTTATGTTCATGTTTAAAAGGCTTTTGTTTTAGTTATACATTGCCTTAAATGTTTATGTTTATTTATGAAGGCTTCCGCAATATTGTTATCCTTACTGAGCATCTGAGCTCACCCATTTCAATGTTTTAATATTTTCCAGGATGTGAAGAAGTATTTTATGAATGAACTGCAGGGATTGTCAGAAAAGGATATGAGAGTGGACTATGGAGACTTTGTTATTGTAGTTTTTCACTTTATGATGTAATGTAACATTTATGAATGTATCTAGTGTTTCTAAGGCTACTAAACTAATCGGTCTTTCGAGACTTGATCTTTTGTGATCATGCCAATGTTACGAAGTAATGCACCGACTCTGGGTAGCTGGGGTCGGGGTGTTACAGTTGGTATCAGAGGCAGTTTAGTACTAACCTTGGAAGCTAGATTTAGATAAACTCTGATTACAGCACATAGCCCGAAGATAGACTTTGAGGATTAGTATAGAAGAACTTCCTAGAATTTTGGTATTGTAGAGATGTTGTGAGTTTTCCGAGCAATACATCCTTGTTTGGATACGAGCAGGTAGAGACGGATCTAGCACAGATGTACCTAGGGGTAAAACCTGAAAACACCGCTTTGAGCTAGACTCGAATGGGAACTGGTGCACGACAACGGGCCTTGTTGCACTCTTGGTTACGACACTCCCGGGGGATATTCTTAGGATAATTCTCATTCTCTTTACAAACCACTATGAACGATTATGAGTATATACTTCCTCAAATAAAAACTTTTTATAATTATGGATTATATCCATAAAGAGTTCAATTTATGTTAAGTATTTTACAAGTATGGAATTATGTATTTTGATTCATAAACTAATCTAGTTTATGCCATTGTTTAGAAATGGCGCCTAGTAGAAGGAATGGAAACCGTATCAATGCACGCACTCCGTGTAGGGATTTGCCTCCTGCTCCAGATAATTATTGTGGATCTAGAGATACAACTGGTGCTGATCAACTTATTACCATACTGGGACAACTCACTCAAGTTATGAATGATAACCTTACTCGTATGGATCACCCTGATCCACAACGTGGAGGATCAATGTTAGACCGCTTCATGAGGCAACAACCACCAACATTTAATGGGGGTACAAAACTGTTAGTAGCTGAGAAATGGATAAACTCCTTAGAGAAAATATTCCATGCCTTGGGGAGTAGCGAAAGGGAGAAGGTTATCATGGCAGTTTACCGCCTCACTAGAGATGCTGATCAATGGTGGTCATTGATTCAAAACACAAAGGAAGATGATGACGTATCGAATATGGAATGGAGGGAGTTCAAAGAGATTTTCTTAGAAAAATACTATCCTCGTGACCATCGAGCAGATATGGAAAGACAATTTTTGAGTCTGAGACAAAAGGAGGATGAGAATGTCGCAAAGTATGAGGCCAACTTTACAAGGTTAGCGAGGTATGCTGTAGATTATATACGTAACCCAAGAGGTAAGATTGATCATTTCTTTGATGGGTTAAAACCATTTCTCCGTCGAGCTTTAGTATCACAATCGTTCTCAACATACGAAGATATTGTCTCGTGTGCTATCAAGACAGAAAAGGAATTCTCTAAGTCTTATGACAACAAAGTAAAGAAAGAGAAGAAGAGAACGATGGAACAAGAGACAGATAAAGGGAAAAAGGGAAAGAAGGATTTTCCATTATGTGATAATTGTGGGAAGAATCACCCTGGTACATGCCTAAAAGGAATGAGAGTTTGTTATAAATGTGGAGAAAAGGGTCACCAGGCTCGTGATTGCAAGGGAAAGAAAGAGGCTATCAATGTTGAATGCTACAATTGTAGGGAAATGGGGCATTATGCAAATGAATGTCCTAAGCGCCAAGGAAACTTACCTCAGAAAATGCCAAGGGATCAAGGCCAATCTTATGCTGTGACTACAGTTGAAGCGGAATAATTAATGTATTGGTGCTTTTGGACTCATGGATTATATTCTGGTTATAAGAATAATATGATATATATAAAGATTGTACTGCAGTACTTTTTGATTTCAGTAAGGTTTTAATATGATGAAGGTAATTATATTTTTAGTATGTGACAATAAGAGAAAATTTACTTTGTTTGGGGAATCTGATAAATTGATTTTGGAATTAATAGACCTTTTAGAGAATGTCTGGACAGAGGTATATTGGATAATTATAAAGGTTGGAGTGGATTAAGTTGATCTTTGGATAGTATTGTTTAAGGTTAAAAAATTTATGAAGATTATTTTTGGAATATTATGATACTATAGTTTTAGGAAAAGGACAACCTGCAGGGTGGGGAATAACCCATCGCGTCGGACAAAGCTGCAGGAATCGAACCCACAATCATAGTGCGACAGGCCTTTATTTCCTACCACTAGCCTACAGGATGTCCCTGGTTATTACAAAATAATTTTACTAATCTAAATGGCATGTGTTAACATTTGGAACCTTACACAATTAGGATAAATAGAATATTTTTGAGTTCCGTTACCATTTGGAGTAAAAGTTGGGTTTGTGGTAAAAATTTATTAACAAATGAAAGTATACATAACAAGTATGTATATTCCCTTACGTTCTTAGTAAATCTCCTAAATAAATTCCTCAACATTATAAAAGGTAACTTAAAACAAAAATGTTGTCGGTTAACTTTTCCAACTGGGGATTCAATGACCGTTTAACCAATCACAAGTTTGTGATTTTCTTGTAGTTAAACTTTCTCCTAATCCTGTTTTCTATAACTCTCCATCAGACCTTGATGGTTTGTTTCTCCTCCATATCCATATTTTCATAGAATCCTAGAATGGGCTATATCGGGTGACATTTGTACTTATCTTTCTTTCTTTTAATGTTATATATTTATTAACCTTATTTTCGATGTGGGTTTTCCTCAAAGGTATATTATCTTTTCAACCTTTTATTTTCAAAGAAAAATTTCAAATTGCGAGGACGCAATTTATTGAAGGAGGGGAGAATGTAACACCCCGAGCTTCCACGATACGCTTCTCATTCAATAATGCAATAGCTTTCATTGTACGCAACTTCGAGTTCTAAAACACCGCGACTAATCAAAGTATCCGTTATGAATAGTAATAACCACTTTTTAAAATTATAGAAATTTTATATTTCAAAATGGACTTCATTTTTGTATTCGTAATATCAAAATTATCCAAAGTTGAATTTTTCGTAATTTTCTGAGAACTTCCAATTTTTTTTGAATAGTGAAAATTACTTAAAAACAACTTTTTTAATCAAAATAATTTATAGTGATAAGTTATAATATTTTGTGGTTTTAAGGTATAATTAGAATATATTTTTACCATTTTATCCAAAGGTGGTCATTATAATTAATTTAACATTGAAATTGGACATAAACAATTGCCAATCATTTGATATAAATTGTTTCTTAAAAACACGCTATTTGTTGTAACAACGGGAATTAATTATAAAATTAATTAATGCAACTTATATGTTTGGAATTTTGTAAAATAGACATCATTTTTGAATTCGGAATATCAATTAAAGCTTAGGGTGAAATTTTGGCATTGTTCTGAAAAACTTCAATTTTTGATGAATAGTGAAACCACTAAGTGGTAGTTAAATAACTGATTTTTCATTTAAATGAAATATTACCACTTCTGTGATTTGATTTTCAAAAATCTGACATACATGGTTGTCATTAAGAAGTAAAATGTGATTCAATGAGATCAAAATAATTTTTTGGTGAATAGTAACTTTTAAGTTCTTAATCGCGATTAGAGGTAATTAGTGTAGTTTAAGGTAAAAATAATGTTTTAATAATATGAGATGAGCTTGACACTTGTCCTAATCCTATTGGATGAGTCATGTCCGACCAAGACAACCCATGGGTCAACTTGGGGACCCCATGGAGCCACATGGGTTGGAAAATGACATTAATATATATATATTTAATGTTAAAATTAAATTGACACAAACATGAGTTTTTTTACTAAAACAGTTTTTAAGTGGGGTTACACAAGTCCAAATTTTGATTATAAATATTCAATAGAAATCTAAAAAAATTTCCTACATCATAGTAGTTTTTTTATAATTTGTATCCATTAAATAAATTAAATTATTTATGACATCATGATGATGCAGCGATGACCTCATTATTTAATGATTTAAATAAAATTGAAAGATAATGTAAAATCCAAAGCGTACACTTGTCAAAAACCTATTGGATGAGTATATTTCGAACCCTTATCATATTATACTCGAATTATATAAGTGTGGGACCTCTAAAATCCGAAACTCATTTTATAATAAAGTGACTTTTCTTTACTTTCCAAGAGTGCTCCTCCTCTCCACTTATAAAAGGCCCACACCTCTCCCACCTCATTTACACTTTCAAGCCATTTGGCTCGCCCAAACTCTGCCCAAATACTCTCCCAACTTCTCCCTCTTACTCCTAGCAGCCTCACTTTGGGCAGAACTCTTCCCAAGGAAGCCTTTGGCTCAAATCAAAAAGAGTTACCCGATTTTGAGGTAATGTCTTCTCTAATGTTGTTTTGTTTTATTTTTCTTCTCCAACCCCCTAAACTCTTTTTATTAATTTCTTTTGTAACAACACCAGTATCCTCAATATACTAGGATGTTGTTATAATAAGGATTCTAGCTACACTTACACACACCTACATCTAATGGTTAAAGAACATACGGTTTTTGTGGATGGAAAATTTCTGCCTCACAAAATGATGATTGTTCAACACACATATAACACCTTAAAAGGTGGCCATTAAGATGTCACTATTTTTATATATGATATATAATATGTTTATGTTTTTCTTATTCTTCTGTATTTCTCATTTATGGCATACTTTATGATTTCCATTATGGGTAAAACGCGATAATTTCATTTTAGGAAGTGCGGACTACCGCCCCCTCAAAGTGATTTGAATCGTTAATGCCATATGTGGGATGTATAAAGGATGGAGTAAATGGTATTATACAATATATTATACTGTAATTATATTATACATTTATATCATTATGATTTCTTTCCATTAAATATGAAATTGAAATGAAAGTAGCGTTCATGCGTACGTACGACTTACCGTCTCCATGAACGGTGCATTTCATTTCTTACCTCTAAATGATACGTAATATTATAAATGAATGTATATACTGGATATATATGATATATATGACATCTAAATCATGAATATAATTCTGTAGATAATGGATATTCTACCACATAAACAACTTGTAATTATAAGAAGTTTATTGTTGACTCAAGTACCAAAGATCGACAAAACGACCGTTATTAACTTAAATAATTACATAATGTTCATAACATTGTAATAAGTGATATAAAAAGGATAATGAAATTGAAAATGGTTCTTAATAAGGTATATATTAACTCTAGTTTATTATTCAGGAGGTTAAATAACGGTTGAGTCAAGTCAGACACGAGGTAAGGGAACTTCTTAACCCAACTTCCATTCTTTGGGTTAATCTCCTACTTTCAAATTATGTCATGATATTATTATGTCCTATCTTGTATTTGTACTGTATTTATGTATAGTGAATACACATAATAGATCTATTTTCTTTTAAAAATGATCTTTTTAAGGACTTCATCTCAATATCCTTTCATTGAGGCATATTTCATTTTATACACAACTTTCATTTATATAGTGTATAAACCCCTTTGAATTTTACGTTTATTCAAAAGGAATCTTTTTTATACGAAGCGTTTTAATAAACGACAAAAAGGAATGTTTTCTTGCCATACGTATGCGGCGACAATGACTTCTCCGCCGCCGTGACTATTATTTGATTTTCGGATTCCTCTAAAAGCCGTAACTTTTTTTTAATGAAAAATAAATACAAAGTTTTAACTTTCTTGTATTTTGGTATTGAAAATGGTATTGAAATTGTTTTTATTATATCAATGTGTTGTATTGATATATTGTGATTGAAATGTGGAAATTTTATGTTTCCTTTATGCATGTTTTATGTGATACGATTATGTTATGGTTTATGATATGTTTAAACCTGTTCATATGAGGAATGCATTGGACTTAATAGGTGACGGGTGGAGCCCGCTATATCTCCTCGATGCATCAGTAGGTCTCATGAGACAAACTAGTGTCTTGGCATGAGGCCTTGACAAAATATTATTTGCGGTCTTGGCACGAGTCCTTGAATACGTGGTTATGATAGTCTGGAATTATGCACTCCATCATTATGAAAGTGGTTAATGATATTTCATGTGATTATTCGACCAGTAGAATATCCATGTGAAGAAGTAAATGGCATTATATCATTTTACTTTTGCCATATTATGTTGATGTTCAAGTTTAAAAGGCTTTTGTTTTAGTTATACATTGCCTTAAATGTTTATGTTTATTTATGAAGGCTTCCGCAATATTGTTATCCTTACTGAGAATCTGAGCTCACCCCTTTCAATGTTTTAATATTTTCCAGGATGTGAAGAAGTATTTTATGAATGACCTGCAGGGATTGTCAGAAGAGGATATGAGAGTGGACTATGGAGACTTTGTTATTGTAGTTTTTCACTTTATGATGTAATGTAACGTTTATGAATGTATCTAGTGTTTCCAAGGCTACTAAACTAATCGGTCTTTCGAGACGTGATCTTTTGTGATCATGCCAATGTTATGAAGTAATGCACCGACTCTGGGTAGCTGGGGTCGGGGCGTTACAAGTGAACATGTTTTTCATTCATATTTTTTCTGATATTTTGGACTAGAATTTTTTTTGAAAGTATCCTCAGGGATGTTATAGACTCAATTCATGCAGATCGTACTGGGAGGAATGGTAGTAGACCTTATGATAGTAACAAGCATCCTTTTGAATGTTCATTCCAGGGTAGTGATAATCATCATAGCTAGAGTGATGTTTATTTTATTCCTCCCAGTGGAGGAAGTTTCATCCAATGTTATTATCATGGTAGGCCTTATAATGTTCATACTATCACGACCCGTCCTTGGGGCCCGTGCCGTGACTACCCCAAGCCCTCCTTCCATAGGCCAGGGGCTGGTGACTAGCACCAAGGCGTAAATCCCGGAAAAAGGGAAGACATTGTCTTTGTAAATAAACAACAAACACCACAGAGAAAGTAGGCAGAAGTAAACACTATGTAAAAGCTGAGTACAACAGTAAGTGAGGAAAAGTAAGTGGGCCAGAATACAAACCCAAACTGAAAGTAAAGTACAACTGGAAAGGGAAAACAACAACTGAAAAGTAAAGCCGCAACGTCGAGCTGTCCACTGGAAATCCCACCAAAAGGGTGGGTACAGAAAGCCTCCACTGCTCCTTGGGTCCAGCCGGCCGCTCCGAGTACGTCCCTCTCAGTGGTCCACCTCCAGGTACCGTCCTGCTCCGCAAGCCTCCACCACGATCCGCGCTGTCCGTCGTCTGCAACCAACACAACGTAGTGCGAGCATAGCCCATGCAGGGGTGAGTATAAGCTAATCAGTAGGGACCCCAAGACCCCCGATGGTCTCCCAGAATCCACAAAGGATAACCACAAAGGAAAGATACAATCATGAAGTAACATCTGACACTGCTTAGGTATATGCCCATACATATACCAAAGTCATCAATTCTCACTCGGCTCCAACATCCGAGCTCAAGTACAACCCAGTCCACACAGGAAATCAAAACATAAATCCACATAGGATAGAACAACACAATCCACAAAGGAAAGTAAAACAAGATTCAGCTCACACGTGTATACTTCTTCATATGACGATAAATATGACCAGATATTTCCACTGATTCATCTAAGCCGTCGGACCCACAAAGGATCGATAGGTACTAACCCCTCGCAATGACCCACAAAGGATCTGACCCACAAAGGATCGATAGGTAACTAACCCCCACAATGACCCACAAAGGATCTGACCCACAAAGGATCGATAGGTACTAACCCCCGCAATGACCCACACAGGATCGGACCCACACAGGATCGATAGGTAACTAACCCCCGCAAAGACCCACACAGGATCAGACCCACATAGGATCTGTAGGTGCTAGCCCACACAGGGCCGCTGAGCGCTGACCCACACAGGATCGGACCCACACATGATCAGTAGCACTGACCCACAAAGGATCGATGAGTGATGTAGTCGTCGTCGTCGAATCCACTGAGGATCTCTGCACAGTTGTCGTCGTCACAGTAGCAGTCGCAGCCAGCTCTAGGGTTCCCGCACACAGCAAGCTCATTCGGGAGGGTTCACTCCACGAGCCGAGAGGCTGATACATCAACTGACACATAGTCTAGAGTTGATGTATCCAAAAGTTCCATATCATCAATAGGAACTCAACGTCGCAGACGGCGCGTCAATCGGACGCCCGGTCTGAGAGTTATTGGATTTTTCGTCCCAGGGGCCCGGTTGGTTTTTAAGTTAAAACCAACCCGACCGTACTCCACCTGCGTCCAAACCTCTGGCAGAGTAATCCAAAATATCCATCTCACTTAGAGGAATTCAACAAAGTCGACGGCACATCAACCGGACGTCTGAAGCTCAAGATATGAGCGTTTCCGCTCCGAGGGCCCAGTTGGTTTCGTGTACGAACCAACCCGGCCGAACCCAAAGTATTCCGAAACCTTGAGTGTGATATAACGAAACGACCATCTCGATCCAAGGATCGCATCGCTACTGACAGCGCATCGTTCGGAGGCCCGTAGCTCAAGTTATGAGCAAAAGACCGAAAAGGTCCGAAAACGGGGGGTCTGGGCCCGGACCGACCCGGCCCAACCCCCCATGGGTCGGCCAAAACCTCGTCGACCCGACCCGGGTCCAACCCGGCAGGCGCAGCCCGGCCCGGCCGGGGTGGCCCGGCACGGCCTGGGCGCAACCCGGCCCGGCAGGTGCGAGCATGGCCCGACCGCCGGTGTCGGCTCGGCCAGTTACGGCCGAGCGGCGCGGGGGGTGTGTGGCCCCCACGTGAGAACACCACGACCCCGCGTGGGGCCACCTTTGGTCAACGGACGCGGCAGGGCCGCGCCGGCGACCCGCGCCGCCGCGCCGGCGACCCGCGCCGCCGCGCCGGCGACCCGCGCCGCCGGTGGAGTCTGCGGGCCACCGGAGTTGCTCCGGTGGTCCGATTCCATTTCCGTCTGCGCCGTAGCTCAACCCGGGTCCCGTTCTTCACTGCGGAATCAACAAATTGTCACTGCGGCCCGTTTGGTCATCGTCCGCCGTTCCGCACATCAAGAACAAAAGGGCGGTGGGTTCGGACTTGTTTGTTGGTCCGCACCCACTGCGTTAGCGGTTTGAAACAAGACCATAAATCCCAGAAATTGATAAACCACATCCCGCAATAATAATCTGCGGACCAACTTGTTAATTGGTTGGTCCGCGTTCTTGCCTTGGAGGAAAACAAGCATAGGTAAAATCATTTTCAAAACGACCCCTACCTTCGTCGTTGTCGGATGCGAGTTCGTCGCAGAATTGACCGTCGCGGTAGGAGATGATCGTCGCATCGCGGAAGGGTGTCGCGTCGTTGCGGTATACGGTGTCGCGTAGACAAACTCTGAGGATCAAGGACATACAGATTTAATTATAACAATTAAATCCATGTTGATGTTATAATCCAAAAAGAATTAAAAGGACCGCAATCCCCTACCTCAAGATGCCGCTCGAAGATTGTCGTGGGGATGGATCATCGTGGAAGAAGCGCCGTAGAGGGAGAATCGTCGGCGTCACATCGTCGATCTCCGGGGGTCGGGCGTTCTTCGTCGCCTTTCGTCTGAGGCCGGCGTTCCTCACATTCTTCGCATTCTTCGCGTTCTTTGCGAAGGAGGATGAAGGACTTAAGGTTTCTGTCAAATCCGCTCAACGAACAATCCTCAAGAAGACATGTGTTGGTCTTATTTCATTACATGCCAAAAAATGAAAAAGAAAGATAAGTAATGAACAAATTAATTCATATAATTAATTGCAACAAACTTAACCGACCAATTAATAGGGGCGTTAAGAAATTAGAAAACACGTCAGTTAACTTTCATTTAATAGGGGTTTTCGCGAGTGCGTTACTTAGCGGAAAAGAAACGGTGGGGCTCGTGCGGGCCCCACCTCACAAATATCCTACCAAGAGGGTAGGATATTTTGGTTTCCACCCTATCCGCTTCAACTTAGCTTAAGCAGCTTTAAGTGGCTTTAAGCGGCTTTAAGTGAAATAATATAAAGTTTGTCGTACCACATTATTTTATTTCTTAACTTAAAGCCCAAAAATTAAAAACCAAACCCGAGCAAACGCAACTCCGGAAGAGGAATTTCTAAGAAATTACTGGCGATGCAATCCCATCGGTGCCCTCGGAATTTGATTCCGAGCACCGGTTGAAAAGTTAGAAAAACCCGCTCGTTCGTTCACTGAACGTACCCGAGCCAAACTTCGGAAAATGATTCCGGGCTCACCGGGACTCAGAATCAGGTGCCGTCAGAAACTGCGTTCTTGTAAAATTCCAAAACAAATTATGAAAAAAACTTCCTTGAAATTTATGGGTCTTTACATCACTCCCACCTCAGGGATTTACGTCCCCGTAAAGACACATCATAAGCTAGGGAAACAAATGTGGGTACTGAGCACGCATCTGAGCCTCCTACTCCAAAGTGCACTCCTGGAGGTTCCCATGCTTCCATCTGATGTGCACTAGAGGAATCAATCATCCACATAGGACCCGCTCCTGTTGATCCTCGATCTCCATCGGGACCTCTGAAAAATTCTCCCCATCATCAACGTCTAGATCCCCATGGTCAATGATGTACGTCGGGTCCTGCACGTATCTCCTTAGCTGAGATACGTGGAAGACGTCGTGCACCCGGTGCAACTGAGGTGGTAGAGCCTGGCGATAATCCACCTCGCCAACCCTGCTGAGGACCTGGAATCGTCCGATGAAGTGTGGAGACAACTTGCCGCCTCGGCCAAATCTCCGTAATCCACGTCGAGGTGAGACACGAAAGAAGACGTGGTCGTCATCCTCGAACTCTAGTGGCCTCCGCCTCTTGTCAGTATAAGACTTCTGCCGGCTCTGAGCTGTCCTCATCCACTCCTGGATGACGTAGACCTTCTCTTTCGTGGCCCGGACCATCTCTGGTCCCACAAGTGCTGACTCCCTAGGGTCTGTCCAGCATAAAGGAGATCTGCAAGGTCTGCCATACAACGCCTCGTATGGTGACATCCTGATGGTGGAGTGGTAACTGTTGTTGTACGAAAACTCCACCAAGGGTAGGTGGTCCTCCCAGCTGTGACCAAAGTCGAGGACACATGCGCGGAGCATGTCCTCGAGAGTCTGAATGTTCCTCTTCGTCTGACCATCCATCTGAGGGTGAAAGGCGGTGCTCAAACGTAGCTGCATCGCGAACGACTCCTGCAACCCCTTCCAAAATTGGGAAGTAAAGTGAGCATCTCGATCGGAGACGATAAATGATGGCACACCGTTAAGTCGTACAATCTCTTGAACGTAGAGATGTCCCAAGCTCTCCACTGAGACCTACTCTTTGATGGGTAAGAAGTGAGCCGACGTGGTGAGTCGGTCGAAAATCACCCAAATGGAGTCGTGACCTCTGGAAGTGCGTGGTAGTCCAGTCACGAAGTCCATAGATATCCCGTCCCACTTCCACTTCGATACCTCCAAGGGCTGTACCAAGCCTGCTGGTACCTGATGCTTTGCCTTCACCTGCTGGCAGGTGAGGCATCATGAAATGAACTCTGCCACAGCCTTCTTCATGCCCGGCCACCAGTGCTGTCGTCTGAGGTCCTGGTACATCTTTTCCACTCCAGGATGTACCGACAAAGGAGAAGTGTGAAACTCTCTCAGCACCTCCTCTCGTAAAGCGACTGGTACTAAGGTACGTCCTCTGTAAAGGACATTGTGCTCTGCTCCATAGGAGAAACCATCAGGTGCTTGTACTGAGGATATCTGTGCACGTCGCGTCTCACAGTCAACGTCCCCACTTTGTGCCTCTCTGACCCACTGTATTAGTGGAGGGGTGACTGTGAGAGACCGAAGGAAGGCTGCTCCATCTCTATACACGAAGGATATCTACAAAGAGGCTAGCTGCTCTGTCGCCTCCTCAAGTAGCTGAATGCCCGTCCTCCTACTGAGAGAATCAGCTACCACGTTCCCCTTCCCAGGAGTATAGACTATCTCAAAGTCATAGTCCTGGAGGAACTCGAGCCATCGCCGCTGTCTCAAGTTCAGGTCCTTTTGCGAGAACATGTACCTGAGACTCTGATGGTCAGAAAAGACTGCAAAGTGCTCGCCCATCAGATAGTGTCGCCATGTCTTTAGAGCGAAGACCATTTCTCCTAACTCCAGGTCGTGGGTAGTGTAGTTATGCTCATGCGGCCTCAACTAACATGATCCATAGGCAATCACTGCCCGCTCCTGCATCAGGAAACATCCGAGTCCGGTCCCTGATGCATCGCAGTAGACTACGTACCCTACTCCCTCCTCAGTCAACCTCAAGATAGGTGCACTGGTCAATCTCTGTCTCAGCTCTTGGATGCTCTGCTGACATCTGTCTGACCACACAAAGGGTTTCCCCTTCTTCATCAAAGCTGAGAGTGGTGCCGCAACTCTAGAGAAGTCTAACACAAATCTCTGATAGTATCCAGCTAGTCCCAAGAAACTCCGCACCTCTGTCACGCTCTTGGGTGGCCCCCAAGCTAGCACTGCCTCGATCTTCGTAGGATCCATAGCAATTCCCTCCTCAGAGATGACGTGTCCCAAGAAGTGGACCTCATGTATCCAGAACTGACACTTCGAGAGATTTCCATAAAGCTGGTTCCCTCGGAGTGTGTCTAGTACAACCCGTAAGTTGTAGGCGTGCTCCTCCTCAGTCGTCGAGTATATCAAAATGTCGTCGATGAAGACTACGACAAATCGATTGAGGTATGGCTGGAAGATCCTGTTAATGAGGCCCATGAACACCGCTGGAGCATTGGTTACACCCAATGGCATAACCAAGAACTCATAGTGGCCATACCGACATCTGAAGGCCATCTTCTGCACGTCCTCGTCCCGAACTCTGAGCTGATGATAGCCTGACCTGAGGTCTATCTTCGAGAACCACCGTGCTCCCTTGAGCTGATCGAAGAGGTCATCAATCCTTGGTAGTGGATACTTGTTCCTCACTGTCACCTGGTTCAGGCGACGATAGTTGACACACAGTCGCAAGATCCCGTCCACCTTCTTGGCGAACAATATCGGGGAAGCCCAGGGTGAAACACTGGGTTGGATGAATCCCTTTCCCTGCAAGTCCTCCAACTATACCCGTAGCTCTCGAAGCTCAGTGGGGGCCATCCGATATGCCGGAGTTGATATCGGGGCTGTCCCGGGGTACATGTCATTATGAAAGTCTACCTCTCTGCGAGGAGGTAGCCCTGGAACGTCGTCGGGAAAGGCGTCCGCGTACTGATCCAACACTACAAGAAAACTAGGACTCCGCACATCAACTGCTCCTAGGATGAGGCTAGCCAACTGATGATTGATGGGTTTTCCTCTCCTATGCGGAAGTCTATCCTGTGCTGCGAAGGCTCCCTTCACGCCGGTGAAGGTGAACCTGCTCCCGTCGGTGCGTACACATCACACCTTGCGCCTAATACAGTCAATCTGTGCATGACTGTAGATAACCAATCCATGCCCTAGATGACGTCGTAAGGCCTCGACTCTGCTACAAGAAGATCCCAGCCGAAGCTCTCACCTTCTAGAGTAAGCTCACACCGCCAGCACTAGTGTGTAATCGTCGAGTCTGCTCCCGTAGGAGTCTCTAACCGTAAGGATCGAGCCAACGGCTCTATCGGAATCTCCAAGCACTGAACAAGGGCAGCAGCTATGAAAGAGTGACTCGCTCCTGTGTCTATAAGAACTGCAACAATTGTGGAATAGACACAAATAGTACCTCGAATCATCTCGGGCGCGCCGTGGTCGTAGGCCTCCGCTTCCTGGAGCTATGCCTGTCTCTGCCCGCCAGCTCCCTGCGGTCGGGGTGGACCTCCTGGTGGTGGTGGTGGTAGAGCCTCAAAGCGCCGACCACCACCTGCTGCTCGGCCAGCTCCTCTTCCTCGTCCACCTCCTCCCTGCGGACCGCCATGGTTGACCCTCTGCCTCTGCCTGGGTTGCCCCTCAACTGTCTGATGCTCCTCGGCACAGTGGGTCAGGCAGTCACGAGCCATGTGACCCTGCCCGCCGCATGTGTAGCACTGCCTGCCTCTTGAAAGACTGGCTCCACGCTGTGTGTCCCGCACTGCTGAGCCAGTGCCCTAAGGTCGTCTGCGTGAGGGTCTGGTTTTCCTGGACCCCTGAGTCATCCGTCGACTACCTACTGCGGAAGACTCTGCTACATGCCGCCCCGCGGTAGGTCTCACCGCTGGAGAAGTCTCAGCAAGAAAGCTCTCGATCAAAAGGGATCGTTCCAGTACTCCTGCCTGAGTCGGAATGCTGAGGGAGATCAGCGATGCCCTGATCTCGTTTCTCAATCCCTGCTCAAAGGTCCGGGCCCAGAAGAATGGGTCCCGTACCATGTCGGTCGAGTAGCGCGAGAGATCGGTAAATCTCACCGAGTACTGGGCGACCGTCAAGCTGCCCTGCCGCAGCTGAAGAAGATCCTGGATGTGCACCGCATGGAGGGTGGCCGGGACGAACTCTGAGCGGAAGAGGCTCTCAAAGTCCATCCAGAGAAGAGATGCCTCATCGTGCACCTGGAGCATCAAGATCCACCATCGGCCCGCTGCTGCGTGCAGTAGGCTCGCTGCGAGGATCACCATGAGGTCTGTTGGTGTCCTCACTAACCGGAAAACTCATACAACTGCCTCCAGCCAGTCCTCCTCTGCCTGGGGGTCTGTCTCCCCATGGAACCTGGGCGGTCGTTGGCACTGGAACTCATGCAGTGCACTAAGGCGACGTGCATCGTCAGCGGCTGGGGCTGGAAGAATCCGTGGCTTGGCAGGTAGAGGTACCGTCGGTGCCTCTGCTGTCAAAGGGCCATGTACCGAGGCCTCGTCGCTCGGCGAGCTGTCGTCACGTACAACTCTCAGAACCCTAGCTGGATGCCGTCGTGGGGCCATCCTGAAATGAAACAGGTGCGCCAGGGTCAGAACAGTATACTTGGTGAGCTGACATAAAGTAATCAAAAAGAAAACTTGTAACACACATGCAATCAATGTTTTCGTGCATTAAGTTAGAAATCAAAAGTCAGGGCCCTGGTGTACGGATACGTCGGCCGCCGTACCAACACTGGGCTCCCTGGACTGATAACCACGCTCAATAATCCTAACACTATTTTTTCACATATAAAAGATCAGAGTCCATGGTAGAACCGAACTCCTCTGATACCAATTTTCTACGACCCGTCCTCGGGGCCTGTGCCGTGACTACCCCAAGCCCGCCTTCCATAGGCCAGGGGCTGGCGACTAGCACCAAGGCGTAAATCCTGGAAAAAGGGAAGGCATTGCCTTTGTAAAGTAAACAACAAACCCCATAGAGAAGGCAGGAATAAGTAAACACTAAGTAAAAGCTGAGTACAACAGTAAGTGCGGAAAATTAAGTGGGCCAGAATAAAAACCCAAACTGAAAGTAAAGTACAACTGGAAAGGGAAAACAACAACTAATAAGTAAAGCCGCAATGTCGAGCTGTACACTGGAAATCCCACCTGAAGGGTGGGTACAGAAATCCTCCACTACTCCTTGGGTCCAACCAACTGCTCTGAGTACGTCCCGCCCAGTGGTCCACCTCCAGGTACCGTCCTGCTCCGCAGACCTCCACCACGATCAGCGCTGTCCGTCGTCTGCAACCAACACAACGTATTGCGGGCATAGCCTATGTAGGGGTGAGTATAATCTACTCAGTAGGGACCCCGAGACCCCCGAAGGTCTCCCATAATCCACAAAGGATAACCACAAAGGAAAGATACAATCACGAAGTAACATCCGACACTGCTTAGGTATATGCCCATACATATACCTAAGTCATCAATTCTCACTCGGCTCCAACATCCGAGCTAAAGTACAACCCAGTCGACACAGGAAAGTAAAACGTAAATCCACATAGGATAGCACAACACAATCCACAAAGGAAAGTAAAACAGGATTCAGCTCACACAGGTATACTTCTTCATATGACGATAAAGATGACCAGATATTTCCACTGATTCATCTAAGCCGTCGGACCCACAAAGGATCGATATGTACTAACCCCCGCAATGACCCACAAAGGATCTGACCCACAAAGGATCGATAGGTAACTAACCCCCGCAATGAACCACAAAGGATCTGACCCAAAATGATCGATAGGTACTAACCCCCGCAATAACCCACACAGGATCGGACCCACACAGGATCGATATGTAACTAACCCCCGTAAAGACCCAAACAGGATCGGACCCACACAGGATCTGTAGGCGCTGGCCCACACAGGACAGCTGAGCGCTGACCCACACAGGATCGAACATACACAAGATCGGTAGCACTGACCCACAAAGGATCGCTGAGGGCTATAGTCGTCGCCATCGAATCCACTGAGGATCTCTGCACAGTCGTCGTCGTCACAGTAGTAGTCGCAGCCAGCTCTAGGGTTCCCGCACACAACAAGCTCGTTCAGGAGGGTCCACTCCACGATCCAAGAGGCTGATACATCAACTGACACATAGTTCAGAGTTGATGTATCCAAAAGTTCCGTATCGTCAATAAGAACTCAACGTCGTAGACGACACGTCAATCAGACGCCCAGTCTGAGAGTTACTGGCTATTTCGTCCGAGGGCCCCAGTTGGGTTTTTAGGTAAAACCAACCCGACCATACTCCACTTGCATCCAAACCTCGAGTGGAGTAATCCAAAAGATCCGCCTCACTTAGAGGAATTCAACAAAGTCGATAGCACATCAATCGGACGTCCGAAACTCAAGATATGACTGTTTTCGCTCTGAGGGCCCGGTTGGTTTCGTGTACAAACCAACCCGGCCGAACCCAAAGTATTCAGAAACCTTGTGTGTGATATAACGAAACAACCGTCTTGATCCAAGGATCACATCGCCGCTAACAGCGCGTCGTTCGGAGGCCCGTAGCTCAAGTTATGAGCAAAAGACCGAAAAGGTCCGAAAACTGGGGGTCTGGGCCCGGACCGACCCGGCCCAACCCCCCCGGGTCGGCCCGAACCAGGTCGACCCGACCCGGGTCCGGGTCCGACCCGGCAGGCGCAGCCCGGCCCAGCCCGGCCGGGGCGCGACCCAGCCCGGCCGGCGCGGCCGGTTACGGCCGATCGGTGCGGGGGGCGGGCTGCCGCCGCGTGAGAACACCGCGGCCCCGCGAGGGGCCGCCCTTGGTCAGCGGACGCGGCAGGGCTGCATCCCGTGTCTTGCCGGACCCATGCAGTCGCGGGTCTGTCGGCCACCGCCGCCGCGACTTCAGCAGGGGCGGCTCCGTCCGGCGGCGCCGCCGCGCCGGCGACCCGCGCCGCCGGTCGAGTTCGCGGGCCACCGAAGTTGCTCTGGTGGTCCGATTCCATTTCCGTCTACACCGTAGCTCAAACTAGGTCCCGTTCATCACTTCGGAATCAATAAAACGTCACTGCGGCCCGTTTTGTTGTCATCCGCCATTCCGCACACCAAGAACAAAAGGGCGGTGGGTTCAGACTTGTTCGTTGGTCCGCACGCACCACGTTAGCAGTTTGAAACAAGACCATAAATCCCAACAATTGATAAACCACGTCCCTCAATAATAATCCGCGGACCAACTTTTAATTGGTTGGTCCGCATTCATGCCTTGGAGGAAAACAAGAATAGGTAAAATCATTTTCAAAACGACCCCTACCTTCGTCGTCGTCGGACGCGAGTTCGTCACGGAATTGACCGTCGCGGTAGGAGATGATCGTCGCGTCGCGGAAGGGCGTCGCATCATCGCGGTATACAACATCGCGTAGAAAAACTCCGAGGATCAAGGACATACAGATTTAATTATAACAATTAAATCCATGTTGATGTTATAATCCACAAAGAATTAAAAGGACCGCAATCCCCTACCTCAAGATGCCGATCGAAGATTGTCGCGGGGATGGATCGTCGTGGAAGAAGCACCGCAGAGGGAGAATCGTCGGTGTCACGTCGTCGATCTCCAGGGGTCGGGCGTTCTTTGTCGCCTTTCGTCGGAGGCCGGAGTTCTTCGCGTTCTTCACATTCTTCGTGTTCTTCGCGAAGGAGGACGAAGGACTTATGGTTTCTGTCAAATCCTCTCAATGAACAATCCTCAAGAAGACATGTGTTGGTCTTATTTCATTACATGCCAACAAATGAAAAGGAAAGATAAGTAACGAACAAATTAATTCATAGAATTAATTGCAACGAACTTAACCGACCAATTAATAGGGGTGTTAATAATTTAGAAAACGCATCAGTTGACTTTCATTTAATAGGGGATTTCGCGGGTGCGTTACTTAGCAGAAAAGAAATGGTGGGGCTCGTGCAGGCCCCACCTCACAAATATCCTACCAAGAGGGTAGGATATTTTGGGTTCCACCCTATCCGCTTCAACTCAGATTAAGTAGCTTTAAGTGGCTTTAAGCGGCTTTAAGTGAAATAAAATAAAGTTTGTCGTACCACATTATTTTGTTTCTTAACTTAAAACCCAAAAAATAAAAACCACACCCGAGCAAACGCAACTCCGGAAGAGGCGTTTCTAAGCAATTACCGGCACTGCGATTCCATCGGTGCCCTCAGAATTTGATTCCAAGCACCGGTTCAAAAGTTAGAAAAACCCGCTGGTTCTTTCACTGAACGTACCTGAGCCAAACATCAAAAAATGATTCCGGGCTCACCGGGCCTCAGAATCAGGTGCCATAAGAAACTACGTTCTTGTAAAATTTCAAAGAAAATTAAGAAAAAAATTTCGTTGAAATTTATGGGTCTTTACACATACCTAGTGTGAACATACACATATCAAGTTTAGTGTTTGTAATAGGATGATAAATATTTAGAGGTTTTTCTAGAATACTGAATGATAGTCTAGTAATAGAGGATTAGGATATTGATTTGAATTTGGGTTAATAATGATATTTTAAGAAAGTTGTTGGATCTCCACCATTTTTAAGTCACGATAGAGGACATGGTGGACAAGGGAGGTATAATAGTTACAATAGATTTGTACTTCACAGGGGATACAAATAAGAGTTTAGGGTTGAGTAAAAGACCTATTTCACATAATCCAACCCTCTCCTGATTACCAAAATATTGGACCATCAGCACCTCGAAGTATGACATTAATGCCTTCTAATTTAAACTTTTCTCCGTTTGACACATTGGAATATAACTCATTCATATCATCTCATTTTTTGGATAGATTACAATAAGACATAGATTATTTATATTGAGTTATGTTGATTTAAACACCATTTGGGGAAAATGCTAGGGCATTCAATAGTGTAGAGAATACACCCTTGTGATTGGAGGACACATATTATTTGGGAATGTCTTGGTGTTAGAGATGATCAAATTTGATTTGATACTTGGGTTGGATTATTTAGTACCATATCAAGCCCATATCTACTGTTATCATTGATGGGTATCCTTTACATCTCCAGATGTCAGAAGTAATTTCGATGTTGGAGAGTGATTTTTATAGGTGGGTCATGTGGGACTTGACCATAAACTGTTAGAGGGGATTATAGCTCAACTTTCTATCCTTGAATTGGATGATGAGGATACACAAAATGAATATTTTCAGTATGATGTTGATCAGTTTAGGGATGTCAATACTAATGATTTATTAGTGTTACCACTAAAAAGAGATACCAAATTTGTTATCAATATCATATTGAGTGAAGAGAATATTTATATACATCCTTACAATATGAAAATTTACATGATACATGATCTAAAGAATTTATTAGAGAACTTGGAGGATAAATGATTTATACAGCTAAACACATCTCTTGGGGATGATCCAGTCTTATTTTTCAAGAAGGCCTATGGATCTTGGATACTATTCATGAACCATTGGAAGCTGAACCAAGTGATGATTAAAATTTTGTATTAACTTACACATATAGATGATTTATTTTTTCTTATAATGGGACCCTAGGTGTTCTCTAATATTGAAATTATATTGATTTACCATCATATATGTGTGAGACCTTAACAAATACCCCATACTAACTTTAGGGGCACACATGGTATGAATGAGTTCTTGTTGATGTCCTTAAATAAGAAAAATGTTCCAATATTATTTATGGACCTAATGAATCAGGTTTTTTCATCATATCTAGACACATGTTTTGTCATTTTTATTGATTATATTCTTGTTTACTCTAAGATGAAGGAGGATTATGCATGATATTTATAGATTATTTTGGGTACACTTCAAGAACAAAGACTATATAACAATATCTCAATGTGCCACTTTTGGATTCACCAAGTCCACTTTTATAGTTATGTAATATATGAGGTCGAGATATCAATATTTCACATGAAGGTAAAATTAGGGGTTTCATGGTAGAATACAATTAATTTTTTTACATACACAACCTCTTGTGCTTGGTTTGTTATTACTGGTGGTTTATTTAGGAAATATATCTCTTAATATAATTAATGATAGACCTGGACATAAAATGAAAAATTTTATTTGGTCTGACTCTCATGGGAGTGAATTAGAGCATTTGAAAGAAATATTAACTATAGCATCATCTTGAACTTACCCAATCCTATTAGGGAGTATACAATTTACATTGATGTACCAAGATTATATCTAAGAAGGATCTTGATATAGGAGGATCATGTGGTTGCTTATGGGTATAGATAACTATAGCCACATGAGAAGAACTATCAAACACATGACATGGAAATTTATACTAAATATACTAATTGTAGTAACCCATGATTCTATGTGAATCCTCAATATTCACTCAATTTCCCCCAAATTGTTTCATGCCTACCTATACGTTTTGCTCTATCGGTCTTCTTCTACCTATCCTGTGCATCACAATTTTTCCACTATGGTTCCTCATAGAAAAAATTCATTATTTAATCTCCCACTCAATCGAGATATATAATATATAGTTTCTTTATTTAGGGTTTTCCATTATATCATGAGTTTTGAGTTCCATTTCCATCATAGTCGGTAGTTCATTGATTGTTCTCCTACTCATCCCTAATTACGTAGCTATGTTTTCTTCACATCCCACTCCTTCTTCTATTATTCCGCATAACCATAAATTTTTTCCATCAACACTCTTACAAATGTTTTTTCATTATCTCACTAGTTAAATATTTCCAATAATCAACCACATCTATTAGTTTTCTACCATGAAACTAAAAAAACATGAAATATATTCCTACCGTATATTCTCATTTTAACATTCCATATCCTATTGAAATATATTTTTATTTTATTCCCAATGTTTTCATATATTAAATATGTTTAATATTTTATTATTTTATTATTCTATTTTTCTAATTATTATCCTACAATTTCCATTTACATTGGTCACTAAATGGTATATTTCATTGATTTTTTTGGGCATGGATAAAATCACTCATCTAAATCTGCTATTTTTTTCAGTATAAGAATGACTCAAAAAACTAAAAATGTAATCCAAGTATTCTTGGATAATTTTTTTATTAGTATATATTTATTTCTCTGAGTTTTTTTCTACTTATTTTTTAATATTTTTTATTGATTTATTTTTATTATTACATTTTATGGATGTTTAGTCTTCATTGAACATAACTTAAAATTTTCTCTAAATTATTTTTTCCATTCCTCCATGTGATGGAACTATAAAGAGATTGAATTTATCATCACATATTATTTTGTATTTATCTTTAACCTTACAAGTATAGTGAAGAATTAATCTACATATTTTTTCTAATAATGAAGGAATATCAAATGCTCAATATTGATTGGTTTGAAAAATTAGTAATGTATACATTTATGAAGTGTTAACTTAGCATGAATAATTCTCGATTTCCACTCTATTTCTTGTTTATAATAATTTGATTACAATAAGTTCATTGGTCTATTTTCTTTTGACTTAATTATTATTATTTATTTTACATTAAAAAATAAAATGAAGGATACATCATTTTTACTATTTAGAATTTTTCTATAGGAAGTGACACAACATTTTCTTAGTTTCATGTTTTAAAAATGAGATTAACTTAATTATTTTTCTTCTAGGTAATAAAGAATGTTTACATAAAACTATCTTTTAATTTTATATTTTTTTCACTTTGGATGTATTTTATGATTAGGCATTATAAAATTTTACTTTAATTTCCTCCATGTGCACATTGAACATGAATTTTCTATATAAAATCTTTTATATACCACCTTTTTGTATTCTGGATGTGTAGTTTTCTAGATTAATCATTTATTTACCCAATTATAAAAAAAAATTATGTTATATTTTTAATTTTTATAGTAGTATATTTATAAGTGTTTGCCACTGGAAACATGATGAGTTACCCTTTTTCAAAATGGAGGATTTTTCATAGATCCTTAAAACTTTAGTACTTTTAATAAAATATATTCTAAAATATATTCAATTTATATATTTTTATTTTTGATTTATAAAGTCAAATAATAAGAATAATGTATTTTCATTTTCAAAACTCATAGACATAAACCTATTGTAAAAATTAATTCGATTGTACTTTTAATTTTTGAAATTTATTTTTACTATAGATGTTTTTTACAAATTTAGTATATTTATATTATATGGTCATTGAATTTTGTATAAAATTTCACCATTATTTTTAAAATCATATTTAATTTTAGAGGCACAGTTTTGAAGAATAATCATTCAATTTAATTTTTTTATATTTTGGATGTGTATTATTCTAGATTTATCATTGAGATTCCAAATTCTAAACCTTTATTTGAATCACCCTTTTTAATTTATAAAATAGTATATATAATTGAGTTTATAATTGGGTAAGTAAATATTTGAACCTTTCATTTGTAATATTTGAGAAATGTTACAAAATTCTCTTTCAACATTAACTGAAATCAATATAGTGTATAATATTTTATTTTCAATTTTATGCTATTTTCATTTTAAATATATGGTTTTCTTGGTCAATTATTTAGTTCCTTATTAGTTCCCATCTTAGAAGTCCAAAAGAAATTTCCAAAACCATGTACGCCCTTTTTAGGATTGAGTTATTTCACACTGTTTATGTAAATTTAAAATAAATTGTATTATGATATGATATATTAATGAGAAATAATTTAGAATTTGTTTTATACCATCATTAAATTTTTTTATTTAAATTTATAAAATGTGATTTGTAGGTTATTTAATTTTGTTATGAAATATGCTATTTTAAATTATAAAACTTTATAATTATTTTTGTAATAACTCACAAATTATACCCTATATTATCTATATGATAAACTTCCACATTTCCACCACTACATTCTTATTATCTGATATGCTTCTGATAATTAAAAACTTAAGGTTTATCCATTTCTCATTATTTTCTATTTTAGGAATTTAGTTTTATGAAACCTAATAAATTCATATTATTATCCCTCATTTATATTAAAATTTCATGGACTATTTTTTTCTAACGTCATGTGTTTTAGATCAGGTAGAAATTCCAAGATTGTTTGAAATTTTCATTTAATGTTTGGTTTTAATTTTAAATTAAGCCTTAAATTGGTATTATGAGAGTTAAATAGAATAATAGATATTTTGTGATGGGTTTCAAGTAATTAATGTTTTCTTGAAAGTATATATATAAGTTTTTGGAGGGTTGGGATTCAGAACCACATATTTTAGAGAAACAACCTTAGGCACACAATTGGTGCATGATTAATGCTAATCATGCGACAAAACATGTGACCTATTTTTTATGGAACATGGTTTGTTTAACTATTTGAGGTGGAATATATAACCATGAAACAATATTCAATATATTGTATGTGCATCACATAGATTGTCTAACCATGTGAGGGGGTGGATCACATGGACATTAACTACACATGAACTATGAACAATTTGGAAAACTTTTCCCCTATCCCAAATGGTTAGTTACACTTAATTAGTTATGGTGCCAGATTTGAAAAATATGTATTTAAAATGTGTGACTCTTCAAAATGTGTGATTTTATGTTTTTACCCTTGCATTATTAAATGGGGTTTAACACTTTTCCCCCGTTCATTTTCCCAAGAGGTCTCCCACACGTGGACCCTTCCATCACCTTTTCCCAAGGTGGTTCTCCCTCATTTGATCTTACAATCATGAGATGTATGTCATGTTGGAATCCTATTGGTAAAGCTAACACACATCATTATTATTTTCCATATTTACATCACTTTACTAAATTCTATTACCATGTGAGATAATTTTCCAATTTATAGGGTGTATGAAAATTACTATTATTTCTATGGGTTTGGCTCGAATCAAAGACCGATAAGGGATGAGTGAAGCATCCTAAACATGACGTAAGTTTTCAAGATGACTTACATTTAATGTTTCAAAATTTATAAATAATTCATTATTTTACACACCTGAGTTCCCATGATTTTCCTCATTAATAAGAAATTCATTATGTAGATAACAATACATTAATATAATAAGTCTATATGCCCTTAATTTCATCATCAGAGTTTGTCTTTATTGACCCAGACCGCCCTCTTAGGTGTGTCAATTATCTTCCCATGTCCCTTATGCTTATTTGTGGAATTAAATACACTCTTCAGGTGTGATAACATTCCACGTTTAAAATGAAATTGTAAAATGGGATTACATGAATCAAAATTGGTTTGTATGACTCTCTTAGCTAAGGATCACTATTTAAATTATTCTTGAACCATTATGTAAGAATTCAGGTTTTTTGAACGGGTCAAAATCCCAAACTAGTTTGAATTTTTGACTTGTCGTTGAGAAAACTTGTGAAAATGGACAGTTTTTAGAAATTTCTATACTACAAGCCATGTACTTTTAAGTACATGCCGCGTATTGATTAGTTGAGTGCCGACCATGTGCTAACCGAGTATATGCCATGTGATGACCATATAGAAATTTCTTACTACACAACGCATAGTTATTGACATGCTGTGTAGCCAAGGCCATGTAGTCTGTCCATGTATGAGGGATATACTTGGCGTGTGTGTCAATCGGCGAGGAAGAGAAGGAAAACCAAGTACACTCCTTGTTCAGCCTAGTACACATCGTGTAATCATGTTGGCAGGTTCTGGAAAGTAAGTCGTTGGAAAAGTATCCTCCATATGAACAGTTAAATGATACACAAGGCATATAGTCATGAAGTATACGCCGTGTACTTTATTTTTTTTCACTAAAATGGGTAGTATCCTCTTTTTGGAGGCAAAGGGCATAGGGGGTCACCGGTTTTCGCGAACCAGGCCGCCATAGATCGTTTTTTTCTCCCGGATCTTCATCTGAACTCCATTTCGATCACAGTTTGATCCATTGGAACCAAATTGGTAAGGCCTTTATTCGTCTTAATCCGTTTTGTTTGATTTCTATTCTATAATGAGTTATAGGGGTTTGATAAGTTTTGATTATTTTTTAGATCTACCACGTTTTAGACCTAATTGGAGGTTGTAATTGGAGGAGTATCAACGTAAGAGTCTCCAGTAGGTGGTGTATACCACTTTTTGTGATTTCTTGGTCATTTGGGTGGCACGAACTTCAGCACATTTTCAGGTATTTTGAGTGGGACCAAGTATTATCTGATATTGCATATTACATTGTTTATTGACATATGGGATACCTTTGGGTGTGCCCTGTTTCCTGTGTTGCTTGAGTGGGGACAGGTTAGTGGTCGTCGCTCATCGGGGCATTTTGTCTTAGGGCGCCAAAATGGAACTAATTGAATTGTATTATTCAAAACTCTTGAGTTTCGTTTATTAAACCTTGATATGAATTGTTATAGGCATTCAAGACCTCAATGTTGTTGTTTGATAACTTTTGTGTTAGTGTAATTCAAATGTTTAAATTGTTTTGCTTTTTTATGTGTTTTGTTTAATGTGTTATATATGTAATTGATGAATTACATATGCTGGAACCCTTTTGGTTATGTTGGGCTTGGCCCATATATTTTTGAGTGATGCTGATCATAGGTTGGGCTTGACCGGGGTTATGTTGGGTGGTTCTGACCACGGGATTGGGCGTCATGGGCATCGGTTTTAGGCAGGATGATAGTTAGGTTGGGCATGGCCCGAGTTACTGGGATGACAAGGCCATCAGACTTCAACCGCATGGTTATAGGGACATGAGGTGTTAGAGGTGTTGTGGCATGGGTACTGTTTGGGTGATTATTGCTCACTCAGAAACTTTGAGTAATGTACACACAGAGATACTCCATGATGAGGTGGTTTTTGTACACTCGCGTGTGGGTAGAGGCCCCTGTTAGTTGTGGTTTAGGTACTATTGGTTTGTAGGTGCTTGATGTAGGAAGCCACATGGGAGGTGATGAACCTTCAGTGGATAGAATTGAGGATATCAGATTGGGGGAAGAGGATCGCTGTTATTTGAGGGAAGTTATCATTGTCCCTTTGGATAATTTATTGGAGGGAAGACACCGCTGTCCCTCCAGATAATTTATTTCGACGGCATACATAGCTATCCCTTCAGCTAGTTATTTTGAGGGCATACATCACTGTCCCTCTGGTTACTTATTGAGGACAAGCATTTCGCTTCGTCCTGGTTATTGTTTCTCGGGCGTGCCTTCGAGACGTCGGTACTTGAGACACGTGGTGTCAGGGGGCACATGGTGTTGGGTTACATGATTGGGATTCCGGCATTGGTCGAAGATGGTGACACTCCATGGTGGCTTCTGAGCACCAGTGAAGTTTGTGTTTATTTGTGCATCATTCTGTTTACTGCTTTCCTTATAAATGCATGCCTGCTTAAACACTTATATTAGGTAATCACCAATGGGTGGTATCCTACTAAGATTATTCTCACACCCTGCATGGGCCCATCGGAACACGTGCATACTTTATGGATTTACATGAAGGAAAGTGGACAGCTTCAGGAGCTGTGCTGTATTAGCTGTTGCATGGAAATGGTATGGACTTTGAGGTCTTGCCTAACTGGATTTTACCTTGTTTTTCCTTATTTCTGTATCAGAAAGCTTACTTATCTTATAACTACAGTTGGTTATCCATTGGAACACTCTTTATATTCATATATGTATGACCTGCTTTGGAAGCATGTTTTATTGTTCAGTAGTAGTTACAAGTGATCAGCATGCTGTTGTGTTTATTTCCTCAATTGTTGATTATATTTATTGATTCCATTGTTTATTGATATTGAATATTCTTCCGCTCTGTAGGTCTAGTTCGAGTCTGCTGATTCATTTATTCCGCTGCATCTTTATTGTTATACATGGACCAGTACCATTATTATTATCCTCCAAGAGGGTATAGCCTCCAAACTATACCTATAAGACCCTCACTACTAGTCAGAAGCCTTTCACAGTCAGGGAGGTGCGCCTAAGGTAGTATCACCCAACCAGTTTAGCACTGTTCGGGTGGCTGTTTGGGTTTGGGTCGTTAGAAAGTGGTATCAGAGGAGTTCTTGACACGGATTTAGTAGCAGAATTTTACTAGCTACTAATGAGATAAATACTTCTCTTTTATTTCTGTTGGTTTTACTATTTGGGATATGGTAGACTGGAGATAGGTTGTTAATGGAAACATGGATTCTAGCTTGGGCTTGGGTGCCTGCAACCCCAGGTATGAGGGATGGACCCAGTTACCTTGGGTGGGAATTGCTCTTTGATATTTGCTCAAATTACAATTTATATATGATTTCCACCTTGGTGGCTCAATTGGTGTGAGATGTTATTGATTGTGATATGCTACCCTTGACCTGGTGCTGTAAGGGAGAATTGGACCTTGGCCCGATATGGAAAGGATTGTTTGGTTGGATTTTGATAGGCACATTTTTATGGTATTTCAATTTCATAACTGCACATATTCTTTGTGAAGTGATAATTCCATATGAATAAAATCAATTTCCATGATTTGTATGCTTTTAAATGTGAATAGGTGGAATTTCTGATAGAATTGCATGATGTGTATGCCATGCTTTATATATTTGTAGAATTGCATGTGACAGGGTATATGGGTCTGGCTCTTGTACGAGCAGGTAGGTACTATTGGTTGAGGTGATTTTGATAACCAGGATTGGGTGACTCGGTTGTCATTCTAAGGCAACGTTAGTTGTTAGGATGGGCATGGCCCGAGATACTTTTGATACTTGTCTCTGTTAGGGGCGGGAAAGGAGGCCATGAGGACAGGATGCCGTGGGGCATGGTTTCAGTGGGGGAGAGTAAGGGTGGTAGTTGTGTGCTTCATTTTACTGCTTTCTTATCAGTGTTGAATATACACAGTTATATATATATATATATGGGATGTCTGACCATTTATGGTATTCAGTGTGTTCCTTTTTGGGAGACTTAGATGGAGCATCAGATGGGAGATGGTACAGTGCTACAGGAGAAGGTAGAGCAGGAGCCGCAGGTATAGGATCAGGGATAGGATCAAGTTTAGGATCCAGTTCATGCAGGACAACAACTGGGTTTGGCAGTGTTTGGACCATGGCTCGACGAGTAGCTCTTAGCTAGGCTAGTGCGTGTCTTGCAGGGGATCGACAGAGGCGCACAAGGTACAAAGCCATCCATGGCATATCTGATTTGGGAGTTTCAGTCACCTCACCCACCTCTTTTTTAGGGTGAGGGTGGTCTGCAGGCAGCTGAGAAATAGATATAGAGCATGCAAATGATCATTGAGCAACTCAAGAAGCCTCCAAAGCAGAGGGTCTAGCTGGTGACATACATGTTGCAAGGACTAGAAAAGTGTTGGTGGGATGTGAAGGTTCAGGATCGCAGGAATGAGGGACTATCATGGAAAGACATAGAGGACAGGTTCATTGATCACTTTTACCTAGAGACACTGAGAGCAGAGAGAGCTCAGTAGTTCTTGAGTCTTTAGTAGGGAGACATGTCCATCATGGACTATGCATCTACTTTCATTGAGTTGTCTCACTTTGCACCAGGTATGGTAAGAGATGACGCAGCTAGGGTGAGGCACTTCAAATATGGATTACGACGCGCCATTCAGGTCCAGGTAAATATTTCCAGGCTGGGTTATTTTTTAGAGGTAGTGAATCAGTCGCTCATTGATGAGGGAAACCAGCGGGATATGCCTTAGGTTGGCTGGACGATGGCTTCTGGTGTGGTTTTAGAAAACTGGAAGTGAGCATGGGATGAGTTCTAGTAGGGAAGTCGGGCCAAGGACTTATCTAGAAAAACTCGTTATAATTATTCAGTGGTTTTCTTTTAGTGTGGATACCCAGGACATTTTCAGACTCAATGAGATAGGCCTCCAAAGGAGTGTCAGGCATGTGGACAGGACATGCACCTTGAGAGGTTTTGCAGGAAGCCTTCTCAGATAGCCGAAAAAAAGAGAATAGGGAAGACTGTGGCATCTAGATTGGTTTAGGTTCGGTACCAGGATAGGGTAGCTGAGGTTTAGCTACACGTGGAGGAGGTGACATAGGCAGTGATATCCAGCTGAAGGGTCAGTGGCCGGTGGCTGGAGCAGCACCGAAGGGAGTTCAGACATTAGGTTTCTATAATTCAGGCCTGGTGCTCGCTGTGGAGCTACTAGAGGCTGAGCAGGCTGGTGAATAGAAATCCAATATCACAATGGTAGAATGAATCAATACATATAATCCATAGTAAATCAATTTTATATCTCAAATATTCATCCTCTTTATTCATTCTTCATCTACAATGTTTCACACGTTGACTTTAATTTGTATTGGAAAAAATAAACCAATATTCATTACAATCCTTTGGGTAATTAAATTTTAAATTCATTTATTAATACATAACCATATACCAATGTTCACCAAATTACCAACACTAAACATCACTTACCACTATTTATATTTAACCTAATATCATCCTGTTATAATAAAATTCGAAGGGATTACTTCTCTAAATTTGAAAATGTCTAAGAATCCATGAAACTTTACGTTATGAGATAGTTTTGGAATCTGAAATCCACTTATTGAAATCTTATTACCTTATTGAATCACAATTTTTTATATATTAGAAAAATACATTAACAAATTCACAAACCCTATGTGATTCAATGATCTATATAGGAACTAAGAGAAAATGTAAATTCCTACAGTTCTATCTACACATTCTGATCAATCACTTCTGAGCATGACATTATTAAATGTATTACAATTTGATCTCTCCTTATTGAAACTTCATATTTCACTTTATATTTATATATATACTCCTTGATCATTTCTACACATGTTTTTATAATAATGTCTCAAGATAATAACATTAAAAACAAAAAAATATATGTATTGGGGAGTGGAAAAATTTCTAAACCTCTATAGTTTAATGAAATGGGTTTAATTCCAATGTTTAGTAAATTCATTACAATAACAGGTTCACACAAAAGCATTATGAAGACATTTACAACATAATTTTGATAAGCAATGATTTTGTTTCACAGTTTGTTTCTCAATATTTGCCTTTATAAATTGATAATTAAATATGGTTTTTTGTGTGAGAATATTGTATTGGATTCTTTATTAACTCAATAACACTCTTTATCCATAATGAAACAAAATTGGTTGTCACACCATTTATTCAAGTTGTTGTAGCCATTGTTTCATCCTTATCAATTGAGTAAATTCCATGGTGATTAAATGTAATATTAATTCATTTTTTTCAATGATGAACTTGATATTTAATTAGCCATCCAATATAATTTAGTCTGACAAGGAATTTTCCATTGATCATGGAATTTTAATCCACGATATTTTTATCCCTATTCAAATTTTAGCAAGCCACAATATCTAAATCATCTCATACTTTGAAAACAAATCAACAATTTAATGTTCCCTAAATATACCTCATTATTTATTTACCTCTAAGATATTTTCTTCCATCATAAAACTCTAAAAAAATGATTCTGATCATAAAAAATAAAAGATATCTAGACTTGTTACTATGATATACAATAAACCTCCACTAATTATTCAGTAAAAAGTTGATTCCACTACCTTGTTGTCCTAATTATTTTACTTTTATTTTCAAACTTCTATTAATGTTGAAATAAGTTTTCATTCTTATATTCCATACTTCCTTAACACCACTCTTGTATACATTACCTATGATATTAAGATGTTTCCTTACTTTTGATTTTCTGATATTCATGTAAGGTAGTTTTCTAATCTCTAACACCTCAAAATATGAACACTGTAGACACCGGAAAAGTCCGTTGCTCCTCAAACGAAGTTCCGGGTAAGGAAAGCGAGGTTATATTTGGAGTCAGAAGCACGTTTCGGAAGGCCCAAAGGCCTTGCGGGAAATATAGGAGGCCCGTGCGCAATATTGGCTATGCGCGCGCAATCCTTCCGAGATTCGTGCAATGGGCCGAGTCGGCGCGTAATTTTCCGCGCCCGACGCCCGTGCGCGGCCCTATTGCGTGCCGGGCCCCTATTTCGCGCCTGAGCCGAATTTCGCGCCCGCGAGCCGAATTGCGTGCCTGGGGTTCCCCATAAATACAAGGCGACCCCCGACGTTTTGAAGGTGGCCAGAATTCGAAGAGTCGCTCGTGCGCGCAATCCCGCCCCCTCCGCGCGCAATGCCGATCTTCAGGTAACCTCCTTTATTTCGCGCAAGCAAGCCTCGGGGTTCGCCTTCACGCACAACCCCTTTGACCAACTCCTCACCCAAAGGCCTTCGCGCGCAAAAGAAGCCTCTTGCGCGCAATTGCCCCTCGGGTGCGCGCAATCTAGCCCGATTGCGCGCACACCCCTTACTAAGTGGCCATTCGTTAAAGAATGGGCCGTTGCCCCCGCGCGCTATCAGAGGCCCGGTGCGCGCAATCTCCATCTTCTGCGCGCAAAGCGCTGGCCCAATTGCACGCCAGCCTGCCCAATTGCGCGCCGACCCGCGGTATTGCGCGCCAAGATCCTCTTTTGCGCGCAAACCGCCAGGGTCGCCTCCTTTGACCCCCTGAGGGTACCCACCTACGTGGCGCCCGATGATCTTCATCCCGGGTGCCTGCACCGTGCGTTGTCTTCCCGTGCGGCCCTCCAGGCCCGCGCGAAGTGACACAGACCCATTGGCGGCACCACCACGTCTGAGCTACAAGACGTTAAACTGTTCAGCATACGTCCGAGCTATAAGACGTTAAACTGTTCAGCATACGTCCGAGCTACAAGACGTTAAACTGTTCAGCATACGTCCGAGCTACAAGACGTTAAACTGTTCAGCATTCGTCTGCGCTGCAGGATGGTAAACTTCCAAGCATCTTCGTCCTCAACACACTACGTTAAACTGTACTTCTTCCGGCAAGACGTTAAACCGTCCGCTTCGTCCTCAACACACGACGTTAAACTGTACTTCGTCTGGCAAGACGTTAAACCGTCCGCTTCGTCCTCAACACACGATGTTAAACTGTACTTCGTCCGGCAAGACGCTAAACCCTCAGCTTCGTCCTCAACACATGACGTTAAACTGTACTTTTTACAGCAAGATGCTAAACCGTCCGCTTCGTCCTCAACACACGACGTTAAACTGTACTTCTTCCGGCAAGACATTAAACCGTCCGCTTCGTCCGATCCCGTGCCTCGCATGCAGGGTCCCCCCGGTTTGGATGTGGCCCCCACCCGCTCGTCTCTGCAGGGATGTCGGGATTTCCCCTCTTTAGGGACGATTTATTGGAGTCGCCTTCGCCCACGGGGGTAGGGTATTACAAACCCCTAGTTTCTTGTGGGGGACTGCACATGTGTATCTCCATTGTGCTTCCCCACTGCTGAAGCCAGTAGAGGGCGTGACAGGGATCGAGGTCTCTCACCTTCGGCCCAAGTCCCTCTTCAACTGAGCTTTTCCGCACTCAGGTGGCCTCAGTGTGTAAGTCCTGACAGAGTGAACTACATGGACTTTGATCCCTGTCTCCTAAACAGGGTACGTAGGAAGCCTCCCTGAGGTTCAAGCCCACCACCTGGTCGTCCCGGTCGTATTCACATCGGTTCGTCCATCAGTGGACCCCTCCCGGGTTCACATTCGCGTCGATTCACCTATGAATCCTCCCTTGTGGGGGGCTTCACATGTGTATCTCCATTGTGCTTCCCCACTGCCGAAGCCAGTAGAGGGCGTACAGGGATCGAGGTCTCTCACCTTCGGCCCGAGTCCCTCTCCAACTGAGCTTTGCCGCATATGGGCCTCCTTAGAGTGTAAGCCCCAAAAACCAGCGTCCAGCATGACGTGAAACTGTGATCCACCCGGCCGTTCCATCCCCCTCTGTGTGAGGTGGTTCGGTTCAATCCTCCGCCCGGCAGCCTCGACCTCCTCGTGAGTCGGCTTGCCATCGTCCAGCATGAAGGTAAACTGTATATCCGAACTACGCTGACTTTGATCCGCGCTAACGCGTGGTACGTAGGAAGCCTCTACGGGGTCCAAGCTCTTCACTCCATCATCCATCCTGATCCTTACCCGGGCCGCCACATCCCGGTGGGGTCATGCCACTTCATTCCACTCCACTTCACTTGGGAAGCCGCCTATGTGCTGGCCCCAGCATCGGAGGTTCCCCGCAAGGGGTTCTGTCATCTGATCCACTTCTCGTGTTGATCAGTCCGATGCCGTCCCCGCTGGACGTTAAACTCGCGGCATACCCCGTGTTAAACATGGGAAGCTGAGGAAAACCTCAGGTAACGCAGTTCCCCGCACCCAGCGCGGGATGCCATAGGCCATCACGCCTTCGAGAAGCCCTATTAGGTACGGAAGGCAGACATGCAGAGCCGCAATGTTAAGACACGCCCCCAACACCCAGAGCTACCCGGTCTCCTCACCGCGGGTTGCTGCCCCGACCAGACTCCTTGGAGCGTCTGGGCGGAAGCATCGTAATTAACCGGTGTCCATGAAGATATGGCGCCGGGAACGAGATTCACGAACATTCTTAAATCTATGAGGGAGACCCGGATTAGGCGACGAGTTCCGAGGAGACGTCCACGGAAGGAGGAGCCGACATCCCATCATCCCGGTTTTGATCAAGGAGCAGACGTCCCTGAATAAGGGACGGATGCCGCCCGCCATTGGAAAGCGGGACTGCGGGGCCACAAGCCGCGCTCCCATCCCCTCGGGTCGATGGGCGCACGCGCGAACGCGTCCTGGCAGAACAGCGTCGGAACAGAAACCCGACGCACATCCGCACCGAAACAGAAAATGGTGAACCCGACATGAATCTCTTCTCCTCAATACGAAGAACGATAGCTTTCAGAGGTGTTGGACGACTAGCATGTTGCCCGGCCGAGCATTCAGAACCGGGGCACGGAACCCGCCAGGGGCTGGGGAAGGGAAATCGGGCACTCCGTCTCACGACGTCGATGGCCTGGGTTCCCCCCACGGAAGGCGTCGTGGCACTAATGGTTGATTGTCGATTCCTTTTCCTATCAGTGTTAACGGGTTCTTCTCCCTGCTTTCAGGAATCAGGTCGCCCAATCCAGTGCCCGATCGCCGCCCGCCCACTGGCGCAGGGGTAGGGGAAACACCGACGCGGCTACTCCGCGCGGTCCCGCCCGTTCCACAGTCGTCCCAGCAGCCGCAACTGCGGGGAAACCACGCCCTCTCTCCCCCTCGGAGGTCATCCAGAGAAGGGTGATCAACAAATTGGTGCGGAGATATGAGGAAGAGGGATTCATCCCCACCAGGGACATGGCCCGCCTAGACCTCGAGGAAGCTGCACCTCGCCACCAACGCCGCCCCCGAGGGTCGCGCAGGGAGGCACCGCTGCCTACCTCGACGTCCAACCGCTTCGGGAGTTTATCCTCGGAACGCTCCGACAGCTCCCTCCCCTATGCAGATGAGGTGGAGGATGTCTGGGACCACCCAATCCGAGATTCGCTCCAGGGATCCGCGATAAGGGCTTCTGCCAGGCCACGTCGACACCGCCGCCAGGCTTCTCAAGTCGAAGAACGGACTCTCCACCTGCCTGCGCAGCTAATCCCGACTCGTCTGTCCTGATGCCAACGTCAGGAACGAGCGGAAGAGGATGCCCACCTTGGGGCCCTAGAAACAGCAGTCGCGTTGGCCCAAGCCACTGCTGGCTCCAGTCACCAGGCCCCTGCGCATCCTGAGCAGGGGCACTTCTATGCCCGACCTGGATCGAGGCCCTGACCGCCCCAAAGGTAGGTTGGGTTGACTCTCCCGGTTGCTGGTACAGGCAATAGCCACTGCGGACCACCTCGCGGTAGCGCTATTCACCAGCAGGGTCTACTCCGTGTGGCCGATCCAAGAGGCATGGGTTATCCCACCTTCCGATCCCGGCCCGGAGGCCTGCCCGGAATCATCTCTCCCCGCGTCCCCTTTGATATTTGTCCCGGTGCTCCTCGCACCTTGGTTTCCAGTCCTCTTGGCCCCAGCACCGGTGCGGCCAAAGGACGCCATGACAGAGATCAGTCACGCCCCGAAGAACCACCCTGGGGAAGGAAGGCGAGGCGTCGACGTCGAGGGAGGAATGTTAGGGAATTCCGGATAGAGATCCGACCGGTTCGTTTCTCTGATACAGAGGCGGAGTATGATTCGGCAACAGAGCCCTCCCCCCGATCCCGCCAGTCAAGGGCAGGGGTAGGAATGCGGCATGTCAGCCTCGTACTCCCCGAGAGAGAGATCGATGTGATCCCTGCTTCTCTCCGAAGGTATATCCGGAGTAGCGAGGGCCTGGTAGACCCCCAAGGATCAAGGTTGCGGTTGGTACCGGCCCCTCCGGGAGCGCCTTCTGCCTCAATCGGAGAAGCCGGAGACCTTTTCTGGGGACCGACGGCCGAGCCACGATCTAGTGCACCCTCGGTGAGCACCGACGCTACGGCAGGATGTTCGCTCGCTGGCCCGTCCTATCGAGATGTGGTAGCTGGGGCACCGCAACCCTTAGAGGCCGGCCCGGGATATGGAGGCCAATCGGCCTGCTCGCCGTATTCACTGTCGGCCAGCCCGCCGGCCCAGCGGCCCGCCTCGGCACCACTGCCGGTTCCCCGTCCATTCCCAGTCGCTGAAGGGGACCAAGAATACCTGGGTCCCGAGGATGAGTCGTGGAGCTTCTGTACCGTCCTTGCAGAGGGCCACTTCCCTGAGAAGTTTTGGCCAGTCGCAGGATCATACTTTGATGCACCAGAATCGCTCACCCCGGATGAGTTCGAATGCTTCCGCCGAACTCTCCGGGAGACTCACTCCCCTCTTCACCGCCTACAAATGCCATATCCCGGGAGTCAAGCACACCTGGATGATATTGGTGAGCAGTGCCGTCAGATCGACCTGGCCACGCTCCCCGCGGTTCGGCACCCCGGGTCATTTGGGCACCACGAGGCCCTCCAACAACGATGCGTTGAGTGTTTTCAAGTACTCCGCAAGGTTATCGAGGAAGCCACCCCCACGTGTATATCCATGGATGGGGGCAGTACGCTGCCCTACGCTTCAGTGCGATTCTCCGACAACCCGATTCGCTGGGTGGCCCTGAGGGTACATCCCCAGGGACGGAAACGGTCAATATGGCTGACCTATCGGGAGAGGGGAACGACTTGGAACTTCTCGACGAGGGCTCTCCCCCCGAAGACAAGCCATTGTTGGATCCATCGGTGAGAGTTACTCGTCACCAGAGGAACCTCCTGGGTCTCCCCACACCCACTGAAGAACTGACGTTGAGCCGAAACGTCAGCAAAGGTAAAGAGCACGGCGGGGCTATAAAGCCCGCCGACCCATCTGCCTCCATGCAGAGGGCAGAAGAGGATCCCGAAAAGACCACGCTATGTCAACAGCTCACCGAGCAGAAGAATCTAGTTGACCAGCTCCTCGCCGAGCGCGCTACAGAGCGGCGGCCTGACTACGGTGATCCTAGGCCAGGACAGCAGGGACAGAAACAACCACTCCTCGACGAGACTCTCCCGGGCAACCGTGATTATGCCGTGTTTGCCGACAGGGGAGAGGCCATTGCCTATGGAAAGAGGGCGTGGTATGTTTCACCACACCCTCCCGAGCGGCGTGACTACCTGAGAGACCCTGCTCGGATTCCTCCCGCTGCCCCAAGGGCCGCTCCGCCCGCCATCCCACGAGCTGCCGAGTTCGACGACCCGGTCGACGACCCGATTGAAGAGCCATGCAATGCGCTCGTGGTTAGAGATCCTCGCCAGGACTGGAACCCATGTCCAGACGATCCGATGGCGGCACTCATCGCCCGCTTGGAAGCCTTGGAGACTCGGCAAGTGGCGATCCCACCAGACAGCAAGCTATACCCAGCATGGGTGGATGACATGCCGGCACCTCCGGGATTCGGGAACACCACTTTCACCCCCTTCAACGGGACTGGAGATCCGCCACAGCATTTGGCCCATTTCAACTCGAGGTGAGGGCCTATGTTGGGAACTCCGGCACAGCAGGAGGCCACTAAGCTTCGCTGCTTTGTCCAGACACTGGAAGGGCCAGCATTTGTCTGGTACAGCCAGCTCCCCGTCGGGTCGATAACTAGCTGGGAGGACCTTCGTAGACAGTTCCTCTACCAGTTCAGTTCCATGACCCGGAAGACGAGTATCGCAGACCTCTTCAAGTGCAAGCAAAGGCCAGATGAGCAAGTCGCGGATTTCGTCGCCCGATGGAAGGGTCTCACATATTCCCTTGACATGCCATTGACTCAGGAGCAGTTGCTGACAATGTCCGTCGGGAACGTCAAGACCGAGCTGGTCCCTTCCTTGATCACTCAGAATTACCCCGGAGGGTTCAGGGACTTCTCAGAAAAAGCTCAATGTCTTGAGGAAGCCCTGCAACAGGCCAGTCAGGCACACCCGCTGCCTCCTATGATCCCTGCAAGGAGAGTCAGTAGGGCTGAGCCCGCTGCTGTTGCCCAGATAGAGGCACCCAGGCAGTTGGAGCTGCTGCCGGTGAGGCCAGCTCCACAGGCTCACAGGAATCCGCCCCCACGGGCTCAGTTCCCGGCTCAGCAGCGTCAGCCCCAGAACCAGTCAGCCCCTCCGCGTAATGTACCGCCACAACCCAGGCGAGATAATCAGGGTCCACCTCCTCGGCAGGCCCCTCCAGCCCCTCGTCAAGACCACGCTCCCAGGGCCCCGCGATACCTGACTTACTCATTTTACGAGGATCAGGTCCCCGGTTATTTCTGGAGCGTCCTAGAGCAGAGGATTGTGTGACTGCCTGAGTGCTGGAGGCCAGAGGAGGCACATATCATGGATAACCCCCGCTACTTCCCTTACCATCGGGCCCTGGGGCACACCATCCGGCGGTGCTACGTGTTTAAGTACTGGCTCCAAGACCAGATTAACAACAATGTAATCAGGTTGGGACCAGCTCCAGCACAAGTGGCGGGTGTGTTCGTGGGATCAGATGACGATAGTGGCGACGAGGACGAATGGCAGCTGGTCTCCGACCACGGATCCCATAAGTATAATAACTGGATGGCCCGCAATACGATCATTCGCGTCCATGGAATCATCCGTGCACGCTTGAATCAGCCTGAGCCCCCAGAATCTGCGGGTGCTACTTCGGCATCGTCATCCCCGCCTGCCTCTTCCGAGAAGAGCAAACGGCAGCGGTGCAAGAAGGAAGAGCGCGCCCCGCCAGTTCCGCCGCTATCCCGCACTCTCGGTGATTTCATGCCCCCGGAGATGGGGGTCCCTCCTCGGATCCGCCCGGTGATGAATGATTCATCCGATGACAGTGTTGGGTACGCTTCGGTTAATACCGTCGAGCTGGTAAATCCCTTTTCGGTTCTCGACGTTGAAGAACACCAGGTGGACCTCCCTAGTGTCCCCAGTCGTCGCCACCGTCGGAGGAGCCGCAACAACAGGAGTCGCTGGGGCACGACAGTTGGTACCTCCAGCCAGGCTGTGCACGCCACTGAGACTAGGCAGCGGGATCAAAACCGAGCTCAGAGTGCGCAGACCCCCCATCCGGGGATGACGGATTCGCCTCCGCCACTGTTTGTGGTATGGGACCAGGAAGAACCGCCTCAGCTGCGTCGCGACCAGCTCCGTCCTGCCACGAGTCCATCCCGGCCTCCTGGCCCCAGTACGGTGACTACTTCCCGGGCTTCAACCAGTGAACAACGAGATGCGCCAAGCACCAGTCGGCCGCCGGTCCAACCGGCAAGGCCCGTCATGCCTCCAACCGCAGAGCAACCTCCTGCAACCAGGGGCTCGTGCTTGGCAAGAAAGTATGATGTCCTGAAGTACTTGGACGACATCCCAGCAAGGCTCTCCATCCTTGAGGCTCTGCGCCTGTCACCTGAGATGCGCGAGGCGCTCGCTGAAGCCCTGAAGAGCCCCCTCCAGTTTGAGACGGAGGTTGCGGCTGCAGAGGCATTTCACGCCGAAGCGATTGAGAACGCCGAATGTCAGGTAGTTATCTCGTTCTCTGGTAAGGATGAAGACCCTCCTATACAGGGGCACATTCGTCCGTTGTATGTTACTGGCCAGTTCAATGGCCTTGAAGTCCGGCGCTGTCTTGTCGACACGGGGTCCAGGATTAATCTGATTCCAACTCGGACGCTCCGGAGATTGGGGTTGTCTGAGGATGACTTGATTCCCTCCAACCTCAGGATCCAGGGGTACGACCGCACCGAGCAAACTCCGGTCGGCAAGATACGTTTGAAGACCCAGTTCGGTGACATGGTTGCCAACACCGAATTCATGGTAGTCTCTCAGGACACTGCGTATAACGCATTGATGGGCAGGCCATGGCTCCACCTTCATGCGGCGGTTCCCTCGTCATACCACCAATGCCTTAAATACTCCCTTAATGGTCGAGTAGGCGTGCTTCAGGGAGATGCCTCTCCTTTTTCCTCATGTGAAGCCCGCTATCTGGACGCGGACTATTACAAGAGCAAGGATAAGCAGATCCTGACAGGTGGGGTAGAGCCTGTCGCTGTTGCAAGTGATCCCTGGGCAAGTTTGGATGACGCTTACGTCCTCCCGATCCATCGGTTGGACGTAGCCATGGTCTCGACGGCCTGTGAGTCTCCTGATGAGATGACCGTGACCTCCCATGCCAGCACCAGTGGCCCAGCAGGATCTGGTAGCCCCAATGCAGTTTCCAACGCAATCTCTCCCGTGGACGATCCCCCCTGAGTGGAGAGGACGTGGAAGACGCACCCCCAGCCTTTGAGGAGGGCGTCTCCGCCACAGTCGATGAGTTAGTACAAGTGAACCTGGGAACCGAGGCAGATCCAAGACCCACATTGGTCAGTGCCGCCATGCCCTCTGAGGAGCGGCAGCAGTACGTGGACTTCCTTAGACAGCACCGTGATGTGTTCGCTTGGGGCTATGACGAGATGCTGGGGCTAGATCCTCAGGTAGCCGTCCACCGCCTTGGCCTCCCGGCGAACCATCGCGGGTTCAAGCAGCCTCCCAGGAAGATGCACCCATTCCACGGTGCCATGGTTGAGCCGAAGTTGACAAGATTATCAAAGCCAACTTCGTGAGGGAAGTTCAGTACCCCAGATGGCTGGCCAACATCGTGCCGGTCAGGAAGAAGAACGGGTAGATCAGAGTCTGTATCGACTTCTGCGATCTCAACCGCCACTGTCCGAAGGATGATTTTCCCCTTCCGGAGACAGAGCTATTGATTGACTCCACGACAGGGTTCCAAGCCCTCTCCTTCATGGATGGATACTCCGGATACAACCAAATCCGGATGGCCCCTGAGGATGAGGAGTTCACTGCCTTCCGGGCCCCCCAAGGTATCTTTTATTACCAGGTCATGCCCTTCGGCCTAAAGAATACAGGTTCCACCTATCAACGGGCGATGAAACACATATTCAAGCCAATCCTCGGCACACTGGTGGAATGCTACGTCGATGAATTGTTGGTCAAATCGCGCTAGCGTCAGGACCATCTCAAAGATCTTGAGAAAGTGTTCGGCTTCCTCCTGTCTCGCCGCCTGAAGATGAACCCGTTGAAGTGTACCTTCGGGGTCACCTCCGGGAAGTTTCTTGGATTTGTGGTAAGATACCGGGGTATTGAGATCGACCCAGAGAAGATCAGGGCGATTAGCCAGATGCCTCCCCCAGGTAACATCCGGGAACTGCAAGGGTTCCAAGGCCACTTAGCCTATATACGCCGATTCATCGCGAATCTGGCCGACAAGTGTAAGACCTTTTCTCGGCTCATGAAGAAAGGTGCCACCTATGTATGGGATAAAGAGTGTCAGACCGCTTTCGAGGAAATTAAGCAGTACCTGCTTCAACCTCTGGTTCTGATGCCGCCTGTATCCGGGAAGCCGCTGGTCCTTTATGTGACTGCCCTGGAACGGTCCGTTGTTGCCCTTCTCGCCCAGAAGAACAATGAGGGAACAGAGAATAGCCTCTATTACCTCAGTCTCATGCTCCTTGATGCGGATGTTAGGTATTCCCCCATCGAGAAGAGCTGCCTGGCGCTCGTATTTGCCGTACAGAAATTACAACACTACTTGCAGCACCATGAGGTACAGTTGGTTTCTCGGGTAGACCCGTTGAAATATATCCTGAGCCGGCCTATGTTGACTGGCCGTCTAGCGCGGTGGGCTGTGATTCTCCAGCAGTTCGACATCAGGTATGTGTCTCAGAAGGCCATCAAAGGGCAAGCATTGGCGGACTTTCTGGCTGCTCACCCAACCTCCGCGGATCAGCCGCTGGATCTAGGCTTTCCTGATGAGTCCGTTCTCTCGGTCGATCGTGCCAATCCATGCTGGCAGATGCACTTTGACGATGCCTCCCGGAGCCCCACCGGTAGAAGACTCGATAATCCTAATCTCAACAGAGTGGGCTTGGGTATCGTCTTCATTACCCCGGATCAAGCCGTGCTGCCATACTCTTTCCTGTTGTCAGAGGGCTGTACCAACAATGAGGCAGAATACCATGCCCTCATCACTGGCCTCGAGTTAGCTCTCGAGATCGACGTGCCCCATCTGTGTGTGAAAGGGGACTCCGAGCTGGTCGTTAGGCAGATCAATGGCGACTATGTTGTAAGGAAGCCGGAACTTGTGCCATTGCTAGAGTGCACCCTCCCCCTGATGGCCCAGTTCCCTTCTCGGCCAGAAATTGTCCATATTCCCCGGTCGCAGAACGGTCGAGCAGATGCTTTGGCCAGCCTTGCTGCGTCCCTCGCAGAGCCTGAACAGGACAACCTGATAATCCTTGTGACGCACCGCAGGCTCATCACTCCCGTTATCCCGGAGGGAGATCGTGGCCCGTCGGTAAGTAATCTCACCACGGTTTCCCCTGTGCCTGGAGCCCCGAGTACCACAGATATGGCAGTCGAACCAGCCCCTGATTGGAGGACTCCCTTGGTTGAGTTCCTCTAACATGGCATTCTCCCGTCGGATCGGGCCGAGCGCGAGCGAGTTCGACGCCGCGCATTGCAGTTTGTCTTCCAGAGCAGTCCCGGCCTGGAGCAGATCCTCTATAGACGCGGATTTGATGGTCTTCTTCTCCGTTGCCTTCAGGGAGTTGAGATCCCACGAGTCATGCAAGAGGTTCATGCTGGTTCATGTGGTGCCCACCAGACTGGGCCGAAGCTGTCCCACCAGATTCAGAGGTTGGGATACTTCTGGCCCCCCACGATCCATGACTGCATCGAGTATGCCAGGAAGTGCCATGCGTGCCAGGATCATGCGAACTTTGTGCATCGGCCGCCAGAGCCTCTCCATACCACCAGGTATTCTTGGCCCTTTGCAGTCTGGGGGCTGGACGTTGTGGGACCTTACCTGCCAGCGACGGCTCGCCAGTGCCGGTTCATTCTGACCGCCACAGACTTCTTCTCCAAATGGGCAGAGGCGATTCCGCTCAGAGAGGTCAAATCCTGTTCTATCGCTGACTTCATGACCTCCAACATCATTTATCGATTTGGAGTGCCTCACGCTATCCTCACGGATAACGGAGCCAATTTCCTAGCATCCGAGTTGAAGAAGTTTTACGCCAAGTACAACATTCGCTCGAACCATACATCTCGCTATCATGCGCAGGCGAATGGACAGATTGAGGCATTTAACAAGACCCTCTCTAACATTCTGCAAAAGATGGTTGGTCAGAACAAGAAGAGTTGGTCGGAAAAGCTCCCCAACGCCCTCTGGGCTTATCGGACGACGACTCGCAATTCCACCCAGATGAGCCCTTATTCCCTGGTGTATGGAGCTGAGTTCGTCCTTCCCATCAAGATCCAGTTACCGTCCTTGCGCACTGCGGTCTACGACCAGCAAGCACTGGACAGAGCTGCTGAAGCCCGTCTAGTCGAGTTGGAAGCACTGGATGAGAATAGGCTTCGCGCTTTGCACAACATGGAGAGGCATCAAATCAGAATGGCTCGAGCTTTCAATAAGAAGGTTCGCCTCCGCTCCTTCCTGTAGGGTGACATAGTACTAGCCCTAAGAGCACCAATGATCCCCGGCAGGAATCCGCCCAAGTTGGAGCCCAAGTGGGAGGGACCTTTTGTCGTCCACAAGGTCTATCCCAATGGCGTGTACTCCCTAGCGACTATGGATGGTGAGCGTGTCACTCCTCCCACCAACGCTAGGTTCCTCAAGCAGTACTTTGCCTGAGTGTCCATCGTCCCGCATGACGTTAAACTGCACTCCATCCTGCATGAAGCTAAACTACACCACGTCCGAGCTACAAGACGTTAAACTGTTCAGCATTCGTCCCGCATGACATTAAAATGCATTCGTCCCGCATGACGTTAAACTGCACTTCGTCCTGCATGACGTTAAACTGCACTTCGTCCCGCATGACGTTAAACTGCACTTCGTCCCGCACGACGTTAAACTGCATTCATCCCGCACGACGTTAAACTTCATTCATCCACGCTGCAGGACGTTAAACTGCATGCTCCATCGTCCCGCATGACGTTAAACTGCACTTCGTCCCGCATGACGTTAAACTGCACTCCATCCTGCATGACGCTAAATTGCACCACGTCCGAGCTACAAGACGTTAAACTGTTCAGCATTCGTCCCGCACGACGTTAAACTGCATTCGTCCACGCTGCAAGACGTTAAACTGCCAAGCATCCATCGTCCCGCACGACGTTAAACTGCATTCGTCCACGCTGCAGGACGTTAAAATGTGTGCTCCATCGTCCCGCATGACGTTAAACTGCACTTCGTCCCGCAAGACGTTAAACTGCCTCTCAAGAACTACGTACGGCTTGATTCCCATCCTTATGGGATACGTAGGACCGCATGGACGCTTGTGTTCCAGGTCCAGCCCCATCTCTTGGTTGATCCCGGGGATCTGCCGTCCTTTGGTTGCTCTCAAGGTGAGTCCTCCTACCCTTTCTGGTGATCTGTTAGCATGTTTTGGGGTACTCCAGTCTATGACCTGTAGTGTCGGATTCAATCCCGACAAGTCCTATGTTGCTTGTCTGGCCTCGCGCTTCCTCTTGTTCGGGCCTTCCTGGGCAGCAAATCGATATGAATCCTGCGCTTGAGCGGTTGATGCTCGTTTGTTTGCCTCATCCTAGGCTGACACGGTCGGATGTTGTGTTGCGAATATGGTCAGCAACGTTCTTGATCGCCATGTCAACTCTTTCAGGCTCTGAACATTGGTTGCACAGTCCTTATCACACTCCGCCTCAGTGCGTTGTCGTGGGAACTCGACACTCTCTCTTCATACTGACCCTCAGTACACCTCTACGCGTTAGGCAGGCCAACTAGGGTAATGGTGCCATTCGAGGCTCCCACGATATGAGCACCAATGATATATGCTAATGTCCTCCCTAAGGGCCATATGTAGCTAGACCCTCGTCCCCATGAGGAGGAAGGAGTCGCCCGAACAATCGCGTTCTGGGCCCAGCATAGCTGGAGGCTAGCATCTCTGCCCCTCGGTTGATAGACATATGCATGCCCCTATCACAGGATCCTTCTCCTGGAATTGTGTGTGACCGCAGGGCTGGGATGTGTCCCCACCTCCGCTGGGTCCGCCGTATCGCAATAAGCGGATTCCTCCATGGTCCGAGTCACACGACCTTAAACTGTGTTGACTGGTCTTACCACACGACCGTAAATTGTGATCGTCTTGGCCGCCTGACGAGAAACGACACTGCATCGTGATGTTCTCCTCAGGGGACACTCACATTGGGCGCTGGTTAATAACCAGGCCATTTATCAATGGCTTTCATGGCTTGATTATTGTGGCGACGCCAGGTATTTCTTAATCACAGGCCTGTCGCTGCACAAAGAAAAACCATCCACCTTTAAGGACAAACAAGAAATATCAAATACCGCTCCTTTTTGGGTGCGAGGGATAGACCCGCACCCCTCCCCGCACTGGTGCCCGATTGTGTTGCGCCGCGCTTCAAGAACTACGTGTGGCTTGATTCCCATCCTTATGGGATACGTAGGAACGCCCGGATGTTTGAAACTTCGGGTCCAGCCCCCCACCTCTTAGAGATTCCCCCTTCTCTTGGGAATCCGCCGCCTTCGGGTCACCCTCAAGGCGTGTCCCTCGACCCCTTACAGTGGTCCACCGGTGTCAAGAGTACTCTGGTCTATTTCCAGGAGGGTCAGGTTCAGCTTGGTCAGGTTCCTTCCACTTTTCAGGCTTCATGCTCCCCTTCATTCGGACCCATCGCCTACGCCCTGGGTGGAACCCCCGTGAGCTGTCTGGATACAATGCCTCAGTGCTCTCCCACCGACTCGGGCTGGTGCCCCCAAGGGCCTCGGGCAGCAAATCGATATGAATCCCGCGCTTGAGCGGTTGATGCTCGTTTTCTGCCTCATTCCATCAACGGTCAGTGCGATATTGATGCTGCTTTTCATCCACGGTCGGCAGTACTCCCATATCGTTACGCTGGTGCCCCCAGTCCTTGAGTGAATGGCCGCATGATTCACATTACGTTTTCCACCTCCCATTCTGACCAGGCGAAATCTCGACACTCTTGACACTATCCCTCAGTGCATCTTCGCATATCCAGGGGATAGGACCACGATGTGGCGTACTTTGAGGTTCTTATGGTCTGAGCTCTAAGACCTTAAACTAAGATCTGCCCCTATGGTCCGAGCTCTACGACCTTAAACTAAGATCTCCCTAATCGGGGTTCTACGTCCCGCATGATGTTAAAACTGCACTCTCAGAACTACGTGTGGCTTGATCTCCAGCCTGATGGAGTATGTAGGAATGCCCGGGCATCTCGACTCGGGTCCAGCCTCAGGGATCGCTATCTCCCGCCCCTCCTCGTCGCCGGCCGTCTGGCCTGGCTTCTGGTAGAGTGGTGCGGTTGTGATATTCTCCCTGATTTAGCTCGGGATTCCCCATTGTAATGATGGGAAGCGACAGTTTCCTCGTCAAAGAGGTTCTGTTTGAGAATTGAGGTGATTCACGGCCAGATTGGTGCATCCGCCTAATACGCTTTCCCCACGGCGGCGCAATTTTGGGAGTGTTAGATTCTGTCTGAACAAATCATCACTTCGCCCCACGCTTCGCATGCCCTTTTGATCCGGATTTCCACCCTTGTGTCTGAAGGAACCCCCAAAGAGGTATTGATGATGACATGTGATCCGCCTCCTGCAATATGAATGATGACCTTCGGTCCGTCTATTGCAGTAGTATGGTCGATTGATCCATTGTCCGCTTGCCGTCTTGGGCATTTCCTGGAAGACTGACCGTCGTGGATTTCTGAATTCGGGACACGTGATTCACCCTTTTTCATCTCCCTATGTTCGGATAAAATCTCAACGCCCCTAGCGTTGTCCCGCTCGTGTGTCGGAACAAGTTGGGTGGATGGTACATTGATTAGGTCTGAGGTCTCCTTTCCTAGGAATGACCTCCCTCTTTTCCTTAGAGATCCAGGCCCAATTGCGGATGCCTGATGCTTGGTTAACGCTCCCGCAAGACAATGAATTGTGGTTGATCACGTTAAGCCAAAAGATGCAGATAAATATGTTGATTCATACAAATGGATCGAAGTATTGAGTAGCGGAAGCAAAAGGTTCTGGGAATGGAAAAAACAAAGCCCCTAGGGATTAGCGTGCTGAATGGATCTTTCCAACGCCACTACCCTTTGGCTGGCGGCCTCCAGAGCTGCTTCTCGCTCTCTGCATGCCCTCTCTTCGTCGGCGGTCGCATCACGCAGCTCGCCGATCCTGGCCTGTGCACGCTCCCGCCCAGGACTTCGGCATTCTGGCGTCTCCCTCGGAACCCGATCGTTGCAACCTCTCACCGATCAGATTCCAAGGGGGGGCTTTTGTAGATGCCGGAAAAGTCCGTTGCTCCTCAAACGAAGTTCCGGGTAAGGAAAGCGAGGTCATATTTAGAGTCCGAAGCACGTTTCGGAAGGCCCGAAGTCCTTGCGCTAAATATCGGAGGACCGCGCGCAATATTGGCTATGCGCGCGCAATCCTTCCGGGATTCGTGCAATGGGCCGAGTCGGCGCGTAATTTTCCGCGCCCGACGCCCGTGCGCGGCCCTATTGCGCGTCGGGCCCCTATTTCACGCCCGAGCCGAATTGCGCGCCCGCGAGCCGAATTGCGCGCCTGGGGTTGCCTATAAATACAAGGCGACACCCGACGTTTTGAAGGTGGCCAGAATTCGAAGAGTCGCTCGTGCGCGCAATCCCGCCCCCTCTGCGCGCAATGCCGATCTTCAGGTAACCTCCTTTATTTCGCGCAAGCAAGCCTCGGGGTTCACCTTCGTGCGCAACCCCTTTGGCTTCTTTCCTTTGACCAACTCCTCACCCAAAGGCCTTCGCGCGCAAAAGAAGCCTCTTGCGCGCCATTGCCCCCGGGTGCGCGCAATCTAGCCCGATTGCGCGCACCCCCCTTACTAAGTGGCCATTCGTTAAAGAATGGGCCGTTGCCCCCGCGCGCTATCAGAGTCCCGGTGCGCGCAATCTCCATATTCCGCGCGCAAAGCGCTGGCCCAATTGCACGCCAGCCCGCCCAATTGCGCGCCGACCCGCGGTATTGCGCGCCAAGCTCCTCTTTTGCGCGCAAACCGCCAGGGTCGCCTCCTTTGACCCCCTGAGGGTACCCGCCTGCGTGGCGCCCAATGATCTTCATCCCGGGTGCCTGCACCGTGCGTTGTCTTCTCGTGCGGCCCTCCAGGCTCGCGTGAAGTGACACGGACCCATTGGCGGCACCACCACGTCCGAGCTACAAGACGTTAAACTGTTCAGCATACGTCCGAGCTACAAAACGTTAAACTGTTCAGCATACGTCCGAGCTACAAGACGTTAAACTGTTCAGCATACGTCCGAGATACAAGACGTTAAACTGTTCAGCATTCGTCCGCGCTGCAGGACGGTAAACTGCCAAGCATCTTCGTCCTCAACACACGACGTTAAACTGTACTTCGTCTGGCAAGACGTTAAACCGTCCGCTTCGTCCTCAACACACGACGTTAAACTATACTTCGTCCGACAAGATGTTAAACCATCCGCTTCGTCCTCAACACACGACGTTAAACTGTACTTCGTCCGGCAAGACGCTAAACCGTCTGCTTCGTCCTCAACACACGACGTTAAACTTTACTTCGTCCGGCAAGACGCTAAACCGTCCGCTTCGTCCTCAACACACGATGTTAAACTGTACTTCGTCCGGCAAGACGTTAAACCGTCCGCTTTGTCCGATCCCGTTCCTCGCACGCAGGGTCCCCCCGGTTTGGATGTGGCCCCCACCCGCTCGTCTCTGCAGGGATGTCGGGATTGCCCCTCTTTATGGTTGATTTATTGGAGTGGCCTTCGCCCATGGGGGTAGGGTATTACAAACCCCTAGTTTCTTGTGGGGGACTGCACATGTGTATCTCCATTGTGCTTCCCCACTGCCGAAGCCAGTAGAGGGCGTGACAGGGATCGAGGTCTCTCACCTTCGGCCCAAGTCCCTCTTCAACTGAGCTTTTCCACACTCAGGTGGCCTCAGTGTGTATGTCCTGATAGAGTGAACTATGTGGACTTTGATCCCTGTCTCCTAAACAGGGTACGTAGGAAGCCTCCCTGAGGTTCAATCCCACCACCTGGTCGTCCCGGTCGTATTCAGGTCGGTTCGTCCATCAGTGGACCCCTCCCAGGTTCACATTCGCGTCGATTCACCTATGAATCCGCCCTTGTGGGGGGCTGCACATGTGTATCTCCATTGTGCTTCCCCACTGCCGAAGCCAGTAGAGGGCGTGACAGGGATCGAGGTCTCTCACCTTCGGCCCGAGTCCCTCTCCAACTGAGCTTTTCCGCATATGGGCCTCCTTAGAGTGTAAGCCCCAAACACCAGCGTCCAGCATGACGTGAAACTGTGATCCACCCGGCCGTTCCATCCCCCTCTGTGTGAGGTGGTTCGGTTCAATCCTCCGCCCGACAGCCTCGACCTCCTTGTGAGTCGGCTTGCCATCGTCCAGCATGACGTTAAACTGTATATCCAAACTACGCTGACTTTGATCCGCGCTAACGCACGGTACGTAGGAAGCCTCTACGGGGTCCAAGCTCTTCACTCCATCATCCATCCTGATCCTTACCCGGGCCGCCACATCCCGGTGGGGTCATGCCACTTCATTCCACTCCACTTCACTCGGGAAGCCGCCCATGTGCTGGCCCCAGCATCGGAGGTCCCCCGCAAGGGGTTCTGTCATCTGATCCACTTCTCGTGTTGATCAGTCCGATGCCGTCCCCGATGGATGTTAAACTCGCGGCATACCCCGTGTTAAACATGGGAAGATGAGGAAAACCTCAGGTAACGCAGTTCCCCGCACCCAGCGCGAGATGCCTCAGGCCATCACGCCTTCGAGAAGCCCTATTAGGGACAGAAGGTTGACATGCAGAGCCGCAATGTTAAGACACGCCCCCAACACCCAGAGCTACCCGGTCTCCTCACCGCGGGTTGCTGCCCCGACTAGACTCCTTGGAGCGTCTGGGCGGAAGCAGCGTAATTAACCGATGTCCATGAAGATATGGCGCCGGGAACGAGATTCACGGACATTCTTAAATCTATGAGGGAGACCCGGATTAGGCGACGAGTTCCGAGGAGACGTCCACGGAAGGAGGAGCCGACATCCCATCATCCCGGTTTCGATCAAGGAGCAGACGTCCCTGAATAAGGGACAGATGCCGCCCGCCTTTGGAAAGCAGGACTGCGGGGCCACAAGCTGCGCTCCCATCCCCTCGGGTCGACGGGTGCACGCGCGAATGTGTCCTGGCGGAACAACATCGTAACAGAAACCCGACGCACATCCGCACCGAAACAAACACAATAAATTTTTAAACATTTAAACAAAATTCTACAAATTATTACTAAAGATAATGTCACAAATGCACACCATTAACATGAACAACTTTACATCAAATATTTTCACATAATGGTTGTGATCAATGACTCCTATTTTAAAATCCATATTTCTCAGTATGTGTCTATTTGAGCATGCCACAAATGATTTTCGTTTTTTCTTCGGGATATATAAATTATTTTTAAATATCAATAATTTTGGATCATTATATTTAATAAGAAAGTATACTAGTTATTTGATACATATCTCTTATTTTATCACTACATTTACGAATAAATTCTTTACATTCATTTTATATACCTTGAACTTATTTTTTTTACTGCTGTGTTGATGAAAATAACGACTTATTCTAACCTTTACAATGATGAAAATGTTAACTGAACATAAAATCCCTCAATATGGTCATACCCTTTACACACCAACCATTCATTATTCTAGACCACTTTTCAATGATTAATATATTTTTTGAAGTCCCATTTTATACCAATCATATTGTGATGCTTAGTTCTATCCAAAAAATTCCATGTCATGTTATTTTCAATCCATATAAATTCTACATTCATGGATTTCACCCATGATTCATCATTTTCCACCTAGTCAAATGTATTTAGTTTCAACTCTGATAATATAGCAGTATTCTTCATACTTTTCATCCTTCAAGTCCATGTTGGAGAATATCTATCAACTAAAATGATTCTAAGGATAATGCTAACCCATTTTATTCTTTTTTGAGCCATAAAATTACATATTTCAACATTATTCTCATATTCTCATTTAACTTCAAAATGAAAATTATTTGGAATATTTTGATATTATTCACAACTCTCATCAACAAATTCTTATTCTTTAAACATTTCATAAAATATATAATCTATAGAATTGTAGTTATCATAATTTTCAATAACTTTCACATGACTACTTTTAGTGATTTTTTTGAACCTTTTATTGAAGTATTTGTAGGCTTTACTCTTATTCAATTATCCTAGGAACATTCCTTCATCGTATGCATCTCCATACTACCTCTAATTTATTTATTCTGGATTATGAATTTTCTTCCAAAAACCTGAGATTTTTCCAAGAAGGTTTCCCACCACGACACATTTCATATAAATCCCCTTTTCTCCAGTGCTAAGAAAATATTGGTTATAGGTATAAAAAAACCACATGCACTACCTCTTTGTAATAATGTTAGTAGATACCACTCTCAATCAACAAAGTCTTAGTCATATTGTTAACCATATAGTTTATCCTTTCCACAACCCCATTTTGTTAATGAGTTTGCACTAAAGAGATAAAATGATTTATTCTATGCTTCCCCAAATATTTTTCTACTTCAATTGAACTATATTAATTTATATTACCAAATTGTAGGATTTTTATAGTTCTCACTATTTCATTCTCTTCTTTGCTTTAAAATATTTTGATCTTGTCTAATAAATATTTCTTACAACACATGAATGTAGAATGTCCCATCCAATTATATTCATATAAAAAATAAGATAACATAATTTTTTTCTTATGTTCAAGATAAGTTGATTAGACAACATACTGTGGTCAGAAAAAAATCTATCAGATTTGATGATAATTTTATTTCTATGATAGTGGTTTCTCACAATTTTTATCCTCAAGCATGTATCCATTCATTTTCTCAATTTCTATTAATATTAGGGACAACCACTATTTAAATTAGTTTTGAGATATTTTAAATACAATGATTTTGGATGTGATTAATCCTTGAATACCATCTTTGTTTCCACTTTTATTATTATGAGACAAGTATAATCATTTTTTATCCACTTAATTAATTTTTATATATTATATATCCTTGCATTAGATAATTTTCATAATTTTTATTATTATAACAACCCTTATATTTGAACATATCTTCTAATTTTCAGTCTCATAACAAGACCACACTCAGGAAATCTATATTATTTAATCCATCTCCAAATAAATGAGTTTCTTCACTTTGATTGATACTCATAGCTCTAACATTTAAAAAACAAACCATTTAATTAACTCTTACTTCCAAATTCATTATAATATTCATGTTTTTTATCATTTGTGATGAATAACCACTATCAAAAATCCAATTACCACTATTATTTATTTCCTTCAATTTAATTTCATCAAGAATTTCCTTCTCTGTCATTTTCAACTTATTCCCATTTCAAAAAATCCCAAGGTGGGTTAAGAGATATTCTAGTCTCTGTTTATTATATCCAATGAAAGAAGTCAATTTATACCCTCCACCTATCAATGGAAACAATCTATTACCAAAATGAACTACATTGAATTACCTAACATCCAATCTTCTATAATTTCCACAGAGATAATTCATACTTTTTTTATTTCCTGTTATCAACAACATTATACATAAAGTTAATGAAATTGAAATAATATTCAGAGAATGAATTTATATTCTGAGATGAATGATATATTTGGGTCATCCTTTAGCGAGTTCTAATTTTTTCACATTTCAAATGGTTTTCTGCTTATTTATAATAAGAAACATTGTATCCTATGTAGAGATAAAATTAACACTTAAACAAAAGGATTATTTTCTTATTACCATTTATCCACATATATCTATCTTTTTAACAAATCCATGGTTGTTAAAGGGATTTTGATGATTGAGAACTTTTTCCATCATTTAAATTTTATTTTCTATTCTGACTTGTCATATTAGATTTTAATTATTATGAATCAATTCCAATTCCACTTTCTCCCATGAAATTGGGTATTAGATCCCAAAACACTTCTTCAACACCTCTTTTTTCCTTATTTTTCAATTTCCTTTAATTTTTCATCCAAGAATCACCCAAAATAAAACTTTTTCATTTAATAAAATAATTTTATATTTGAGTCAAAATTCTGTAAAAAATATATGAATTTATCCTCAAATTCTTAAATCTTCCTTGTTTTCTCCATGATATATATAGTAAGACCATTAACGTTCTTAATCTAGTCCAAACATTTTATCTTTTGGTTCACGACTTCATTATACTTCACTCAGTTATTTTCATTTTCCTCTATAAATTTATCTATTATAATATTTTTTTCCTCAAGAACATCAAAATAATTTGAAGATTATTTTAGAAAATCTAAAATATTTCTATTCTTATTTATATTTGGGTCAATTTCCTTAAGATATCCTTATAAATCCACATTAATATTAACATCTCCCTCTTTTTGTTCATCTTCTTTTACTATAACTTTTCATTAATCCACTATAGTCATCATAACATATTATATATATGAGATAAAATCTATTTCAACCATTTCCAAAGATCATATCCAAAATCATCTTCCACTTAACTTATTGACACTTTTCTATAAATCTTTTTTTCACTTCAATTTTTATAAATGAAAATTATTACAAGAGAAGATTTATTATATGATTTCTAGGTGAATTAAATATCAACACCCTATCCTTAATTTTTTTCAAACACCTAGAAGAAAATCCTCCAAGCATTATAGAATGAAATCAATCCAATGAAAATAACTTCAAATATTCCATTAAAACTCTTAATATTTCCTAATAAAAATGTTAAAAACTCATCACATACATATTCTTTTTCATTTCATACCTTAGGAATCTCAACTAATAACCTCATCTCACAAGACATTTGAAAACCATACACACATGACAACACCAATCAAAGAAAGGAAATAATGTCCATATCGAAGGATATATAATACAAAACATTAGTATTTTAGAAGGGTCTGAATGATCCATTAATGAAAATATCCCCATAAAATTTAATGAATTAAAACCGATTTTGAATCCACGTTTCAAATTATATTTAAATACTAATTATTTTTCATGTAATTCAGAACAACATTTTTTAAATTAAATATATTAATAAGGTCAAGGTAAAAGCTTTGTAAATTTAATTTATATTCCGAGTATTTCTTTAATAATATCAATAAATTTTTTAAAAGTATAACCAATGATTATATTAATCAATTAGTGTATATGTTAGATGAAATTTCATTTAGAAAAATATTTAAAAGTGGTAAAACCTTTTTCCCATGAAATTCAATAGAAAACCAAATTTATATTTTAAAAATTAGATAAGAACACATAAAAATACAATCTTGTGGTTTAAAAATAAATTCAAAACATAAGAAATCCTTGGTTCTAGACTAAAATAATGGGATGAATAGAGTTTGAAGAATTAAATGCACACCCTAAATTTGAGGAAATTGAATAATTGTCATACCCACTCCTAGGGATTGATTAATAGGGGAACAAAATAAGGGGAGAAGAAGAGACATGAAAGAAGAAAGGAAGAAAAGGTGGATAGGAATTACCTTATAAATCCAATATAAGATCATAAGAAATCCATATTGAATTACCATGGATATAGATGAAATGAATGAAGAAAGGAGAAATGTAAGGGGTGAATGTATGGGGTCAATTATGGTGTTAGGGGATAGAAAAATGGGGGTCATAGGGGTGTAAAATTAAAGGGGGTGAAATCAAAAATTCCAAAATTTAAAATACATGTTCATCTACATGGTTTGGGTGTATGGGTTACCAAATCATGCACCAACTATACATAGGCTACCGGAACCTAAAAAAAGCATAGATTCCTCTAGAACCCTATATAGTTTAACTAACTATACACTAACCATACCGAATAAAACAGATAAATTTTTTAGCACTATCACATAGGCACCACACATTTTACCGAAACATGAAGACTAACTGTGAATCCCCTAAAAGAATTTAAAATTTCAAAATATAAATTCAAAAAAATACCAACTCCAAAAATAATTCATATTAATATGAGATTATATAAAATATGATCTATAGTGACATGGAGGGATACACAATTATCCACATCATGCCACTTTATTCCCCTGTAAATTCATAGATCAAAGTAAAAAAAGAATTTGAACAATAAGGGTCACCCCAAAATAAATTTATGAGGTGGGTTGGTTGAAAAAACTACAGATATGAATTACAATATAAAAAACTACAAGACATAATCTTTTATTTAACTACATATCTGAAACTCCCAAGATCCATTATAATGCCCCGATCCCACTCTTCCAGACTCGGTGCTTAAAAAAAGGCTGTGTAGTTTTTTTTTATAAAAGTGAATAAATAATTACACAACACTTTAATAAAGTGAGGATCTTTTACCAGTCTAGGTTCTGGAAGATTATACATAACCTTACATTTATCAGAGCTGAAACAATAAAACAACTGTCTACTATGCTTCCGCATGAGCTACAACAATGATAACTAACTCTGGAATTCAAGGAAACCTGTTAAAAACATTTTAAAAACATAGGGTGGGCACAAAAGTTGCCCAGTAAGGGGTTTTGAAAACCTTTGATAAATCGCTTTCAGAAAAATATCCTTTCAATAATACATTTGAAAAATTTCAATTGTATATTCATTTTTAAAACAACCTTTACAAAATAATTCAATTATTTTGAAAAATAATTATACTTTAAAACATTTTTAAACGAATCCAGTGATTTTATATGAAAAATATTAAGAAAAATTCATTTAAAAAACATCATTTTGAGTCTAATTAATTCGATGAAGGCTGTCTTCGGCCTACCCACTTGGCGAAGGATGGGTTCAATCCACAATGACCTTCCATTTTTACAACGAACAAGCGCCAATATTTTCAAAAACATTTAACGTTTTCTTTACATATAAAAATATATATACTAGTATTGGTCACCAGAGTTTTTTGCCCTTAACTTATCAATGCATTTATAATAAAAATATATCATAATTAAATAAATACTTTAATATTTTTATCATCTACAAGTTTGGTTATGACCAACACTTCTACCACATACACTTTATAAGGTATATCCATGAAATTAATCATTATTTCAAAAATCCCCTTTGTTTAACATATGCACAGTTTAATTTAAATTAATTATATCAATTAATGAAGTCTTATATATAAAATTATGAATAAAACATTATAAATTTGACATTTTATTTTCTAATGAAACTTATGTAATTGATGAACGTGAAAATAAAACCTTATGTTTTTAACTTGAAATTATAAGTTTGATTCTAGCACAATGAACGTCGATGATATGCATAAACACATGGAAGTAAAATCAACATCCACACACTAGAAATTTCTAAGAATTATTTATTGATTTTTTTATGCATGAAGGTATAAATTGATCTCAATAGAGAACATATAGTTCTATATTCTTAAAATTAATCAATAATAATGGATGTGTGTGCACAAAAATTAAAGACTCATTTCTTAAATAAAATCATCCTTTTATATACACTTAAGTTTCAAGGAACATGAATTTAAGAATTACATAGAAATATACATAATCATAGAACTGGAATTAGAAACCAATGATCTTGAATGTTAAATAAATTATTTATATATATATATGTTTGATTAGAATTTACACATGTATCTTACACCCATAATTAGAAACTTTTATGGTTTAAACAAAGTCTGAAAAATAACACCTCAATATAAATATATATACACATATATTTAAATATATCATGAATAAACATGATAATTCATATATGTTCATATAAATATATCACGCATGAACGGAGAAAAAATGTATTCAATTTGTGTGTTCAAATTATAGATCTGGATCTCATAGAATTATGACACATGGAATTAAAATATTTAAACAATTAGAAACCACAAAAATAGGGATTAAAATTTTAAAGGAGAAAACTCTCCTACACAAAATAGAACATATAAATTTGAATTCAATAATTAAAATTCCCTTAATAAAATAATAATCCAAATTGTAATGAAATTATATATAAATCATTATTCACAAACCTAAATTTTTTTTGAAGAACATAGATAAAAAATGGAGAAAATATCCATTGAAATAAACTTTAAAATGTGAATAAATAAGATATGAAATAAATAATTATTGCGCAAATATAATTTGTGTAGAAAATAATTTGGAATAACAGATATAATAAATAAATAAAATAGAGTAGTAGAGTACGTATTTGAAAATAAAAAGTCCTTTACAAAATTATAATTTTAGGAAAGAAGAATGAGTTTCCAAATGAACATTATGAAATATCTTACAAAATAAAATGGAATTGAAAGTGTAAAAGAAGTAATCCCTTATAGTCTTTATGTTGTTCCTCAAATTTGGAAGACAATGAAAATAAATACCCTTTTGTTTCTTTTATGTAGCCTCTCCAAACTCAGACACACCCATTCAAAAGAAAACCAAGGTACTTCTTATATAGTAATTTCTTAGTGTTACTCGTATGCAAGTAAGAATAATAAATAAATAAAAGTAGTTGCCTCTCAAATTCAATATGACATTTGGATTGATGAAAAATTTATATCATTTGTATTTTATTTGAAAATTAGTGTGTCAATACATAATTTTTGACAGAACTGGATGTTGACTGAAACAATTAAGAAGCAATATTAGGAATTATATGATCCATTTTCTTATGGGGTGAAGTGGAAAAATGAAGAACACATCGTTTTCGGATCATTATACCAGTATATAACAAATCAAGAAACAGAACCACAAATGGATTCAATGAATGAAAAATTATTTCAAACATAATACAACTTGAAACTGAATTGGTCAACAGAGATTATAATAATCTTAATGAAAAGGAAGAAAAATGAAACAAAAAGAAATAATCCCGAGCCACCCAATAAACAAATCATAATTGTTGAAGATAGATATACTATACAATTTAATTTGAAGAAAAATCCAAATGATGTTAGGGAAATTGTTACATCAATGGGTCCAGATATTGAAGACAAACACAAGTGGATGAATAAAATACTGAAATTGAATTTGGAAATCGGATAAAATAGACACCTAACATCCAGATACCGAAAAATGAAAAGATCACAAAATCGGATGTTTTTTTTTCTCCTAGATCTCTCACAAAACCCTCAACGTACTCAAAACGGAACTTACCGAAGCACTGCAGTGGTTGGAAATTACTCTGGCATCAACACGCACCTGAAAAAACTCAACTCCATATCGTGACCCCTGGTCTGTCATTGACGACGCCAACCTCGACGAATCGGCCCCAACTTCTAACACCCTCAACCCTTCGAGATCGGTCGGCATTGCGTCCGATATTTACCCACGAAACACTAATCACGAAGTAAAATAGGTTCTTCATACTGAGTTTGATTTTCCGAAATGAATCCCATCCGAGTTAGAGCATCCTCATGAGGACCTTGCTCGGACTTTCTCAAACTCGGCGTGAACATCAAGCAATGCCTTGGATTTGGTTCGCTGCTCCGACAAAGCTCCATGGATCATCCTGCCTTCGCGCCGAATGAAACCCGATAGACCCCTCCTCATTGAGACCTTACCCCTGCGCGAACCCCCTTTACCCCGATTTCAACATAACTTTTTTTAATCTTTACCAAACTAATAATAATATATTACATTAATTTTATAATTTCATATTTTTGGTTTTATTTTAATATTAAACTTATAAAGTTCTTTATATGTATTACTATATTTTAAAACAATGTAATATTAGATGTTGAATTACAACATAATATTAATATCTCAAATTAAAATTATATATATATATATATATATATGTTAGTTAAGAAAATTTATTAAATATACAAAGTTTGTTTATTGTAATTAAAAGTTAAATAATAATATTCAAATCAACATTGTCTATTTTATTTTATTAACAGTTGTCATGTTTCATTTTTAAATATTATAATTTCTAATGTATAGTTTTCATAACAATTGTATAAAACATTATAAATGTCAATGTTTTAAGGGTCGTTCAAACACTCACAAGAAAAAAAAATATCGCGACGTTTATGCCACTGCTTTCAGAGATGGTTTTATATGTTCCTCTTATTTTTATATTTATTGCTATTATCCTTGCCACAACTTTTGTTCTTCTATCAAATCCAAGAGATGATAACTACTCAATCGACATCGTTGTGTTTCTCGGTGGTCTTCCAATTGTTTTATTATCGATAGTAGTGGGTCTAATGGGATATTTGTTGTGTGTCAAGGATGTATTCTAGTTTTTGTATAAATAAAGTGCTTACTATGTATATTTCTGCATTCAGAAGTTTATGTATTTTATTTCATTATAGAATGTTGAAAAAACATAAAACTGACTCATAAACTCGTGGTGTTACATCCATCAATTTTTCTCCCAAAATCCTTTGATATCTCTGAGGATGAACTAAAAATGTTTTCCAGTCCTGGGAATACTTGGTGGAAAGGGAGACATTTTAGGGTGTACCTAGATATTAAATTAGTGTTATAAATAAAGGATACATATCTAATTAAAATAACATCAAGAATCCAAGTTAATTTTCCTTTATCAAATACAATAAACCTTCCATGAATAGAAATTCAACCCTAATGGAAAATAGAACCCCCAAGGAATCCAATAATCCTAAAAATAATCCAACATAAAAACTCACCAACATCCCCAAACCATAAAATATTCACAATAAATAACATGGATTGAAACCCTTTGTAATGAAATAGAGGGTAAACTATTATTTTGAACATGAAACACCACCTAATGGTGAAATCATAACACATCAGGATGGAACCCTCAGTTTTCAAGCCCCATAGAATCCAATTAGTACAAGTTACCTAAATCCATATCCTAAGACCTATCTATGTACAACTAAGGATAACTAAGACCAAAATTACAACCCATTTAATAAAACCATTATTTTCAAATTGAGACCACCCAAAAACCAACTTACATCACCATATATAATATAAAACCAGTAATATCTAAAGAAATAAAACTTCCACAAAAGATGAAACCGAAATAATATTAATTATTAAAAAAATAACATCCATAAAATAATAATATGAGTCATCCAAAATATAAAATCCTAATAAATAACCTTAAACTAGATCACACCAGAAACTTCCATTTTCGTTATTTGAGTTGATGAAAATTCTAAAGATGGACCAAGTTTCCACACTAAAGAAAAACTCTAAAATCATTCAAACTAGATGACATAAAATGTTTAGGTGATACGCACTAGAAAAAACAATATTCTTATTCTTTTTCTATGATGGTTATCCTTTCTCAACTATATTCTCTATATCAGGCTCAAACAAGACCCTCTTTTCATAAAAATGGGAATCTCCCCTCAAATCAACCAAAACATAGGCATCATCTACTTATGGTCATCCTACTTTCTACACTTCTACCAAAAAGGTATTTTTAAGTACATTAGCATAGTATGTTCATTCTAACTCAACAAAAATAACTCCATGGTCTAGGTTAAGACCTATTTTAAAGTAATGAGACTTTAAGGAGTCATCATTGGTGAGATCGGGAAAGAAGAAAACAAGTTCCAAATCATGAATGACGTACTCCCCAAATGACCACTCACCCTTATTAGGACTCAGGAATTCAACATACTTCTCCCTTATCAAATCATAAGGATAATTATATTGACTAAACACTATATTTATGATTTCCCAATACATGCTTCTTTAAATTCTTGGAGGAACCAGAATTTCCCACCAAACATGGATGGGTCATTTGAATAAAATGTAAGTAACCTTAACCTTTGAATCATATAAAGTCTGAAGAGAATAAAAATGTATTAAATTCTATCCAAACACTCCACTACATGAAGGGGTCCTTGATCACCATAAAAAGAAGGTGGATGATGATTTAGGAGGTCCATAATTAGATCTATAAGCTATGAAAACTCTAGCTCCACCACTCGATTCAATGTCTAAATAGATATAGTAATAGGAAGCGTCACTCCAAGAAGATAATTATTTTAAACCAAAAGCTCATCCTAATTAAAATACATTGCACATTTCTACAAATCCTATTTGGGTGGCAATTCAAAATATCATAAAACATAAATTCAGTCAACTCACACTCTACCAACCAACCAAATATTTCCTCACAAACCAACTCTAAAATAAAACACATTAAAATAGAAAACATTCAAAAAAATATCCCAACCCTTGAAAAATAGTGAAAAAATAGACAACTCATTTTGGAAATACATAAAAACAATTTTGAAAACCTTTGACCCCCTTTAAAAATTAAATGTTCTTCACTTAAATCATTTACTAAAAAACACGTTTCCTTTTTTAAATCATTTTATATAATCCATATTAAAATAAATCAATTAAACAAAAATTACTTTTCAATTATCCTATTAAAATAATTTTTAAGACTAAATATTCCTTAGAAAACATTAAAACACAATTAGTCACCAAAAAAACATTTTATATTTACAATCAAAGTAAAGATTTAATATAATCACCTCATTAAATTGACTTCAAAAATTCTAAACATTACATACCCATTTTACTTAAACTCTAAAAAATATGAATGTTCTTCATGAGTAGTTTAGGGATCAATAGGCTAAATAAAAAATTAAAAATAAAATGTAAAACTTCTTTTAAGTTTGGTCGAATCCCGAGAACAATCACAGAAGCTCCACACAACTGTCTAGATCATGTGAGTTAACCATGGAGTTATGGTTCTTCCTATACAATAAATCCAAGTTCTAACCCCACTCCAAAAAAATTGTAACTGATTAGGAGTGTATATATCACCATCCATTTCAAACGCATGCAATTGATCAGAAGAAAACTAAAATCCAAGACTTATCATGAACCACCAATATAAACACAAGGCTACAAATAGAAGAGATCTTTAGAAACTAACCACCTTGTGTACCTATTGAGTTCTAAAAACATAAGTCCATACTACCATTAAACAACCAAATAACAATAGGTATAATAAAAAACCCATCCCCTAATTCATGAACCATGAATTTGGTTCCATTTATAAAAAAGAAACTAGAGCTTCAATCCGAACTAGATCCCGACCTGGTCCTCCACTGACCTAAATTGTTTTACCAATCCCTATAGGCTAGAAAATAATAGCCGTGATTCAAATTAAAATACTTGTGAATTATTTCTCCCACAAAAAATAGTTAAAGAATAAATAAATTTTCACTAAAAAAATCATACATGACACGTACATAAGTTGAATATCCACACCAAATCAAAGAGGCAAATAAAAACAAATAGATATAAAAAAATAAAAAATTTGAAGTAAATTATTCCATTTTTCACCCTCCAAACCCCCTCACCTAAAACCAGATTTTATTCCTACTACAATCGATATATATATATATATAATACATATCCACCAATAATGAAGACTAAAAGTAATAATGGCCTACTTGGATGGTGAATCAAGGAATCAAAATAAAAAAATAAACTAAAAATTTATGTGTGACCTCACAAGCCACACCAAATAATACTACTAGAAATAATTCCAAATGGAATTTCAATAGTTGAAATAAAACCTAAACTGAAATGAAATATAGGTGTGAGCATAAATGTTCTTAGTAGGTCACAACTTTCCCTATCACATTAAAAACCTAAAATTAAGGATTCATTTTCAAGTTAGATTGAATGAAATTATTAAAACACACTTATTTATTTGTTTTTTTAAATAAAAAATCATTTTAAAAGAAAACATTTCCCAAATAAATTCTTCTCTTTAATTCCCACCTAATTTAAGACATAACTTTATAACATTAATTAATCCTCAATTTTAAAAACATTTTACCCAATTTTTTTTGATGAAAACGTTAAGAAATAAAAAAACTAATAAAAGGATTAGAGTATAAAAAAATATGGGAAACACAATCCATGAGTTAATAAATAAGTGGAATATGGGAATAGGTTCCATAAACAATGTACATAAAAAGAGGGAAATCAATCTGCTGTGAACCCATCATAACAGACCACCAATCAAGGAAAGTGCGTTATGGTTTTCATCCCAAGTCATAGTGTTATCTATACATAGATAGAATATAAAAACAATATGGAAAAAATTCTAGAAGATGTCATATCCCAATTCAAACATAATCCACCCAATTCCATGGACACCTTCTTTCTTGAGGGCATTCCCCTATACAGGAAAAAGTTACTCTAGGGGGACAATTGATGGTGTTTTGTATAAATCCACATAGCATAAATCTAGGACATTCATGTACCTAACTTGGTTGAACTTTAAAAATTATATTGAATGCTAGTAATAAAAAACTCATGATCAAGTAGGCATCATCATAAGTAAAAAATAACTCACCCTGACTTATAAATCTGTTTCAATAAAAAAAACCATCCCACTTGACATCCAAACACCATATGCACACAACAATAACAATCTAGTAAAGGAAACACTAGGACCTAATGAGGGCAAAAAAATTCAAAAAATTAATTTTTTGGATGGTACTTACAAATTCTAAAAGGAATATATCACCTTCAAATTTAAAGAATTAAAACCGAGTATAAACAATGTCTTATAAATCATTTAAATGTAGAATAATTTTCACATAATTAAAAACAATATGTTTTATATTAAAAATTTAAATATTTTCTAGGTAAAACCTTTTTAAATTAAATTTAGTGTCTAATAATATCTTCAAAAATGTCAATATAATTTTTATGGCCCAACCGTACATGATAACAGACAATGGGTGTGCACGTGAGATGAAATTTGATTTAAATCAATCTTTAATATTAAGAAACCCCTTTTTATAAGGTTGAAAATAGATAATGTAATTTTCAAATTAAAAATTATATAAACATAAATAATAATACCATTAATTTATTTAAATATAAATTTTAAAACCAAGAAATCAATGGTTCATGAAATTAATAGTTTGGGTACTGGAAATGCTACCTCAAATTGACGTTGAGAGGTCCAAACATTAATAAAACGATGAATAAAGTCATGAGAATTGATCACATTCCCTAAATATGACAAATAAATTTCAATCCCCTACCTTGGGTTAGGCTAAGAAGGGTTCACATTAAAGGGAGATGAAGAGAAACAATAAGAAAAAGAATGAAAAGTATGTGAGGCCTTAATTGAGAAATTTGACTTCAAATTGCATGATATCCAGGTTCAATCACCATGGAAGTAAAATAAATCATCTCATAGATGAAAAATAAAATATGGTGTGAATGTATTCAATCTTTGAATGAGGGAAGAGAAAAATGGTAATTTATTGGGTTTAAAATTAGAGGGGAGAAATTGAAATTTTCAATATTTTAAAAACCGAGTGATTTGACCGGTTTGGGATCACGATTTATAAAAAATATGTACCATCTTTGTAGAGGAAACTAAAACCTCAAAAAAATGAGTCATATTGTTTCCTCTATGAACCTAAATGGTTAAAATAAAAAATCACCATCCGTGCATTGAATTATTCTTGAATGTTATAGAACATTCATATGGGAACGAAACAGTTTACCCAACTATGTGGGATAACCATGAAACCCCTAAAAGTATTTAAAATTTTACAATATGAATCCCTACAATTTTTAAAACAAAATATCATTGAAATGAAAATAAAATAATATAAAATAATCAATATGGTGACATGGAGGTTGTAATAAATGATATTATTTTTTATAATATATGAAAATTATGAGTTTGAAGTAATTCCCTTTACATTTACTAATTCACCCATAATATTTATGGATTTGATGAATATAGTTTTTAATAATTATCTTAATAATTTTTTTGTTGTATTTGTTGATTATATCTTGATATAATCTAAAATCTATGAATAACATGAAAATCATTTGAGTGTTTTTTTAAGAATATTACAGTAAAGCATTTTTATGGAAAATTCAATAAGTATGAAGTTTGGCTCCCAAAAGTTTCCCTTTTGGACATATTTCCTCCATATATTGATATATTTTGATCCTTAAAAGAAAATATAAGTTAAATAATGGACCACACTAATGAATATAACTAATATATCTATTTTCCCTTGTTTAAAAATTTACTATTCATTAACTGTTTAAAAATGTTATTGATTGGAAAACCCATTAAACAAATTAACAAATAAAGGGGCCAAATTAACACTGTCAAAGAAATGATAAGAAGTTTTTGAGGAACATAATAATGTATTGGTCATTGCACCATTATTAAATTTAATATTAGGGAAGGATGGACTTTTGATATATAAATATCCATCAAAGAATTTATTGAGGTGTGTCCTTAATAAAAATGTTTGTGTTGTTGTTTAGGAATCAAGGAAATTAAAGACACATGAACATAGCTATAAAAATCCCGACATTGAGTTGGAATATGTAATATTTTCCTTAGATATATAGAGTCATTACCGCTTTGGTTAATGATATGATATTTATATATAAATAATAATTGTTTTACGTATAATTTATCATATAAAGAGATCAACATGAGACAAAATAGATGGATAGAATTACTTATGGACTATAACTACTCGATACACTACCACACCAGGAAGGAAAATAAGGTGGTTAAAGAATTTTCTTGGAATGATCATGGTTTTTATCCACTATTTGGAGAGGAATTGTTCCTACATTCATGGATTTTTTAATTTTTGATATGATGTTGAGAGTTCGCAAATGAAGATTAAAGATATGAGTGATGTAAAATTGATATATTTCATATATAAAGATGATGTATTGGATTTTTAAAGATACTATGTTTCCCATATGAACATGATAAAAAGAATAATTTTATATATGAATACCATTACATGAATTTCACCATACAATATAATATTCCCAAGATGTATAGGGATTTACGAGAAAACGTTTTGTACGACAACATGAAGTTGGAAAATATCGGATATTGGTCAAAATTTTTGGTGTGACAATGATTAATGGTTAAGAGGAAGCAACCTAAGGGTTTCATGAACCCTTCCCTATACCAATATGGAACTGGGACAGTATCATAATAGAATTTTTTACTGTACTTCCCAATAAATATAAGAAATATTATGCAATATAGGTTATTATAGAAGGACCTGTAATGTGTTCCCATTTCACAGAAATAATGGAGGATCAACCCCTTGAGATTCTTGATTGTATCCATGTTAATTAAATTATGAGGCTACATGGTCTCCTATATTAATGGTATCAAATCATGAACCCCATTTTAAATAAAGAATTTTGAGGAGTCTTCAGTATATTTGAATATTGCAATACATTTACACACCGCTTACCATCCTTAATGTAACACCCCAACGTTTTAAAAATAAATTTATTATAGAATGAATTCCAAAATGAGTCTATTTGAAAATATTTTTGATAATTATATTATTTATTTATAACATGACCGTTAGATATAATCTTTTCGCATATGTGATTATAATTTCAAAAAACTAACATACACGATTGCAATCAGTAAGATATTTAGAGCATGATAGGATCAACTTACATTTTTGGTGAATAGTAACTTACACTTATGAATAATAACTTACCCTTATGAATATTAATGTACCCTTTTGAATATTAACCTCACCCAAGTGAGTATAAATAAAATATAGTCACCATATAAAAGAGAGTGAATATTTTAAAAATTAATAATTATGTGTTGATATCATTATGAGTAATAAATATTTAAATTAAATTTTAAATTAAAAAATTGAATAAAAATAAAAATATTTATCATAAAATGTATTCTTAAATAAATATTTTTCATTCTTATGAATTTAGGATAATTTTATGCAACCTTAGTAAATTTTTAAAGTATTATAAAATCTATTTAAATATAAAATATGTATTTTTCAAGTAAATAATGATTTTATTTCGAAAATAAATTTATCTAATATATAAAATTAATTTTAATAAAATTTAGTTCTATTTTATAATCCTATTTTTTGAAAATTTTATAGGTTTAATTTTAGGTATTTTTTCTGAAAGACTTGAATTTTTGGTGAATAGTGAAATTTGATAAATTATAAAATATGCTAAATAAATGAATTTATGCATCATGATTGAATCATGGATGATGTAAATTAAAATTATTTAAAACTAAAATTAACTTATTACTGATTTTAGTCATAATATTCAAGACTATTTATAGTCTTGAGCCAAAATAATAAAATAATGATTAAAATAATGGGAAAACCCTCTTCCACACCGCTATAAAAACTACCCCTCACTCCCTCTTCTCTTCACCTCTCTCAAGCCATGTGGCATGTCTACATTCTGCTAAAATATTCTATCAATATCATTCTCATGTCCATAATCCATTTGAATCTTCACAATACCAAATCTTATCTCCTAAAGAGGCTCCCAATGAAGATAAATTCAAGAGGTAAATTCCTCTTTTCATTTCATTTATTTTCTTTCAAATTCCATTACTTATTTTTCTTTCCTCACCTCATTTTATACAAATTTAATGATAAATATAGTAACATAAATGTACTTTAATGTTTTTAATATAATGTAATAATTCATCATCATCTCTCTTTCCCCCTCCTTCTATACTAGAAATGAAAACACCATCTTAGATGTGTTAATTTATCACATTCAAGGATGGCAGATTTTCAACATATATTACCATCTTCAATTATGGTCATGAATCAAATTTTATGGTTTAAATTGATCATAATATATGTTATATACCCCATTAAATATTTGATAATCATTTTTTACACATGGAATTAATTTATAAAACAAAATGAGTTCGTGGTGATTAAAAACCACCAAATTAATCCAACTGTTTATCATTTAAATTTTATCTGATGATTCTTCCTCACCCAAAGTTACCAAATGAATAATATGATCATTTAACCATATTTATGAAAATTAATTAAATATAAAATAACTTCTGTAATTCAATTCTCATATTACATTAACTTCCATAACAACGAACCGATCATGAAAACTAATGAAATGAGCACTCACAAACGATGATATTGAATCTATTAACTAATAAAAATGACCATAATTAAACTTAATATATTCTTATTTATTCTTATTTACACATAATATAATCTGTTTTAAATATATATATGTGTGTACCAACCATAATCATTCTATATTTTATGGATAAATACATTTTTTAAAAGGATCTTTCAAAAATAATTCCAGAAGTACAATACCAATTTAAGAAAATTTCTCGTATTCTTACTTGTTTTAAATGGAAACATAAAATCTATTTTTAACAATGATTATTTTTCTAAAATTTATCATTTTATTATGATAAAACTATATTATTTCACTTTTGGTTTTATAAAAATATTTTCCCAAAAAAACTCTTCTTTTCAAAGTAAAAGAGTATTTATCTCAGGAATTACTCTATGATTTTATTAGAGCATGTTTGACTATTTCAACATTGTTTTTGAATCTTTTGTGTAATTAAGAATAATATTTTATGATATCATATATGATATTTTATTTAATGTTTTATTATTAGATTTACAACAGATGTTCTATCATGAAACCATTCACCATGTTACATCAAATGGTAAATGGTTATGTTTGAGGAAAGTTATTTAATATTCATATGATAGTTTCATTATTAATGTATATATGGTTTATGTTTATCCCAATTAATCCTTGGAATGAATTAGACTTATTATGTTATGGGTGGGGCTCTCTATAGACACTCGACGTATCATTATATCGCATGTGACAAAACAAAAATGGTCTTTGCCGAGGCCTTTCCCATTTTCATATGTGGTTTTGGTTGGGGCCTTAATCATATTTAGATTTCTTAGTCGAGGCCTTGACAGTATATTTCAGAATGTTGGTCATTATGAATTCCCCTTTTATGAAACTAGATATTGATAGTCCATGTGATTATTCGACTAGTAGAATCTCCAAGGTTATATTCTATGAAATTATTTAATCAGTTTTTATTCCTTCCATATTATGGACAAGTAAATTTATAAATACATGAATTTTTAGTTATTCATCATTACTAGTGTTTATATTTTCTTCTACATTATTATTTACCTTTACTGAGCATTTGACCTCACCCCTTTCACATGTTTTATTTTCCCCAGGTTGTAAGGAAGTATATTATGAATGAATTTCAAGGATAATATAGGAGAATATGTGTGATTACAAAGAATTTGTTATGTTTTTTTTCCTTTAAAGTTTTAATGCGGAATATATATATGTATCTATATTTCCAAAGATAATAATCTATTTGGTCCCTTAGGATGCGTATTTATTGTTTATATGTCAATGTAAACAATTATGGCACCAGCTCTGGGAAATTGGGGTTAGGTCCTTAGAGTTGGTATCAAAAAAAGTTTAGTAGAAAACATTGAAACTAGATTTAGAGAAACTATATTTGGGAATAAGACCCTAAGATTCTATTTTTTTATAAACATACAAGAACATCCTAAAATTTTAATAAGGAATAGATTATGTGAATATTTTTATAAAATAAATCCCAATCTAGATACTACAAGTGGATGTGGTTCTGGAATAGATGTACCTAGTAGTAACAACTCTGACAAAGAGTTTTGAGATTGTCCAGGAGTATCATAGTACACAGAAATGGGCCATACTATGCACCTGGTTTGAAAATCTAAGGGGATATGATTTGGATAATTCATAATTTCATAAAGAACCATTATGAAGAAATTAAATCTTGATTTGTTTTATCCAAGAAACCATTATTATTAGATTAGATATGGATAGGATTTCAATTTATGCTAATTATATTTCCAATATGATATTATACATAATGATTCATAAAATAACCTAGTGTATTCCATTATTTAGAAATGATTCCAAGTTGAAGGAATGTAAACTTCCTGAATGCGTGTATCCCATGTAAAGATTTTCCTCCTATTAAAGATTATTGTGTTGGATTTGGAGAATCATGATCCACAACATGTAGGAGAAATGTTCTACCTCTTTATATGACAATAATATCCATCATTAAATGGGACTACAAACCCATTCGTAGAATAATAGTAGATATGTTCTTTAGAGAAGAAATTTCTCCATTTGGGATGTAACAAAAGAGAGAAGGATATCATGGTGGTCTATAGTCTATCAGGAGATGTGAATCAGTGGTGATCATTAATTCAAAAACAACGAGGTGGGAGAAATAGATAAAATGGAATGGAGAGATTCCATTTTAATATTCTTAGAAAAATGTTATCCTAATAAATAATTAGTGGATATGGAGAGGTAATTTTTGAGTCTCAAATAGAAAGACAATGAAAATGTTGAAATGTATGAATCCAAAATAAAAATTTTATAAATGCATTATGTTGACTATATATGTAATGCAAGGATAATTATTGATCCATTATTTCACAGTTAAAACCCATTCTTTCGAAGGACACTAGTCTACCAAAAGTTTCTCATCAAACAGTGACATTGTATCAAGTTCAATCAAGACAGAGAAATAATTCCTTAATTCTTCTCAATTTAAGGGTAAAAAAGAGAATAATAGGGTTGTTGAGGATGGAATGGGTAAGGGGTAGAATAAAAAGGATAATTTTCCAACATGTGATACTTTTGGAAGGAAACACTATGGTGCCTTCTTAAAAGGAAAAGTCATGTGCTATAAGTATAGAAAGAAAGGCCATAATGTTGGTGGTTGAAAGGAATAGAAATAAGCTATAAATTTTAATTGGTATAATTGTATGTATATGGGTCTCTATGATAATGATTTTCTAATGTTTCAAGGAAACATTCCATAGAAAAGGAAAAGGGAGAAAGGCCAAGCTTATGCTATCACAACTGATGAGGTTGATGTTTCTAATGATGTGGTGGAAGGTATGTTAATCATTTCCTAAAACATAGTCAATTATTTATTTTATTCTAGATCATCACATTCTTTTATATAGTCCCAGTTTTCCAAGAAAATTAGATATTTCCAATTTGATTTAATAAATCAGTTCTCAGTCAAAACTTAGGGATATATCATTACAACAATGATATGTCGATCAATCCCCCTTATGAAAAATAGAAATTACTTAATTGAAAACCTTATCATCATATCCATGTTCATATTTTATACAATCCTAGGAATGGAATGGATTTAAAATTATGATGAAAAATCTATTATAATAATAAGTAATTTACAATTTTTGAGAACATTGTAGAATACCTTATCATTAGTTGAGAAACCCCACCATCTGATTCTCATCAGGATCCACCCCTAGAATCTCCAATGAATTCAATTATTATGGTTCAAGAGAACAAAATTTCTATGGGATAATAAAGGAATGTTCAAATATAATATGTACCTATTGTGAAAAAATATGTTGATGTGTTTCCAGAGGATTTAACTGGACATCCTCCAAAGAAGGAAGTTGAGTTCTCCATTGATTTAATTCTTAGTTCAATACCTATATCAAAGATTCATTATATAATTTCCACTGTATATTTAGTCAAATTGAAGAACCAACTAGAGAAATTGTGCAATAAAGGATTTCTTTCCCTTGTGTTTCTCCATGGGGAGCCTCTATTATTTTTGTCAAAAAAAAGTATGGATCGATGAGGCTTGGTATTGACTACAAGGAGATCAATGCTATTATGATAATGAACAATTATCCCCTACCTCACATTTATTATTTATTTTATCATCTTCATAGAACCCAATACTTTTCTATGATTTAACTTTGATCTAGATGTCATCAGTTGTATGTGTGGAAGGAAGATATTCTAAAGCCAACAATTTGAACCAGGTGTGAGAATTATGAGTTTACAGTAATGCATTTTAGATCGACTAATGCAGCCTCTGTTTTCATGTATACAATGAATATGATTTTCAATGAATATCTTGATGATTTTGTTTTAGAATTTGTTTATGATATCATGGTATACTCCAAATGCTAAAAAGATCATGAAAATCACCTGCGCATTATTCTAAGGACTCTTAGAAGAAATGAATTACATGGGAATTTTAGAATGTGTGAATTTTGGAATCAATCAATTTCTTTTATTGGCCATATGGTATCTAAGGATGGAATATGAATTGATCCTATGATGACTAAGGCTTTTTGGGAATTTCCTACCCAAATGAACATAACTGAGGTATGTAGTTTTATTTGTTTAGCAGGTTATTATTGTCATTTCATTCCGAACTTCACTCGATTTGCATAGCCATTAACCAAGCTTAATCATAAATGGATTATGTTCGTATTGAAAAAATATTGCAAGGAATGTTTTGAAGAATTAAGTAAAAGATTAGTGAATTTTCTGATCCTAACTCTAAAATTAGGGAATGATGAGTTTGTGATATATAGCGATGCATCAAAGAAAGGACATGGGTGTGTCCTTGTGAGAAATATAGAGTTATTTTCCATGCATCAAGGCAGTTTAAAATTCATTAACACAACTATCCTACAAATGATCATGAGTAAACAACTGTATTTTTTTACTATGAAGATATGGAGACATTATTGTTATGGTGAAATATGTGAGATATATACAGATCATAAGAGCTTGATATATATCTTCTCATAGAAAGAAATCAACATGAGGCAATGGAAATGGATCAAACTAATCAATGATAATGATTATTCCACATAATACTACCGAGGAAAAGAAAATAAGGTAGATGATGCATTGAGCTAGAAGGATCATGGAGTTTTTAAAAAAATGGATTGAAAGGGATCCTTTATTCATGGATCTAGTAAGGATGAACATGAGAGTTATATAAGAAGGTGAAAAAATTACTTTTTTTATTGGTGTCCCAAAAATCTTGATTAGAAGGGATTAAATTTTCTCAGGCTAATGATGAGAATCTTCAAAAGAAAATTTATTTCCTGAATGATGTGAAGTTGCAAGACACCATATATGATGATGTAATTCTGAAATTTGGGAAGAGAATTTGTGTTCCAGATATAACCGAGCTAAAAAAGAGAGTTATTGTATGATGCCCATAGTTTTGATTTATCTATACATTTTGGTGTCACTAAGAAGTATAGATATTTGAAGGAACATTTCTTGTGGGATTACATGAAGAGGGAAATTTATGATTATGTATCAATATGTTTAGTATGTCAACATGTGAATGAAAAAAGATAACATTCTAGAGGAGTCATAAAACCTTTACATATTCCTACATGGAAATGGGATGAAATCACTATGTAGTTTATCACTGGATTACCCAAAACTCCAAGAAATAATGATTCAATTTGGGTAATTGTTGATCAAATTATGAAATCTTCTCATTTCCTCTCTATATGGGAAGATTTTCCATTGCACTGCCTTGCACGACTCTATGTAAATGAATTTGTAAGACTTCATGGAGAACCTCCCTCAATTGTGTCTAATAGTGACTCATTATATAAATCATTATTTTAGAAAATTATTCAGAAATATTTTGACAATTAGCATTATTTGAGTATTGCTTATCACCCCCAAACTGACGAGCAGTCCAAAATGACGATCCAAAATTCAGAAGACATGTTGTGATAATGCTCGCTCAACATTCAATGTATGTGGTATCAGTATTTACCTTAGGTGGTGTTTTCCTAAAATAATAGTTTCTATTCCAGTATTCAAATGGAACCACATAAATCATTGTATAGAAAGAGATGTCATACAACGACATGTTGTGATGAAGATGGTGAAAGAATCTTGTGGGCCTAGAGTTTGTGGAGGAAACAAAATCAATTTTAATACTATTCAAAACCATATCAAGTCATATCAAAGTAGGGAAAAGAGCTATGATGATAATCGAATGAAGGATTTAGAATTTCAAGTGGGAGATCCGATTTTCTTGAAAGTATCTCCATGAAAGGGTGTTATAAGATTTGGAATGAAAGGTGAAACTAAGCCCTAGGTATATAGGCACTATTGAAAATCTTGATAGAATTGGAGCTATGAATTATAGTTTGGAAATAAATCATGGCATTTCTAAGGAACACAATGTGTTCCATGTCTCATTATTGAGAAAAAGTAAATTCATGACCAAATGCATGTCCTCACTTCTGTTGGTATAGAATTGAAACCCGACTTATATTACTATGAGAAGCCTATATGGATTTTGGACACTAAAGAATTGTTATTGTGGAATTAGATGACTCGTCTGGTAAATTGACATTGGAAAATTTATAAATTTGAAGAGGAAACAAGGGATCCTAAGAAACTTATGATAAATACCTACCCAAATATTTTTATGAGGGTAAAATATGGTAATTTCGAGGTTGAAATTTCTTGTAAGGGGGGATGAATGTAACACCTGAATGTTTTATAGAGAAATTTATTATAGAATTCATTCAATGTTGAGTTTATGAAGAACAAAAACTTTGAGATTTATAGAATATAGTTATATCTTATCTTTTATAAATAATATTACCTATTCTGTGATTTTAATTTCAAAAGTCTGACATACATGGATGCGATTAGTAAGATATTAGACTATGATAGGGTCAACTTATATTTCTGGTGAATATAAACATACCTTTATGAACAGTAAATACCATTATGAATAACAATTTACTGTTTCAAATAGTAACCCCAACCAAGTGAGTGTCAATAATATTTTGGCACGATATAAAAGAGAGTGAATATTTTAGAATTTAATAATTAAGTGTTGATATTTTTGTGAGTAATAAATATTTAATTACAATTTTAAATTTATAAATTCATTTAAAATAAAATTCATTTTCATAAAATTTATTCTTTAATAAATATTTGGTTTTCCTATGAATTTAGGATAATTTTATGAGACCACATTTAATTTTTTAATGAATTATAAAATCAGCTTTAAATTTAAAATATGTATTTTCAAATAAAAAATGATTTTATTTAAAAATTAAATTTCTCTTACTAGAAATTTATTTTGAAAAAATACTGATAATTTTTTAATTCTACCAAATGAAAAATTGTTAGTTTGAAATTTTGATATTTTTTAAAAATTGTTGAATTTCTGGTGAATAGGAAAATTCAAAATTTTTAGAAATATACAAAATAAATGAATTTTTGCATCATGCTTGAGTCATGGATAATGTGAATGAGAATTGGTTCAAACTGAAATGCACTTATTAGTGTTTTTAATCACAATAATCAGGTATATTCTAAGTCTTGGGCCAAAATAATAAAATAATTATTAAAATAATGGAAAAAACCCTCCTCTCCACTATAAAAAACACCCTCACTCCCTCTTCTCTTCACTCCTCACATGCCTTTTAACTTATATAAATTCTTCTGAAATCTCCTCCCATGATCCTACTGACATCTATAAGACCGTGGTCACATTAAATGCCCAAAAACATCCCCCTAAAAAGGCTCTCAAGGTAGATATATTCAAGAGGTAAATTCATCTTCTCATTTCTTTTATTTTCTTTCATGTTTTTCTTTTTATTTATTCATCTACTTTCATACAAATTTTATGATAAATATAGTAACATACATAAACTATAATTTTGTTAGAATAATTGAATCATTCATCTTCATCTCTCATATCCCCTCCATTTATACTATAAATGAAAACACCATTTGAGATGTGTTAATTTATCACATTCAAGGATAATGGTTTTTTAAATTCTATTATTATCTTCAATTATTTCCATGGAAGAATTATTATGGTTGAACCAGATCATAATATATTAAATATATTCTATTTAATGCAATGTAATCATTTTTATACATTATATTAATTTATAAAACAAAATGAATTCGTGGTGATCGAAAACCACCAAATTAATCTATTAGTTTATCATTAAAATTTTACCTAATGATTCATCCACCCCAAATGTAACCAAATGACTGATATAATAATTTAACCTTATTTATGAACATTAATAAGATATAAAATAAATTATGGTATTAAATTCTAATTTTACATTAACTTCCAATCAATCGAAACGATCATGAAAACTAATGAAATGAGCACTCACAAATGATGATATTGAATCTATTAACCCAAAAAAATGACCATAAATGAACTTAATAAAATTATAATAAATAAAATAAAGATATTATTTTTTATTAATTAATTTATTATTAAGTATAATTTCATATTTCATTACATTATGTTTAAGAGTAGAACATATTTTGACATAAGTTAAGGGTTTTCTACCCAAACATCCATTTTCATTAGGGTTACTCTTTGTGTTTCCTAGTCCCAATTAAAATCTTATTTATTCTTATATATTCGTCATAAATTAAGTATAATTTTTTTGTATATGTGTACTAACCATAATCTATCTTTCTTTTATCGAGTTCTACATGTTTGAAAAGGATATTTCAAAAATTCTTCCCGAAATGCAAGCCTAATTCAAGGGAATATCTCTAATTCTTATCTATTTTCAAGGGCACTAAATAATCTTTTTTTATCAACCAGTTTTTTTTCTAAAATTAATCATTTTATTGTGAGAATATTATATTTTTTAACTTCTATTTTGATAAAAAAATTCCAAAATAACTCTTCCTTTCAACGTAATAGATTATTTACCTCAAGAATTACTCAATGATTTGATAAGTGTAATTTTGTCTAATTCAACTCTATTGTTGAATATAAGGTTAAATTGAGACTAATATTTTATGATATTATATACAATATTGTGTTTAATAGTTGATGATTAGTTTTACTATTGATGTGCTATCTTGAAACCATTCACCATGTTACTCTGAATGGTTAGTGTTTTTTTTTTGGGGAAAGTTATTTACATTTCATATGTTAGTTTCAATATAAATATATATATTGTTTAAGTTTGTCCCCATTCATATGAGGAATGTATTGGAATTATTACATGACATGTGGGGCCTTCTATATCCCTTAGATGCATCAGTAGGTCTCATGAGACAAAATAGATATAGGCTTGGCTGATGCCTTACACATTTTTAGATATGGGTTTGGTCGAGGCCATAATCAATTTTAGATGTCTTGGATGAGGCCCTAATCATGTTCAGATGTCTAGGTAGAGGCCTTGACAGTATATTTCAGAATTTCCGACATTATGCATTCCAAATTTATAAAACTAGAAATTTATTGTCCGTGTGATTATTCATCTAGCAGAATATCCATGGTTATATTCTATGGAATTATTTAATCAGTTTTTATTCCTTCCATATTATGCTCAAGTATATTTTTAAAGGAATCCATTTTTGTTATTCACTATGCCTAGTGTTTATATTTTCTTCCTATGTATTATTTTCCCTTACTGAGCGTCTGAGCTCACCTGTAATGGCCCTGACCTCTTCAAGCCATTACTTTATTGAAATCTGGTGTTTGAGGTGTTCTGGGAAGTCATGGTTACTTATTTCCAACACTTTTCCAAATATCTATTCCATGAATAGTGTTTCCAAAACATAAACCTTCCAATTGCAGCCTCGATTTCGTTTTCTAATTTTCGAGTTCATGAACAGTGTTTTTAGAATGGTGAGGTTCCAACAGTAGCCTCTATTTCCTTTTCCAAATTTTGATTTCATAAACAGTGTTTCAAGAACGGTGAGGTTCCAAAGGTAGCCTCTATTTCCTTTTCCAAATTTAAAGTTCCTGAAAAATGTTTTTGGAACGGTGAGGTTCTAATGGTAGCCTTTATTTCCTTTGCCAAATTTTGAGTTCATGAATAGTGTTCCCAACTTCCTAAAGTTTCACCTCTTTAACTCTTCGTTTTACGTAAAATGCATTTAGAGCCTCATTTTAAGGACTATAAGCCCGATTCAAAGGCCTTAACTCCTATATTAATTTTCCTAAGGCTCGAGATGATTTAACATGGTTAAACCACGTGTTTTAATGAGATCCTCTTATAATGGAAAATCTAGCATATCTTAAACCACTGGTCCATTAAATATTCTATATGGATGAGATATCTTCCTCCATAGTTCTTCCTCCTTGTTCTTAGGTGTGTGATGATCAAACCTTCCATTCCTTCCTGTAGGAGTTGGGTGATCATACATTCCTTCTTGGATTGGTTCCCTTGTGTTTTAATGAAACAAAGTAGTATCTATCAATCTTTGATATAAGGTATGATCTATCTTCATTCTTTTGTGTTAATATTCTTTTGTTTCTCCTTTTCCTTTAATATAATGTTATCTCTATGTTCCTAATGGAATTTCTTGGGAGTTGACTAGTGTGGTGGTGTCTCTCCATCCTCAAGTGGATACATTTTTCATGGGGGAGTATATAATAACCCATTGTGTGGCTCATTCTCGTATAAAGAAAGTCAAGAACTATTTGGGTTAGGGGATTCATTTCTTCTCTTTTCATTTACACGAAACTATAAAGTTAGAATGTTTTATCCCACTAGATCACAATGGAATTTACATATTAAATATTTGAACCGGAAAAATAAAATGATATAGATCGAATATTATTGACTCTTGTTTTTCTAGATAGTGTGGTATCTATTCTTGATTGGTTAGATTTTCATTCTTGATGAAAATTGGTAATGAGCTTAAAGCAGGAATTAATTGCTAATTTTTTTGATAATGATAAAGAGGCATGGAAATGAATCTGGTTGTTATTATGGTAATTTAATGTTAATCAAATTGATGCAGTAAGCTTGTTTAATCAATTTTTGATTGGTTATTATTTAGGTTTCCTGAAGTTGGAACCTATGAATAATAAATTAGTTAATCGAAGATAGAATAAAGAACTGGTTGTTTGATAAAAGATAATTCCTTGTAGGGTTCTGAGTTACCCTATTGCTTGTTTAAAGGCCAAGAACCCAATTGATATGATGTTTTTTTCTTACTTATTTTTTTGTGAGGTGATCCTGGATGTATGTTGTGATATGTTTGTCATGGAGGCATATTTGTTTGGTATTAGTTGATGCCTAGAATGGTGAGATGCATCAATTTATTCATATGTGTGTTGGGAGGACACTAGAGACGATGGAACAGGTTGGATGTGAATTTTTGGATGATTGTTGTTTCTTGTTTGTTTTTTGATCTTCTTTACTTTCCCCACTACTCGAGGAAGTTGGTTTGCTTACCCTTCTTCTAAAATGGGAAACGAAGCATGGTGTTTTCCACGATCTTTCTGTGTTTATATTCTTGAGGGAGGATGTGTCTATGATCTTTCTATAGATGGAAAATACTCGACGAGTAGTTCATCTTCTCTCTGTATTAATCCCCCTTTTGTTTAGTATCTCAGAATGTTTTTATATAATTATTAGTTATATGGGAACGTAATAATGATTTTAACAAATTATTCAATAAATGATGTTAACCCATGGGGTTGGAGCTTTCTGGGACACAATGATGAGGTTTCAATTTAAAGGAACAAAGATCTTTGGGTGTAGTGATAATGAAATATAATGTGGAAATTAGTAATCGTTAATTAAGGATTAAATAGTTCATGAATGTATATTTTAACTGATAAAAAATAGATTTAAACAATTTAATAATGCTCTTAAATGTTTGTGTTCTTATAGTATACTTAGTCTTAGAAGTTTCAACCGAGAATCTGAGAGACGTTAGCTACCGTTGAGTTTATGACTAGGTTATTCCCATAGCGTAGTTGCGATCTATAGTATATTCTGTACTTTTTGTGTTTCTACATGATAATCCACCCCATTAGTTAGGTCAACTGACACCATGGGGATTCTGATCTCTAGGGGGGGTGTTTTCCCCAACATTTCGGTGTGAGGATGGATGGATGACTACCCCCTTTGGACCCACTCTCTTCTCTTGGTCGTAACTTGTGCTGGTGAGAAAATCTGTTAGTTTACAACATATATGTGTGTAGAGGGCTGTAATGGCTTATGGATATTTACACACATGTATTCTATATATAGTTTCCTATGGACTACTATAGGTATCGTGTATTGGTTGTGATGGCTAGAGGATTCATACTCGGTGTGATGGCTGTAATGGCTTGAGGTATAATTCCCAACATATGATACATGTTATGTGAGATATTCTGGTTCTTGAAAACAACCTAGTTACATAGATTACATGGATGTGGTGGTTTTGTTGCACGAGGTTCATGTTTTGGTGCTTCGCCTAGGTGTCTGCGGAAAAGCCTTTTTGGAGAGAGATGCTTAGGACATGCGATGTTGGGGAAAGATGCAAACTAGTGGGGATGTAATAGCGGGGTAACATTGATATTTTTTATTATATTATATAATCTTGTTTGTGATACTTGGTAGGAGTATCCATAGTGAGGCTGGGGACATTATATACATGTTTTGGGGATGAGTTAGTTTCACTTGTTGTTTAATGTTCATTACCATGCTTTCTTTACTATTAAATGAGATGATTTGAGGAGGTTCCTACTAAGTATACTGTTATACTCACCCTATGTATATATAAACCATTTTCAGGTAACTTAGAGAAGGTTGAAGATCTAGATGGTTTCTACTATCTTGGGGTTGCAGGAGATGTTCGAGCTTATGGTTGATGTTGTTTTTACTTTTTTTGTACATGAAGTTTTCCCATTTTTATGGTAGCAGTTTTTCATGAAATTACATATGTTCACTTTGGTTTGCATTAATATTTCAGTATGATCTGGAGTTTGTTGGTGTATATTTTACCTCTCTCTTTCACATGTGTTATCTTAGAGGGTAATTCCTCCCATTTGTGTGTTTACTATACCCTCTGTGCTTGTCGCCAACCCAGGGCCTACTGAAGGTGGGACTCGGGGGTTATTATATCACTTCTCACATTGCCGACCCAGGAGGGGTACACCATGTGGGGAGGGGGTCATGATAGAGTGGTATAAATTGTCTTGTTGAGGGATCAGAGGGTGTTTTGTGTTTGGAACATGTGAGGTTACATGGGTTGATAGGGAAACTATGTCAGTCAAGATTAGCAAGCGATGTAAACACTGGATTTTGGTTGGGAAATAAGTGTTTAGGCCCCACTATGATCTGATTCACAAAACTTTAAGGTTAAAATTTCTACTAAATTAGGTGATACTAGTTGTAGGATAGATACATTGGAAAGGATCATGCATCATTATTCTTTGTGCCTGTGTTTGAATGGGTTGACCTTGTGGTAGGTTAACCTAAAATTAAAAAATGAAAAAAATTAAATAATTAATGACGAGTCTTCCATATTCCACGTTTAGGATCTCTAAATATTTTTTATTTTATAAGTACGCCTCCAGGTCGACGTCCTCATTAGGATGTCATAGAATATATATAGCAGGTTGTGCCAGTAGATCACTGTAGGGTAGCGGTCAATGAAGACGACACCTAGAGGAGGGCACTCAATGAGTTTCAATGCCAGAGTCTACAAAATTATGAAAGATCAATTTTATATGCAATCATGAAAGACTTGTTGGATGAGGTCGAGATAGGCTTCAATTCCATCAGTGCTCGGAAGGAGAACTGGGTTTCTTTGGTTGTGACGATGCTGCGTGGAGAAGCGAGGTAGTGGTTGTTCTTGTTCCTCAAGGATCGCGAGGAGTCAGAAATATCATGGGAGGAGTCACAAGACAATCTTAGAGTTGAGTTTCTTTCTTCAACTGCGATGACTTCCAGTTTCCAAGAGTTTCATACCCTTCGAAAGGGGAGATCCATTGTGTGATAGTTTGGAATCCGTTTCAGGAACCTTTTACGATATGCTTTGGACATATTACCAGAAGAGGAGGTTTGGGAAAGGCATTTTGAGGAGGCTTTGCATCCATAGATCCAGTTCCAGGTCACCACATTTATGCTAATGACATATCGTGAGGTGATGGAAAGGGAATAGGTCATCAAGAGGACTTTGGCCAGAACTGGATCGCCATGAGATTGGAGTCATCATTATTCCTCACAAAGCTTAGTTGTGGTCCATGGTTCTTGGTTTTCAGGGCTGATGAGTTTATGTTTGTTCTGGGGTAGGTACCAACCCTCAACATATCATTTCTCTGGGGGAATCAAATCATAGGCCTATTCAAGGGGATCAGGAGCTTGTTTTTGTTGTGGTGGTCAAGGTCATCAGCAGTGAGAGTGCCCGACTTTCCAATGTAGACATCGTGAACCAGGTGTTCTGCTCTAGGTTCCTCCTTTGAGGTAGTTCCAGCCGAGGAATTAGAAATTAGTTGTGAAAAATTTGGATCATTCAAGGTTAGATGGGGGAGGAATAGGAAAACCCCCATAATGATCCTCATCCCCAGAGTGCAGAGCATGGCTGTGGTGGTGGTCGTCATCAGGTTTAGAGAGGTTGTGGAGGAGGTCGTGATCTGCTTCACGATTTAGCGTTGCCAGCTCTATGGGAGCCCGACGTCATTTGAGGTACCCTTTTCTTGTTTTCTAACTTTGAGTATACCTTGTTTTATTTATGAGTGACACAATTCTTCATATCACTAACCATTGTCCATGCTTTGGGACTTGAGGTAGAGAGGCGTCTAGTGCCCTTGGAGTTGACTTTTCTTGTTGGAGGTTGAGATGACTTGTATGAAGTATATAGAGACTCTGAGCTAGTGCTGGGGTAGTACCGCTCTTGGGTACACTTATTATGTTTATGGATAAAAGAATATGATATAATCCTCAGCATGTATTGGCTGTATTCGGTGTAGGCTATCGTGGATTGCATCATGAGGCAGGTTGTGTTCTTCAATGAAGATGGAGAGCCAACAATGTTTTTTGGGGAGAAAGACACTTAGATGGGGCAGAGGTGTGTTCCTTCATTATCATCCATGATGGATGAGATGATTTTGAGTTCTTCATAGGTTCTGTAGTTGGCATTTCCTAGGGTCCTTAAAGAGTACGCTGATATTTTTTCAGAGGAGGTTGTAGCATTACCCCCTCGACGAGAGATCAAGTTTGGGATCAAGCTATAACCAGGAGCATCTCCTATCTCTATGTCTCCATATAGGCTGTCACCTTTGGAGTTTCAAGATATGTGCATATAGCTTGATGTTTTTTTATAGTTTAATTTTGTTTGACCGAGGGTGTCACTGTGGGCTGCACCAGTTTTGTTCACAAAGAAGGCTGACAACATTTTGTGGTTTTGTATCGATTATCATCGCTAAAAAAAAGTTAAAATGATGAATAGATATCCTCTTCCATAGATTGATGATTTATTCGATCAATTAAAGGGTGAAAGTTGGTTAAAAAAGATCCACTTGGGCTTAGGATATCATCGAAAATTTGTGAAGGATGAGGATATCCTGAATACCGCTTTCTATTGTCATCATGGGCATTATGAGTTTGTTTTAATGACATTCAGTGAGTAGAATGCTCCAGATGTGTTCATGGGATTGATGAACGCTCTATTCCAGGATTTCTTGAATATGTTCATGGTGGTTTTCATCGATGACATCCTTGTGTACTCCATGTCTGAGGAGGATCATTTAGAGCATCTACACGGCGTTTTTGGAGTTCTTCATCAACATCATCTTTTTAGGATGTTTTCGAAGTGTGAGTTTTCAGATCTAGAAGTCCATTTCCTGGGGCATGTTGTGTCCCAGTAGGGAGTATCTATGGATCCATCGAAGATAAAAAGTAGTTGTGTCTTGGGAAGATCCCATGATAATGGAAGAGGTGTGAAGTTTCCTTGGTCTTGTAGGATACTATTGGCAGTTTGTAGCCGATTTCTCTTGGGTAGTGACTTCTCTGACAACATTGACCAAGAATGATAAAACATTCATGCAAACTGATCCGTTTCATACAGATTTTGAGCATATGAATGTGAATTTAGTAAGTTCTCCAATTATTTGTCTTTGAGTATATGGAGTTCAGTTTGATGTTTTCTACGATGCTTCACATTTGGGGTTAGGCTGTGTTCTAATGTAGAAGAGATCAATTTTTTCTTATGGGTCTCGGTAGTTGTGTACCCATGAATGTCACTATTCCACCGATGATCATGAGTTGGTAGCCATGGTGTTTCCTCTTATGTTTTGGATACATTACCCCATTGGGGAGTGATTTGTGATTTTCTCCGATCATAAGAGCCAGAGGCATGTTTTCACCCAGCGTGACATAAACATGAGAAAACCTCAGTAGATGGAGTTCTTATAGGAATACAACATCAAAATATCGTATAACCCTAAAAATGGGAATTTTAAAGCTGATACACTGAGTATGAAGTCACTTAGTGATGCGGTGCATGAATCTAGTGATTCATGGAGAGTTGTGGAAGAACATTCGGCATTAAATATCGATATGTGAGTTGTTGGGGGAAGATGTTGTCTTTTTCAGATGAAAGTGCAGTCATGTCCGGTATAGGAGGTAGAAGAGTCCTAGTTGGGGGATTTTTAGGTGGAGGTCTGGAGAGACCATGTTGTTTGTGGGGTGGCCACTAATTTTTGGTCTGAGGATGAACAACACCGAGTGTTCTATCAGAGAAGGCTATTTTTTCATTGGATGTGTACTAGAAGCATCTTAGAGAGTTCCACAGTTTCCCTTTAATGGTGCATTCTAGTGTGAAAAATATGTACCGAACCTTGAGGAGTCAGTTTTGTTGTCCTAGGTTTAAGCATGCAGTTTCAGAGTATGTGTCTCTATGTTTGGTTTTCTATAAGGTGAAGGCCAAACACCGTGTTCATAGTGGTCTGCTCCAGCTGTTAGATGTTCCTTAGTGGAAGTGGGAGGATATCTTAATGGACTTTATTATAGGTTTACCTCAAGCTTAGGGAGGACAAAACACTATTTAGGGGGTAGTGTATTGTTTAACAAAATCGTCCAACTTTTTAGTGATCAAGGAGTCAAGCTTAGGGGGAGTTTTTTCGAGTCATTATCGAGATGAGGTGGTGAAACTCGATGGAGTCCAAAGGAAAATCATTTCTGGTTGAGATCCTCATTTTACCTCTATGGTGCGGGGAGGTCTCCAATATGTATTGGTTTCTTATCTATAACTTATTACTACTTTTCATCCTCAGACGGATGGACAGACAGAGAGGACAATCCAGAGTCTTGAAAACATGTTACGCTTTTGTTTCATGGAATTTGGAGGTTCGTGGATGAGGCACTTATCATTGGAGGTGTTCGCTTAAAACAATAGTTTTCACTCCACCATAGGTATGTCACCATTTGAAGCCTTTTATGGATGACCTTTCAATTCTCCATTGTGTTGGACTAGGGTCGAAGAGTCAGCAATTCTCAAAATGGAACTAGTGAAGAATACAACGAAGATAGTTCAGGTGAATCATTAGAGGATGAAGACGGTGCATGATTGTCAAAAATGATATGCCGATCAAAGGAGTAGGCCTTTGGAATTTGATGTTGGGGATCAAATGTTTCTAAAGGTGACTCCCCATCATTGGAAGCGATATTTAGATCATGGGAGTAAGCATTCTCCCAAGTTTGTTGGTCCTTTCAAGGGTTTAGCTCTTGTTGGAGATGTGGTGTACTGAGTTGCACTTCTCCCATAGATGATCGGGATACACAATTTTTTTCATGTGTCACAGATCCATCATTATCTTCATGATTACTCTGACATCATCGATTAGGGAGAGAATGATGTTGATAATGATGAAACCTTTGAAGAGCGGTCTGTAGAGATCCAACAACACAAAGAGAAGGTGTTTCACGGGCATTTTATCCCCTTGGTTCGTGTCTTGTGGCGACACGATGGCGTGGAGAAGAGTACATGGGAATGTGATTCCCATATACGTGCTTAGTACCCCATGTTTTCTGATGCATATCACTTTTCAAGTTAAGAATTTGTTGTTGTTGTTGTAGACCTTTTGTGTTTATAAGATTTCATTCTTGGGTTTCTTCTTATGGCTTGCTCTCTTTTGAGAGGTATCTCGATGGGTGGTTGTTTGGACCTCATTTCAGTTTCCCTTTAAGTGGGTTTGGAATTCTCAGGGATGAGAATGTTTTGATAGGTATCTAATGTAATGGCCTAGACCTTTTCAGTCTATTAGTTTTATTAAATCGAGTTCTTGAGGTGTTCTCGGAAGTTATGGTGACTTATTCCCAACTCTTTTCCAAATTTATAGTTCATGAACAATGTTTCTAGAACAACAACCTTCCAACTGTAGCCTCTATTTCCTTTGAAAAATTTTGAGTTCATGATGAGTGTTTCCAAAATGGCGAGGTCCCAATGGTAGCCTCAATTTCCTTCGCCAAATTTTGAGTTCATAAAAATTGTTTCCAAAACAATGAGGTTCCAATGGGAGCCTCTATGTGTTTTCCCAAATTTCGAGTTCATGAATAGTGTTCGAGAATGGTGAGGTTCCAATAGTAGCCTCTATTTCCTTAGAAAAATTTTGATATCATGAACAGTGCTTCCAAAATGGTGAGGTTCCAATGATAGCCTCTATTTCTCTTGTCAAATTTTGAGTTCATGAACAATGTTTCAAGAATGTTGAGGTTCCAACTGTAGCCTTTATTTCCTTTTCCAAATTTCAAGTTCTTGAACAGTGTTTCCCGCTTCCTACAGTTTCTCCCCTTTGACGTTTTATTTGACATAAAATGAATTTAGTGCCTCGTTTTAAGGTCTCTAAGGCTGATTAAAAGGACATAAATCCTATATTAGTTTTCTTATGGCACACAATGATTTGTCTTGGTCAAAACATGTGATTTAATGCGATCTGATTTTAATGGAAAATCCAGCATATCTCAAACCACTGCTCCATTAAATCTTCCAAAGGGGAAACATATCTTCCTCCCTAGTTCTTCCTATTTTTTCTCAGGTGTGAGAGGATCAAACCATCCATTCCATTCCATATGATTTGTTTGATCAAACTTTCCTCCATGGATTGGTTCCCCTATGTTTTTTATGAAACCAAGCAGTATCGATCAATCTTCGATATAAGGTATGATCTTTCATCATTCATTTGTGATCATCTATTTCTGTTTCTCCTTGAGCTTTTATGGAATGTTATCTCCATGTTCCTAAGGGAATTTCTTGGGTGCTGACTGGTGTGGTGGTGTCTCTACATCCTTAGCTGGATACAGTTTTCATAGGAGAGTATATCGTAACCCATTTTGTAGCTTGTTCTCATATAAAGTACGCCAAGAACCGTTTGAGGTAGAGGATTCATTGCTTCTATTATCTTTTATGTGCAACTGTAGAGTTAGCATGTTTTATCCCACTATATCACAATGGAATTTACATATTAAATATTTGAACTAGATAAATAAATTGATATCAATTGTATTCTATTGCCTCATTTTTTTTCTAGATAGTGTGATATCCATGCATACTTTGTTATCTTTTTGATCATGATTGAAATTGGTAATGAACATAAAGTTGGAATTAATTGATAATTTTTTGGATAAAGATAAAGAGGCCGGTAATTGAATCTAGTTGTTGTTGTAATTTTATGTTAATTAGATTGATATAATAAGCATGTTTAATAAATTTATAATAACTTACTATTTAGGTTTATCTAATATGGAACCAACAAATAATAAATCGGTTAATCCAAGTTGGATTAAAGAACTGGTTGTTTGATAAAAGATAATTCCTTGTAGGGTTCTGAGTTAACCTCTTACTTTATTATGGGTTAAAAGAACAATTGAAATAATGTTTTTTTCCTGCTACTTTTGTTGTGAGGTGAGCCTAGAAGGTTGTTGTGATATTTGGGGCAGGAAGACATAATGTTTGTAGAAGTAGTTGACGCCTAGAGTGGTGAGATGCGTCAGTTTAGGCATATGGGTGTCAGCGAGGACACCAGAGGTGATGGAACGAGTTGGATGTGAATGTTTGGATGCTTTCTGTTTCATGTGGGTTTTTATCTTCATTACATTCCCTACTGCTCATGGAATCAGGTTCTCTTACCCTCCTTCCAATAGGGGAAAATACACACAGGTTATTCCATGTTCTTTTTGTGTTTATCTTCCCAAGGGAGGATGAGTCTATTGTCTTTCTATATACTGAAATGACTCGACGGGTAGTTCGTCTAGTCACCATGTTGATCCCCTTGTGTTTAGTGGCTTAAATTGTTTTTCTATAATTCCTCAAAAGATGAGAAAGTAATAATTTTGTTAATAAATTATTGAATAAGTGATGTTAACCAATTGGTTTGGAACTTGATGGGATGAAATGATGAGGTTTAAATTTAAATGAACAATGGACTTTGGGTGTTGTTCTAATGAAATATAATGTGGAAATTGTTAATGGTTAATTAATGTTAAAAGAATTATTTAACATAATGTCTAACTGATAAAAAATAGAATGAATTAATGTGATAACACTCTTAAATGGTTGTGTTATTATAGGATACCTATTCGTATAAGTGACCGCCTGGAATCTGAGAGACTTTAGCTATAGATGAGTCTAAGACAAGGTTATTCCCAAAGTGTGGTTTTAAAATATAGTATATTCTTTGATTTTGGTGTTTCTATATGCTATCCCCCGTCAGTTAGGGAAACTAACTCCATGTGGATTCTGATCCCTGGGGGTGATTTACCCATCATTCTAGTGGGAGGATGGATGGATAACTACCCTCTTTGGACCCACTCTCTTCTATTGGATGTTACCCGTGATGATAAGCACAATAGTTGTTTTTTCCCAATATTTGTGTGTAGAGGGCTGTAATGGATTTTGGTTATTTACACACATATATCTGGATATAGTTTTCTATGGACTATTATAAGTGTAAAATATATAGACTGTGATGGATTGAGTATTCATACTCAGTGTGTGGGATGTAATGGCATAAGGTATAATTCCTGAAATATGATACACGTTATGTGAACTATGGTGGCTCCCGGAAACTACTGGGTTACATTGCTTAGATATGAATTGTGGTCTTGTTGCATGAGGTTCATGTTGTGGTGCTTCTCCAATGTGTCTGCAAGAAAGCGTTTTTGGAAATAGATGCTTAGGATGTGCGACGTTGGGGAAAAGCGGCAAACCAGTGGGGAAATATTAGCGGGGTACCCTTGATATTCTTTATTATAATATATACTCTTGTATGTGATACTTGGTGAGAGTATCCATGGTGTGGCCTAGAACATAGTATACCAATTTAGGAGACGAGTAAGTTTCATTGTTGTTCACTGTTGTTTAGAATGCTTTCTTTACTTTTTCCCGAGAGGCTTCAAGGAGGATCCTACTCAGTATATTGTTATACTCACCCTATGTATATATAAACTATTTTTTAGGTCACTTGGAGAAGGTTGGTGATCTAGCTGGTTTATAATTTCTTGGGGATGTTGGAGTTGTTCGGGATTGTGGTTGCTGCCTTTTTTACTTTCCTTTGGTACATGCAGTTTTCTCCTTTCAGTTGTAGTATTTTTTCATGAGATTACATATGTGTACTTGGATTTTATTTTATATTTCAGTCTGAGTTGGAGTTGGTTGGTTTCTATCTTATCTATCTCTTTTTCATGTGTTATCTTAGAGGGTGATGCCTCCCGTTTGTGTGATTACTATACCCTCTTTGGTAGTCACCAACCTGGGGCCCACTAGTGGCAGGACTCAGGGGTCATTGTCACACTTATCTCATTGTTGGCCCAGTAGGGGTACACCTTGTGGGGAGGGGGTCGTGACATAACCCCATTCACATGATTTATTTTCCCATGTTGTGAAGAAGTATATTATGAATGACATTGAATGATAATATAAGAGATTATGTGTGATTAAAAATAAGATGTTATGTTTTATTTTCCATATAGCATCCCGCCTTTTTATCACATAAACTTTCATTACATTTTACAAAACCGAGGATCTTTAAGGTTTAGTGTCTTGGAAACCAGGAACTGAAAACATGAAAACAACCAAAAAATTCTTCTTAAACACTTGAAAGGATTCTACTCATGTTAATTCTATGTTCATTACTGCATCTCATAACCTGGGGACATACATCAAAAGAATGAGTGAGCATAAGGCCCAGTAAGGGAAACAAGAGAATAATTTTACATGTGAACTTGAGATACTTCAATAAGGTCATGAAAAGAACTTTAAGGCATGAGAAAGAAATCATGAGATATATTATAATAAAAATAAAATTTTTCATAACTTGAAGATGTGGCTACAAAATTTAATATTGACAATCATTTCGTTTCACCATGGTCCATCCCCAAGGTGCCATTAAAAATTACCAAGGTTATTCATCAAGGTATCAATCTAAAAGGTCATCTTTAGAGATTAAGTCTTTACCCAATGCATTGAAGCGCTATCTGGGCGCACCCTTGAAATGTCTTTATTATCATGTGAGCCACATATATCATCATCAATCATTTCATAAACAACCCATATAGCATAAAATAAATGGGTTTCATTTCATAATCATAACATTTTAAAAACTGCTTTAAAGACATGATCATTATGTCACTTTAAAACCACAGAAAGGGAAAGCGGGTTTCATGTTTGTAAATACCAAAATTTAAAATATAAAATTTTGGTATATATGTGAATTCCCATATAGAAGAGAGAGCTTTGAGTATTAACTTAATAAAATAAAAGAACATTAGAAGAAGAGAGAGTCATTTTGAGATGAAAATTCTGCAGCATAACGACTATGTTACAGGGTTTTAGAAAAAATTGAAAAGAGAGGGGACATGGGTCAAACATTCATAAATGACCTATAAAAAAGTAGAGGGACAGAATATAAGGGATTTAAGAACATGGTAATGAAATTTGACAATATACCATATGAAATAAAGAACATGAAAGGAAGAAAAAAAAATAATATTTCTCTTATGAAAATTCGACAGCCTAACGACATCACATAAACTTCAACGAAAAATGAATTGATGAGATAAAATAGGGTCTCTAATCATATGAACATAAAAGATCAGTATGATAGATATAGATATCATACCCCAAGATAATAAAAAAGAACTTTCAAGACTTGACATGGAATTAGAACATTGAAAAAGGAGAAAGGTGAAAGAACCACTTAAAAATTCGGCAGCCTAACGACGTCACATAAAACTTCAAAATACTGAATTGAAGAGATCAAATGGGGTGTCTAATCATATGATCATAAAATACCAGTATGATAGGTATAGAGATAATACCCCAACATAATAAAAAGGAACTTGAAAGACTTTCCATGAAATTAGAACTTGAAAATGAGAAGGGTGAAAGAACCACTTAAAAATTCGGCAGCCTAACGGCGCCTCTTAAAACTTCAAAATACTGAATTGAAGAGATAAAATGGGGTCTCTCATCATATGATAATAAATGATCAGTATTATAGATATATAGATCATAGCCCAACATAATAAAAAGGAACTTGAAATACTTGACATGAAAGTAGAACTTGAAAATGAGAAGGGTGAAGGAATCCGTTATAAAAATTTCGGCAGCCTAACGACACCACTTAAACATTCATAAAACGAATTAATGAGAGTAATAGGGGATTTCTCATTATATGAACATGAAAAGGGAATTAAGAGTAATATAAAAGAATATCCTTTAAAATAATAACATGGAGAATAAAATAAATGAAATAAAAGAGATTACTTGAAAAGAAAGAGAGAGATCAGATCCCTTACCTTAAAACGTAACTCTTAAAACTCAATGGTGAGGACCTTGAGGGCTTGGGGGAACCTTGGGAGGACTCCTTGGGAGTTAATGAGATCCGAACTTCGTTGGGGGAGAGTGGGTAGTCGAATGGATGAGAGGATTTGTTGGTATTTATAGGGAAACCGAGGGGACAAGGCATTAATGGCCAAGGGACACCTCATTGGTGGTTTTGGAAAAACCATGGGCATGCCCATGGTATGTGCCCATGGTATTGGCCACTTGGGACAACTCATACAATAATTCATCCCCTTTTGTCGAACATCCCTTAAAATATCTCATGGCATCATCATGACACAGTTATGATGTCATTAAACATACCGAAACCCTAAAACTGTATTTTTACTATTCACTGAAAATTCAACATTCTCAGAAAAATCCCAAAATTTCACATTAACCAAATATCAATGCTCTGACTTCAAAAATGAACTCCATTTTATAAAAATAATTTTCTAAATAATTTTAATTTAATTTTTAAATAAATACACTATTCACTGAAAATTCATTTTTTCAGAAAAAACCCCAAAAACTACCATAATATAATATCGATGCTCTGAGTTCAAAAATGAAATCCATTTTATAAAATTAATTTTCTAAATATTTTTAATTTAATTTTTAATTAAAAAATGCTATTCACTTGAAAAAACTAATACTTGAATAATAATTTATGAAACCGTTATTTAACCATTTTATTGAATCACATTACTTAATCAAGGTGCCTAGATTATATTAATACTTTCTTTAAGTGAGATTACTAATCCATTTGGACACATTACTAATCCTAATCATAAAATCACTATTCATAATTTACTATTCATCAAAAATCATGTTGATCTTATTAGACTCTAAATTTCGTACTGGACATAATTATAGAAGACCATTTTTTGAATATCATTACACGTTTTTAATTATTTAAGATTTACATAAACATTTTTAAAATATCCTTTTTTCTAAAATTCATCAAAAATATGCATAATATATTTATCTGATCATTTGAAAATTCATAAACTTCATCATAAGAAGAAATCCCAATTTTTATTTAAAATAAAGGATTACACAAGCCAGTTACAGTCTACTTACATAGCCCCTTATCACACCAGCATTGGACCTAAGTGTAAGGTGTGCTAAGGTGAGAGAATCTGAGGGAGGCTCAGCCAACATCGCACGAGTAGTAATTTCTATCAGTTTGAACTTCTCGCAAAGGCAATTCCGTTCTAGTTTCACACGATGAAGTTCGGCTTGGGTTTGGTCCAGAGCAAAGCCCATTGGTGCTACCTCCTTCCCAAGTTCTGTTAGATGGGCTTCGATCGGTCCAAGACTACTGGGTGAGGCCATCAAATCTTCTTTCTATATTAATTAACAAAGATTACTTGTATTTAGAGACAATAATCGAAACGTTTAGTTTACAGCGGTCATATTGACCAATGGTCATATAATAGTCAAAACCCAACGGTCTCATTTTAATTATACTCATGTTATCAAATGAAACATATTTTTTAAGTATAAAAATAAAATAAAATAACACACAAAATTAGGAAACAAGATTTATTCAAAATTTCGGGTCGTTACATTCCATTCAAGCTGTAATGACGAACTTATATATGTATCAAGATTTTCAAAGATACTAAACTTTTGTGTCCTTCCGGATGCGTATTCCTTATTTATATTCCAATATAACAATTTAAAGAACCACCTATGGGAAACTGGGGTCGATTCCTTACATTTAAATTGATGTCCAGGATGAAATGGCCATATAAACACTAGAGGACATGTTGAGGCCATTCATAATTAAAATTCAATGAACATGGGAAAAATATCTGCCTTTTTTTTTTGTAATTTTCATACAATAATTTATTTCATTAAATCATTCAAATAGAATCATATGAACCATTATATAAGAACATATTTCATGCCCCATGATTGGGGGATGATATTGGGGGAAAAAGTTAGTAGGTCCAAAACTCATTGAGGAGACAACTGATAATGATTGATCCATTCAAAATAATATCAATTTGGTTCTGATAAGACAAATGAGGTATGTAAATAATTATAGAGAATAATTATAATTTCAAGTAGGATATCTCATATTCATCAAAGTATCACTATATAAGGGGGTTATAAGGTTTAATATGATAGGGAAACTAAGTCCACGATATGTTTGGCCTTTTTAAATTTTGAATTGGATTGGATTTATGGATTAAAGTTTAGTTATGCCACCCAACCTATCTAATGTTCATAACATATTCCATGTCACACTATTAAGGAAGTACATTCCAAACCCAACACACATACTCACCAATGAGGATATTTAGTTAGAACCAAACATTTCTTATAATTAGGAGCCTATCTAGATTTTTGTTACTATAGAGAAAGAGTAGGGGATAAGACAAATCTGCTAGTGAAAGTACTTTAGAGGAATTTATAGTCAGAGAAATATTTATGAGATCTGGAGGAAAAAATGATGAAAAATCAATCTTATCTATTTATGTATTGATTTATACCACAAATGTTTAGGATGATATTATTTAATATGCGAATAATATAATACTTGAGATTCAACTATGATAAATAAACACATCATAACAAAAAAATTATCATAATGAAAATGATATTATTTTATCATAATTGTGATATAAAAAACTAATATATTTAAATAACAACAACAACTATAACCAATACCATAGAATAAGTAAGAATATAGGGAATCACCACAATTATTATCATTATAGGACAACACTCTACAAAATAAAAAATACATATGATATGTTGGTTATTTTGAATAAAATAATATGTGGTAGAATAAAAATGGTGTAGAAACTAATACAGGGATGTGAATGATTTTTTATTTTATAATTAAGTGTATATATACATGATAATATGACCATTGGAAGGGGAATGGGACCATTTTATTGGGACCATTGAGAATAAGACTATTCGAATATTTATTTCTATATATGATCATTATAATATTAATGTTACCATTATATATAAATATATTTAATAAAATAAAAATAATAATTTGGTAATAATATAATTATAAATTGTAAATTATTTATATTTATTAATAAAAAAATGTTACTATATACATAATCATTAGAAATTAGTTTTTAATTTTTGGTACAAATTTCGTGATTTTGAGACACAAAAGTGTTATTATTTAATAATTAAATTCCTCCTTTATAGAAAAATATTTTCATAAAAAGTAATTCAAATTTGGAATCATGAGTTTCAAATTTTTAAATAGTGATTTTTTCTAAATTTTCTCAGATAGTGGACTTTTTGGGTTAAATGTAAAATACAGTATGAATATATGGTAAGTATTATAAAATCATAATGATTTTAAAATAATGTAATAAATAATATAAATCCTTTCTAAAAAATATAATTATTTATTAAAATAATATATTTAAAATAATAATATAAATTTCCAAAACATATAAAGATGTTTCCAATCCCTAACGTATATTTTATGTTTTTTAGAAAAAAATTGTTTGAATGAAAAAATATTCTTTCACCAAAATAAAATATGTTAAAGGATTTCAGTTATAAAACATTTATAAGTCATAAAATAGGACCAAAATTTCAAATACCATGGTTTAAAACCATGGGAAGACCAATTATTTAAATTTCTTCAAAATCTAATTTCCAAGGCTGATGTTTAGAAATTGATAAACGATTCAACCTTATTTTCTATAAATACTCACCCATTATCTAATTACTATTCACTTAAAAACCAATGATCATGGTTTTTATCTCATTCTCCTTTTAAAAAAACTCTATAAATTGACTTTTATAGATGAGTGTTCCAAAATCTCTCTCTATTTCTCTCTCAAAGCTAGTCTTAAGAATTTTTATCAACAGACAAAGTAGGGTAATGATTCTCAAACCCTTATATACATTTCTCTTTCAAGATCCCAAAAAATAAGGATATAATGATTTCATTCTCAATATTTTGTAAGGTACATTGAAAATTAACGGTTTCCATACCTTTTTATTCATTTATATTTTGAATGTCATTAAATTATTTTACATTTTTTTAATGATGTTGTGTTTCATTATTGAAAATCCATGACTATACCGTGGAACTATATTTTCCTATTATTATACTACCACTGTAAACCATTATAATTCCAAATATTTATATATCATAATATTGAATAGGGTATTTTTATATAATTAATTTGGTCTCCAAATATTGAGTTCATTTGAATTATTCATAATAATACCCTTATACGGTGAATGTATCCCACTCTATGACACCATCATCTAGGATACATTCCTCTTTATTATGAATATTTGACAATTCCAACTGGATTGATGGATATTCACCATGATTGAAATGTAATCCAACTGAATAGGCATACTTTGAAAATTAGTATACCCATTAATTCTATATAGACATGTATTGATTACCATGTCACGTGTATATAAGTGGTTCCTTTTGGAACATTTTCATATGTATCACTAGACAATATATTTCATACGACGGATTAATTGGATTTATTTTATGATTGGTGTTTACCAAAATTATATAAAACCTTAATGTATTGGTAAGTCTCATGATACGAACTAGATTAGGTATTTGGTGTATGTATTGCCCAGTTATGCATGATGGATTAGCATGAGGCCATAATAGTATGTTTACGATGTCTGACATTATGAATTCCATTACAAAGAAATAATCTATTATTATCCATGTGATTATTTATTTCCACTATTATGTTATCCATGGATATATTCCATGATGATGTTATCACTTATATGACACTATATGATTATTATTTAATACTTTCATATTATTTATGCATTTTCTATTCTGTAATAGCTTTCAATGTATGGTTCCCCTTATTGGGCAATAGAGCTCACCCATTTATTTTGTTTCCTTTTTTCCATAGTGAACCATGAAGTGTACTTTGAGTGATCGAAGATAATTATAGAAGGAATAATAATTTTTTCAATTAATTTTTATGATGTATTTTAGGTTTTCAAATGTAATATAAGTGTAATTTTTTTTATTTGTCATTATAAGATCACTAAACTCTTGGATCTAGTGTAATGTGGTCTCTTATATTATACACCATTATAATAAAATAATCACTTGATATAGGTTATTGGAGTTGGGGTGTTATATCAATTACTTGGATGAGGGACATTTGATGCACTCAGTTTCTTGATGAATGAAATGTCATGTATTCTTGATCAGGTGAGTTTATTTTGGATAATCATGATTGTATGGGATGTACTATACTAGATTGACTTGTTCCATATGTATTGATCACTCAATGTCATGAATAAATATATTATATAGGTATAAAAATAATTTATATAATATATATTTTTCTAGACAAGTTTATAAAGAGATATGAGTATGCTTGATTGTTGTCACACCAGATACCTTTATTGCCTGAGAAACAGAGACATTTTTAGAGAGGCTACTCTTTTCATAAATTTATGAAATTTGGATTACGTATTTTTTTCAACATTAAAAATTCACATAGGGTGACATATTCCTTATCATGGGGTATATAAAATAATATTATCTCCCTAGTATGATATAGTTACTAACCTTAGGTAGTCTCATAGAGAGGAGTGCATACAAAATGGTTTTTAAGTTTCTCAATTATTGTTAGGAAAATATTATATAAATTTAATTTCATTTTGGAAATTTAAAATTTTAGAAAGCATTTAAAATTGTTTTATTTTAAATCAATTGATAATAAGGGTGATCATTTTGGGGTTTTATTGTCCTATAACTATGATATCATGGTTTCCAATTTTACAAATTCTTCTTCTGTTGGTTAGAAAGAGAGAGATTATTTTATTGATTCTTCTCTCTCATTTGGCCAGATAGGGATTGTAAGGGTATCCCTAATATATGTCTCAAAAATAGTATACCCCCTTATTTTTTGTTTTTCGTTTTGTATCATTTTCTTTCGATAAATTAGGGAAATCCCTAATTGGGTATTATTATTCCCTAATTAACAATATTCCAAGTCACAATTCCATGCATGTGTTGGAGAACGTTGACCAATCATCAACCAAAATTAATATTTTCCATAGTAAATTTATAAGAATTAAGAGGTTGGAGATATGGATCATTTAACAAGGAAATTAAAAAATAGTATAATATAACCCTAAAAAAATTTCTTTTAGTATTAAAATTACAGTTAACAATTAAATCTTATAGGAAAAAGCTGTAAAGGGTTTTTTATTTAATTAATCTCAGACAATAAAACATAGTAATTGGTTAATACTACTCGTATCCTGACCACTCACAAAAAAACAACTCTATGGATAGGGTAATTGATTTGATTTGGGTAAGGTAGACATCACACGAAATGAATATAAAATAAAATAAAATAAATAAGAAAAGCAGTGTAGTAGTAGTCTTTCATCTAGAGAATCCCCTCATCAAAAGATCCTGTCGATCCACCCTTAGGCTTATATTTTTAGAATCAGTCACATCAACGTGGGCCATAAATGTTTCAAAGTCACCTCAAGTTGTCAAGGGGTCTTCAGATGTGGTCTCAACATTAATTACCATCAAAAGAAATTTTTTTGGTAATAACCCACTATTTTACATTGTAAAAAGAGTTTAATGGAATAAAATGATCTAGTAATTATCAAAAAAGTGGTTTACAAATTTAAAAAACATGTGTGGGGGGTCACAATGTGACACATATGTGTCATGATGTGGTACAAGTGGTATTTTCCCATTACAATTTTTCTCCATTGTTCTTGGTTCTTACACCCTTAATTAAGGATGTATTACATCATAAATTACTATTTAAGACATAAATGAGAGTTTTATTATATATTTTTTTGTTCCATCAATTTGAAGCCCATAAGTGAGTTTTTTCTATGTGATATTGCGAGAATTAATTTTTATCCGAAATTTTATATCTTTAAGCTTATTTTAGAACAATCTCAATATCCTTACATAAAACATAAAGATAAATAAATATTAATATGATCAATAAAATAATACACATAATAAATTTATTTTATATCATAATAAAAATTTAAAATATGGATCTTTTAATCCCATCACACTAAGAACTTGATTTTCGCAATGCATGTATTGTCATCATAATTTAAAGAGATACACAATGATATCAGTATTAAAATTCCATATCAATTAATTTGAATGATTATAAATGTAGGATTACACTTCAAGTTCTACATGATAACATCAATACAACTTCACACTCCTAAAAGATTCTAATCAACACTCGTATTTTATCCTTTACCCTAAAAATGGTGGATATTATCATTTCATTCATTCATATCTCAAAATTCATAATTTTTAAACATGACAATTCATTATTCCCCACATAATGGTATATTGTTTTTCATCCATCTGGATATAAATTCAATTATAGTTATGCTCCTATTATGAATACATTCTAATTTTCTATAGTTTTTCAAAGGATCTACATAATCCACTTTATAAATATAAATTTTATATAATATAACATGGACCTTTCAATTATGGTTCTAATGAATCTGATTCTTAATGTTTTTAGGGATTGATGTTCCAAAATTAATTCTCAAATTGTGGTTTATCTCAAAATCAGACTGCATGATATTAAAAGAAAAGTGCATAGAAAATATCCTGTCTAAATCACAACTCCCACATCCCAGAACACAATGCATGGTCATGATCAATGTAATTATAATGAAATAATTCCACATTATTTAATTTTTATATAATTATTTATTAATTTTTCAAATTTTAGTCTTGGATCCAATCTCATATCCACTACCTATGCTAATATAAAAAAATTATTGGTTTGATAATTGTAATTTATGATTTTTCCAAAACAAAACCCATTATATTTTACATTTTTTTATGAAGGGAAAGAAATATATGTACAATTAATGTGAATGATCGTATACTAATACCAAAATTATCACCCCCAAATAGTTTCCTTATAATATAATACATCCCTTCTTACAAGACCTCATACACCCCCATATATAAACTTTAACATATCATGAAATATCAATAATGTTGGGTAGGAATGGATATAAAGGGATTGTAACAAGTCTCATAAATAGTTATTTCATTCATGGGATCTATGAGATAAACAAATATTGATGTTATGGAGGTTACAAGGATAAGGGGTTAATAATAAAAATTTTCTCAATCAAATTAAATGTGATTTAAAATTGTGATAGATTTGAAAATACCATTTAATGTTATAGTTGGTAAAAGGCCCCATGATCACTCAATAAATATGATCAAGATAATATAGTATATATTCGGTCAATAAATAATCTAGAAAATGGAATATATGAATTTTGGATAATCACTCATGACATATAAAAAAATACATATAAATTTAAAAATTCAATGTATTAAAGTGGTAGGAAAATTTAGATTTACCTAAATCAAATAATTCAATTAAATAATGATTTATTAATATTAAAATATTAATTTTCACTCTACTTAATCAATTCTCAATTTTACTCATTCAATGTCAATATAACTGAAATATAAAACATGGAATCATGGTATTACTAAAAATATTAGGTCTCATAAACCATTAAGATATAGTAAGAAAGATAACTATGGGAATGAAATGTAAATTTTAAAGAAAAAAATAGATTTAAAATGTAAGGGTAAAATAAAGTAAATCATTAAAACTGATAATCCCATTTTCAATGATGCTACATTAAAGTTGCACAGGTCATGTTCTATCAACTCTCTTTTTTATAAAATCCACAAGGTGAATTATGTATAGCTTCTTCATGTTGCCTTGTACCATTTTTAAAGACCTGAAAATAAGAATTAAAATGTGTTATAGTTAGAAAATATTCAATCATTATTTAATAGGTCTTAGGGGAAGAGTGTAATAAGGAAAAATATGTGGGTTTCCTCTAGGAAGCGCTTTGTTTAACATCATTGGATCAATTAAAAAAAGAAAATTTTTAACTACATCCTTGACTACAAGTCCCCCCCACTTAATTTATGTGGTGTCCTCAATACATTAAAATTTATTATTAATGTAATTTGAATTAAAACAGAATCATCACATATAATCCAATGTCAAGGAAGTATATAACATGATGAATCTTTATTGTTAATACAGGTTAACGAGTGTAATATTGTACACTGGTTTGTGAGTTATGGTAACATAATACTTCTTCATCCTCCTACCATTTATAGGTAATGGGTTTCCTCCTCCTTACTATGAAATCTGTACATCACCAAGAAGGTATACACGAATAATAGAAAAAGGCCCTTCCCATATTGAATGAAACTTACCTAGAATAAGTTTGAGTTTGGAGTTCTATAATAGAACTTGATCACCAGGGTTGGAGGTTAATGGTTGAATTATCTTATCATGGTCTATACTTGTTATTTTTTAAAATATTTCAAATTTTAAAAATATTATATCTTATATTTCCTCTATATTTTTTAGCTAGAATCTCTTCTCTTTCATAGAACTATCAAGGTCCATATTCGTCTCTCTCACAACCTAGTGGGATTTGTGTTCCAATTTCATAAGGATGTGGCTCCTCTTCAGATAAATTAACTAGTATAGGCTCATTTATATGGGTGAATTATTGGTATTCTAATAAGTCCATAGCGTATATTCCAACTTTTGACTCTAGCCCTTACTATTTGGTTTAACTGTCTTTTACATAATGCATTTGACTTCTCTATTGGAAACATTTTCTTGGACATTTTCTTATGGATGTAATGGAGTTGATGTTTTATGATGTACTCCATACCATTTAAACAAATCCTCTATTTTTATATTAAAAAATTGGGTCCCTTGGTACTTTTGATGGATCATGGTACTCTAAACCAGAAAAATTTGTTAGTGTAAATAATTTTTTTTACATCATCGGTATCTATGTATTTTTCTTCCAACCATTTTGAATCATAATAAATATATAGTATAAAATAGTAATTAAAAAATGAAACTAGGAATGGGGGCCTGATTTTTATTCCCCCCATATCAAACAATTCATAAAATGTAATTTTTTTTGAAATCCCTTATTTTTTTGATATATATTTAGAAATCTATTATTTTTTACATTTATTAAAAAATTAATACGTATATTTAAATAATTTTTTCAAATCATTTCTTGATTATAAGGCTTTATTAGATGTCATTTGGGATCCAAAATTGCTTCTACAAGCTAATGTGTGATAGAAATCAAAAACTTATTCAATTTCACTTTTTGGTAAACATATTTGATTTACATGATTAGTACATATCTTCTAGTGTAATGAGTCTTCCCAAATATAAAATATAGATTCATATTTGAATTTTTTCTTTTGTCGAGAGTTTAAAAGAGATGATAATTAAGAAGTCACCAAATAATTGACTATGTTGACGTACCATGGTACTTCACCTTCTATTATATAATTTTTTTTTCTAAGAATCTCATCATTGAGTGGGTTATGTTCTAAAATTTATACTTTTGTAGTGTTGAGTAGTCTGCTCAGATGGTTAACCACCTAATTTTCTGTCCCATATTGTATTCAATTTCCCAGTTTAACTCTTTTAATAGTAGTATCCATCTTACATGCATTATATTAGTACCGTCATTCTTCATTAAGTACCTAAATGGTGCATGATAAAACAACAACAAATTTTCTTCCAAGAAGATAAGATCTAAATTAATCTAGTGAAAAAATGACTATAAGGAACTCATTTTATATTGTCATGTAGTTGAACATGTGGTATCCAATGACTTTTATTTGTATGTTATGACTTACGGTTTTTTATCAATTCATTGTTATAGAGTGACTCCAAGGAAATGGTTTGAATGATCACAGAGTAGATCAAAATACCTATCCCTATTTTATGGTTTCATTATCACCGGTGTGATAAACCATCACATAAATTAATCAAAAACATTTTTGAACTCTTCATCAACATTAAACTTAACTTCTTTTAATAGTAATCACGATATAGGGATAAAAATAATACTTAAATACATGATAAATGTTCAGTAGAAATATACATGGCCTAAAAATGATCTAACATGTTTCAAATAAGTTGGATATGGAATTTAATTTAGTACTTACATCTTTTAATTATCAACCGTGATTCATTTCATTGAAATTATGTGGCTTAGCACTATACATTTTTCTACAAATAAATGAATTTTTGGAAATTTTAAAAAAGGACTTTTTCTCAATGAACATTTCAAAACTTTTTCAAAATTCCCTAAGTAATGATCAAAAGAATTACCAAAAATAGTAATGTTATGAAGAAATACCTATAGTAAATTTTCAATATAATTTGAGAAAATAATTACCATGCCCCTTTGAAATGTACCTAGGGCATTGAATAACCCAAATATAATATTCATGCTAGAAACATTTCTAAAAGGATAAGTGAAGGTCATCTTATATTGGTCTTTCATTGTAATTGGTACTTATAAGTATCCTAAAAAACTATATAATTAGCAATAAATAATTTTCCCTCATAACCTTTATAGAATTTTATTGATTAATGTGATGAGAAAATAGTCTTTTAAGTTAAATTAATTTAGTTTCCTTTAATCTATACACACCCTCCAACTATTATTTACTCTTATGGGGATCAATTCTTTTTTTTCATTTTTAATATGTGTCAGAATGATTTTATTTAGGAAAAAAAGGATTATACTGGCCCACTTTGAATCATATGTTGGGTAAAATATTTGAGATACTATGAATTTTTATATCTCATTCTTAGCTACCTCCATGAATATAGGATTAGTCTTCTATGTTTATGTCTCACTGGTAGAGAATCACCTTTTTAAAAGATTATGTGAGATCAAATTGTATGGTTGATCCTTGGGGTACATCTAGCCTCCATCCAATAGATTGAACATTTGTTCATAGAAGTATATTCAATGTTTGTTCTTGGGTCTCAGATAGATTATTATCAATGATCACTACAAATTTATCACTTTCCATTAATAATACATACATTATACCATTTGGTAGTGGATTCAACTCATGACAGGCATGTTCTAAAAAGGGATGATATAGAATTATAAGGATTAAATCTCTTGTATTGTGTTATCTTATGTTAGTAAACAATCAAAACATTAATAAGTAATCTATTCTTTAAAAACGAAATTGGGATTTTTGGTTTTTTTGGGTATTGTCACCTTCAAATGAAAAATTCTCTCCTAATGTTAAGAATTATAGAATCATACCTGAATCCTCAATTGGTTATATTCCTTATTAATGCAATACAGAAAAAAGTTAATGATTTCTTGATGGATGATTAATTATGTAAATTATGTTTATGTTTAATATACTATCATTAAGTTCCATAGTATGTGTACATTCGGGGACATTTATAATGGTTTTTTATATCTTTAGGAATCATATCTCCAAAATCAAGAGTGAGTGGCTTGGTTCCTTGTCCACATCCATAGTGAGAACACAAAAATCTATTGAAAAAATTAGTCCTCTTACACCTATGAGTACATATTCTAAAAATCTATCTTCAAATATGTTGTATCTATTTTGTAATTGAAAAAACACTCTTATTAGATTTAATTTTATAATATATAATGATTAAAATGATATATGAGGCATAACATTTTTTGAATAACCCATATCACATAATGAATCGGCAAAATTTAATTTTACAATAGTGTTGGGAATACAGAATGTACCATGATATTTAATTTTTTTTGCAGTATCGATAGTGTGATCAGTTCTAAGATGATTCTCCCTATGCTAATTCTCTTATCAGTATCAAGTCATCTTATCTTCATACACAAATACCTGATAAAATTTTCATATTTAGGGATTGTTCTGATCACATTCGATAGTAGGATATTGATTTCGACTATATAGAAGGTTTCATGAATTTCTTATTGAACTCGCTTTTCTTTTCTCTTATTTGAATAAATTTATCTAAAAGGAAACAATTCTTGGATAACCTTCTATTATCTTTGTGATTTTTATATGGGAGTTTATGATATATCGTAACCTAGTTCACACTTCTTCCTTTATTTCATCCTCTTCTTTCGGAATTATAGGATGAGATTCAGAATTCCTCTCAGAATTATCATCCTTCATTTATTCAGGTGGATGAAGCTCATTTCCACTTTATTTTATAATAATGATGTCATTATCTTTATGATTTGGTACTTTATGGGCTTGTAGTTTTCTTGTATTCTTGGTCAAATAGACTATTATACTAGAAAAGTTATTGTTAAAATATTTTAACGAGTTCTTCAGATCTTCAAAATCTACTTCTTGGTGGTTTTTAGAAGAACTTGTTGACTTTTGATTATATGTTTTTTATTGGAAACAAAGTTTTTGAAAGTGTTTATACTGATACGGTGGATTATAGGGTTTTTAAATGATTGTGGGTTATGATATTACTATTGTTAGAATGGGGGTTGATTTTCGTATTGAATTTGAAAATAGGTTCTGGCCTAGTTCTCTTTGTTTCCATTTCATGGTCAGTCATAGGGATGACTTCGTAAATTCTGTTAGAATTCCCTTGGCCTAATGGCTTCCAAACAACATTACGCACCATTAAAATCATCACATTGGTCAGTATAATAATTAGGTGAAGATCATAAACCACAAACCAAAGGCACATCATGTTTCCAACGTACCAGATTCATAACCATTTTTCAATCTAAAATGGTTAGATCATGAATTTTTTATACGTAAATGTTACTAACCAGAAGTTCATACCACATGTATACCCCTCATGCTCATACCACTAGTTCTGAATTGTAGGGAGTTTTGAGAAATAGTTTCAATCAAACCTTGGACTTCTTATGGTAATTTTTCAATTATATCTCTTCTAGATGAGGCTTTTAATAGGTTATGTTCACTATTGATTAAGCCTTATTAAAATAAAGAAAGGATATGGAGCTCATACAATGTCTAATTAGTAGGGTTATCATAAAGATTATTGAGCCTCACCTTGTATTCATTGAGTTTCACTCTATAAGATATCTGGATAACATAAATCTCTTTTATAATCCCTGTTCTCCTAGATATGGGAAAAAATATTTTTATTAATAATATATTCAGGTCTTATGAATCATTGAATTTTCCTAATTGTAGGTTGTACAAAAATTCATTCATAACTCATTCTAGTGAAAATGGGAATTCACACTACCTAAATATGCATATTTTTTTTATTCACCTTTAAGACAATGTAATTTTTTTAGTGTTTTAATAATTTTAATTCAAAACTCAAAATAATTCTTTTAATTAGGTTTAACTTGTTGGTTTTATTGGTTTATGAAAAATGGTGCAAAAAAATCTCAGAGTGTTTTGTTGTGATTTCTATCCATTTATTCATATTCAATGTGAGAATTGAGAATTTTACAATAATTTGTGATATTAATATCCTAAAAGTTGGATTTTGAGTTTATTCTATTTCATTTGGTTAGAATTATTTTAATTTCAAGATCAAAAACAATTAAGGTTTTAGTTGATATTTAGGCCATTAAAGTTTGATAAATTTCTTTATGGTGATTTTGAGGTATGAACTCTATAAAAATGACTCCATGTTTTAAACATTAATTTTCATGATGGGTAGATAATAATTAAATTTCAAAATTATAGCTTAGTGGTTAACCTTTGGTAGTCTCTTGGAGAAGAGTGTGCAAAAAACATGTTTCTAATTTTGAGGTTGTTTTTATGAAAACTAATTTATATATAATTTGGTTTGAGAAATTAATATTATTATGTTGTATTTAAAATTTATTTATTTTAAAATAATTGATGAAAACGGATATTGGGTCAGGGTTGGATAGACCCAGTGCTATGATACCATGGTTTCCAATTTAATCAATTCTTCTTCTACTTATTGGAAAGAGATAGATTCCTCTATTGATTCTTCTCTATCCCTTATCAAAATGGTAATGGAATGTTTATCCATAATCTATTTCTCTAATCAGTATACCATCCTTCTTGTGTGTGTGGAATTTTAGCAGGTCCCCTGATAAATTAGGGAAATCCGTAATTGGGTAGTGTTATTCACTAATTACAACATTTACTATCACAATTCCTCATATGTGATACCATTTTTTGAGAAATAACCACCCAAACCTAATATGTTCAATGATGAATATAAAATAATTGGGTGGAGGAATATGTGTATCATTTACAATGTAAATCTAAATTAAAAAAAAACTAACCCCAACACATTTGCATTCGGTTTCAAAAATACAATTAAGAACTGAAACTAGTTAGTCGAAGATAGAAATGATTTTTTTAATTATTCTAATATAATAAAACATAGAAACCAATCAATCCTCCCCCTTTCGTGATCATTAACAAAACAACCCGTCCATGTATAGGGTATATGAGGTCATTCTGGAGAAGGGAAACATCACAATAATTGAAAAGTAAATAAAAGAAATAAGAAAAGAAGCACAAAAAATACATCATCCATAGATTATCCTCACCTATAAATCATTTCAATCCAATAATTAGAATCTATTTATAGAATTCAATAACATCATCATTATATATAAATGGTCCTATAAATGTTTCAAATTCATCCTCAGTCATAAAGGGGTCTTCAGGAGTGATCCCAATATTAATTCTCAATAAATGAAACTATTTATAGACCTAAAATACTAGTTTACATCATAAAATGAGTTTTTATGGAGTAAAATGATTGATTATGTACTCTAGAAGAGGTTTAATACTATAATTTTGGATTGAAAAAAATTGATGGGGTGTCACGACATGGCATATATGTGTTATGCTGAGACCCACATTATTTTTTTCATGGAGGGATTTTCTCCTTTATGCATTGTTTTTATGCATTGAATTATTCATGTATTACATATTAGATTACTATTTATGTTGTAGATGAGTGTTTTTATGCATATTATTCTTTTTTTCTTATTACTTCGGTTTGAAGCCTTGGGGTTGGTCCTTTGCCAATGGGATGTAGTGGGACATCATTTTCATCACGAATTATTTTTCATTAAGTTTGTTTTTGAACAATCTCTGTATTGTAACAGAAAATAAATAATTAATTAAATATTAGAATTATTTATCTAATAATAAACCTAAAAAAATAATTTTAATACATAATAGACATGTAAAACCTTTATTTATCATAGGTCTAGAGAGTTAGTTCTTATGATAAGGATTAATTTTTGGGAAATAGTGGTTGTTCCAAAATGAAGAGAGTCAGATAAAACATATCTAAAAGAGTTTGAATGTATTAATAAACTTATGTAATATTTGTCATTAAATTCATAGGATATTGCATTAAAATGGGTATATTTTTAGAAATAAACTAAAATGAGTGTATCATATTGTATGATATATCCCATGTCATAGATGGTGATATACATGTGATGTATATCATAGATTATAATATCCTCATATCATGTATGTCATGTGATACCTCTATCATATCATATTATTTGATTATGATATCGTGAGAATGAATTTTTCCATGTATCCTATATGGTTTCCTCCAATTATGAATTGATGGGTTGATTCATTAATGGAAACACATAATCATTTGAAATTTTAAAATGGTCATGTCACAATAAGAATATATTATCGTAGTGTATATTGGATATAACGTATTGGTAGTTGATTCTTGAAATAATTCATTGAATGAAGGGATACTATATAAAGGAATATTATTACCCTACTAGATATACATGATTCTATTAATTTTGGGATGTGAATTCTTTTTTTAGACTATCACATTTTCAAATCATAGGAAATATGTTCAATGGAATTTTTGTCAGTGGTAGGAGGTAGGGATCATTGCAAAGGAATTGAATTTTCTTCACTTTAGTGGTAGTTGGTACATTGGATGTTTTTATCTACCGATGAAAACAAGGGTGGTACAGAATATTGGAAAACTATCTAGAAGGATTTTTCTATACCTTTTTTCCATTAAAATTAGTTAAGGTAAATAGTGTTATAGGTTGTCAATATTGAAATTACATTTAAAGGATCCTTCAGGAAAATGGGAATTCTGTGTGACCGGAACAACTAGTTGAGATTCATATAAATGGAAGTTGGGAATGATCTTGAGAAGTTAATTTATGGTACACAAAATTAATCTTGATCATGGAATGTGTACAATTAAATTTCATAGTGATTCAATGGTTTTTACAAGTGTTTTAATCACCCTTTAATGATTTCTGGTAACAGATTTTTTTGGGTTTCTAATAATTTTAATACTTACGGTAATATAAAAAAGTTACAACAGTTCCTCTCATGAATGTTGGAGTACTTATCCAATGAAAATTAATCTCTTTTTTTGTTAACTGGTTTATATACATATATTACATGCACTTTTTCAATATGTTTTTTTACTTTATATGTTTTTGTTGAGGTGTGAGAAAATTTGACTTTGTCTGTTTGGTAGGGTGAAATTACTTTCTACTTCAGGTACACTTAGATGATGGGATATTAAGCTTCAAAGGTTTAATTTTTTCCATTTTGATGATCTTGTTAGGAAATTCTTGTAGATCATGGAGCTGAAGATCCAACGGATCGACCTGAATATATGATGATCATACTTATACTGGTTTTATTTGAAGTGCAAGGATCTATTTTTAATATGGTCAATAGTATTGGGGGAGGATACTCCCAAAAAATTGTATTAAAGTTATTGTGATGAAGCACACTAGTAGCAGCCCATTCATGAAAAAAAAAAGATGGGAATATTTGGATTGAGGAATTTGATGGAACATACTATTAATTTTGGAAAATGTATATTGTAGACCAACTAATTAAAAATGACTTTGAAGTCCCTTTATTTTTAGTGATGTAGGTGATAATGGAATTTCAAAACTGAAAATTTTGCAGAGAGGAATGAATTATCCTTAGAAAGAATGTCATTATCAAGGAATGTTGTGTTTAATATTTTAGAGAAGAAAACTACAACTAATTTTATGATTTCCTGAGTGGATATATATATATATATGCAAAACCGACAACCCTTATATTTTTTTCACATTGTGATAATTGTTTAGTTTAAGTTTTTTGGAAGGAATTCTGACAAAAGACAATGTTAACAACTATAATATGATCCGTCAGAAGATCCAATTGGTTAATGAAACATTCTATGATGATGCATGTGTATATTTTATATTTTCATCAGTTTTAAAAATATTGGATGCTATGAATAGTATTGTTTGTAAATTTAGTGTAAAAACCAATATTTTTATGATATTAGGAATATGATACTCAATGATGAATGTTATTGAATTGATGTACATGTACTAAATGATAGTTACCTTAATATAGATTGAAATGGAAGGTTATCCTATCATAATAAATTCTAATAGAAGAAATCAAATGAATGAAAGTCACATGAAAGTGGATGGAGTAAATCTATTGCTCTTAAACCTATATTATATTAATATTGAAGAAATTGAAATATAAATTATGATATAAATAATTTTATGGAGAAAAATAGAAATTCCATAATTCAATATAGTTCATATATCTTTAACACAATTGAAGATACCAAAGGTTATTTTCTGAGTGTGAATACACTGGTAGAAGCTCAGGTGACTGACTTTGGAGAATCTTATCATTCTATTGGTGAGAAAATATGAATGTTTAATTATATATCTATTATGTTTTGGAAATTCCATTTGGTGGTAGGTGAATCCAAAAATGTTATTATGAAATGAGAGGTCAACATCTGTATGAATAATGGAGGATTCATAAATTTAATGGAACATCATCACATCCTTAGTTTGTAGAGAAATCTTATTTCAATTGGTAAAATTGATGATGTTGTCTATGCGGCTAGTTTTTCATATGGGGCATGGAATGTTACCCTAGTAACAATGATAGTTCCTTGAGGAGTTAATGAAATAACTCCTTACATGACCAAAATTTCATAAGATTATACAATTTCCAGAAGTATACCTTTCAATGATCTAGAAGTATAACATTATAAGTTCATTCACCCACCTCAGTGATAATAATTTAAATTTTCATAAGGAAAATGGAATATTAAATATTAATTTCATGAATATTTGAAAGTGTAAAAATTATGTGATTGGAAATAAAAAAAGATTGTCTTTACACATATATGGTTAAAATCCCAGGAATCAAAAGTTGGAACTACTGCACATAGATGTTTGGGGAGCTACCCTTGATCAATCTTATTGTGGCTGCCTTTACATTTTTTAATTTCATTGATTATTATATAAGGATAGTATATATTTACTTATTGAAGCATAATTCTGATGTATTTTTAGTGTTTACTCAGTGGAATGAATTGGTGGAATGGGAGTTTAACTAGAAGTTTAATTAAATATAGATTAAAAATGGTGGTGAGTACACCGTATTTAATTTCAAAAACGTCCACTAGAAGGAATAATGCATGATAATATGGTTCTTGAAACTCCATAGGAAAATGGAATGGATAAAATAATGAATATAGCGTTTAGAGATAAAACTATAATTATGATATTACACTCAAAATTTATTAAGGAGATTGGGGTATTGACACTCAACCTGATAACATACCTCACAAATTGAAGTCCAACATTAGTTGTAGGTAGAAAATTCAAGATGATCTAAGTAGTAGAAAAATAAAGGAAGTTCAATATATTATTTCATTTAGTTTATCTAATTTACATTTAAATACTAAGGAAATGGAAAATTTTTAATCAAAATAAAAAATGAGTTATTTTCTAGGTTTTAGAGGTAAAAACATTGGATATCGATTATGGGATGGTGAAATAAAAAATCAACATATGTAGAGATTATGACTTTAATGAAATGGTTTTATGGAAGTAATAGAACATTATAGAGTAAAAATATAAAGTAGAAACAACTATTAAAATGTAGGTGGACTATACAACCGATAGCTCAAAAATACTAGAGGACATACATGTCGGTGATAAAGGCACCAGAAGTCCAGGTGTAAAACCTTAAAAGAAAAAAACTTTCATGTTCAGATGAATATTGAGTATGAGAACCAAAATTATTGGCCATAGAATATCATTTATAAAAAATTAATGTATAGTTAAGGAGAGAAAATACAAGCAGTGTAGTCTATCCCATTTATATAAGGTGATCAACCAGAATTAGGTGACCCGGTTAGAGGTATGTGGATGATATTAAATTTCTACTCCTAATAGATATAGGAGAACATGAAAATCCAAAGAAAGAAACCTCAATTTTTTCACTAGGAAGTGGGAGTTATCACAGAATAAAAAACAGTTTATTTGATGTTTAATAAAACAATGAAAATGTTTGAACATATGGAATATAAAAATCCACTTGAGAATAAGTAAATTTACCAAATTAAGAAATATATTAATGTTAGGATAATATTAAATAATAATTTTCTGTGAATGGGTTTCCACAAAATGAAGGAGTCTATTTCTTGGAAATATTCTCCCTGATATTTAAATATTCTACCATCCAAAATGTAAGATCCCAGATCTCCCTTATGGCACGTTTTTATTTACATTTCAATTAAAGTTCTTTATTTTTGTTAAAAAAGTGTTTTCCCAAGTACATGTGAACAACCAAGGGTGTTCCAGGGGTTTGGAACACAGAAGAGGAAGAAAAAGGGGGTTCTGGGCATGCTTCATAGTTTTCGCAATGTTTGTGAAAACAATACAGAAATACCAGGTAACCATGTGATGGGGATATTTTTAGACTGTCGTATCTACAATTTTTGCACATTGTTTGGAAAACTATGTGGGTAAACTGAATGGCTGATTATTTTTGAGTAAAATTACAAAAATTCTATTATGAGATTTCTTATACGAACTCGGGATTTTACTCTTTTCTTCTCCCTTGAACACTTGTGACACCCTAAAATCTTCAAGAGCTTACATGGATAAATCTCCCTAATATTATGGTCGTTTTTAGTATCATGGGTTGTAGATTGATTATTTGGGAAATGCTAATCCTACTCTTTCTTCTCTTTAAGGTTTAGGGATTTCATCTCATCCTTATCTTCATACAAAGCCCTAAAAACATTCTTTTCCGGTGATGGTTAGGTTGAGGTTTCAGGGGGTATTTGATTTAGGATCTAAGGCATTGAATATGAGTTCTTTCACTAATAGATTCAAGTTAGGTGTCCTATAAGTTATATCCCATAGTTTATTCATATTTTTGTGCTTGCATGGTTTCATTCTTTTTTCCCTTCTTGATGCGTTCTTGATTCCATTAACAAGATGTGTTGTATTGGGTATCTAAATTATTAATTTAACACCTCCTAGTACCCATTGTATGGAAGGATGATGACATGACCAAATTATGGCCACCCATGGGGTGTTCCATATTTCCTGATTAGGCTAACGGAAATGTATGTTGTGAAATTTACTCATAATGATGTAGTGATTTAGAAAGTAGGTTAATTGGTTTACGTAATGAGATGTAATGGATGGTGTAAATTTGTGTTTAGTGTGGTTAAAGGGTAAGGTATTGTTTGGATGAAATTTAAATAGGTTAAACGGGATCTATGGTAACATGATTAGGAATGATTTTTACAGTTGAATATGCTTAGTGAGATAGGAAAGTGAAATGGGAAATGGGGATAAAGGGTTGAGTGAATAAATGATGAATATTTTAATGGATTGAGGCATAATTTTAAATTTCCATTTATTGATATTGTTGTGTTATTGAAAATTATATTTTCTATGTTTGTTTTTGTGTGTTTAAATGCGATGAATGATAAATAAGAATGTGAACATGGCTTGGTAGAGTGGGGTATAGACATGAGGATCAACACACACAGGACAAGTTGGATTGAGGCTATAACTCCACCCCTATATTTATGGGTTAGGGAAGGGGATAGATTTTTATTCCCTAGTGGTCGTATTCCACACAAACGAAGGCTTAGAGGTGAGGATTATGAGGTTATTATAATGTGATTCATAGTGCGATGTGACTAGATTTTGTTCCCATAAGCTTGGGAGTTTTGAACATTCCTATTCCATTTAACACTTGAAAAAGGTATATTATACCATGGGATGCCTAAGTAGTGAACCTGGATTCAATGGTAGTATAATTTTTAGAAGAACATAGTCTATAATGTCTTATTGTATTGTTTACCTTTACATGGCATTATTTATCATAATCATTCACCATATAATTTTACTATATATTTTTTAGACATCGTTGGTGGTGGCCTACTGAGTTATACTCACACCCTTCTTGAGAACTCATTGGGTGCCTAACCGGATAGGTCTCGACAAGGTAAAGGGCCCTATTCTAGGGAGTTGAGTTGGACCTGAGATATGTATTGGTTGGGTTCTATACTTGGAGTCTGGACCATTTTGGGGATTATACTATTTTTCATCCTTTTGGGTTTTTTGTAAATGGAATAATAGTAAGGAATGACATGATTACTATTGGATATGGTTTGTACCCATTTTGGGAGGTGGTTATTTATGATTCTTATTGATTGTTTACTATTTTTTTCTGATATTTAAATTGTTTTTTCTATGTATTACAATTTTAATGAGGGTATAATATCCCCACATATCCTATTATACCCTCACTAGTAGTCAGAAACCTTAGGAATATGAGGATGCACGCTTGAGATCATGTGGAGACCCGGCTCGGGGAATCGATTTTGTGGCCTCCCGGTTGGGGATGATACAAAGTGGTATCAAAGATGTTTTATTATATTTCATACTATTTAGAGATGGTAGACATGAGGTTAAGAATGTATCTGGCCTTTGTAATGAGATCATGATTGGGAATAGATTACTCATGTACGAGGGAAACCCCAAGTCATAATTGGAGGGGAATTGTTGTTCTTGTTGTTTGTTGTTAAAATTGATGATATTTCACCATTGGGTGATTTACTGGTTGTGCGATTCGATGGTTTTGTGATATTCATCTCATGGACGGAAGGGTACGAGGTTGTGTATTCTTGCATCATTCTAGGAACCATTGTATGTAAGTGAAATTCATCATGGAAGGAACACACTTGAGATGGGTGTTCAGGATATAAAGGTTAGGATGTATTTGTTTTTCATAAAAGTAATCGAATTATTCTTAATAAGATGGTATGAATGGGTAAAATAGAAGTGAAAATATCATGTAGTAATTAGAAAATGGTTCTTGATGAATATATAAATGTGGATTAACATATTTTAAGAGTAAATTGGGATATGGAAACAGTTTTGAATTGGATTAAAAGATAATTCTTATAACCGTGTGAATTAGATACCTGTGTTAGCCATGGCCGTAGGAGAGATGGTGAAGTGTAGTGATTCAGTTGTGAGTTGGCTCGTTTTGGAAGTGAATGTGAACTAGTTTGGTTATGAAAAGTAATGAACCAACCTATGTATTTTTCCTTTTCATAAAAGTGTTATGGTAGTGTTTTAATGCTAATGTTTGTCATAGAAGAGAAATTCCACCTCAAAGATGTGTACCTGTTGGGATTCATGTGGAAATTTCTGAGAATTATCATCCAGTATGGGAGAAAGACAAAATCATGATCTAGTAGGATAGAAAAGAACAAATCTGTGATAACTTTGGTTGTTTTATGCAGATGATGGAACAATACCCAGGGCGGGCTACACCAAGTATGTTTGAGCAGACTAGAGAGTTTCAACTGCAGCACCCTCAAACCCTTACCAGAGAGGGTGGGCCAGAGGCAGCGGAGTTATGCATAAATTCCATCAAAAATATTCTTGATCATATAGATATTAAGATCAATAAGTCAGTCATGTTTTCATCATATATGCATAGAGGTCAAGGAAAGTGTTGGTGGGACATCATGGTTCAGACAGAGCAAGCCAAAGAAAGGTTGTTGAATGATTTTCATGATATTTTTCTAGATAACATCTATCCAAAAACCTTAAGGAAAGTTAAGGCTCTAGATTTTATGATGTTGAATCATTGGAAAATGTCAGTAATGAACTATTCTAGTCATTTCATCAATTTGAGAAGCTTTGTTTTGACATTGATAAGAGATGACTTAGTCATCGAAAAATGCATCCAAGATGGGCTAAGACACAAGGTTAGGTCATAGATGAATATATTTTGTCTGAAAAGTTTTTATGATGTGGTGGATCAATCCCTTATCTGGGAGGGGAAAGTAAAGGGATCTTCTGGTAGTGAACTTGTGGCGCATGTTGGGAGAGCAAGTGGTGCAGATTTCAGTAGTTGGAAGTGTCTTTTTGGAAATTTTCAATTGTGTGGAAGTGCACAAAGAGGTCAGAAGAGGGGGTTAGATTCACAGGGAGAAAACTAGGAATTCAGTTATTAGTGTGGCCGGTTGGGTCATAAGAATGACTAGTTTCCCCTCTCACTGTTCAAGTTTCGAGTGTGCGGTAGGCAATGCCACATGCAGAGGTTTTACAAGAACCCACAACATTCATGGATAGATAACGATCAGAAGAATATTTTGAGTGTATAGAGGGGTTTGGTTTACTAGTATCAGAGGGAAATATGTAGTTCCACATTTCTTACAAGTATTGGTAGTGTATGTGGAACTCTAGGGTGGGATCAAACTTATCAATAGGGAAGCACAATGTCGGGTACTCAGGCTGGAACCTAGGGTAAAGGGGCAGGTAATCTATGTGAAGTTCCTACCGCACCTGGAGTTGGTGAGGTGGTGCCATCTACTATTTGAGGTATGATTCATGTAGATTCCACGATCTCTAGTGCTTTATTTGATACATGTGATACACATTATGTTATTCAACTCAGTTCGTAGTTGGGGTGGGCTTAACTGTTGGGAGAGCTTCTGGAGTAATGTCACTTGATACTCTGCTAGGGGTGTGTGTTGTAGACATCATGAAATGTAACGATTGTGCACTATATGTTGGTGGATATCATTTTATATGGGATTTTATTTTCCTAGAGTTATTTGGTTTTGACCTAATATTGGGGATGTATTGGTTGTTGTTATATCGAACCAATATCGATTATTACCGATGTCAGATAATGTTCACAACTCTCAATGAAAGAACTTTTGTCCGTGGTGAGTGGGATACTCGATCGGGCCATGAAGAGACACTATGACAGTATTTGGGAGAACTAAGAGCCCATGTATCATTCTTTATGTTCGATTATGGGGAGAAATGATAGAAATTCTTCCCTTTTATTGTGGACCAGATTTAGGATGTGTTTCCTAAGGACTTCTCAAGGTTACCACCCAAGAGAGATGTTGAATTTACTATTGAATTATTATCGAGGGCGGAGACAATTTCCATTTCACCATATTGAATGGTTCTAGCAGATCTCTACAAAGTGAAGGTTAATAAAGAGTAATTATATAAGAAGGGTTTACCCATCCTAGTATATCTCCTTGGGGATCTCTTGTGTTGCTTTATAGTAAGGAAAACAGATCACTGAGGATATGTGTCGATTATTGGAAGATATACCAGATGACTGTTAAGAACCAATACACTCTTACTAGAATCGATGACCTATTTGATCTACTCATAGTTTCCTCAATGTTTTCTAAGATCAATTTGAGATCAGGATACAAACATTTGAGTGTGAGACATTCTGACGTACCCCTGAAAACTTTCCAAACCAGGTACAGGTTGTATGAATTTATGGTCATTCTACTGGGATTGAATAAAGCACCATCTGTTTTCATGTACTTAATTAATTGGATATTCCCCCATAACAAGATTAGTTTGTAGTTTTCTTCGTTGATGACAACTTGGTGTACTCCAAATCAAATGATGATCATGAAAAACATCATAACATCATCTTAGGTAGAGTATGAGAGAATATGATTTACACCAGGATGTCAAAATTTAATTTTTGGATTGATGAGGTTCACTTTTAGAAATAAACATTTCGGAGTCATGTGAAGTGGTAGATCCAGAAAAGGTATAGGATTCGGTGTATTGGGAGAATCCCAAGAATGTCTATGATGTTAGGAGTTTTCTGGGTTTCTCTATTTATTACAGAAAGTTTATTAGAGATTTATATCATTTGTTAGTGCCCCTCACATTCCTAACCAAGAAGGCGGTTACGTTTGATTGTTTAGAGGCTTGTGAGAATTCTTTTCCGGAGCTGATGAAGCGGTTGACCACCACACAAATTTTGGGCTTACTCAAACTAGTTAAGTGGTACACCTTGTTCTGTGATGCATATGGTGTTGTAATTAGGGAATTTTTGATGCTGGAAGATCGGGTTGTATCTTATGGGTCGAGGCAGTTGAGACCACATGAAAGAAATTACCCTACTCATTACCTGGATCATTCTACTGTGGTTCATTCCTCAAAGATTGGGAGGAATTACATATTGGGAGAACCTTTCATGGTGTTCATCGATCATAATAGTATTAAGTACATATTATCTCATTGAGATTTGAATCCCCGACATCTAATGTAGTTCGAGTACCCACAATCCTTAGATTTTGAGTCAGTATACACACTAGGGAATGAGAATAGTGTCACTAATGCTCTGAGACAGAAGAAATTAAAGCAGGTGGTTCAAGAATCCAGTTCAGAGTGGAAAATGAAGACCTTGTTTTCTAATATGCATTTGGAGGTGTAGGATGGGAACATATAAATGACCCTTATGACTATAGAAGTTCAATCCGCAATTTTGAGTAGAGTTAGAGACACTCAGTTTGTGTATCTGGAGTGTTTGTCTATAAAGGAAAGTCATAAAGGTGGGGATTCACATTCTTGTTTCAATTTCTATTCCAATAGAGTTTCTTATGTTCATAGTAGTTTTGTAGTGCTGAAAGATGTACGAGAGGAGTTGATGCACATGTTTTAGGTATCAAATTGGGAAGTGCATCCGGGCCAGACAAAGATATACCATGATCATTGTAGGAAGTTTTGGTGGACGGGGATGAGGAATGAAGTTGGGCGTTTTGTGGTGTGATTCCTTTACAAGTTAGTAGATTAATGCTGAAAATTAGCTTCTAGATGGGTTGTTACAGAAATGGCCTATTCCTGAGTGGAAGTTGAATGATGTAATGATTGACTTCGTAGTCGTTATTCACAGGATTCCTTGGAATAATTTTGCAATTTGGGTGATGGTAGATTGGCTGACCAAAGTGGTTCATTTCACACCAATATAAGAAACCTATATGGTCCACTATTTGGGAGAATTGTATGTTCTAGAGATGGTACAGATTTAGGGTGAGCCAAGAACCATAGTTTTGGATCGTGATCCACATTTCAACTCACACTTTTGGAAGGGACTATAGAAGTCAAATTGTACATAGGTGTTTTTGATTATGTTTTACCACATGCATACTGATGGGGGGTTAGAGAATATAATTCAGGTATTAGCAGACATGTTGAGAGAATGTGTTCCAGATTTCCGTGGTTTATGGGAAAATAATTTGTCTCATTTTTTATTTTTCTTACAACAATAGTTTTTAGGATACAATTTAGAAGGATCCATTTGAGGCACCCTATGAGATACCTTGTAAATCTCCACTATGTCTGTTAGAGGTAGGGGAGTTTGAACTATTAGGTCCGAGTCTAGTGTAGGATACTTTGAAGAAGGATTGATTGATCCAAAATAATACGATGAAAACTCAGAGTAGGCATAAGTCAGATGTTGATCGAATTCATAGACCCCTCATGTTTAGTGTGGGTGATAGAGCATTTCATCTGGTGTCATCATGGTTGGGTCACTACTGTATCTGGAAACATGAAAAGTTGGAACCTATGTATTTGTGTCCATTTATGATTGTAGAGAGGATCCAACCAACAGTGTACCGATTATCACCTCTATAGTGGTATAGTGGGATGAATGATGTTTTCAATGTTTCAAAGATCTAATAGTATCACCCAAATCCATCTCATGTGATAAAAACCAAGGATGCCCAACTTGAGGCTGATGCATCCTTTGAGGAACACATGATTCGTATTGGGAATCATAGTGATAAGGTATTCCATGGAAAGGTAGTGCATTTGGCTCATGTTCTATTGCTGCATGGAAACGTTCAGGAGGAAATTTGGGAGTGGGAATCAGATAATTAGGCCCAATGGCCCGATCTCTTTTTCATGGGAACTCAATGATGCTCGGAAGTAGCGGCATGAGGACAAGCCATCAAAAGGTAGGGAGGTTATAAGATCTCATATATTCCTTATGTTATGTTTTCTTTTATTTTAAGTTTCTTATTTTGGTTAAATAAGTGTTTTCCCAAGTTCATGTGAAGACTCAGGGGTGTTCCAAGGGTTTAGAACAGGAAAGAGGAAGATAAAGTGGGTTTTGGGCATGCTTCATGGTTTGTGCACGGTTTGTGAAAACCATTTGGAAATACAGGTCACCATGGTAGGGGGGTGTTTTTTGATAGTATCATTGGAATGGTTTGCGCTTGGTATCTAAAACCATGCTGGTAAACTATGCAGCTATGTATTTTTTAGAAAAATTAAAAAAAATGAAATTATGGGATTTCTTATACCGACTCGGGATTTTCCTAATTTCATTTCCCATGAACCCTAGTGATGCACCAAAAGATTCAAAATATTTCATGGATCAATCTCCCTCATCTTAGGTCCAATTGGAGTGTCGTTGGTTGCAGATGGATGTTCTGGGTAAGGCTAATCCCACTCTTGTTTCACTTTTTGGATTTGGGTAGGTATCACTTCCTTCTCTCTATCGAAATAACTAAAACCATTATTTTCTCAGGTCTAGATTTAGGATTCGAGGGGTTGTTGAATTGGGATATAAGGCCTCAATTAATAGAGTGTTCTTTAACAGATTCAAGGTAGGTGGTTTACAAGTCATCTCTCATAGTTTATTCATATATTTTTGCATGTAGGGTTTCATTCTTGTTTTATGTGTTCTCGATCCCATTAATAAGATGTGGTGTATTGGGTATATAAATGATTAATTGAACCCCTCCTAATCCACATGAAATTCAGGGATGATTAATTAACCAAATTAGGTCCACCCATGGGGTGTGCTGGCCTTCTTGACTGGGATAATGGAAATGTAATGTGTGAAAATTACTCATAATGATGTAGAGATTTAGTGAGTAGGATAATTGTATTATGTAATGAGTTATAATGGATAGTGTCAAGTTGTTTGTAGTGTTCTTAAAGGCTAAGGGATTTTTTGGATGTAATTTTAATGGATTAAATAGGTTCAATGGGAATATCATATGGAATTATGTTTACACTTGAATGTGATTAGTGAGATAGGCATGGGAAATGGGAAATGGGGATAAAGGGTTAAGTGATATAAATGATGAATGTGTTAATGTATTGATGCATAATGTTAATTCCCCACTTATTGATACTGTTGTGATGTTTCAAATGATATTTTCGATGCTTGTTGTGATGTGATTAATGGTAGTGAAGGATAAATAAGCATGTGCACATGTCTTGGTAGAGTGGGGTATAGATATTTGGTTTTATGCCAATGGGTCTAGTTGGTCTGAGGTTCTAAATCCACCCCCAAATTCAATGTTTAGGAAAGTGGATAGTGTTCTATTCATATAATGGTTTCATTCCACCCGGAATGAGGCCTCGAGGTGAAGATTTTGAGGTTATTAAAATATGTTTCCTAGTGAAATAGGACTTGATTTTTTCCCATATGATTGAGATTTTTGAACATGCCTAATCCATTGAACACATGAAAGAGGTAGATTGAAAAATGGGATGCCTAAGTAGATAACCTTGATTCAATGGTAGTATAATTTTTAAAGGAACAAAGTCTAAAATGGATTATTAATCTATTTACCATTTCTTGCCATTATTTATCACTTGCATGCACTATCTACCTTTAATACATATTTTGTAGCCACTATTGGAGGTGGCCTGTAGGGTTATACTCTTACCTTTCCGGGATTGTCGTTGGGTAGCCGAGCGATTTTCATACTTGTAGGTAATTACAAGGTCAAGGGCCCTATAATAGAGAGTTGAGTTGGATAAGGGACATGTATGGAGGAGGTTCCAAACATGGAGTCCTGACCATTTTGGGGATTCTATTATTTTTAATTCTTTTGGGTTTATATTACTTTTCGCTATAGCATGGCATGACATTTTTACTTTTGATATGGTTTGTAACTAGTTTGGGAGTAGGTTATTTATGAATGTTATTAATTTTTTCCTATTGTTTTCTCTATTTAAGTTGTTTTCTGTTGTGTATATCTTTGGTGAAGAGGGTATAGTCTCTCCACATATCCTATTAGACCATCTTCATTATTCAGAACCCTCTAGAGTATAGGGAGGTGCACTTGAGGTCTTGTGGTGACATGTCTTGCGTCACTGATTTAGGGGATTCCTGGTCGGGGACACTCTACATACAATTATAAGATTTTTGGAACCATAATATCTATATCTAGAGTAAAATGGATGTTAATACAAAATTCATTTATAATGAGCTAGAGAAATAAATTTTGATGAAAAATTTAATAGGTGTACCTGAATTTAGGTTTTATAAATAGGTATATAGTTTTAAGAAAATATTTTGGGGATTAAAGCAAGACCAATGACAGTGGAATCAGAAAATCATTGGATTTATGGTAGAAGAATGATTCAGTATGTGTAATGTTGAAAATCATTATTATTAGAAGAAATGGGATGATGGGACATTCATAATTTTTATGTTTCAAATCAATGACATGTTACTGGTCAAATCAAATGATTAGAATATTCCAAAATTAAAGAATAAATAATATTGATGTTTGAAGATGAACGATCTTGGGAATGCTAAAACAATTAGGATGTTGAGGGTATAATTTTTTAAGAGAACATGAAATTCCGTTCTATCATAGAAGGATTATATCCAAAAAATCATTGTATGGTTTGGCAAGGATGAATATAAATGAATCACTTATCCTCAAGATGGACACATTAAATCATCCAAGGAACAAGCACCTAAAATTAAATCTAAAGATCGATACATAGAAAAAGTTAATTATTATTGAACTATCAGAATTTTTATATATTCTATATTTTTTACTCAACTAGATATTGTATTTATAGTGGGATTTGTTAAAAATATATTTTTACCCTTATAAAGGATCATTGGGAATCTATTAAGGGGATCCTTCTGTATTTAAAAGGGGTGTAAAATTAGGATATTTATTCTAGGATGAAAATATATTAGAAGGGTTTTTTAATATTTATTGTGGGGGGGATTAGATAGTTATAAGAACACACCAGGGTTCATATTTAATTATGGGGGAAAAATAATCAGTTTAATGACACAACTATCAAGGATTTTTACATTAAGTACAACAAATACTGAGTATATTATTGTAACAAAAGCTAGGAAGGAGATGGTTTGGTTGTATCAATTGTTGAAGTAATTTTAAAGAAGTAGGGAATGCGGTATTATGTTCTTTTAAAACCGAATTGTGATTCACATGAAAAAATATAACTCCATTCAAGGACTAAGCACATATAACTAATGTTTCCCTTCATTAGGATCATGCTGGAGGAGAAAATGTTAGATCTCTAAATGATACTTAGTAGCCATAATTTAGATGAAATGTTCAATAAGACTTTGGATAAATAATGTTTAAGGAAATATCATTCCTCATTAGTGATTGGTTGAATGAAATAATGGTGTGGGAATACGTTGAGAGTAGAAGGAATGAATTTTTCTAAGGCGAATTATAAGACTTTCTCTAGATAAAGTCATCAAGTGGGATTTTTGTAGGATGTGATGCCTTATTTAAGACCATGAAATGTTCAAATATCTAGAAATAAATTCAACAGAATTTCATTTCTTAATAGTATGATAAAATATTTGTGAAGGAAATGATTATTCTTCTCTTCGTCGGTAGTTGGGTCATTAGAAGTTCATATCATCTGATGTCATCAAGGGAAGTCCAGAATGTTGGTAAATTTAATAAAAAGATTTATTTTAATGTTTTTACTAGGGAATATGGTTAAGTTCAAGAAAAATTATAGGTGATCACTAGTAACATTCAATTTGGATGTTCCTCTATGATTATTGGGAGGAAGTTTTTTTGGAACAAATTTCTATGATTCCAACAAATGGAATTGGGGACTGATCCTGAGTAGTGCATCTATGGTACACATATTGAATATTTATTATGAATAATGTATGATAAATGTATATGATGATTTATAGTTTTTAATAGATTTTAAATCAATATATAATGATTATTATTGATGTTTTTATTAGTATCTTATAATATTTGTATGTTTGGAAATATAAAAAAGTTACAGTGGTTTCTCTCATGCCTGTATGGAAACTCATCATAATATCATTACTCCCTTGTGTTCCTTTACATATTTATATACTTTTTATGAATGTAATTTTATTTCATGAATTTTAATTACATTATATTATTTTTTAGGTGTGTTCATAGTCATCTTAGTGTAGTGGGTATGGTTCAATGAATTCATAATATTGGTACACTTAGTCTCGGGGGGGTGGGGGGGGGGGGGGGTGGGGGGTCGAAACTCAAGAAGAATGGATTTTCTATTACACTAATATGTGTGTGAAATTATGATGGATTGATGAGATGAAGTTATAGTGGAATTAATATAATATTATAATATCATACTTACAATGTTTTTATAGGTAGTTTCGGTATCATTTTTTCTTTTGGTTGAAAGTATTTCATGTGGATCCTCCCATAAATTATTCCATAACTGATACTCTATTTTTCCTGGTTATACATTCATTCTATTAGATAAGGTACTAGGATACCAAGGAGATTTCAAGGTATAATTGTTATTAATGTGTAATATAGTGTCTAGTGTAGTCCTGTTGGAGGAAAGAGTTCATTTTATTTTTCTATATGATTATGATCATGAAAACTACTATGAGTTCAATGGAGATTGAGAATGATACATTTCATGTATGCCTTTTATTTTATACTCTACATCACTTGTTGTTTATTTCAATATTTATTAGACATATATGCATGTATTTCTCAAACTAATTTGATCATATGATGATATTATAAAACTCATCAATATTTACATTCTTAATAGGTATACATCATGATGAAATACAGATCTTGTCCCACTAAAGGATATGATGAATTTAAAATGGATCCGTATTTTAATGAAATCACATTTAATAAAATTACTTATTAAATTAATTTAAAAAAATACTCATCAAATAAAATATTATGTTTTAGATAAATGGAATCATAATCATCAAACAAGAATTTCAAATCAGTATTAGTCCCCACTCATGCCCACAATATGATGCATAAAGTTTATGATTTAGAGATACTGATGGTTTCTTTTAATGCTTGTTCTGGAATTGAAATTCATTATATGATTATTTTTTGAATTTCTCTAATAATGTGAATGAGTTAAATAAATGTTTACCATATTTTCTCAAAGTGTTAAGGATAAATGAACTAGGTATGAGATATCTATATTCTAGTACTACATTATGAGTAAAAATGGGTAAAAGATTAATTTAGAAGAAATTTTTTGGTTAAAAATTATATATACATTTCCTTTAGATGCTAGTCTAGTATAATGAAACCTGCATGAGAAATTAATCAGTCATGATAATTATTTCATATGTTGGAATTATCTATAATAACTTAATGGTTTAGTGAAAATCCATAAAGATTCCATGTTAGATATTAATGTTATAGAATTAATTCCATTATTTTTTAAGGTTACATAATACCAAATGTATATTTTACTAAATTTTGTAAATATATAGGAGTTCAAAATAAAAGTAGTAATTTATATATCTTGATGTGTAAACTCAAGTTAAAAATAATTTGGTTTATTAATCATGGAGTGGAATGAAAAATAATATTTTAATCTCATATGGATATAAATAATGTATGGATACCTTCATATTATTTATCTTATAAGATAAGATAAGTTATTTGTTTAAATTTTTTATTATGAACAGTGTGAGATGATGGTTTTGATACACACAATTTATGACTCAAAAATTATAAAACATGTTTGAGAAGAAAGAATTTCTAAAATGAGTATTATTTGGTAGAAAAGTGTTTATCTAAGATGTTTTTAAAATATAAGGGAACAAGTTATCACTATCGTCAGTGGAATATATTAAATAATATATTTTTTTCAAATTATTCCACTAAATTAATAGGAAACCATATAATATATGTTTTATGATAGTGTTTTTAGGATTATGTTTCACACTAGAAGGAAATAAGAATTATATAATGATCGAAAATTAATTTTCGTATCTTTTACAAGATGTTAGGAAGAGAATATGGGTTTTAAGTGGTTAGTGGGAGTGTTTTTTCACATAGATAAGTTGAAGAACTAAAAAATAAAAGATTAAATCTATCAAACTCAAATTAAATATCAATTAATATCATAAATTATTTTAGGTTATGTTAGTAAAGAAAAATGTAAAGACTTACATTTAGTTACTTCAATGAAGTGAATTTCACTTTATATCCTAAAAGTGTTTATGTTGTTTTCATAAAGAATGTTAATGGAAGGAGTTATATTTAGTTACTAAAATGATCTAAAATGAAAGTTAAAATTAATTGGTTCTAATATGATGATGATTAACTGAATGAGTTCTATGTATAAAACAGAAGTTCTTTACATTGTAACATTATACATTTTCATGTAAATGAGTTTTAATATCATGAACATATATTTTAGCATTCGGAATAAGAATCCAAAGCCACGCCATTATTAAAAAACCTATTTTCATATATTTTACTCACTAAATAAGTTCAATGGGAGGAAACAATCAAATATTTACATAGATATGTGGCATGAATTACATTGATATGTAACGAGTTTAAGAAAACTGAAAAGTGTATCAAACATATGACCTCTCTAGGGATCTATTAGATGTTATATGATTAGGAGAGTGGTTTTATAAGGTTTTTAGTATTCTTAAAGTATTCTATGAAAATAAAATTTATCCTCTAATCAGTAGTCTCCAATTTATCATTCATTCATCTTGGATATATATATTACATGAAGTGAAACCATAATTAATCTCTTAAAGTATAACTTTGATTTATACGTAACTAATGTTCATTAGGAAGTATTATAGGTTATGATAAAATATTAAGGTAATAATATATATGGTTTCATAGAGAGATAAAAAATATGCTCATAAAGAACAAAATGACTTATTTGTTCTAGATAACCCACTAAGTACACATAGAATGTTATATACTATGTATTTGGTGTACTATAGGGGTGTTTTTCATATTTAAAATCTATACATGAGATTAAAAAGACACTTGGAATGATGAACTTCATACATTGATTAATTTATTAAATAATTCTTGAGTTTTTTCTAATCAAGTAGTGGTTGAGTATGGTACTAATCAGGGCATCGATTGAAGATTAACCAAGATGAGATTTAAAATATTATATAACGAGTATGGAATTTTCACCCTTGATATAGATACACTTTGTAAGTATAGGTAAATACATAGATAAATTAAACATTATGTTTTTATCTATCTTGATGTGAGGCATTTGATGTTCTTATTTATATTGATGAATGACATGTGATGTATTCCTTGTACTATTTAGTATATACCTATATAATAAATAGAATATACATTATATATATGGTATGGAAATAAACCATTTATCATGGTCACTCGATGTCTTGTAAAATCAGATTATATGATTATGCATTCTTGTATATGATATAGTGGGCATAAATTGGTTTGTAGAAAAATGTGTTTGATAGAGATTACTTTATATCCCTTTTAAGCTTATGTAATATTGATTATTTTATAGAATGAATTCATTAATTATATTTATGAATTTTGGAATTCATATTTGTTAAATTTTAAAATGAGTATAACAAAATAAAAGGGGGAGTGTAAATTGTATTTCATTAAACATTATTTGAGTATATTACAAATTGTAGAATTAAAGGGATAAGGAATAAAACCATTAAAACATAGACAATATAAAAGTGAGTGAAGAGTGTGATCTATTGAGGAAAAAGAACAGGGTAATGATTTTTATACTGTATTTTATTAAAAAGGATCATATATCTACTCTTCACTTTTCTATAATCAATTAGAGGAATGGAACATACTATACAATATAGACTTTTACATTACATGGGTGTAGATCAAACCCAATAATTTTATATAGGTTTATATATTACCCACTCTATTACAAAGGATCGACCAAAACATTTCCTTTTGAATCGGTGAATGTTGAACCTAGTCTCTCTAATTATTAGACCTAACCAATTACTCTTGATATGTTTATTCATATACTATGAAATACTTCCTTTTGACCAAGTTATCATAACCTACTCAATACCTTCTGATTGATGGTATAACAATGTAAGTGTAACAAATAAACACAAACAACTTCTAAAGAAAATATAAACAAATAGAATCAGCTGGATGTTTTAGTCACTCTAGTAGATTAGGAATGTGATTCTTAACGCCTAATGAATGAAATAACAATGATTCATGGGCATTACAATAGCACCTTCACAATTTGATAGTAGTGTAACAAATTTCATTTTAGTTTCATAGAACTTAAAGAACTTATAAATGAATTATATTTTTGTTCGAGTGATTTAATCTATATTTTATAGACAAATTAGGAATGGATAATTCTATTTATCTAAATAAACACAATATTTATTCACATGAATGTTTCCTAATTTATTATCATATCCCATATGGAAAACTATTAGAAATAAATATGGAAATATTATTGTTACCTATATATTGAAATATCACATGTAACATTTCCATGTTCCAGTTATTAATGAAGAAATACCATCAATGTAGACTAGCAGTAGTTATTTACAACACATTCACATCAAAATTTATTATCACAGTTCATTTGGATATTTATTTTTTTTCAAAATAGTTCCAACCACATTATAATAATGTATGAGTCTTCTAGACAATAAATTATTTGAACCAATATTACAGATATTGAAATAAATTCAATTTTTTAATTTTTATATATATTTTAAAATTATAAAAAATGGATAAAATAAACCATATAATTTATAGTGGGTAGAAATATGTAATATAGTTTGAAACTAAGTTTTAAAATTACAAATATATCACTATGAACTCATATATTTATACTAAAACTCTAGATGGGGTTATAACTTCAAAATATTAAGAACAGTTCTATATGTAGTGAGTCATAATCCTTTAACATCTTAAATATCATAAAATTCATATATTATATTTCACATTTTTTAACTTACAGAATAATTGAATATGATCTTAAATGATGAAGAATTCTATCTCTAATAATCATGATGACTTTTTTATACTCTAGTTATAGTTTGTTTTGTGTTCTGCCTAGAGTGTCATATTTCATTATGGTAGCATCAGTGAGTATCATGTATCTACTTTAAATAATTCAAAAACATAGACTAATAATATATAACATGTGAGAGTTGATTAATAAATATCACATAATATAGATCCATGAACATAATATTTATTTACAAATCATATGTGAATCATTAATAAACCACCTAAGAGTAATTTTAAACCACATTAGTGTAAAATTTATGTAAGGATAAAATACCGAAGAGTAAATTATCCAACATCTACATATAAATAGTTGTCTAAAAAACATAAAATAGATACATATAAGAGTCATGTTATTTAAAAAATCATAAACACTAGATAAAAAAAATATTTTTTGAATATTAATTATAAATAAAAAATGATTAACAGTAGAATTAATAGTGAATATATATTAAACCAATTATCAATAGTTTTTAGTATATAAATTTAAATCTAGATTAAAAATAAAAAAATATTAAGAAAAAATAAAGTGATGTTATTTTTAATTATCAATACATAATAAAAGATAGATAAGGATCCACTCTATTACAAATATTTCTCCCCAAAAAATAAATATTTCCCAAAATACTCTTTCAAGAATCAAATATATATCCCCAAATTAAAACATGAAAAACATGATAGCAGCAATATGATTAATATGATTTATTAAAAATTGAATATGAAACCTCATAAAAGGACAATTCCCTATAAAATAAATAATGATACCACTCTCCTCTTAGGTAAAATATTTAATAATTTGAGATTGATAACTAATAGAATAATATTTAATATGCTTGAATAGAATTATGAATATATTATTTTAGTAAAATAAAAAATAATAACTCCACTGATAATAATACTTTCAAAAAAATAACACACTAACTATTAAACTAAAAACAATAAAGGCCACCCTATGTTAAATAATAATATATTAAGAATCAAATAATTGAATATCTAGTGAAATCATAAACTTGTAAAAACAAATATAAAACAACAGGAGATGCCAAAACATTTTATATAATATTCAAAGAACTATAAAAATATTTTCAATGAATTTAAAAAAATATATATTAAAGTGAGTACTAGTAAATGATAAAATGAAACCAAATTACATGCTCATTGGACCAAATAAAAACCTAAAAAGTAAAATTTCCTTCCAACATACTATATAGTTAAATCAAGAATGGGAATACATGTTGGCCAAATAAAATATACTCACATAGTAATGTAAACCATCATTGGTCTAATAAAATTCAACAAAGATCCTTTAAGAAACTATTTTATATAATAATTAGTACTTTTAACATTGAATTTTTTTAGATAAACATTAATTCCTATATCCAAGATATTGAACATATTATAAAGAATGACCACTTGAATAATGACCACGTAGAAAAAAAATAATACAAGTAAAAGATAAAATATAATTAATTTTACCTGTAATGAATCTGTTCCAATACATATGTGGTAATATTCCATCAAAATAAATACATATTCTATTTATTTTTATCTATAAATTTTCTATAATATCATAAACTCAACTAGACATTAACATCCAAAGGTAAATCTAAACAAATTTTTTTTGGACTTTGAACCTTATATTTCATTTTTTGATTTTCCATTTTTAAAGATTCTAAATAATTATAGATTTTAACTTTAGTACATGAAGAAGACTTTTTTAAACTATTATTCTCTTTTTTTAGTTTAGAAACATCATCCATCATATCTTTTAATTTATATTTCACGTTTATCATTCCTAGATATAGAAACATTCATCTTTTTTATTTTATAAAATCAAAATTTTAATTTCCTTAATAGCCTTATTATTATATTTAATCAATTTCTTGTACTTTAATAATTTGTTTTTTAATTTATTCTTGATATTTATCATATATTAAAATCTGAATTAGTAGGATTCATCAATCCAGAATATAATTATGAATAAAAAAATCATAACTAACCATACACTTGTATGTGACAATTAACCAAAAATATCGCGAATTGCTAGTTGATTCCCCCAAATCACTTGATTAAAAAGAATAATAAGCTGAATATGTTACCTTATAATATTTTACATCTATGAAAGGTTAGTGATTTTCTTCTCACATCCATAATATTCAATCAAATTAGATTCATCTATACAACTCCATGAAACAACATAAGATTTCTTCTTTTTCTTATCCTTAATTAATTATTATATTATTTTTATCTTTGGAAATTCATATTTTATTATAACCCATCTTCTTTTATTCATAACATCTAATATCAATATTAGGATTACATTTCTAAATTTTCTATTCAAAATTTTTATTGAATTTTTTCTTCCATTCTTCCGTGTAACCTTTTCACTTATTCATGATTCATTGAATGTATTTTTCTATTTTAATCAAATCATTACATTTTTTAGAAAAAGATGAACCTATAATTTCACTATAAGAATCATAAGAATTGTAATTAAATGATCTAAAATATACTCCCTTATTTGTTTTCATTGATTTCATTATCAAAATTTCTCCACTCAAGATACTATTTAAGTAATGATCAAATTAACTCATCCATGGTATATTTAGAGAATTTATTAATTTATTTAATTGTATGCTTATTGGAGTGATGTTTCCTAGTTAGTGTTTAAAGAATTATTTGAATTAATACTTCATTATTCATCATGTCATCGAGAGTAGTGATGTTGTTCACAATATTTACAAATCTATTTAACATATCACTAAATATTTCATGATCAAACACCATAAACTCATGAAATTCATCCTTCTGATTACCTAATATAGTTTTTTAAATTTATTTATACCATGATGATTGAATTTTTAAGTCCTATAAAATGTAGTTTTATAAGAATAAATATGAATATAATAACTTATACTTTTTGAACAATAAGGAAGATTCATAACTATATAATTTAATATATATTTCGTATCATTATTATTCAATGTATCATGTTCACATTTGGAAAGGTTTTAAGGTTTATAACTCTTGGTTTCAGTTACATGAATCTATATTTATTTATTTAGAGTCTATGTAATGTTAGGGTTTTGTTTTGGGAGGTTCTGAAGGGTTTTGGAAGGTTAGTGTAGGATTTTAAAGAGGTGCAAAATCTGTGCATGGTTATTAGAAACTGTGAACAATATCCTAGAAACAGTGTACATGAGGAAAGTTGTAACAAGGCCATAACATAGTTAGTGCATAGTTTTACCAAATCATGGGAATTCCTAGGGGAAAAATTCATTCTTTTATAGTTGAAAAGAATGGTTGGTACATGGTTTTTCTAACTATATGATCCAACCATGTGTGGGGTAGAATTAAAGCAGTTTAACTACATAGTTTTTCAAACCATGTGGCCAAGCCATATGATGTATAAATTTCCACCCAAAAATATTTGGAAGTAATTAAAATTAAGTCCCCTAACCCTTTTTAATCCATTATTCTCTCTAATTATCAAATTAATTTTTATCCCCATGATTCAAATTTTATCCACTTAGACCGAGAAGTGATTCTCAGGTAAATAAAAGTGCACTAGAGACTTGGATCCATTAGTAATTACATTTTATTCCTTTTTATTCCTAGATCCATTGTTTTTCACTCTCTCATAACCATAGATCTTGTTCATTATGGATAGATTAATATCATGTGATGTTAATAAGGATAAGATATTATTAGATATAGGGAACGAAATGGTGTTTGTGATCAGATATAGAAGTTCTAAATGAAATTATTCATTTTTTTCCAAATTTTGATTGGTAGGTAGATTATTTCGCATCTCCATTTGACAAATAAAGTGGAGGCTTAGTTTTTAAATGAATTAATTGGCTTTTTTTTTGTGAAATACATGTGTTCTTATCAATGTAAACCTCTTTTAGGTTATTGAATTAATATGTTGGAAATTGGAGGGTTCATGGAAAATTATATTTGTTGATAATTTTTAAATGATTATTATAAAATCAATATTTCTTTTGAATGTATGAAAAATATTTGTTGAAATTCATTAATTAATGATGAATTTTATGTAGAATGGTTTGGCCAATAAATTTGCCATATATAGTTTGTGTGAATTAATTTCATTGGATTGACCTTGAATAAGGGGTGTGTACCATTGAGGTATAAGGAAATGAACTTTAATAAGGGGAACATTGAATTTGGGAACTTGGACATTTGTCACCATGTGACGAATTGGTGGATCGACAAGATACCACTCTCAAGTATGAAAATTTCACCTAGGATTTCATGGGTGCGTGTGTGTGCGAGGACATGGTTTTGGGTATTCCAAATTAATGGAAATGTTTTAAGGAATTTATTAATTTTTCCCCTCGGAAATTGTTTATGGTTTTTATATAAATAGTTTAATCTACTTTTATATTTTCTTTATATAAAATGTTGTAATCAATTATCATCCTATTGGTGTGAGTTGTAAATTTATTTTGGAAATTCTATCAAGTTTATAGTAACCACACACTTAGGAACCTCATTGAATTTATATATGTCATCTATACTGACACAAGAAAAGTAAGGATATCATATTTCACTAGTGGTGAGCCTTGATTCTAGGGGCATAGCATGTGGAGTTAGAGCATGGAGCATAGACATGTTTCTTGGGATAATGAATCTTGGTTATCTTTGGGACTTAGTTTTTATAGGCATTTCAATGGTTATTGTCTTTTATTTTCATTGTAACTCTAATATAGTTTTTTATTGTTGATTATACCATTTAATTTATTATTTTATTCATGCACCGTATAGTGGTTTAGATGTTTGTTTGATGTTTTTTGGTTGTTTTATTCAATAAAGGAAAAATAATGTCACAATGTTCCTTTTAGTCCTTAACATTTATTTACAGCCATTATTTTCTTTGGGATTAAACCTAAGGCCTAATAAAACCATTTCCCCTTATCAATCCATTGAAAAGGGGTTGGATGATACAAATGGTATCAACTTTTTTTAGTCATTGAGTTGGAAATTATATCAGTATTAGTCGATCCATCTGTATTTTTGGAAAAAATGATATAATTCTTGTTCAGTACATGAGTTGGGTTTTTTTGAAGGAGATAATATCATTAGAACATTATATTTATAATTTAAAAATATATAGCTAAATTTTTTTATCATGAACTTCATGTTACTAGGGTTTTTGGTTATATATTGTTTTAAGAAGTTTTTAGGTGAGTTTTCATCTCATCAACATGGGTTTGGCCTATAATAATTTCATTCAATGAATAAATAATTAGACTTACCTCTAGAAGTGAATTTTTCATTCTTATTTTAGTGGTTTATAAAATGTTTAAAAATTATTTATTTTTGAATATAGTTAAATTTGTACATTTTGAAAAAAATTGTTCTAGTATTTTTAAAAAAGATTAAAATTATAAAAATGGTTGGATTTTAAAAATGTATAATATGAAATATTCTTAGGTTGTAAATTGTATTTTCATTTCCTTGAGTTGATAATGGGTGAGACTAATAGAAACTTCGTTTTGGTAATAGTTAATGGAACTATTTTTATATTTTAGGAATCAACCAAAAGAGGTAGCAAAAAATGTGGTTACACCTGAACCACTGGAAAACCAATATTCAATTTAAAGAACTGTCTACTATTTTAAGACCATTAGTAAGAGGCAATTAATATAATGATTCTCAATAAGTGGAACATTTAGTTTAACTCCAAAATAAAAACACACCCACTTTTCAAGGGGATTTAGATCCCAAAAAAGAAGAACTCTAGTTGAATAGGACGAATCAAATCAAAAATTTCATTGGGACACTACTAGAGTTGAATGAAATGATGGAAATGTATATTCTGGAGGATCTAGCCTTCCAATGGTGTGACTTGGTTTCCCAGGGTAAATTTTACCAAGGCAAGAAATGGAATAATTTTGACAAATTTTTTTACAATCAATTCTATCATCAACCCATTTTAACATTTCTAGAAAAAATAATTATTTAGACCGAAATAAGGAAATATCTCAATAACTGAGTATATGGATAAATTTATGAATTTATTCAACTTTTCCCCAAAATTTTCTACAAGCGTGTCCCTAAAGGCATGTATTTTTGAGTTGGGTTGCTCAAAGATTTGAATTATTTGTATTATAGACTATATAGATATGGTTAATTGCATGAAAGAGGTATAAAGGGATATATTGGGAAATACGGTTGGATGAAGAATGTTTATTCCTATGTAATCTATAGAGGAGACTGGGAATATATATTTTCCAAACAATTTTGACCAATTTCATGATATTTTTTTTAAAAATTTCTTGAGTTTTACTCTCGAAATAGGATTGGAGTTTATAATTTATATCCTATTGGGGAACAGTCTAATTTCAATTCATTAGTATTATATTGAACCAATATAAATGATGGAAGTGATATATTATTTGGATGAATTGGATTGCAAGATGTTCATTCGACTAAGCATATCTCTGTGGGAAGCACTAAATCTTTTTGGAAAAAGTCATATGAAACTCTTAGAATTTGTGTGGATAATCACAATCCTAATGAATTTATAATAAATAATCAGTATCCTATAATTCAAATCAATGACCTATTTGATCAATTTAGTAGATCCTAGTTGTTCTCTAAAATTCACATACATTTAGGATATCACTAATTTTGAGTTCATAAGAATGATATTCTAAATATAGATTTCAGAAGTAGATATAGTCATTATGAATATGTATTTATTCCTTTTAGTCTTAAAAATGAACAACCGTTTTTTATGTAATATTAGAATCAAAATTTTTTATCGGTATACTGATTCCATTTTGGTGGTGTTTTGTGATGATATTGTAGTGTATTATTGAAAAACAGAGGACCATGAGCAACACTTGGATATAATGTTGGGTATCTTATGAGAGAATCGAATTTATTTTAATTTATCAACATGTTATTTCAAGATACAAGAGTTGTTTTTACATAGATATATAATTTTTTTAAAAAGGAATTTATGTTGTTCCTGAAAATATATAATCTATTATATCTTGGAAACCAATGAAGAATGTCTTTGAGATATGTAGAGTACATGGAATAGAAAGATACTATAGATGTATTGTTCATGATTTTTCATGTTTTTAATCACTGATGATTGATTTTATAATGAAATACATTCCATTTTATTACGAAGATGGATGTTATAAATCCTTTCATGAATTTAAGTTTAGACTAACATCAGTTCCCATCCTCCTATTTCTAGAGTCTTGATAGGGCTATACAGTCTACTACAATGCATTAGTATCTGGGTTGGGATTTTTTCTCATGTAGAGAGATCATGTTGTTTTATATGGGTTGTTAGAGTTATGTTTCCATGAGAAGAATTACCCCACACATGATTTGTAATCAGATGTTTTAGATTAGGATTTTAAGACTTGATGACATTACCTCTTTAGTGATAAATTCATAGTGTTTATGGATCATAAGAGTTTTAATCCCATTTTATCACAAAGTGATTTGAATTTAAGGCTGTATAGATGGATGGAGTATCTACATATATTTTAATTGAACTTCATTTATACAATGGGTTATGGGAAATCTATGGTAGATGCATTGAGTAGGAATTCATATGGTTAGTTAGATAAATAGTATTTGGAATAACGGTAACTAATATTGGTCATAGCCGATATACATCATGATTTCTAGGACAAAGGTCACTCAGAAATTTTATTTCTAGTTTCTTCAATTCATGATCTAGATCCGAAGGTTAGAAAGACCCAAATACCTGGTCTTGAATGTGATACTATGAGGTTAAAAATCAATGGTGGGGAGACCATTGAGGGATGGAAGCTGTATAATAGTTCAATGTTGTGGTTTATAGATTAGATGGTTGTACCTTTGGATTATTAGGAAGGACTTCTTAGTGTTTGCCACCATTTGAGATGGGGTGTCACTATAACAAAAATGTAAATTATTGACATTTTTTATGTTAGTGATTCTTTCAAATGTCTCTAACTTTTTTACCGATGTTTTGAAAAAACATCTAGAAATGATTTTTCGCTAATTGATGAAATTTATAAATGTCCCTAACTATAGGCATTTATAAATTTTCCTAATTTGTGATAACTTGTTTTCCAATGTTTTTTAAAAACGTCTACAAATGAGTTATTAATTAGCCTCATTTTCTATAAACATGGATTTTTTTTTGAAATTAATAAAATTTTAGCCTTTTTTTTAATATATACGTTTTATTTTTAATACCCCCTAATCTCCCTCACATCCCATTCCCAAATAACAGCCACTCATGGCCTACCCTTGGACATCTTCTCCTTGATGATTTGTGACTACCCAAGACCCCTCTTTACTGGCCACCACATGTGAAAATCTCCCACCACTATTGCCTCCTAGAAAATGTGCATCCATTTGGATTCATATTCAGAACATCGGGACTCGCAACAAATTCCCAAATCAACTCATGAAAGCCATATTTATTTAAAAAATTATATTATACTATATGTATATTTATATATATTAATATATGTACATATTAAAAATGTAATATGTTATCTATATAAATTTATATATTAATATATATATATATTAATAATATATATGTTTATATATATGTTTATTTTATGTATATATATATTATATATATATATATTTTTATATAAAAATTCCTATATTATATATGTGTGTCTGTGTGTGTTTTTATATATGTGTCTATGTATACATATATATAGTTACAATTATATATATATATGTACTTTAATAAAATTATATATATACAGATTCATATAGATTATGATTTTCTAAAAAAACAACTAAATTTAATATATATTTGTGTTTTTATATATAAATATATGTATATATGTGTTTTTGTGTGTGTGTTATTATATATATATGTATATGTGTTTGTGTGAGTGTGTTTATATATATATTTATTATGTTTATATATGTATGTTTGTGTTTATTTTAATATATATATATATATCTAAATATATATTTAAATCGATGTGGTGAAATGAGATATATTTCCAATAAAAACAAGAAACACACAAATTCAAAGATGAACATAAAGAGGCTTGAACTCGAGACCTCATTGTGACCCACATGGGAAACTACCATTGAGTTTCACCACGAGGGATATATATATATATATATATATATATATATATATATATATCTGTGTGTGTGTATTCATTTGCGCACACACATGTTTGTGTTTATATATATATATATATATATATATAAATATTATGATATTTAAATATATGTTAATGTATTAGAACAAAAATATAAATTTATACATATAACTATAAAATTAAATATAAAGATATATATATAAATATATATATATGTAAATTACTAAAATTATACATATCTATAGTTAGTAATGTTTTAAAATAGTGGAATCAAATGTCACTAAAATAGCCATGTTTTCTTAAAAAAATCACTAAATTAGCCATGTTTTTAAACATGGATAAAAAACATTTATAAATTATAGTTTTTTATAGGGTTTCTGTCCTAGAAGTTAAAAAATGTGTAAAGTATTGAAATAAACATTTTGGTGGGTTGGCATGAAAAGGGTTTTAGTGGAGTTTGTCTCAACATACCTCACCTATCAGTAGGTCAAGGAAGATCATCAAAAACCAACTAATATATTGAGGTCTTTAAAAATTACCATATGGGAATGGGAGAAGATAGCCATGAATTTTGTAACTGGTCTTCCAAGGATGGTTAGGAAACTTGATTCTATATGGGTGATAGTGGATGAACTCACAAAGATGGCTCACTTCATCCCTATTCATGAAACTAAAATGGTGGAAGACATTTCCAAATCCATATTCAGGGAATGGAAATGATGCATGAAATTCAATTCTTGATTGTGTTGGACCAAGAACCCAAGTCCACCTATCATTTTTATATCCTTACAATAATCCCTTGGAACCCAGTAGACTATGAACTTGGTTTATCTTCCTTAAATAGATGGAAAATATGAAAGGACAATCCAAACATTGTAGAAAATTCATATGGATTGTGTAATGTATTTTAGTGGCTCATGAGAGGAGCATATACATTTAGTGGATTTTTCATACAATAACAGATATCAATTATCGATACACATGGATCTTTTTGAAGCATTATATGGATTCCCTTTTCATTCTCCACGTTTTTTGGATAAAACAGGTGATACTTCATTGGTTGGAACTGTAATTTTGAAGAGACAATAATGCATATTTAGTTGATAAGAAGAGGTAGATATGAAACATAGTTTTCAGAAATCGTATATAGATAATCATTAGTGGAAATTTCCATTCTAGTTGAGTGATTTTGTCTTCTTAAAAATCTATTCAAGACATGTGGATAATCATTTTGGTGAGAAAAGGAAGTTATACCAATGGTATATAGTTCCATTTGAGAAACTTGAAAAAGTTTTTAAGGTGGAATATTAGATGGATTTCCACCAATTTAATGTAATGTGAAAAATGTATTTCATGTATCATATTTTAAAAAGTAAAAAAAATATCCTAATTATGTGATCAATGAGATTGTGTTGACTTAGAGCTGGATGTTATGTTGATTCATGTACTAATATAAATTCTAGATAAGAAAGAGAAGATCTTGTTTGGGGAAAACATTATTATATTGTAGGTTTTATGAAAACATATTCAGATTTAGGAAGAAACATGGGATCATGAAAAGGAAATGGTAGAGTAGTGGACCGAACTCTTTCAGAAAACCACTAATTTTCTACTTTTTTAGGACATAAATACCAATGGTGGGGAGAATTTAGCACTTTATGTTTCAGTTACATGACCATTTATTAATTTATTTTATGTCATTTTAATGATTAAAAAAATCTAGGAGGTTGAAAAGAGTTTTGGAAGATTTTGGAGGATTTTTTTGCAATGCATGATTAATAGAAACCGTGAACCAGCTTCAAAAACCCATTCAAGGGGGACAATATTAATTTAGATGGCACATAGGTTTTTCACAATTTGGCCATTATATAGGAAATCCAAGGGTATGATGTGCATGTTTGAATAGTGATAAAATGCATAGTTAGTTAATAGATTGTCTATCCCAGAAACTAACCTTTTGAGGGGTGGCCTTGTGGTAGTATCACCACACACATAACACATGTTTTCCAAACTATGGGGACAAACCGTGTGGTCAATCAACATGGTGTATAGATGGAACCCCAAAATATTTGGATCTAATTAATATTAATTCCCCTAAACCTTATTATTCCCCTATTCTCTCAAAATCCAAAATTCATTTTTATAGGCCTCATATATAATAACATTCGATCCAAAAGTGATTCTCTAGTAAATTAATGTGAATTAGAGACTCATATTCATCATCAAGTGATTTTTCTTCCTTTTTTATTCCTATATTAATAATTCTTTTCTCTCTGAGAACCATATATCTATGTTTTGTGACGTAAATATTGATAAGATATTATTCGATATAGTGAAGGTAATATGGGTTGTGATCTTATCTAGCAGTTTAGTCACCATTATTTGTTTTCACTGACCATTGAGATGTAGGTGGATTCTTTCTCATCTCCACTTGACTTTGAAATTGAAGGCTCAACCTTCATTAAATGAATTTCTTTAAATTGTAGTAAAATCCAAGTGTGATTCCTGATTGAATCCTATTTTCGGTTATTTATATGAAATTGTGGAAATTGGATAGTTCTTGGAAAATTATATTTGGTGAAAATTTTAAAAAGAAGATTTTAAAATTATGGTTTTGTTTTGAAGCATGGGAAATATTTTTTTGTATTGGTTTTTTAAAATAAGAGTTTTATATGGAATGGTTATAGAATGTAATTTTTATAAATTGATGGTGTGATTTCATTTCATTGATGTGAAATGCAATAAGCGGTGTGTACCGTTAGGTTACAATGAAATGATCCTAGATAAGGGGAATATTCCATTGTGGAAGATGGATATTGATCAACATGTGATGACATGGTGGATCAAAAAGAGACTACACATGAGTATATAACATTCTCTTGGGCATGCATGGGCGAATGTGTTTGTAGATTCGTGGTTATGGTTATGCCAAAATAATAATAAATATTTCAAAGGATTTGTACTTTTTTCCTTGGAACTTATTTATGGGATTGATATAATTGTTTTAAACTTGTTTTAAACTATTTTATACTAAATATTCTAACTGGTCATTGTCACATCAGTGTGATTTGGGAATTTTTTGGGGAAATACAAATGATTTCATACTCACCTCATTCATGAGAAGATTAGTGAATTTGTAGATGTCATATATTGAGACACATATACAGAAAAGGTATATTATTTCTCTAGTGGTGCAACTTAATTATGTGGCAATAGAAGGTGGTGTTAGTTTTTGGATCTTGGTCAATTTTCTTAGCATGATGTATTTTGAATGTATTTAGGTATTGGTGTTTAATGGTATTTTCTAATAATCATCATTCATTTTTATTGGTACTATGATATATTTGTTTCTTATTGAGTATACCTTTGGTTTTATTTTTTTGTTCATGAATCATATAGTAGTTTGAATAAAATTTTATATTGGTTTTGTTTTTTTTGAAAAAGGTAAAATCATCCCATAATGTTCCCTAAATACCTTGGAATTTATTTACAACCTTTTGTTTCTTGGGTTTGTAACCTAAGTCATTGTAGTACCACATTCTTTTATTATTCCAATGAAGAGGGGAAATATGTTACATTCGGTCTAGCCATGATGGTCTAATACTCAAGACCTATATTTCTCAAAAATACCTCAATTTTATCCTTCCAAATATCATAGTCACTTCTATTAAAATGTTGTGATCAAAAAGGAATCCAATTTTTAACCTCATAAATTTATAAAATTTAAAAGTAGATCTCCACTTAAATAGCTGATTATGGGATACAAATTAGTAAAAAAAGGTGATAATCACTAAAAAAAGTGAAATGAGAAAAACAATCCATTCAAGGTAATGCTCTGATACCATTTTTTGTTCCCACTATGAGTATTAAAATAAGAAATAGTGTTTAAATTTTATTACATAAAAACATTCAATGAATAAAATAGTTTACATAATTCAGTGTATAATGAATAAAATAATTCAAAGATCGAAAAAATAGTAGTTATCGAATAGTGTGTATATTAATGAAAATAAATAGAATAAGGATTTTTATAATAGTTCATAAAAATTATCTTATATCCAATCATCACTTCTCTATACATATCAAGATAAATGGAACACATTATAAAATATATTCATTTAAAAGGGTGAAAAAAACCCAATATTTTTTAGGGGTTTATATTTAACCCAACCTATTTCGATGGATAGACCAAACCAATGATTTTTGAAGGGTGTAAGGGGATTCCAGTTTTTCCATGGAGAATACCCAACCTATTCATTTTATTAGGTTCAATGACAAACTATTAATTATTTTCATTTGATTATGTTAGAAAAAATGTGGTACCTTATGATTGGTGGTATGACAATGTATGTGTTACAATGAATTATTGAGAACTCCCAATGAAAATGAAAACACATAGAACCATGTAAAAGTTAAATTCAATGTGATAGAGAAGGAATTTGATTCTTATCCATTCATGACTGATCAATAAATGAATCTTATGTGTTTCAATAGTTCCTTATCAATTTTAAAGTATCATAATAAATATTATTTCAATATTATATAACTTAAGAAACATATAAAGACAAGGGTCCTTTGACCTCTAGATTATAAATTAATTTGTAATGGCTAATTATCTTCAAGAAAATCATTATAATCTTCCTTCATGTGGGTGTTTTCAAATTTCAATATCATCATGTGAGGTAAAAAATTAGATGTAATCAAGGAAATATAATCATTACCAATATTTTGAAATATCACATGCATCATTATTGTGTTCTAATTATTAAATTTATATTCTCATCAAATTAGAATTGGAGTAGTTATTTACAATATGTTCACTTCAGAAGATAATCTCCCACTTAATTCAGATATCAAGTTTTCTTCAATGCAATGCTAACCTCATCATAATAACTTACTAGTCTTCTAGATTATAAATCTTTTAACACCATCATCAAATATAATGAAATATATTTAAATAATTTATTTAATATTTATATATATTTTATAAGCCAATGAAAATGACAAAATAAACAATATAAAATTATAATATGTAGAAATATGAAAAGTAGTGTAAAATAGTGTTTCAATTCCCATCATATTGGAGTTACCTCATATATTTACATTAAAACTCTATATATCATTGGAACATTCTAATATTGACCACACATCGACATGTTGTGAGTTCTGATCCATCAAAATTATAAATATCATGAAATTTATATATTATATCATGAATTTTGTAACTTGTGGAATCTATGAATGTGAACTAATATGATGAGGATTCCAATCTATAGTAATCATAATGGATTACTACATACTATCGTGGTAGTTTGTTTTTATTTTTTCATGGAATGTATTATTTTATATAATAGCATTAGTGTGTATCATGTTTCTGCTTCCAATAATTCTAAAACATAAACTAATAATATGAGAAGCAAAAGATTCTATTTTTTCATATTGTGGACAGTAGTTATAGCTATAATGTAAGTGTTATTCGAAAAAACAAAAATAATAATTTATAAAAAAAATAAAAATCATGTACAAACCATGTAAGAGTGAAATTTATATATGAATGAAATATTAAATAATAAATTATCCATCATGCATGGATAAATGGTTTTCTATAAAAATTAAAAATGAAAAATTTAAGAGTCATGTAATTTCAAAAATATCTAACATTGGATACAAATAATAACATTTCCAAAATATTAATTATGAATAAATAATGTATAATTATTGAATAATTAGTGATATCAAATTAAAATAGTTTACAATATATAAATATAAAACAATATTAATATAGAATAAATAATAATAATAAACAAAGTGAGTGTATTTTTAATTATGAAAACAAAATCATAGAGGGAAATGGATCCAATCTAACTATAATTATTTTCAATCATAAAAGGGACCACGAGGTTACACTTTGTGGTTATGTTAATGAGGATAATGTTTATAAAAATTTGAGAGATAGACCATAAATGATTTTGAGATATCTAAAAAAACATATAGTTTTTTTACAAATTGATACATATGATGTAACACATGGTGAAAATGTATGATACCTATTCAAATTATATTTTTAAATGATTTCAAAAGTGATTACATATGATGTGACATATTGTGAATGTTAAAGAAGTCTAGGAGTCTATAGTTAAAGATAGGGATAAACAAAAATGTACACTAAATGACTCAACATGGTATATTGGTTTAGACCAAACCATGGTGTGAGCATTGGTGTGAACCATGGAGTAATGAGGGACACTACATCATGGTGTTACTCAAGAAAATTTACATGTTAAGGAATATCACATGGTTCAGGAACCATCTCATACAAAAGCCATCATGATGAATTTAGATCATCATTTTATCGTGATTAAATATGTTTTAATGAAAATTATTTTTTAAAACATTAAACTACGGGTAAAGAATAAAAATATAAGAGTTATAATAGTTTTATCTTATATCGTGTTTAGTAAATGACCTATTTAATGCATCTAAACATTTATATCTAAATGGACTTCAATAATGGATATTTATTAGCTCTTAGTTTGTTATTCGATTATGATGAGCCAATTTGTAACTCCGTGGACAAAAATCTTTCTTAATTTCATTACCTTCATCCTTTGATATGAATATTCTAGAAAATTTTAATTGGGAGGGATATCATTCCCAAGCAATAAGATATTTGTGTGATATGTCGATACACGGGGAGGGAGAAACCCATATATTTCTCCAAATAAATCATTATCGAAAGTTTTTTTGAAGCCCATATCGACTTTTATAATGTGTATCATTCTTCATTATTGTATTATTAATTCCAAATATATAGAAGAAACCTGGATGTTTTTCAACCATTATGTTATATTATGTTGTGCTTAGGATGGGTTCCACCCCTCCAAAACCATATACTCTTACTTAAAAAGGCTTGTTATTAGTATTATTGAAAGATGGAATATAAAGGGTGGGAAACCCATTATCTCTTATATTTTTCCTATGATCTTAAGTGGATAAGAAAATGAAATACTTTGAGGCTCAATTGAAAAATTGATTATATAATAAACCTTGTTTTTAGGTGATATTGTTTCCTAAGTAGATGTGTGTTATATTACATTACACACCACAAAACCATATATATTTAATAATGATCAATACATTTGTTAGCAAAGAAACCAATTAAAATTTGAAACATTACAACTAGACAAAGAATTTAAAATTGAAAAGTCTAAATTGGAAATTATTGATCGATCTAATCCATTAGAATCATCTCCCCCATGACAAACACGACATAATATAACAAAATATTAGTAAACCAATAAACTTCATCAAATATTATGGTAGTGAATATTCAATGAAGTATGGAATTTGAATTTATAAAGTATAAATAAAAATATGACTGTTGGGATTTGGATGTTTTCGGACTGTTGGTCAACTATGATCATTATTTAACATAACCATTGAAAAATTTGACTGCTGAGAATTATACCCATTTGTAAAAATTATAACATCATATTTAGAGTTTATATGTAGTAATGAAAAAGGATAATTAATATAGAAATGAGTAGAGGTGACCTCAACCAATAGAGTCATGCCGTATGGAGTCCATTTGATAGATCTTGGGAGGGAGGAAGCATCAATGGGGTTCACCCTTGACCAATCCCAATCTGGGCTTCAACGTGAAGCTAGAAAGAAGTCACATAGTGTATAAGTTCATGTTAGTTGAAATTACTACTCAGTCAATGTTATCTAAGACGTCCCATTAATCTATTATTATCGCACACCTTATCCTCAGGTCATACACAAGTGTTATAATAGGATACATGTCTAGGCCTTAGTTACATAATGTGTCATTAATTTGTATAAATAAATTTTTTATTCTATAAATTCCATTTTAATAATAGTTTTTATAAATAACCTATATGTTTAATTGAAAAAATTTTGATAAAATGATTTTTAGACAAAAATTTTACTTTTCAAAAAAGATTTATATTTTCTCAAAATAAACTATGTTATTCTGAAAAATATTTATATTATTTAAATTGAAAATTAAAATCCCTCTTTTAAATTGAAATAATAAAATGTTTTTATTATGTCCTAGTAAACTTTTATGTGTCATAAATTTTACTATTCCTTACAAACAACTACATTTTAAATAAATATGGAAGTTAATATTTACAAGTTAAAATTATTAGATTTAAAAAATTATTTTGATAAAATAAACACTCATTTTGAAATTAAGACATCAATATTAGGTTATGGTGAACTTTTGAGAATTTTCTGAAAAACACTATTTTTCTGTGAATAATAAAAATACAGTATAGGTTTTTCCATATGTTTAATGAATTCATAAATATATTATAATGATTTAATAATTAATTAACCACAATACATGGCATAAAATATGTTATTTTATCAATATAATGTATTTTAATAGATTTTAATCAATTTTCAATACCTATAAATGTCTTTCCAAATTCTAAAATGGAATATTTGACATTAAAAACATTAATTTGTGGAAACTTTACATTTCCATTTGAAAAAGAGTATTAAAAAATGATGCTCAGTTTTTGTTGGTTAAAATAAAATAAAATATTACCCAAAATTTCTAAACCCATGGGAATAACCATGGGTAATCCAATGGTTTGTCTTTTTCCAGAACCTTGATTTCCATGTCCAATATTTGGAAATTATTAAACAAATCTTCTAATTTTTCAATAAATAATCACACATATCACCATTTACATTCACTTCTAATCTATTGAAGATGTAATTATTGTATGTTTTCTTCCCATGGAGTTCACCAAGTTTTCATTAATCTTCCATATTTCCATTCCTTAAGATTTATGAGTAACTCTTCAATTTAAGGAAATTATCCTTCCTTTCTATGCAATTCAAGAACTTATTTTTGAAAATATTTTCTAAATGTTTTGGTTACTATATTTTATTAATATTTTTATCATACCCTTACTAAAAAAATTAAATTTTATCAATGGGATACCCCTTTCCCCTCTAAAATTTCCCTTTTCTAAAACCGCATTTTATATCTATCACTACTACCAAATTTATTTCTCAAATGTTTCACCATACTTAAGATATTTTCTTTTAATTTAATTTTGTTAATATCCAAACCTATTTCTTTTCCTGGTTTATTCAACTATACGTAAAAAAGATTTATTTTATTTTGGGTATTTTCACATGAGAAACACATATTCCCTTTTTGTGGGAAAACATGATGTAATGATCATGTCTTTAAGATATTTTGTATGCGATGATTTTTTGATAAGAAACACATTATTTATTCTCCATGGGTTATCAATGAAATGAGTGATTATGATCTATGTGAATCACATGAAATTATGACATATGAAGGGTTCAGGCAGAGAGCAGTCCATTGCATTAGGTAAAGAATTTAATCTCTATATATGGCATGTTACGATATCTTGGTGAATAACCTTGGTAACTTTAATTTACGACACATTTGTGACAAATCTTGGTGAAATGATTTTGAATGTTCTATTTCAAATTTTTATCGACATTTCCACATTAGGATTCATGTTTGTTTATTATGATATGACTCATGATCTATTTCCCATTACAAAATTATATTCCTCAAGCCCTTATTGATATTCCTTATCTTCTTATTGATATTCCTGATGATGATATGTAAATTGTTTCCCTTACTAAGCCTGATGATCAACCATTTAGTTTGATGTCTCTCCCCATATTATCAAATTTATTAGATTTACTTATGATGAATCTATGAAAAATCCTTTCATGTTAATTGGAATAATTTTATATTTTTTCATGTTTCATGTTCCTGATTTCCAAGAAACTATACATTCAAAGGTCCTCCATTTTTTCCATGTAATGAATAGTTTATATAACAAAAATTGGGATTCCTTAGTTGGAATAAAATGATGGTTTATTTATTTGTGATAATTAGGAACATAAATCTTTCATATGAAACCTATATAAAATTTTATATATAGTAAAAAATACGGATATTTTTTGGAAGTATTAAGTGTTTTTTTAGAAAAGAAATCCTTATCTAGATATGAATTAGTGGATGTGGATCTGGAATAGATATATCATGGGGTAACACCTAAAAACACCACATTGGACTAGAATCGATTAGGAACTATTGAACAAAAATGGACCCTTCTCCACTACTAGTTTGAAACTCCTGGGGGATATGTTTCGTTAATAAAAATCTTTTTTATGATCCATTATGAATGAAATATAGAATATTTAATTATTGTTACTTAATATAATATTTAAGCATGATTTTTTAATATATAAAATTCTTTTATAATTACAATATTATTAAAAGAAATATTTTTATCACTAAATTATTATTCTATTAGAAAATGGAGGTAAATAGAAGTAAACTCATTAATGATGAGGGAAAATGATGATCTGTATACAACCCTCTGATGAAACTCGGAATGAAAAACATTATGTGAATTATAAACAAAAAATATTGAGTTATTAAAAATAAATTGAATCATGTTGACCTGCTAGATTAATTTAGAAGGGATACAATTGTCATTGAGTCCTTCTTGAATCAATTACCACCCTATTTTCAGGGATCTATAGACCCATTGATTTCTGAAAAATGGAAAATCAATGTATAAAATATCTTTTTTGTACTCCTATATTCAAGTAATTTTAAATTCACCCTGGTAGTATACCACTTAGAAGGAGAATCTGATCAGTGGTGGAAACTAATGAAAAACACGAATCCAAGAATAAGGATTGATGCTATAGAGTGGTGAATGTTTAAGGGAATCTGTTTCAATAAATATTTTCCCTATTTGATGAGAAAAAATATGGAGATTGAATTCCTCAAACTAAATTAGAAGTAAAATGAATCAGTGTGAAGCTATGCGATGATCTTTACAAGCCATGATCTATACACCTCTACCTTTGTAATGATTTATAAGGTAAATATTGATAGATTCTTCAGTGTACAAGGACCCCATCTAGAATGTAATTCAGAAAATCGAGACAATGAAAGCTATAAATATGTAGTGAAGTGTGCTATGAAAGTTGAATTGGTGTTTGAAGAAATATAGTGCCACATAAGTCGAATGAAAATAAACAATCTATGAATCCAAACTCGGGGTGAAACATTGATCAAGGAAGAGGAGGGAAGAAATTGAAACATACAATGTATAAAAAATATGGGAAAAATAATCTAGGGAACAACTTGATTAGGAGTAAAAAATAGTACAATTGTGGAAAATATGTCCATATAGATTAGAGCTATCATAGTGTGGTTAAGCCTAAACTTATCAACACTAATAAAAATGGAAGATAGAGAAGGCCTAGCCGGATGATCAATTTGTCAGGTGTGGAAAACTTATGAACTTCTCCAATCACTGTCCAAATCAGAAGATAATGAAGGTAAATCACTATCAACCATATTATTTTCCAAGGGAACAAGTTCTAACATTTTATATCAGGACAACTGAAGTAGAACCTGCAAATGATGTGGTAGAAAGTACTCTCATTGATCTCTAAAATATACTATGTAATTTATTTGAATCTGATTCTACATATTCCTTTATTTCCTCTAAGATTTCAATGAATATAGAATCAATCCTAAGGATTATGTATGTAGAGAAATCTGTCAAGACTCATATAGGGATAATCCAAGCATCAATTGTGTATATAAACTCTCATAGTAACTTTTTCGAGCATAATCACATTATAAATAATGTAGTCATTCCCATGGTGGAATTAGAAACTACACTACGTATATTGTAGATAAGAAAATTTAATGTTAAGATAAACTATATTAGTACGAAAATAACAGAATTCTTTAATGGAAATCTTGTAGTTATTTTCAAAGGAGTGATATCTCAACCTGAGATTTGTTTTGATGCACCTCTCGTAGTCTTCTTTTATAGAAATGATCGGTGAATAGGAATAATGAAATAAAAGTATAATAATAGAATACAACCCCATCGTTCCAGAATAAATTGATGTATTTCCTGAGGAGTTATCTAGTCCTCCCCTAGAAAGATAAGTAGATATATCCATTTAACTCTTACCTAGATCCAAGATAATATCAAAACCCCATATATAATTACAAATGTGGAACTAAAATAATTAAAGAAACAAATTCAAGATATTTGGGAGAAGGGTTTTATTCAACCAAGTGTGTCCCCTTTGGGGGGAACCTATTCTCCTTGTGATGAATAAGATTGGATCAATATATCTATGTATTAATTACATAGAACATAACATGATAACAATAAAGCACTGGTAATATCTCCAAAAAATTGATGATTTATTTGACCAGGTTCATGGGAATCAATTATTATCAAAGATTTACCTTTGATCTGGTTATCATCAATCGATGGTGATGAAATAAGGTATTCCAATGTTTTCCATCCGATCAAGACATGTGCATTATGAGTTTTTTTTGTTATTCCCTTAGGCTAGAAAAATTCCCCTGCTATACTTATAGATTTCCTGAATATAGTATTTAAGGAGTACATTAAAAAAATTGGTAGTTTTTAATGATTATATTATGATATATTCCAAAAAACAATTGCGAGAATGAGAATCATATAAAAGTTATATTGAGAAATTTTAAGAAGAAGAGGATATTTGGAAAATTCATCAAATGTGAATTTTTGTTATAATAAGTTTCTTTCTTGGGGATAATTGTAACCATTGAAAAAATATCAGTTTATATTGGAATGATAATGGTTGGAGAGGAGTGGTATCTTATAAAAAAATTAACTGAGATTCATAGTTTCCTTGATGTTGTAGGATATTATATGAGGTTTTTGAAATAAAATAATGACTTTCTAATACACTAACCATGTTACCTTGAAAATGATCTATGTTAATCTAGACTAATTAGTTGAGAAGAAAGATTCTATGAACAGAAGAAGAGATTTTTTACTGCACCTATGTGAACTATAACCTTTGTCTGAGAAGGTTTTTTATTTTCAGTAATGCATATCTGAAAGGGATTGGGTGTGTCCTCCTAAAAAATGACAAGGTGATCACTTATACATCTTGACATTTATTTCCTCCTGAGTATAGTAATCCTAGGAATTACTTGGATCTAGTTGTCGTTATTTCTATTCTAAAGATATGGAGAAACTATCTTTATAAAAAAATGGTATATATACATAAAACACTAAAGTTTTAAGTATATATTCACAAAAAATTAATTGAACACGAGAAAAGGGATATGGTTTGAAATTCTAGAAGACTTTGACTACTCATTTCATTATCAACCTAATAGAGCAATCAATGTAGCTCAGGCATTAAGTAGGAAATACCCCATTGTGCTGGAAATAATGAGGATTCATGGATTTCCATTGACCAAGGACTTAGTAAGGTTGGATGTGGAATGTATGTTATAAGAATCATTATAAATCTAATAACAAATTATTTTTCAACCATAATTACTAGATAAGATCATGAAATCTCACAAATAAGATCCTTTGTTTCAAAAGAAGATAGAGGACATGAAGAATGACATGTTTTCTGAGTTCAATATTGATCAAGAAGCTGTACCAAAATTTCGTTGAAGGTTATGTGTCCCATCCATTCTAGATATAAAGAATGAACTGATGGCTGATTCTCATACCTCTACATTCTCTATACATCTTGGAACCACTAAAATGTATATGTACCATTGTGATCATTATTTGTGGGATAATATGAAAATGGATGTTGCTGACTATACTACAAGGTTCTTAGTATGTCAGCAATTGAAGGCAGAACAACAAATTCATAATAGATTATTGAAACAATTATCCATATCAATATGGAAGTGGGATAGTATCAATATAGACATTTTCATTGGTCTCCCAAGAACATCCAATAGAAACAATGATATATGGAGTTAAGTGTACAAACATAGCATGACTTTCCCTTTTATCTCTATTTGTGAAGATTTATCTATCGAGGAACTTTCCATGATATATTTCAATGAAGTGGTGAGGCTGTATGTAGTACCACTTTATATCATTTTTGACTATGATCCAAGGTTCACAACTAAATTATGTAGAAGACCTCAATATTCTATAAATACATAATTTAATTTCAATACTTTTTTTCATCCCCTAACTGATAGAAAATCTAAAAGGAACAGTTAGACACTTGAGGACAATTTGAGAATATACTAAATGAAATCTATAGTTTGATGGGATCAACACATTCCATTATTTGAATTATCATACAACAATAATTTCTACTTGAGTATTAAAATGGCACCATATGAAGCTCTATATGGGAAGATATGTATAACTCATACATGTTGGGATGAAGTTGGAGATTGAAATATTCTTGGGCCTGATCTCGTGCAAGATATGTCAAAAAAGGTTCATTAAATACAAAAACATATAAAAGATGATTAGAGTCCGTAGAAGAGAAATGCTGACAAATGTTTAAGGGGGTTGGATTTTGATGTTGGTAATAATGTTTTCTTTCAAATGTCACCATGGAAGAGATTCATGTGGGTTAGGAAGAAAGGGAATATTATCACTATGTACATTGGCCCCTATGAAATCCTTGATTGCATAGGTGAAGATTCCTATCAGCTAGAACATCCACCAAATCTTTTCAATGTTCATGATTTATTCCATGTATCCCTCTTTAAGAAGTATATACCAAATCTCTCACATGTACTGAATCTTGTGGTGGTACAATTGGAACATGATCTCTCTTATGAGGAGCATGAAACGAATATATTGGACCATAAGGACATGATTATATGTAATAAGAATTCCCACCTTTTCAAAGTGTTGTGGAGGAACTATAAGTTTTAAAGGCAACATGGTTATTGAATGAAGAAATGAAGTTGAAGTACCCTCACTATTTTTAAACTATGGGAATGAGTTGAAATTTCATGGATGCAACTTCTAAAGGGGTAAAAAGTAATGACCCATGTTTTTAATGATATATTTTTCCTTTTAAAATATGTGTAATATAATATTACACACAACAAAACTAGATCTCTTTAATAATGAAAAATACATTAGTCAATTAAGAAACCAATTAAAATTACAAAAAATACAACTCCACATGGAATATAAAATATAAAACCAAAAATGGAAAAACATTTATATATCCAATATATTAGAATCTTCACCCCCTAACCAATACTATAGAAATAATACAAAATATTATTAAACAATAAAAAACTTATAAAAGTATAGTAGTGAAATCTTAATAAAATAATGAAGTGATATTTATAGAGTACAAAGGGAAATGTGACCATTGATATTTAACAATTATAGGAACATTAGCCAAATATGTCCATTAGTCAATATAACCACTGGAAAATTTTCCCACTGAGAACTATACCCATTGGTAATATTTTTATCACTATAATTAGTGTATATAATTAGTAATTAAAAAAGGATAATTAATACCGAAATGAGGAGATATGACCTCAATCGATTGAGTCATGCCATATGGAGTCCATTTGATAGAACATTGGAGGGAGGTAGATTCACTGTGATTCGACCTAGGCCAAGCCCAAGATGAGCTTCAAAAAGTAAATCTATATTGGAATTTCCTACAATAGATTTTCATGTGAGGGAAAATTACCACACCATCAATGTTAGCTGATATGCCACATGAATCTATCACCCTCACACATATTAGCCTTTGATTTTACATGGGTGTTATAGGGGGCTACTTATCCAGAACATAGTTACATAAAGTGTTACTTCTTTATATATATAATATTTTAATTTTATAAATTCAATCTTAGGAATATTTTTTCTTAATAAAATATATGTTTACTTGAGATGAATATGATAAAACTATTTTTTAGAAAAACATTTAAATTCATAAAATATATAAATCTTTTTCTATAATCAATGTTACTTTGAATAATATTTATTTTAATTAACTAGTATGTTAAAAAAATCTTATAAAAAATAGAAATGATAATTAATTTTATCATTTCAGAGGAAATGATTAAGTGTCATAAAATTTAATATTCTCTATAACCACCTATTTTTTAATAAATAAATATTTTTATATTTAAATGATTAAATTATCATATTTAGTAGATTATTATAATAAAACAGACACTAGTTTTGAAATCTTCTCATCAAAATTAGGAAAGGGTTAATTTATGATAATTTTCTAAAATAATTTATTTTTCTATTAATAATAAAAATACATTTTGGGTTTTCTAGTATATTTAACGAACTTTTAATTATTTCATAATGATTTAAAAATTTAATTATCCAAATATATAACCTAAGATATGTTATTTTATTAATATCAATAATTTCAATAGAGTTTAATAAACTTTCAAAACCTATAAATGAATTTCTGAAGTCTAAAATGGTAACATTGACTTTAAAAACATTACATTGTGAACAATTTACTTTTCCTTTCCAAAATAAGTAATACAAGATGATGTTCAGTTCTTTTGGGTTAAAATATATTAAAAAATGACACAAATTTCCAAAACCATGGGAAAAACCATGGTTAAGCCCACGAGGTTTTTTTCCCCCACCATGATTTCCAAGGCATATATTTTGAAATTATTAAACAAATATTCCACATTTTCTCCAAATACCCACCCATTTATCTGTTTTATTTAACTATAAATTCATACTACATGATTTTATTGTATTTTTTCCTCCCAAGGAGTCTCCCCATGGTTTCCTCAATCCCTCAAGTGTCCATTAATCATGATTTAGGAGTGACTCTTCAATGTAAGGGAATTATCCTTCTTTTCTCTTCAATTCATGAACCTATTTTTATATGTATTCTAAATGTTGTAGTTAATCTATTTCATTTCCCTTTTCATCATACCCTAAATTATAAATTATGTTTTATCACTAGGAGACCCTTTCCCCCTCTTAATTTAACCTTTTTTTAAACCATGTTTCATATCCGTCATATTGTCGAATTTACTTCTCAAATTTCACTATCTACATAAGAAATTATATTTCATTTTCATATCATTATTATCTAGGGGTATTCACCTATAAGTAAAAATGATGTATTTATTTGGGTATTTATATATATGAAACCCATATTAACTTTTCATTGGCTAAAAATGAAATGATGTTCATGTCTTTAATGTTTTTTTATGCCGAGGTTATTGATTAAAAAACCATTATTTATTCTCCACAAGTTAATAAGGATAAGATTTGTTCTGATATATGTGGCTCACATGAAATTATAATATATTATAAGTGTTCCTTTACAATTATCCAATTTATTGGTTATGTAATTTAATCTCTATAAATGAAACATTTTATAATACCTTGGTGAATAACTGTGTTTATATTTAATTATGACACCTTGGTGACAAATTTTTGTGATATGCTAACAAATGTCTCATTTAAATGTTATAGATGAATTAATATATTATGATTCATGTTAATTTTATTATGATATTTCTCATGTTCTCATTCTTATGAAATAATTCTATTCTTTGTGTTCTTATTGATATTCTTTATGATCACATTTAAACAGTTTACCATACTGGGCCTCATGCTCACCCCTTTCCTTTTATTTAAGTCCCTAGGATATGATATGTATTCAATGTAATTATGATGAAACTATGAAGAAACATTTCATGTGGATTAGAATAATTTTTTTTCATGAATTATGTTATTGATTTACATGAAAATAAAATTTAACAGATCCGATCTTTTATTCCATATAATGAAATGTTTACGTAATTAAAAGTTAGGATGCCAAAGATTCACTTTTAAAAATGTTCATTCAATTTTTTTATATTAATTAATGAAATTATTGTTTTGATATGATTATGTTTTTCATTATTCCTGAAATGTGTTTTAAATAATACGGTGTATTTTATTTAATTAATCATTCTGACATTTGTTTCCTACATTATATAAATATGTTATAATTTATTTTATACATGGTTTTCCTAGTATAAATAAGGGATAATCAGAATGATTTATTTTTTATAAGTACATATTTAGGTACTATGGGCCCATGAGTATAGATCATATAGGTTTATACTAATAGTCCTATTAGACATTTTTATTATATATTTATATGTATATTACAATTCATTTAAGAATTTATTAAGATGAAAATGACTTTGATGGATAGGTCTTTAGTGATCATGTCTATGTTGAAAAATGGGTTGGGTATTTGGATACTCATACTCAACATTGGATGGGAAAATGGGCCTAAAAAAATATTCACTTGATTCCCCTGCTTTATGGGATAGATATCTTGATACCATAACTTTTTTTCACATGTCCCCCTTTCCCATGATATTATATCTAGGGTTCCATGAATCTTATGCAGCTATATTCGAAAATTCTAATCTCCACAAAAATTAGATATACTTAGTCCCCATGAAAAACTCAATGTTGGTATAGTGGTTTCCATAATGATTTTATATGCCCATGGAGACCAATACCAAGGTTTTAAACCTTATTTGTTTTGTTATAACATAGATATACATTAAATTTATTTATTTATTTTGAATATTGTATGCATATATTAATTCTAATATCATGAATCCACTTTTAACATAAATTATTATATTTAGGACACCAATGATGGGGTCCAAAAGAGTTATATACACATATCTTACATATGTATCTTGATATTTGTACAATTTTACTTAAGAAAATTCAAGTGAAATAATTTTAATGAGGATAACTATTTGAATTATATTACTATCCAATATCCCAAAACACACTATAATATGGATTTAATTAAGGTAATTGTAATTTTTGTTATCATATAAAACTTTTTATAATGACTCTAACCCCAGTAGCCCAAAGCCAGTGCCTCACTTTATTACATTGGAATAGATAAAATGGGTCGATTCCCAAAAAACTGATCAATTTATTAGTTTTAGAGAAAAATATACATACATGATACCCATTTTTCATATATAAAATAATTTAGAACATAATAAATAACAAAAACAAAGAAAATGCATCCTTGAAAACTCATTTAAATATATATTCACCATATCCTAGGGAAAGGAAACAAAATAAGGGTAAGATCAAATGCTCAATAAGGGTTAAGTACAATGAAATATTTCATGAATCATTAGAGAATAATAAGTATTTCAAGGTAAATAAACTAACACACCTTCCAGTTAAATAATGTTACTTCATAAATAGAAGAGTCGTAATCAATATGGTAAGTTAAATAACTAAAAACACATTCCATTTTATTAATTATCTTAAAATGAAATGCATCGAGAGAGTATATAATTATGAAAATATCATGGATAATAATAATAGATAAAATATTAAGGAATTAAATTCTTAATTATTTGATTCCATGATCTCAAACAATATGATACCTCTACAATGAATACCTTTCATAAGAAATTATTATAACTATAGGTAGAAACTGATTTAACTTGGACACTTAATTTGTCCCATCAGAACTAAAAATTCATTGAGGGGCTATATTATACCAGGCCCTAACCATCACTATAGGTCGAAATCATTCCCAATATATCTAATAATCTATTTAACTCATTAATCTATATGCCACTAGTGCAGAAAACGTTTTTTACATTGGTTATTTTTCATTTTTTATGTCGGTTTCTAGACGACGTTAATACGGGCGACGTTATAAATAACGTTTTCGACGTCGATTATTTAAAAACCAACGTCAAAATCATAAAATCGCGATGTTTATGACATCGGTTATTTTTGAACCGACGTGATAAATAAAATGGGAAGGGTTTATCATGTCGGTTATTTAACAACCGACGTGATAAAAGGCCTGGAAAATGGTTTATCACGTCAGTTCTTAAAAAACCGACGTGATAAAAGGACGGGGAAATGGTCTATCACGTCGGTTATGAAAGAACCGACGTGATAAACCGGGGGGGGGGGGGGTTATCACGTCGGTTATTAAACAACCGATGTGATAAACCACGGGTAGAGAGTTTATCACGTCGGTTTTTTAATAACCGAATTGATAAACTGGGGGGAGGGGGGTTTATCACGTCGGTTATTCTATAACCGCCGTGATAAACCGGGGTGAGGGGGGTTTATCACGTCGGTTATTATATAACCTCCATGATAAACCAGGAGGATGGGGGTTTATCACATCGGTTATTAAATAACCGACGTGATAACCCGGGGGGGAGGGAGTTTATCACGTCAGTTATTAAATAACTGATGTGATAAACCATTTTGCAGGCCTTTTACCACATCGGTTATTAAATAACCGACGTGATAATCCATTTCCCAGGCATTTTACAACGTCGTTTATTAAATAACCAACGTGATAAACTATTTTCCAGGCCTTTTATAACGTCGATTATTAAATAACCGAAGTGATAAACCATTTCCCAGGCCTTTTACCACATCGGTTATGAAATAACCGACGTGATAAACCCAATTTTTTTAAAAAAATTGAACGCAATCATCTGCTCTCCACCAGAATCAACCAGAAAACAAATCAAGAAATCGTACCACAAAAACAGAAGTAGATCAAAATTAAGCATGTACATTGATAACATATAAAACTTACCCCCTAGACAGCCCCCACCCTCATCTATACCCCATGGACAGCCCTCCCCCACCTCGTTGGATCCCTCACCCTCATGTATACCCCCTGGACAGCCCTCCCCCACCCCATTGGAGCTCCCACCCTCATATATACCCCTTGGACAACCCTCCCCCACCCCATTCGAGCCCCCACCACACTCCTGGACTGCTCCCCGACCCCCGGACAGCCCCAAACACCCCTCGACAACCCCCACCCGCATGAACAACACCCCCTCACCCCCTCACCCCACATGACAGCCCCCACCACACCCCTGGCCAACCCCCCCACCCTCATGTGTACCCCCACCCCTGGACAGCACACCCACACCCCTGGACCGCCTTCCCACACCCCTGGACAGCCCTGCCACCCCCCCTGGACTGTCCCCCCACCCCACCGAACAACCCTTCCAGACCGCTGGACACCCCCAACCCCACTGAACACACCCCCACACCCTTGGAACCCCTCCCCCACAGACCCAAATCCATACGAGAAAACCCATCATAAGTTAACCAAAACAAGAAGCAGAGAAAAATTAAACATTCACTTATATAACATTCAAAACATACACTGTCAACTTCAAAAAAAATTAAATCCAACCTAAACAACTACCAAATACACAATTACAACGACAATATTGAAAATTACATTTTACATTACAAACAACTAAAAGTCAATCAAACCTGTAAAATAATTTGACCACTCTACTTGTAAGTGTTTGATGTCTTCATCAGTATAGGTTTTAGGGTCATCAAAAGGCTACAAATGAAAAAGAAAGTAGTTAACGTGTATAATGAATAAATCAAATTGAAATATTATTGCAATGTTTAAGAGGAAATCGTACCAGGTCAAAATTCACAACTGTCCCAGTTGTTATTATTTCATACATAAACCATAACATATAATATCCACATTCGATGAGGCCTTGTTGTTCATGAAAATTTTGTTTGAATGAGTGTAAATTAAATATATTATTTTTATGTAATAAATCAAAAAGTACAAATTATAAATGGATATTTACCTTCGCATTTACATATTTGATCTTTGCACCTCTTTTCTTTGTTTTTTTCGAAAGTAGGCCCATGCACTATTAGAAAATAATACGAATGAGGTAAATTTAAAATTCATTATAATATATAAAACTATTGAGAAATTGAAACTTACTTTTCCAATATATTCTTAAAACTATCCCGCACATCACCATGGACAGAGCATATCCAATAAAGGGCTTTCTCCATTGGGCAAAAAACACCTAACATCCAATGATCACTGATAAAAGGAAATTTTGCGTTAGTGGTTTTTTGTGTTAAAAGATAATTAACTCTTTGAGAGAAATGTGTTTCATACCTCTCACAAAAAGGCATTATCCAACATTGTGTGATTATATTCTTTTCAAATATTTCAGAAATATAAACCATTCTTTGTTCCTCATTCAATGCACATGCTTCAGGGGAAATCAATTGAGGGTCCATGAATCCATATACTTCTATCAGCTCATTCCTCTCACAAATTTTATAATGATACCTAATACAAAACATACATAAGTATACATTTTTAATAAATATAACATAGTGAAAAGGTGTTAAGACTTACATGGAAAAAATTTTCACCACGTTGATGCCCAACTTATCTCCAGTAAAAAGCTCCATGATATCAGTTTTTATAATACCCACTCTTATTTCACGTCCACAACCATGAGCTTCCATTGGAAAATCCTAATAACCCGAAAACAAATGTTAATATCTTGACAATCTGTCAAGACCATTTGAATCTGTATCTGATGTCATAGCCATTTGTCTTTGTTGTTGTTTATATATTAATTCTTTACCTTTGAAGTATTCCTGTAAAAAAAATTGAAAAATATATTAGTTTTCAAATGATAAAACAACTTTAATAAAATAAAATAAAATAAAAGATATAACATTCATACCTCTATGGTAATGAGTTGAAGAAGTATGGATGGACAAATTAAAAAATGGCCGATACTCTGTCCAACTGTCGCCACCTCATCTGTAGGTATTGGTACCCTAACTGATCTATCTATAATATCCTGTACAGTGACCCTCTGATTCTCTACCTCTAATTGTTGATGATGAACTGTATATCCTATACAATATACCAACCCATATGCTACTATATGATGTTGAGAATCATCAACATACAACTCGCAATAAGTAGGAAGCTGCGGTGGAGGCGTAGGATAAAAAATGGGGTCCGCAGGATGAGGTGGGGGAGTGGGAGCTACTGGCGGAGGTGGAGGATAAATAATGGGGTCTGCAGGGGGAGGAGGAGGAGTGGGAGCTACTGTCTGAAATTGTCTTTGCATTTCTGCAAACATAGACTGCACCAACTCTCTAATCTTGTCCTCCATCGTCGCATTAATATTATGAACTTCATCCTCCAAGGATTCTATTTTTTTATAAGCCCCCTCAATGTTAGAAGTTAAAGAACGTGGAAACACTTTTCTTACCGATACACCTGCCGGATATCCTCTTACACGACCAGGATGTTCGGGCCTTGCCAATGCTACAAATAAAATATCTTCCCTCCCAGTAGCTGTAAATGTCCCCCCTAAACTCTGCTCCTCAAGAGATTATTGTATTAATTAATTGAACATTTCTGTAATGATTTAAATTATATGATGAAAATAGTTAACTTAAATAAATAAAATAGATATCTTACAATCCTCTCTGCTACGATTCTCGATTCTTCCAAAAGATATTGCTCTTTTTTCCCCTTCCGAGATCTCTTCCATTTTTCATGTCTAGATGGAGGGGATGGAGGGGCCACCTATCCAGATCTTGAAGACTCAACTCTTAGTTGTTGAAATTTTTCCGCCATCATTTGTTCTTCCAATAATGCATACCCTCCCCGAGATAAACAATGAGGGTATACATTTTTAGAATGGATCTCCTTATGAGCTTTCCTTGTTTTCTGTAATTTAAGAATAATAAATCATTAACAAAAAATTAATAAAATCATTTATATAAGAAAGTTTATAAAAGTTTACATTGCCCTTACCAGAAATGACTCTTTTCTTGTACTTTCAAAAAACTGTCTCCATGTGTCTTTATCTATAAAAGGATATATATGACATGGATTGTCATGAATCCTATGACCAAAAATGAAATCAGATGAGAGGGTTGATTTGAAATCCCTCCATCTCCTGGAAGCCAACGATAAGCATTTCTTCCTGACTCCTCCAGTGTCAGGAATATCAAATGTCATCTGATAAAGAAGAGGTTAAACATATTATATATACTATAAACATTAAAAGAATAGTCAAACAATGACAAAAGATCTTACCAAAATCGTCTCCCACAACTGAGAGATAATCGCTTTATCCACACTTCTCCAATCATCATACAGAATGCTTACTTTGCTCTTAGCCTGAGTTGCTACAAAACTCTTAAAATCTTTTGCATTCAGACCTCTAGGAATATCATCATCATCAAACTCAATGACTATCCTCTGATCATGCGTACGAGCAAGTGATAATTTTGGTAAACGTGTGCACCCACGTTTCCCAACCTTTGAACTCTTTGTCGTAATAGGAGCATGAGAATGTTCATCCCCAGAGGTATGACCTGCAATATGCTCCTCTCCAGAATCATGTGGTTGATCATCTGAATGATCTGTCATTATCCTTCACATCAAAAAAAAACAAACTTCAATTCACAAAAATACAAATTCAAATATTCTAATACTACTATAATCAGAAAATAGAAAAGTGTACTATGTTACATAATAGTAAACATTGGTAATATGGTAAGCATGTTAAACAATGGTAAAGATGGTAAATATGGTCAAGATGGTCAAGATGGTAAACATGGTAAAAATGGTAAACCTGGTAAACATGGTAAACATGGAAAAGTAATTGTCAGTGAACAAAAATAATAGATATATAATTCATGTAATGGTTATAAAAATGATAATGTAAACTAAACAAACTTAAAACAGACAAAAACATATACTTATTTTGTTTTAAAACATGTTTTAATAAATAAAAAACTTACAATATCTAACATTTATGGAAAAAATAAATGTAAAAAAGAAATAAACGCATGTTACCTGTAATTTTATGAATGTAAAAATCGATTGTTTTCCCAAATTCCTTTGTCATGATCGTTCCTTATGTCACAAACTATGTCTTCAACATGATCATCATTATGTTCTGTTAATCTTTCCATGGAAGTAGGGATCTCACATAAATCAGCATATTCATCAACTTCATCCTCACCAACATATTGTTTTTCCCTTGTAAAACAACAGCCCACTGCATATCTGATTGATCTACTACATAGACATTTTTTTGCATGTGTTTCCATTATAAAAGAATCAGTTGTGTCTTCTAATCTATTCAGATTAACAAGTGTCATTCCAAATACATCGTGTCTGACACTGTTGTTACTGTTAAACCATTTACAGTTAAAAACGGGAACTTTAATTTTAATGTAATCAACCACCCATATGTCTTCAATCACTCCATAATATGCACTTGATGCAGAAATTGGGTTTTTGTCCTTAGCACTCGAAAAATCCATTGCTTCTGCAAACACCAATACACCGCTATTCTGAACTGCACTTCTGTTGTCCGGAGCTTTCGTATGAAATGTATAAACATTAATGTCATAACCGGACCATGTTTTCAAATTTAAACATGGACCACCCACTATCCATTTTAATGTCTCTGATACATATGATCTACCAAGAAAAGTCTTTTTAATCCATGAGAAAAAAGTTCTGTTGTGCTCATCCAAAATCCACACTTCTTTCTTCTTTGGATGACATTGTTTCAACTCATTAATATGCAATGTGATATACAGTTGAGCATCAACTATGTTATTAAAGATGTATGATTCTAACTTCTTCATCTGTTTAGCTGACAATGATTTGACTTTCAATCCGTGAATCCCCTTTCCCTCATTATTAACTCGTTCATGGTGAGATGGAGGCAAACCTATGTGTTGCGCCGCAGCCAAGTAGCTCGTACAAAACTCTGCTACCTCCTCAGAAATATACTTTTCAATAATGGAGGCTTCAGGTTGATATAGATTTTTAACATACCCCTTTAATATTTTCATATACCTTTCAAAAGGATACATCCAACGAAGATATACAGGTCCACAAAGCTTTATTTCTCGAACCGAATGAATCATTAATTGCACCATTATATAAAAAAAGTTGGAGGAAAATACATTTCCAATTGACAAAGTATAGAAATTGTATCCTTTTCCAAAATGTTCAAAGCATTCACTTCAATCACCTTGTTATAAATTGAATTGAAAAAATAACACAGCTTCAATATAGTGTTTCTAACACGAATGGGCAATATTCCACGCAATGAAACTGGTAGAATTTGTTGCATCATGACTTGACAATCATGTGATTTCATACCTATCAACTTCAAGTCCTTCAATGAGACAAAATTTTTACATTAGAAGAATAACCTTGACGCACTTTGGTATCATGAAGACACTGATAGAAGCTAATTTTCTCCCTCTTCGATAATGTATGACAAGCCGGGCGAAGAAATGTTCATCTTCCTTTAGGAGTGGGAGCTAACTCCAAACGTATTCCCATTGATAGTAAGTCTAATCTTGCATTCAACCCATCTTTAGTCTTTCCTTTAATATCTAACAATGTTCCAATCAAAGAATCACAGATATTCTTCTCCACGTGCATGACATCAATATTATGTTTAACTTCATGATACGTCCAATACGGTAGCTCAAAAAAATAGACCTTTTCTTCCAAATATGTCTATCATTACCAAATTTCTGTGTCTTTCCCAATGTCACATCAAGGTTTTTCACCCTCTCAAAATATAGATCAGGGGACAAATTTTTTGGAGTAGTATCAAATTCTTTTGAGCCATTGAATGCCTTTTTTAGTCTTCTATAAGGGTGTTCCATAGGCAAAAAATTTCGATGACCCATGTACACTGTTTTCCTCCCATGATGCAATTGACAATATGATGTCTGTTGTTCGCAAATTGGACATGCTTTATTCCCTTTAACACTATATCCATACAAATTTCCATACGCTGGGAAGTCATTTATAGTGAACAGAAGCACTGCATGCAGTTGAAAATATTCCATTTTATAAGAATCAAACACCATAATACCATCAGCCCATAACAGTTTCAAATCATCAATCAACGGTGACAAGTAAACATCAATATCATTACCGGGTTGCTTTGGACCAGAGATCATTATACTGAACATGAAATATTTGCGCTTCATACAAACTTTAGGAGAGAGGTTATAAATTACCAATAAAACATTCCATGAACTATGTGTGCTACTAAGGGTTCGGTATGGATTCATTCCACCTGTGCACAACCCTAGTATGAGATTTCTAATTTCATTTCCAAATGTAGAATACTGCACACCAATTTTCTTCCATTGTGGACAATCAGCTGGATAACGTATTTTTCCTTCACATACCTGCTCTTCAGCATGCCATCTTAACCTTTTTGCATCATGTGAATTAGCAAATAAACGTTTGAAATGATTAATTATAATAAGATACCAAAATACCTTTGAAGGGAGCTTTGTAATATCTACACCAACCTGTGATTTTTCTTTCACCTTATACCATGATGTCCCACATTTAGGACACTCTGACAGAAATTTATATTCCTTCCTATATATAATGCATTCATTCGGATAGGCATGTATTTTCTTGTATCCCAATCCCATAGGGAATAATATTTTCTTGGCATTGTAATGTGAATCTGGAAGATCGTTATCTTTTGGAAGAATGTCTTTCATCAATAGTAGTAGCTCTGTAAAACTTTTGTCACTCCATCCTTGTTTTTCCTTCAGGTTAATCTATCTTAACACCACCGAAAAAACCATAAAATCTGTTCAACCAGGATATAATGGGTTTTCAGCATCACCATACAGACGTGCAACTATCGGTTCTATCTCAATTTGTTCTACTACAATATCGCGAATCATTTCTTCAATTCCATCAGAGTTACCATCTTGCGAATCATTATCATCAGTGACATTACGTCCAGTTTCACCATGCCAAATCCAAGGGCTGTAACTTGATTTAAACCATGACAAATCAGATGATCTTTTATCTCTCTACATTTCAACTTCTTCATATTCAAACATTTCAGGCATGGACAGAAGAAAGTGTCACTGCTTGGAACATTTCGTTTTGCAAATTCCAAAAAGGCATCAGCACCTTCCTCGAATTAATTTCTCATTCGATGTGCCGTAATCCAACTTCGACTAATTATTACCTATAACAAATATCAACAAAAAATATATATTTTTAAGATAATACAAATATATGTTTATATGAAAAAAATCATTATTTGAATGTAAAACAATTGAAAATATTAAACAAATCTATGGGTATTTAAGAAAATATGCATGAATATTCTTTTTAAAACAAAATATAGTTAGATATAACAGTTTTAAATTTCATTGAATCAAAGAAAACCATATTTCCTACATAGTTGATAAAAAATTGGAGAAAATGGAGTAAACCGGAGAATCACCCCCACCCCCCGGACAACCCCAAAAACCCTCTGGACAGGCCCCCACCCCCTTCGACAACCCCCACTCCCACCCACCCCCTCGGACCACCCCTGGACACCCCCCAACCCTCCTGACATCCCCCACCCCTCTAGACAGCACCCCCACCCCTCCTGGACACCACCCCCACCCCTACCCCTGGACACCACCCAACCCTCTGGACAACCCCCCACCCCCGGACAACCCCCAAAACCCTCTGGACAGGCCCCCACCCCTGTGGACAACCACTCACACCCACCCACCCCCTTGGACACCCCCCCGGACACCACCCATTTCCACATCTTTGATATAACATATTTTTTTAAAAACGTGACATTATTAAAAACGTTTCTTGAAATATGATGAAAAGTCCAATCGTATTTCTTATGAAATTTTTCATACTAGAAAGGGTCTTAGTATTGGATAGAATAATAAATAAAGTGGCATAAAACAACAATATAATACTAAAAAATGCATATATAATCCAGCTTAAATATTTGAATAAATATGTTTGTAATCAACCATCAAATCCAAAAGGTGTATGAGAGAACAATTAGAGAAAAACTGGAAATGAGAGATCATAGTCATTGAGGGGGGATGGTGTCAAAGGAAACACAAAATCAAATGAAATGAGACCACTTTATGAAGTAATCCATGAAAAAGAAAAACATACATCAAATAAAATTGTGAAACATCAAAAAACAAATAGATACCCATTTGAAATAGAATCTAGTAGAGTCTTATAAGAAAAAATGGATGCATGATATTTCAGTGACATTTAGATTTTTTAAAGGTATATAATGATGTTTAATACTTCCCAGAAGGGTGAAATTATAAGGGAGTTTAGTGTCTTCTAAAAATACAAAGTGGGTAAAAGTGAATTTGTTTCCATTAAAAAAACAAATGGTTTGTCATAGATTTATTAGACTCTATGAGGGTGAATGATAAATATTTATTTTATTATGTTCCATTATAAATCATGTGTAAATATTTATTTTAGTTCAATTAATGAATGATAAATGGTTTACATTAATGGTTTTTGTTTTCTAAAAAAATGACATATTCAATATGGATGATTGATTCCTATTCTATGATAAGACACTCAACAAGGATGATTCACTATATATGATGATAATTTCTTTTAATTCTCTAATCACATAAACATTATTGGTCATCCAACTACAAAATTGTTTGATGAACCTGAGCATTAAATGAAATATAGGATAAAAGGAATGGATGAATCAACCATACCTCAAATTTCATTTTGATAATGAAATTCAAACCGGTCAAAACAGGAAATATTCCAAATCTTTGCTTAATCGCGCCATAGACCTTCAATAAATAACCCCAAATATGTTTCCAACATAGGAGGATTTTGAGTCATTAAATGAAATGTAATATATCAAAATTTGTTTTATAAAGAAATACAAAAACAAGACACTCACGATAAAAATGAATGTCTAGTTCCAATGTTATTCAAAAAGATGTAATAGGGTTCGAAATGGAAGAATCTAACCTAGTTTAAACAAAAAAATCACAAAACATAAATATAGACTATCCGAAAAAAAGAACAAATGAAATAAATTCGTGGAATGCTTACTTGAGTGTTGCGAGTTGAGATGATAGATCCGAGGAGACTAAAGATGATAAATGATGAAGCCAAAATGTGTTTAATGTAGGTCGATCGAAGAACCAATTAGGGTTTACAGCGCGAGAGAGATGAGCCGGCGGACTGTTGATCGAAAAACGTAAATGACAGTCCACAAGGCTTAAAATTTTTAAATTTTTTATAATGTCGGTTATTATATAACTAAAGTTATAAACTATTTTTTAAATTTATAACGTCGGTTATTTTAAAACCGACGTAAAAAACCCCCGTACATTGGTTTTTTACATCGGTTATAAAATAACCGACGTAAATACCGAACACGTGCGATTTGTAACATCAGTTATTAAAATAACCGACGTTAAAAAGCTACTAAATGCATTTGTTATGTCTGTTATTAAATAACCGACGTAAAAAACCATGTTTCACGGATTCTCACGTCAATTATATATAACCGACGTAAGAAATGGTGACGTAAATAACATTTTCTGCACTAGTGTGCCTTATCATAAAATATATCTTTTGAGCAAAGGATACATATTTATCCATACATCACAAGTTAATCAAATAAATCTTAAAGTAAATAATATTTATAAAATTGGTATTTGTTTTAGTAAATAATAATATCCATCATTAAATAATATGGATATTAAATATAATTGTAACTCCCAATGAAAAATGATTACAAGAAAGCGATTGATTCAATAGAATGTTCACAATCACAAAAGAATGTGATATCACACATTAAATATACCAGTTGGTAATTTTCAGGTCAAATACCCTTGGATGAAATGATTCGAAGTGAAACATAAAATACCATGAATTATGAATTAATAATTATATTACATGTCAAAGGGGATGTACATACACCCTAGAAAATGTAATTTGTACATAATAACAACTAAGCCTCAATGGAATGAAAATAGAGATGAAATCCCTTACCACACACTTTCTTTTAGTTGAATTTGATTTATCCTCTTATATAGTGGTTGTATTGTCTCTAATTTTCATTCTATTTTTTTTAAAATATTATATGAAATTATTTTGAGACCAGAGCTTTCTATGGCACATGATTCTGAGGCCCAGAGTGCCTGGAATAAATGTTTGAAATAAATTAAAATTTTAAACAGTGCGATTGACTGGTTTTCCTGAAAAGGAGGAAGATATTTTAAATGGGTGCCCATATCAGAATTATGAGGGCACCGTTGTGTTTAGGGTAGTGACTTTACCTTATGACAGGCCTATCTTCGACCGCTGTGGGTTGGCTGCAAGAGTTAGTTTTCGGGCGTTTTAAAAGGAAGCACAATAAAAGAAAGAAAAAAATTAATTTTTTTTAAATGTTGTCGTCTTGCATGGAGACTTAATCCTACCCTATAAGTTCATGATTATGGAAAGTTTGCAAGGTTAGCCTCATAACCTTGTGAATTGAGAGAGAGCCTCTTGGAGCATTGGAGAAGGGGGTCCCATTGGAGGACGACGATGACACGAACGAACACCTCTTGGATTTGATGAATCCCGCCAACGAACGAGACGTGGCGATTGTTCTTCAACTGGATCGTGGTAGGGGTTGTTATTTTGTTTCTCGTTTCCCCATTTTTGAATTTAAAAGACAAAAGCACATCAACCATGAACATGTTGATCCACAAATTTGTACGTTCTTGCAGGAGGGTTTTATTGGGATGATTTCGGGGAATTAATCCATGTTGATTTGTTGTTGATTTATGCTGTGTTTGATCCTACTAATGGGAGAGGATCAATTCCATGACGAATGACAGTGGAGGTTTGTTCCTCGATTTTATTATTTCATTTCTTCCCCATTTCTTTTCCTTGTTTGTTATTTGAATTTTTTGTGGTGCGAGGATCAATGGATCATTGCACATTTGTTTGGCGACGCAACGATCTCAAATTGAAGATCTTACATCACGAAGAACTAGCGGAGGTGTGAAGATGACATCGGATGACGAATCAGACCAGATTGGGAAAGACCGTTCTTCGAGGGCTCTTCACACGGGTGGATCATTACATTTTTTGGGACCGATTGGAGTCCCTAAAACAACAAAATCAGCTTCGTGGTTTCGGGGAAAACAAAACCAGTGAGTTTAATGGTGATCATATGGCTGGATCGATGAACGTGGCAACACGGAAGGTACAAGAGTGGAATTCCATGATTCTGGAAATTTCTAGAATACATGACATGTATCCCGAAGAACATGCCGTGTGTACCGGCTCAGTGGAGGCTAGGGTTTTAGGAATCAAAGATGTATCACACGGCGTGGGACCCTAGTCACACGACATGTTGGAACTTCCCCAAAGCTCGACGTCTATTCTGAGAAATACACAGACACGGGATGTACTACACGGCTTTGGAACATGGCATGTGGACCTTACACGCCATGACAGAGGTTACTATGCTAGGCTCGGCGTGTATCCAGGGGATACACAGAAACAGGATGGAGTACAAAACCATTCACTCCACCACACGGCCAGGCGAGGCCAGTTACATGGGTCACCCTGTGTTCCAATTACATGGGTTGGAATACCTGGGTTTATGCCGTGTATGGGCACATGGACATCGTACACGGATCTGACCCTATTTAATTAAACACGGCGTATAATCCATACTACATTCCATGTACTGGATTTGTCTACACGACCATCCTTACAACATGGTCCGTTGTACACAGGAAGTACCCGGGGTCAGAAGACACAGTGTGTGACTTTTCTACACTCTGTGTACTTTTTGGAAACTGTCTTGGTCATTTTGTTCACCATATCTCGGACATGTTTCGTTTGGGTTAGTGCCCCTTCTTATCGTCCCCGGAAGGTCAGGCATCATTTTCTTTTACATGAGTATGATCCCTTTCAGCAGTACTTTCTTTGATAGTTTCAGGCATCCCTTTCAGAGGCCTAGAGTGAGATCATCTATCCATTCTTGACCCTAGGTAGAGTCAGGCATCGACATGACCAACTCCACCAGGCATCGATCCTCTACCTAGCTAGTGAATCCGGATGAATCACAGTATCCTCCATGGCCCTGTCATTGATCCACATTTGTGTGTCGTGATCTTTCACACTCAAGAGTGTGTTCTCCCGTAATGAGTGTATCTATCTATCATGACATTTCCCACTCAAGAGTGTGTTCTCCCATAATGAGTATTTTTATCTCTCAATGATTTTCCCGATGAATAGTGCTTCTCAGAGGGGCGTCATCAGTGCTTTCAGACTCATGGAGTGAGTTATCCTGAAACGAGTTCTTCGTGAAATCATCGAACAAAATACCTAGCAGGGGGTGCAGTTTTGTGACTTGTCTCTAAACCATGGGTTAGGTTTTTGAGTATATTTGCATTGTGTTCTCCTATTATATATTATGTAGACATATACTTTGTAGAGATGATCATGCCTTTCTTTTATGTTTTTCTTTATGTTTTTTCAGGGTCCTCTACTGAGTATTGTTATACTCACCCATGCATGGGATTTTCCCACACGTGTCGTGTATTTTTTAGACGAGAATCATTTTGACAGAGTCCAGGGTGAACCATGATAGGACCGAGCAATCTCAATTCCCTACTAGCCGATATGTTCCTACGACTATGAGCAGAAGTCGTAGTACCTCTTTGTGTTTACTTGTTGGAATTTGTAGTTTTCAGAATCTTGTTTATGGTGGGCTTGTATTCTGGCCCAGTTTACTTTTAGTACTTTACTTTCTGTCGTACTCTATCGTTTGGGTTTAGTTGTATGTATGCACTTTTTCCGTAGTTTTATTTACATTTCAGCATTTTTGGGCTTGGATATTTGTGCGTGTGTACAGGTTTTTAGGCAATGCATCCCACGTTAGTAATATGCCTACTCGGTGCTAGTCACCATCCCATTTCCTGTTGGAGGCAGGCTTGGGGATTCACGGCGTGAGCCCCACTGGGACGGGTCATGACAGAGTGGTATCAGAGGAGTCAGTTATACCATAGGACCAAGTGTCTGTGAGTTTGGTTTGGGGCAACAGTTTTAAGTGCTTCGAGTTCGGCTTTTAGGCCGTGGACTCTAGTGTTGGTGAGGGCAGCCAACGTATCCATACACCAGGACTCAGTTAACCTACTTTTTGAATCAGTTCTTGAAAAAATTATTTGCGGGAAGTAAAATAATTGTACATGCATCATATAGAACTGGGTGGTGTTTTCCATATCCTTATGTCAGGTGTCCAGTTATACTCATTGACCATGGAACATATTATTTCTTTATAGGATTCCTCTACAATGCATACCTAGTAGGATTCAACATCACGATCATGAGGATGACCCCCCTTAGTGACGAGGCTTCTATAAAGGTACCAGTTCCCTAGGCATTGCCACTAGGTGGTGCACCTACTATACCACCCCCAATGAAGCAGCCCGTGGTACCTACAGAACCGACCGAGAAGGAGTGCAGGCTGAGCATGCTCTATGATTTCTAGAGTCAGAGACCCCTTAGGTTCTGAGTTGAGCTTGACCCTTAAGCAGCTGAGGACTGACTTGAGGCGGTGACCAGAGTTTTCCATCCAGTGAGGACACCAGCGGACCTGATGATGATCCTAGGAGCGAGCCTTCTTCAGGGTTTGGCGGGACGATGGTGGAGTCTGACCACACAGAGTCATGATGAGGAGACTCTTTTGTGGATGGAGTTCAAGTGACTATTTTGGGAGGAGTTCTCTCAGGTTACACTGAGAGAAGTATGCATCCAGGAGATTCATCAACTCTAGCAGGACTGTTTGATGGCAGATGACTATTCATCGAGGTTCACCATCCTCGCCCTGTACTCGATGGATAAGGTCAGCGATAAATACTTTAGAGCTCAGACCTTCGATTGAGGTCTACGATGGGACATCTGAGCTAGGGTCACGCCTCTACGAAATTTGTCTATTGCTGGAGTGCTCGAGCGAGCTTTAGTGATCGAGAGATTCTTAGTGGATCAGAGATAACTGACGATAGTGAGCAGCTAGAAGATAGGTCTGGAGACCTCAGTATTGGGGAACCGATGCCAGACATTGCGATCAGGATGTGGGAGACATCAGAGGATGACCTAGGATAGGGAGTCGACAATACAGGTCTATCTGGATTGATCCAGTAATCATAGGGAGAAGCGGTTATACTCGTCTGATGGAAGGGGACATCTCACTAGGGATTGTCTGACCTGTCGAGCTACTTACAATGAAGCGGTGGATGGACCACCGAGTTAGAGGCAGATAATTGAGCAGACAGACCCACCAGGCGGCGGAGGTAGCATAGGAGCATGGAGAGATGGAGGTGATGGCAGACACTTCAATCAACTTCCACCACCACCCCCAGGAGGTTCGCACCAGCTTCATGGAGCTGGGGGATAGGGGCGGGGACAGCTGCATGCGGTCGAGGCGTACAACCTAGGGACTCTAGGGATGATCTGAGGTCTGATCTGTGTCATCTCTACCTTAGATTCTATACCTATTGACATAGGTTCTAGTCATTCCTTTATCTCCACGTGTCTTGTGTGAAACCTTGAGATTACGGTAGAGCAGTTGACTCGATCATTATGCTTGGAGACACCTATGAGAGGAGACTCGATGATCACACAACTTTACAAACAATGTGATCTAACCCTTGGAGGTGAGAGTTTCAGTTGGAACCTATTGGTGGTAGCATTGGGTCCTTACAACTTCATTGTCAGTATGAATTGGTTATCTACGGTCCATACCCAGATTGACTGTATTTGGCAAAAAGTGTGGTGTCTCCGTAGTGGTGGGATGGTATTTTCCTTTTTCAGAGAAAAGGAGACCCATGCAGCACAGAATGGGCTCATTCATAGGAGGGTACAACTGATCAATCATGTGTTGGCTAGCCTTGACCTCAGATCAGTAGATGTTATGAACTCTCTGTTCACAGCAGTAGTGGTGGAGTATGAGGACGTCATTCCTGAAGATGTTCTAGGATTACCTCCCTACCAGGAAATTGACTTTTGCATCTACTTACACCCCAGGATGACACTTATATCCTCACTAGCATATCGTAATGATCTCGTAGAGCTTCGTGAGCTAAGGGTGTAGTTGGAGGATTTGAAGAGCAAGGGTTTCGTAAGACCCAACGTTTCACCCTAGGCGACCCCAGTCCTTTTTTCCAAGAAGGCAGATGAGAGTTTGAGGCTGTGAGTGGATTACCGGTGCCAGAATCTGGTGATGGTGAAGAATAAGTATCCACTGTCTAGAATCAACAACCTCTATGATTATATAAGAGGGGCACCGTGGTTCTCGAAGGTTGACCTTCAATCAGGTTATCAGCAGTTAGGAGTAGGGGACGAGGATATACCGAAGAAAACATTCAGATGCCACTACGGTCACTATGAGTACTTTGTGATGCCTTTTTGCATGAAAAACACCCCACAGTGTTTATAATACTGATGAATCAGATATTCCAGCCATACATAGACTGGTTCTTAGTAGTCTTCATCAAAGACATCCTTGTGTACTCGGCGTTAGAGGAGGAGCACACGATACACATGCAGATGGTTCTAGACATAGTCCGAGAGCACCAACATTATGAGAAGATCTCTAAGTACCAGTTCTATATTCAGGAGGTCTACTTTCTAGGACATGTAATCTCAATAGATGTAGTATCTGTAGACCTAGCCAAGGTGGAGGTGGTATTAGCATGGGAGCCACCTCAGAGCATGACAGAGGTGCGTAGCTTCATACGGTTGGCAGGATATTACTGGAGATTCATTCCTAATTTCTCCCGGATAGCAGAACCGATGAAAGCCTTGACCAAGAAGGGGAAACCCTTCTTGGGTATGAAGAAGTTCCAATAGTCTTTGGTGCTATTGAGATAGATTTTGAAGAGCGACTCTGTTTTGAGATTTCCGGAGGAGGGTTTCGTGTACATAGTTTTCTGTGACACATCCAGAATCGGGCTTGGTTGTGTCCTAAGGAAAATATAGGCAGTGATTTCATATGGTTTGCACCATATTAGGCCACATGAATGGATCTATGTGACCCATGATCTTGAGTTGTTAGCGTATGTATTCGCGTTGAAGATGCGGTGACACTACCTTATGGGAGAGAGGATTATCGCCTAATCTGACAAAAAAAATCCTCAGATACATCTTTTCACAGAAGGATCTGAATCTGAGGTAGAGGAATATTCTAGAGTTCCTCCAGGACTATGATTTCGATATCATCTATACTCGTGTGAAGGGGAACAAGGTGGAAGATTCTCCTAGCAGAAGGTCGAGCTCGCAACTGATGAGTGATGCGACAGAGAAGTTATCCATGTTGTAGTTATCCTTCGTGGACAGAGAGGATACAACTTACCTACAGTCAATGGTTGTCGCCCCTCAACTTTTACAACATGTAAGGGAGGCACATCTAGGTGATGTCGACTTTGTTGATTTATATGCTCAGTTATCCACAGGATAGGCTACTTATGGATATTTTCAAGGAGGGGAGGACATACTTCTTTTCAGAGGATGAACTGTTGTACCAGTGGAGTTGCTAGAAGAGGTCCTGAGGGAGTATCATACATCCCCCTTGGTGGTACATCCAGGATTGAAAAAGATGTACTGGGATCTCTGATGGCTATTCTGGTTGTCATGCATGAAGAAGACAGTAGTAGAGGTCGTTTATTGTTTCCATATATCCGAACAGGTGAAGGCTGAGCACCAAGTTCCAGCAGAATTAGCACACACCAAAGATGATCCTGAGTATAATTGGGATGGAGTATCGATGTAATTCGGGAAAGGATTACCATGAACATCCAATGGGCACGATTCCATCTGGGTGATCATTGACTGACTCACCATGTCCACCCACTTCCGAGCTATCAGGGAGTAGAGTTCCTTAGAGAGCTTGGGACGTCTCTACATGAAAGAGACAATTTGGCTTCATGGAGTCCCTTCAAAAATAGTCTCGGACTGAGATTCCCATTTCACATCCCAGTTGTGGATGGGATTTTAAGAGGCTTTCAGATGGAGAGGACCATTCAATTTCTAGAGGATATGTTTTGAGCATGTATCTTAGACTTCGCTCACAGTTTGGAGGACCACCTAACACTGGTGGAGTTTTTGTATAATAATATAAACAACTCCACTATTCGTATGGATTTGTTCGATGACTTGTATGGGAGACCCTTCTCATCACCGCTTTGCTGGACCGACCCCGAAGAGTCATCCCTAATGGGTCCATAGTTGGTATGAGCTACCATCGAGAAGGTGCAGGTCATACGGGAGAAGATGAAGACTGCGAAAAGATGGAATAAGTCTTGTGCTGAAAAATGATGGAGACCTCTAGAGTTCGAGGAGGACGCCCACATCTTTCTTCGGGTCTTGCCTCAGCGGGGGTTACAGATATTTGGCTGGGGCAGCAAGATATCTCTGAGGTTCATCAGACCTTTCCAGATACTGCATAGAGTCGGCGAGGTGGTGTAACTCATAGCTCTACCACCATAGTTTTACCGGGTACAAAAATTCTTCCACGTATCGTAGCCGAGGAGTTACGTGCATGACTCATCACACATCATCGACTGAGGTTATCTAGACATTGAGGATGGGGTGAACATTGCTGAGTACCTTTTGGATATCGAGGATCGGTAGGAGAGGTTACTTTGTGGGAGATCGATTCCCTTGGTTCGTATTCGGTGGCAGCACAGAAATCTTTAGGAGATCACGTGGGAGCGGTAGACTCAGATCCATGCACAATACCCACATATTTTTGAGTAGCCCTGGTTTTGGCCTTTTGGGGACGTAAAGCCGCAAGGTGGGGAGATTGTAATGTCTGAGATTTTTTATGTATTAATTTTTAAATATTATATGGAATTATTTTAAGACCCAAACATTAAACGACATGCGATTCTTAGGCTCAGAGTGCAAAAAATAAATGTTTGAAATAAATTAAAATTTTAAATAGCTCACAAGAATAGTTTTCCCAAAAAAGTGGAATATATTTTAAAAGGGTGCCCAGATCAGATTTCTGAGGGCACCGTTTCATTCATAATATCAAATTTACATTCTGTGGGGCCTATCATCGACCATCGTGGGTCAGATTCAAGTGTTAGTTTTTGGGCGTTTTAAAAGGAAGAACTTTAGAAGAAATGAAATAAATTAATACTTTTTTTTTTCAAATGTTGCCTTTTTTCGAGGAAAACCAATCAACAACTATAAGTTCATGCTTACGGAAAGTTCACAGGGTTATCTTCATAACCCTGTGAATTGAGAGAGAGCCTCTTGAAGAAATGGAGAAGGAGGACCCGTTGGTGGATAATGACAACACGAGCGAACGCCTCTCAGATTCGATGAATCCCGCCTAAAATGTGACATGATGATCATTTTTAAACTGGATTGAGGTAGGGGTTGTTATTTCTTTCTCTATTCCCTATTTTTTTAATTCAAACGATGAACTCAGATCAACAATGAACAAGTTGATCCACAGATTTGTACATTCTCGTGGGAGGGTTTTAATGGTTAGATTTTGGGGAATTAATCCATATGGATTTGTTTTTGATTTCTGATCCATTTGATCCTACTAATGGGAGTAGATCAATATCTTGACGAACGATGGCCGAGGTCCGTTCCTCGATTTGATTATTGGATTTGTTCCCCATTTCCTTTCCTCTAGCATTCTTGCGTTCTTCATGGGACGAGGAACAATAGATCGTTCCACATTCGTTTTTAAACGCAATGATCCCAAATTGAAGATCCAACGTCATGATGACCTTGCAGAGGTGTGATGACGATAGCGGAAGACGAATCAAATCAGACCGAGAAAGAATGTTCATTGAGTGTTCTTCTCATGGGAGGATCATTAAATGTTTTTGGGATTGATTAGAGGCATGAAAATAACATAATAAACTTTGTGGGGTTAGGGAGACCAAAACCCATGAGTTTCATGGTGATCAGACGATTAGATTGATGAATGGGGTAGCACGGAAGGTGCGACGATGGAAGTACGAGATTATGGAAATATCTAGATTACATAGCGTGTATCCCAAAAGAACACGCCGTGTGGACTGGCGCAGTGGCATATAGGGTTTCAGGCATCAGACATGTATCACATGGTGTGTGACCCTGGTCACACAACGTGTTGGACCTTCCCCAAAGCTTGGCGTGTATTCTGGGAAATAAATGGACACGGGATGGACTACATGGCTTCGGAACACGTCGTGTGGACCTTACACGACATGCAAAATGAAACTATGTAGGGCTCGACTTGTATCTAGGGGATACATTGACACGAGATGGAGTACATGACCGTGTAATCCACCACATGGCCAGGTGAGGCTAGTAATGCGGGACACCCCTTGTACCGATTACACAGGTTGTCATAGCTGGGTTGAGGTCGTGTACGTGCACATGGCTAGTGTACAAGGAGCTAACCACAATTACTCGGACATGGCATGTAATCCATACCACACACCGTGTACTAGTTTTTTTCTACACGACAAACCTTACGACATGGGCCACTGTACACGGGCAGTACCCGGGGTCAGAAGACACAACGTGTGACTTTTCTACATGCTGTGTACTTTTTGGAAATTGGCTTGGTCATCTTGTCCACCATTTCTTGAACATGTTTTGTTTGGGTCAGTGTCCCTTCTTATCATTCCCCTAAAGGCCATCAATATTTTCCTTCTACAAAAGTATGATCCCTTCACTAAGACTTTCTATGATAGAGTCAGGCATCCATATGAGAGTCGCGGAGCAAGATCCTCTATACATTTTTGACCCTTGTTAGAGTTAGGCATCGACGTGACCAACTCCACCAGGCGTCGATCCCTTACTGAGGAGGTGAATCTGGATGAGTCTCAGTATCTTCCATGGCCTTGGCAGTGATCCACATCAGTGTATCATGATCTTTCCCACTCAGGAGTGTGTTACCCCATAATGAGTGTTTTTATATCTTGTGGATTTTCCCGATGAATAGTGCTTCTTGGATGGGCGTCCTCAGTGCTTTCATAATTATGGAGTTAGTTCTCCCGAAATCAGTGCTTTGTGAATTCTTCGAACTGAATCCCTAGCGGGGGGGGGGGGTGCGTTTGTGTGAGTTTTCTCTAGACCATAGGTCTAGGTTTTGAGTATATCTGGATTGTGTTCTCCTATTATATGTTCAGTAGAAATATAATATATAGAGATGACCATGCCATTATTTATTTCTTTTCATTGTGGTTTTTGGGGTCCTCTACTGAGTATTGTTATACTCACCCCAGCATGGGCTTTTCCAGCACGTGTCATGTCTTGTGTAGATGAGAAACCTTTTGATAGAGTCCAGGGCGGACTAGGACAAAACCGAACTTCCTGAGTTTCCTATAGGCTAAGACGTTCCTATGACTATGAGCAGTATTCAGAGTACCTATTTGTGTTTATAGGTTGGACTTTTCAGTTTTCAGACCCTTGTTTTTGGTGGGCTTGTATTCTGTTCCTCTTTACTTTCAGTACTTTACTTTTCGTTGTACTCTTTTGGTTGGGTTTAGTTGTATGCATGCATTTTTTTCCTTTGTGTTTTTTTACATTTCAGAATTTGTGGGATTGAATATGTGTGTATGTGTATAGGTTATTTGGAAATTCCTCCCATGTTAGTAATATGCCTACTCAGTGCTAGTCACCAGCCCCTGGCCTATTAGAGGTGGGCTTGGGGAGTCACGGCGCGGGCCCCACTGGGATGGTTTGTGACAGTGGTTTTATATATTTCATTAACTTACAACATATACATATTAATATTTATAATATCATATATAATCCTAATATAAAATATTATCACCCATTCATTAATAATCATTCATTATATTCATTGTCTTGTGTATCAATTATTTTGTTTTCTTATGCTTGATTTGTCATTAAATGTCTCGTTATAGCACATATTAAACATTTTATTCATATATATATTATTATTCATTAAATAATTATCATATTTATACAAATATTATACTTTTAAAACCAATAATGAGTGATAATTATGAAAAATAAAATATGTTACAATCATGGAGACGGTAGGCCTTACGTATGCATCATCACCACTTTCATTTTCTAATTATCATTATGGGAAGAAGTTAAGTAATATATAAAACTTTATAAAATGATAATAATATCATATATACTATATTATATACTAATATATATCATCCATGTGGTTTATTGATGAAAATATAGTCACATTTCTTTGTGAAGGCGATAGTCCACAAATACACGAATGATGTTATAATCTTTATGTGAGTGAAAAGGTATGAAGGAAAATGATATATATTATCTTTATAGAATTATAAAAATTTAATTAATATCATAAATATTTTATTTATATATTATATAATAATTTACATTAACCTTCTTACATTTGATGTAAAGAGTTAATGAAAGACGAATCACTTCGCTTCATCAAGCGGTAGTCCGCTGTAAACACGAGCAGCATTACCATATCCCCTATGAATTTGAAATTAAAAAAAATATATATGATATAATTACTCAATAGGTATAATTATGTTATAAATATAATATATATACTTTGTATCTTTCATCATTACAAACCTTGATATGTGGTAATGTAATAATGAATGACATCAGTTCGCGAGGCTGTAGTCCGACGTACACAGAAACAATGATTTTGTAAGCCATTTTATGGAAGTGGATGTAATTTTAAGTCATTAATTTATCATAAAACATCGTAGTATATTTAATATAATATGTTTATTATATCATTAGGGATTAAAAATAATTTAAGGAGATGGATAATAAAACTAAATAAAGATGGTCATGGAAAAACATTACCTCTTCATCTGGTATCCTCCTTAGGTTTGAACTAAATCCTTACTAGGTCCAATTTATTCCCAAAATAAGGATTCTAGGATTATCATAGGGAATTTGTGAAGTGATTTGGGTAGGTATTTTCCAAACCAAATAGGTTTTAATGTTTGAATAAGTGAGGATATAAGGTATCACTTTATAAGTGGGAGAGAGGACACACTTAGTGTTTTTCACAAGTTTTGTGCGATCCAACATTTTTAAGATACAAAAATGGTATAAATGAGAAAATATAGAAACATATATTTTTAATGGTGGAAATATTTTTAGAAAATAGTATTTGGAAAAGTTTATAGGTCATTTTATCCCTTATCTTTTTAGTTTATCCCCTGGTAAATCCAATTTTACAATAACTACGGTAATTAATTTATACTGCATTCACTATTAATTTCGGTATAAAATTATGTTGAAATTCTTATAAATTTAAAAATATTCTTACTCCAATTACGTAATCCATTTTTTCCAAATTTAATTCACATAAGTGGAAAATTTTAATTTAATATTACTCCTGCATATGTGATGTGAAAGTCGGTTTTTAGAGAAAATGTTCAAAAGATCACAATATTTTTATTTAAAAATTAAATATAAAACTGATTAAAATGAACAAAATCATTTTAATTTATATATAATTGAATTAATTTTACTTTAAAACCAATTCTAAATATAATTTAACACTATAAATTATTTAAGAGAAAATAAAATTTTAAATTAAAATTCAGTATTTTCACTATTCATAAAAATGAAATTTTTCAGAAAATTATGAATAATTAACCCTATGATAATATTGATATAATAATTTAAAAAATGATGATTATTTTTTAAAATACATTTTCTAATTTTTTTATATTATGTTCTCAAAGGGTGACTAAATAATCCTTTAGAAAAATACATTATTTCAAAAAACTATTCTTTTTCTTTTAAATAATTATTATTTTATTTTTAATAAATAGGTATCCAAAATATCCATATTTTATTTGTTAATATTCATATCCTAAAAACTAATGTTTATGTTATAAGGGTAATGATTAAATAATATTTTAATATTGTATTTTCATTTAAACAAGGTGTTGCATGCATCACAAGAAATTAATGAAATTAAATTTATTCTAAAAGAAATATATTGTTATTTTTGGGGTGTTATATTATCCCCTCCTAAAAAAATTCATCCTCAAAATTTTAGTAATATTACATTAAAATATAATAGTGTATTTATTCTTCATAACATCATGTGGTTCACACATTTCTTCCTCTATTTTGTGATTTATCCAAATTACCTTTACCAATTGAGTAATCCGATTCCTCAATAATTATTCTATAGTATCAATAAGTTAGATGGATTATTAATAGTACGATTGATCATGTTCTATATTTATTTCATCAAAATTGATCACATGCGTTTGTTTGGGTATTTACTTTCTTAACAATGAAATGTGGATAAAAACATGTACTTTTGATAGATTAGGAAGCATTACCAAACAATGAGTAATAACTCTGATTATTTCAAATATTTAAATGGGTTTAATATAACTGGGGCTAATTTTCCATTTATTACAAACCATTTAAAACCATTACATGGAGATAATTTCAATAAAAAATGATCGCCCACTTGGAATTCAAAATTTTTCCTCGGATTATATACATAACGGTTTTTCCTACTTTGAGAAGAATTATTATGAATCTGAATTGACTTTACTGTTGTTATTGTCATTTCAAAATGTTTCAAGAGTAAAATTTTCCTTCCACAAACATCAGCCCGAAAATTTGGAGTGTTACATCTCCTTACATATAATGCTTTATACGATGCCATTTGAATGCTTGAATGGAAACTATTATTAGGGGAATACTCGACCAAAGTTAAATACTAATCCCACATACCTTGAAAGTTGAGTGATCAGGACCTAAACATTAATTCTATTGTTTGAATCTTCCATTAAGACTATCCATTAGTAAGAGTATGGTAGATGGTGCACAAATTAAGCTTAGTATCAAGAGCCTTTTGATTAATATTCCCTAATTTTTATGTAAATGGAGATTTAGATCAGAAACAATTGATAGAGGTGTGCCATAACATTTTAAAAATTCATTAACATAGATCCTTGTGAGTATTTAAAGTGGTTAATCTTCTCTTATAGTAATGAAATGTATATATTTGGTTAGGCTATCAATGATTACTGATATTACATCATTCATTCTCATTGTGTCTGGAAGTCTAGTAACTAAAACAATAGTAATATAATCCCACCTACACACTATAAAAGGAAGGGGTTCCATGACTCCCATATTATTCTCTCTCATAGCTTTAATTTTTTGAAAAACCAATAATCTAGAAACCCAAAAAAAATTTCTTACTTCATGTTATCCCACTAAAAGTGTTCCATAAAATCACTATACATCATTGTGCTTCTAGGGTGTATAGAGGAATTTGAGCAATGAGGGTTAAAAAATCCCCTTTTTTAGATCCAGTATATATGGAACACAAAATCTAATTAAAAATTATAGAAAACCATACTCACAAATTAATTTTGATAATTTCCCATCATTCACCATTTTAATTTTTTTTGGAAATTTCTCATTATCGGATGAAGAAAGTTTTATATTTTATAATAAATATGGGTTTTCAATAATTTGAATAATTAGTGATGTCTCCCCTTGATATATAATTATCATATCCATATTTACAATATCCATGAACATTTTATCTATCTCAATACTCATTTTGGTTATAACTCCTTAGTCTTTTCAACTGAATTCATATGTTGGCATATTAGTTTTCCATGTGAGGTAGTGTATTGAGCAATCAGAATATGTTAGTAGCTCAAGCCACCACCTTTATATCAAATTAATATCTTTATATGTGAAAATATATTTTATGATTTTATGATCAATTTATATCTCACATAATTCACCATAGAGATAATGTATACATATCTTTAAAGAAAAATTTATAGTTTTCCAACTTAATGCCATGAGTTGGATAGTTTTAATCACGAGTCATCAATTTACTTGATACATATCAAATAACTTTAGCATTTTAGTTAAGAACCAACCAATTACCTTATTCAATGCCTCAATATATATCATAAACCCATAACTGCTAGATTATATTGTCAAAATCAAAGTATTTTCCAATATCCAATTTAGTTTATCAGAACATTCTTCACATTTCGTTATCCGGACAATCATAACCGCTTTACGTGTATGATTTTTAATGGGTTATCCAATATTGAAAAATTCATAATGAATAACTGATAGTGACCCACCAAACCAATGAATCTATGTACATATGTTATGTTAATTGGTATTTTACATTCTCTTAATGCCTTCATCTTCACATTGTTAACATAGATTCCATCCTTATAGATAATATGGCCAAGAAAAGATATGTATTAAATCCATAAATCAAACTTACTTAATTTCCCATATAACTGTTTACATCTAAAAGTCTAAAGAATGATCTAGAAATGACTATCATGGTCCTAATAACTTTTATAATACACTACAATATGATCAATGAATACCACAACAAAATTATAATGATATTCCCTGAATAGTCTATGCATTAGATCCATAAAAATAGAGGGTACGTAAGTCAATTTGAATGGAATTAATGTAATCTTTTAATTTCCATAACTCATTTTGAAATATATATTTTCAATATATATCCCTTATTTAAACACAGTTTATGATACCCATTACGAAATTCAATGTTTGAAAAATATTTGGATCCATGAAGATGATCGAATAATTCAACAATTTGAGGTAGAGGGTACTTTTCGTTTATTGTAATAACATTTATTTCATTATAAATATTTCATAGACTCATGGATCCATCTTTATTCTTAATGAAGAGAATATGAAATCCTCATTATGAAACAATAGGGTGAATAAATCCCTTATCAACAAAATCATTTAGTTATTTCTTCAACTCCACTAACTACACAATGTCCATTATATAGTGTGTCATTGATATTGGACTTTTATTAGCAATTAAATAAGTGGAAAAGTGAACTTCAAGCTCTGGGGGATTTCTGGTTAATTCCTCAAATAAATACATTAATGTATTCCTACACAATAGGTACCTCCTCAATTTGAATATTTCCTTCTTCATCCCAAGATTTTTTATCTTCTTCCCTATGAAAATCATTCATTAGAGCTACTTGGGGTGGATCTAGATATGAATTATATGATGAAGTATCTTCTATAAAAATAGGGAATTATCTATCTTTCCCACAAATCATAATTTTCATCTTCTTGGACTTTTTCCATCATGATTTGTGAGCCATTCCATACCAATGATTATATCAAAGTTAACCATTGGTATGATAATTAGTCCATTAAATGAATCATGTTTATGTTTTATTGTGGGGATTACCTAACACATACTTATAGCAATGATACATCCCTTAGGTGTTTTAACTGACAAATATTCAATTATATTAAATGTGAAATGTCTAATTTTATTATAAAACTAGGTAGATATATAGTACTTAGAGGATCTAATATCAAATAAATCATTAGATAAATTTGAATACAGGATTAAGGTGCCTTCAACCACATTAGTGGGTACTTCCACCTCAGCTGTAGTGATAGAATAAGCCTGAAATTATCTCTTTAACCTCATCTTTTATAGATTTCCTTGATGATTGGGGCATTGGTGTGAATAATGAAAAATTTAATTACAGATGAAACAATGATCATCATTGACTTTTTTCCTATCCTAGCATCAATGAGCTATATTCTCTTTATTAACATACTTGTAAAACACTACCACGCCCTTTAAAAACTTCCCACGATGTTTCCTTCTACAATTTTAACATGATGGAAATTAATCCATCATCCTCTTCATCTTTGATTCATTCCCTTTGAAAATTACTGGTCGAAGTATTGTATCACTAAGAGGGGAGGGGGTGAATAAGTTATACTCATATTATTTTATATTTCAATTCAGTTGAATAAACATTCACCTCCAGTTAAATATTTTAATTCCCTACTGAGAAAATAATCAATAGACATCTAAAGGAACACACTAATTTAGAAGGTTCACTATTCAATAAGAATAGCTACATATTTGGTATGGTTTGGAAATGATCCAACACCTTAAAATCCACTAGAAATAAATCCTTGGATTACAATGAGTATGATGTACCATTACACTCATGTAGCACTATGAAACAATACAACTAGTGCATGTGCACCCATATAGCACAATAGGGTAATACATTTGTTTTGTTGCATACCTTGTTACCAATGCATCTTTTAAATTCACAAAATGTATCCAATTGTAATAAAATTATTCTTCTACATACCCAGAATAAAGGTAATAACCTATTGGACTATGTCAAACAATCAGTATGATTACCCTGAGTATGATTATCCCATTCTGATTATTTTCAGTCTGATCGTTCAAATGAATACAATCGAATTGAATCATCACCACTCTAATACTTTCATACAATAGTCATGAAAAATAGAATGGGAATCACTTCAAAATAGGTATGTAATAGTCAATATAAATAGAGTTGGTTCCACTTCAAAACATTTATGCCATAGTGAAGACAAATATAATCGGGACCCCTTCAAAACATGTATGAAATATTTAAGACAAAAATAATCCGTACCACTTCAAAACCACTTCTTCTCTCTCTAAAACCCAGAGCTTCTCTCTCCTCTGCTATGAACAATAATTGTTGTCGAAATTTACAATGTACCTCATCCTTTTATTAGTGGCAATTGGTGGGAATCCAAATGTTTTTCCCACTCTCTCAAAGTTTCCCAAATTTGAATTCCCCCATAAAATTATGGGATACATTTTGACTTAATCATAGTTTCTCAATGCTTCTCGAATATTATTGAAACATCCTCTCAATCATCCGACCATTCATTTTTATTTCCATCCCCATTTATTTTTCCATAAAAATAAACTAATTTTTCTTTTAGAAACCAATAATTGTGGGTACAATTGTTGAGTACGATTTTTTTTCTGGGTACGATGGTGTTTAATCATTACCAAATCTTTTATTTTACATTAACCTGTGAGTCCCATGTAAAAAAAGTAATTACCATGTTGTAATGACATAAATCCTATATTCATTAATCATTAAGAATGTTCCATCTGCACGTTTATTCTATCGGACTATTCCCATCGGCACAACTATTCCCATTTGCAAGACTATTCCCATCGGCATGACTATTCCCACTAACATGACTCTTGCATCAGCACGACTATTCCATCCGCACAACTATTCCATTAGCATGAATATTCCATCAGAATGCCTATTCCATCAGTATGACTATTACATCGGCACAACACTGAGTCCGATGCAAAACAAATTCATTACCATGTTGGCCTGACATGTGTTATTTCCTCTTTCATCGGCATGACAATTCCATCAGAACCACTATTCAATCGGCATGAATCTATGTCCGATGCAAAACAATTTCATTAACATGTTGAAATGACATGCATCATTTCTTCTTTCATCGAAAAAACTATTCCATTGTCAAGGCATTTCAATCCACATGACTCTGAGTCTTATAAAAAACAATGTCATTACCATGTCCACATGACGTGAATCATATCTTGTTTTTCATAGTCATGACTATTCCATCGGAATGAATATTCCCACTGTCATCACCATTCAAAGTTTTTCAATAGTCACCACCATTCATAGATTTTCAATAGTCATCACCATTAAAAGATTTGCAATAGTCACCACTAGTCACAGTTTTGTAATAGTCACCACCATTCATAACTTTATAATAGAAACCACTATTCGGAAATTTGTAATAGTCACCACCATTCACATATTTTACTTTCCCCTTTATTCCATAGTGCTAGCATCATATGTTCTACCACTTTATATATGACTTATTAGAATTCCAAAAATAGAAAATCATCATCACGTTTTACATTTGAACGAATCATAACTTTACATTCCTTCTAGTTTCTATCATTCCATCTCATACTGAGTAAAATCTTTCTAAAAACAAGAGTCTGATTATTTTCTAAATAGAAACACAAAAGAATTGTTTCCAAACAAAGTGAAGAGATTTCTTTTCTTCAAAACCACCATTGACAACAAAAAACAACTCTTGAATTATTCATCACCTTTATCATCATCTTGGTCCGAACAATCTCCCCATTTGGATTTTGTTGCCAACCAAGTTTCATAAATCACTGAACTTTGTATCCTCAAGAAATGTATTACATATAAACAATTCTAATCCTACATGATCTATCTATTTTTAGGAAACAATAATCATTAATAAAAATAACATGCTATCAAAAAAAATATGATCACGACAAACTCTTCCTTTTCTTCATTCCCTATGGAAAACAAATCAATTTTTCTTCCTACAACCACTCCAACTAATAGTTATAATAGTTCAATCAAAAAACAATGTTGAATTCATAGAATACCCACAACTCTCTCTTTTATGAAAAAGATTTATGAAAACAAGCAATTATCCCCCTTGAAAAAATAGTCTAAAGGTAAGATGAGAGAGGGAAAAAATACACATAACGCATACTTGAAGAGAAAGAGGTTGGACACCCATGTTCAAACTCATTTTTGAAAATGATTCATTTGATAATGGTGTTGTGAAAATATCAGCAACTTTCTCCGATGCTGGAACATACTCCATTCTCAATTCATTCTTCTAAAAATGATCTATGATGAAATGATATTTAATGTCAATATGTTTTCAATGAGAATGTAGCACAATATTCATGATGAGATTGATAGTACTTAGATGGTCACAACCAAGTATCAAGGGTAACTATAATTTTACAAGAAAATATTCCTATTGTGATTTCATCCCCATAAGTTTAGCAGAGGATTCAGTTGAATGTAAATACCTTTAATTTATGTGGAATATTTTTTATTAAATGCATAGGAATTTTACAAGTCCGCAAAAATTTACGGCGCATGATTTCGAGGCCCGGTGTGCCGGTAATCAATTTCTGAAGTTTTTTTTGGGGTACGTTCAGTGAACAAACGAGCAGGTTTTTATAACTTTTGAACTGCTGCTTGGAATTGAAATCTGAGGGCACCGTTGAACTCGCAGTGCCGATATTCGTTTAAGAAGACTTTAATCCCGATGATAATTGGTTTAGAATAAAATTAGTTTTTGGGTTTTTAGTGAATGAATTAAATAAAAATAAGGTTGTGTAAACATTATTTTTACTATTTGGTTAATACCTCTATGTGGAGGTTGGAGGTGGGGACCACAACACCTTAACTTCCCATGAGAGGTTATAGAGGTCGGGCCCACCCGAGGTCTCAACCTCCTCTTCTTGTTTATTGTGGTGGGGACCACCTGGGGTTAAACCCCCTTGAAACTCCCCTTTAAGGGGGAGAAACACTCCACCTTCCATTAAGTGTATGGGAGCCTCTTCAACTCCCCTAACACTTAATGTGCCAAATTCTTCACATTTAATTAATCCACCAATTTTGAATTTAGTTCCAATAATTAAATTATAGATTAACATAATCCATTATTTTGGGTTGGTAATTGTCCTTTGGAGGAGCTTTGGAGAATCAAGAGAGTTTGGGAGAAAAGCTCTCGCCAATGAGGAATAAAGAATGAAGAAAGAATAACACGTTCTTCCAACAAAGAACACCGGCATGGATCGTCTTCGACTTCCCTCTTCAAAAAATCCATCAACGAAGGACGTGTTCGTCTAAAACGAATCGTTGTCTTCCTTCTCGTGCTAATGTCGATGATCAATGAACAAAGGTAGGGGTGTATTTTATTTGATCAAAGTTATTCTTGTTCCCAATGAGATGTTTAATTTCACCTGAACTCCTTTCTATCAAACTAATGCTGAGGGACCGGGCCAATTTAACACGACCCGATTCCTCCACCGTATTTCATGTGGTGTGTTCTTCACGTTATTCTTGGGTGATGTACAATGGAACTTTGTGGGTTCATTATGTGATGCAATGATCCCAAATTGAAGACCCAACATTACGATGACCTAGTGGAGGTGCGAACATAATAGCGGGAGACGGATCAGATTGGACTGGGAAGACCATTCTTCGACCGTTCCTCGAGTGGGTGAATCATAACGTGTTTTTAGAGCTAATCGGAGGCCCAAAAACACTGGTAATGATTTTGGATCATCGGGGTGACCTAGAGACTACTGTTTCATAAAGATCAGACTGTCAGAAAGAAGAACATGCATCATGGGAGGCGCGCTGGTCAGAAGTGTCGTTTCTAGGAAATTACAGAATACAAGACATGCACTTCTGAAGAACACGTCGTGTAGTACGAGCGTACTGCGGTTAGGGTTACAGGCGTCATAAGGGAATCACATGGCGTGTGAACCCCATCAAATGGCGTATACTCTTCACATAGCTTGGAAGAGGCGGCTACACGAGACTCATCATGTTTCTCCGGGATACATGGACATGGAGTGAAGTACACGGGAATGCAGTCAACCACACGACCATGAAAGTCCAGTGACACAGAGTCGATCCCAGTTTCATAGACAAGGCATGCAACCACACCACACGCAGTGTACTTACATTTCAAGGTGACTATATGAGACTCGGTGTGTATCCCGAGGATACACAGACATGGGTTGAAGTACACGGGTATGTACTCCACCACACGGCTAGGCAAGGCCAGTGACACAGGCTACCCCATGTACCAGTTACAGGGGTTGGAGAACACGAGTTGCGGCCATGTATAGGCACATGTCCAGCATACACGGAGTCAACCCTAGTCTCTTGTACATGGCATGTTACCATTCCACATGCCCTGTATTTAATTTTTCTACATGACCAGCCTTTCAACATGGGCCATTGCACACGTGCAGCACCCGAGGTCTGACTACACGACGTGTACTTTATTCCAACACGCCACGTACTTTTTGGTAAATGGCTTGTTCATCTCATCCTCTATGTCTCAGAGTCGAATTGTTTGGTTTTTACCTCTATGAAATGGAAAAACATTAGGATACTTATTCTTGGTACTTCGTGGTAGTTGAGGTATCGACACTTGGCTTGAGGAGCGAACCCTCCTGGAATCAAGCATGCTTTGTGTGGAAAACCTATTGCTGGCTGCTCTTTGATGACTATTCCTGGATCCTGTGTGGGTTCGAAAGCTCTGACTACAGTTCCTGGATCCAGTGTGTGTTCGACGCTCTGACTCCTATTCATAGATCCTGTGCGGGTTCGACTGCTCTAATGACTATTCTAGGATCCTGTGTGGGTTTGACAACTCTTACTACTGTTCTTGGATCCTATGTGTGTTCGATAGCTTAGATTAATATTCCTGGATCATGTGGGGGTTTTACAATTCTGATTTCTCTTCCTTGATCCTGTGTGGGTTCGACAAAATAGATGATTTAGTGTCTATATATGATCATCTCAACTCTCAACATAAGTTGTATACCTGTTTGAGCTGAGTTAGTAACTTTTTTGTTTTCCTCATGATTGAGATGGATTACTTGATAACATAGGTATATGCATGGGTATATACCTATGTGGAGTTATCTATTTAATTCATACATTGTAGTTTATCCTTGTTTGATTTTGTGAGACCTTGAGGGTCCTGGGGTCCATACTGAGTATCGTTATACTCAACCCTGCACAGGCTATGCCCGCACCTCATTGTGTTGGATGCAGACGACGGAAAACGCTGACTGAGGCTGAGAGTACTAGGACTGGATGGTACCCAGAGGTGGACCACACGGTGTGACGACACACGGAGGAGATAGACAGACGTGGAGTGCTGTGGAGGCTATCTATACCTACCCTTAAGGTAGGATTTCCGAATGGACGACCCAGGAGCTGTTTTGCCTTTTTGCAGTTCTTGTAGTTTACAGTTGGCCTTGAATTTCCATCCCCTATTACTTTTCAACACTCTTTTATTATATAGTATTACTTAGTGTTTTGTATCCAGTTGTGTGCTCTGTTGTGTGCATTATAGGTTATAAAGGCAATGAATTCCCGGTTTTAGGGAATTACGCCTTTGGTGTTAGTCACATGCCCTTGGCCTATGGAAGGCGGGCATGGGTAGTCGCGACATGGGCCCCGGGGGACGTGTCATGACATAGAAGCAACATACTCACCTTCGAGCATATAGAGAGTTACTGAATCTTGTTTAATTGAATTCATCTAACTCAATTATTTCCCAAAAATAATACACCACCAGATGCTGATCTTCTCTCATGAACATTTCCTTCTCTATCTACATCTGAATAACCAAATAAATCAATAATATCTTAGCTACAATACCTTATTCTGAATTCTGCTGTGCCTCTGTTGTATCTGAGAATTATTTTTCCAACAATATGATTTGATTCTCTCGGATCAATCTGAAATATGGCATATAAGGTAACAACATAAAAAATGTTGGGTCTTGAGGTAGTCAAATACAATAGTCATCCAATCAGTTTCTGATACCCTTTCTGATCAACTTCTTTTCCTTCTCCATCCTTACTCAGTTTTGTTCCCATTGAAATGGGTGTGGAAACATGTTTTTAATTTTCCATGCCAAACCTCTTGGGAATTTATTTTTCATACTTTTCATGGGTGAGGAAAATGTAATCTTTCTTTTTTTGGATTTGTAACCCAAGAATGTATTTCTTTTCTCCTAGCATGGACATTTCAAATAAATTCATCATTTCTTCATCAAATCTTTCAAATATTCCTTCATCATTCCCATCAAAGATAATATCATCAACATAATCAATTACAATGAAGGAATACTCTTGAATATCTATGATGTAAAGATTCATATACACTATTCCTTTTTTAAAATTCATCAATATTATGCATGTATCCAATTTGGAATACCATTCCCTCAGAGATTGTTTTGGGCTATACAATGCCTTTTTTAACATCCACACATAACCTTCATCTTTTCCTATAAAAAATACATAAGGTTGTTCAATATTAACCGCTTCTTTAAGATCACCCTTTAGGAATGCATATTTAACATCAATTTGAATGATCTTGTTTCCTCATTGTGTGGAAATAGCATGAAAGATTATGATTGCTTCAAGTCATTCCACTAGAGAAAATGTTTCATCGAAATCAATACACCCAATTTTCGAATACACTTTGCACACCAATCTTTCTTCGTTTCTTATAACTTCACAGTCTTCATTCATCATGTTCCAGAAATACCAGTTTGTTCTAGTGATGTTTTTGTTTTTAGGCTTCAGTATGAGTGACTATGTATTATTCTTTTAAACATTATCAAATTCTTCATTCATGTCTTGAACCCATTCTGGATTCCCAAAATATTCTTTCACATAAATCGGTTACACTTTTGAATACAATGAATTATGTGTAACAGAATTGTTTTTTCTCATTGTTTTAACCTTATATTGTTGATTACTAATTATATTCCATACATCCACATGTTTCCTTAGCCTTGGATAAGATTTTAGATTGTCTTCATCAATTGAAATATCTGAGTCTGATTCTTGTTCTTGAGAAGGAATACACTTGTTTTTTATCCTTATAAAAATTATTTTCTTTAATTTTCTCAACTTTATTGATTTTTTTGAACATGTTTCTATTTCCCAGATACTTCAATCAAGTTCACCTCAACTGATTCAACAATTTTTTTTGTATCATTGTTGTATAATCTGTATCCTATTCCTTCTAGAGTCTAGCTGAGCATGTTTATATCCTCAACTTTTTTCTCAAATTTACCATAGTTTCAACCTTTCATTTTTATAAAGCAAGGACACCCAAAAACTCTAAAGTGATTCAATCTTGGAGTTTTCCATTAAACAATTCATATGGATTCATACACGATTTAGTCCTATAGAAACAATGGTTATAAATATAAACAGTATTACTCATGGCTTGCCTCCAAAACAAATGATAAATTCTATGCTCAAGTAACATGATTCTTCCCATTTCCACCAAGCTTATATTCTTTCATTCATCAACCCCATTTTGTTGGGTAGTTTATGGAGTGATATACTCATGAATAATTCCATGCTTGTCAAGATAGTTTTCAAACTCTTCACTTCTGTATTCACCACTCTTATGAGTTCTCAACTTCATCACAGAATACTAACATTCCTTCTCAACTTTTTTGAATCTTTTAATCATTTTAAAATTATCTAATTTTTGTTTCATGTATATAACACAAGTAATGAGAGTAAAATAATCATTGAAAGTAATGATGTAATTATCTCCATGTGTATATTTTTTTCTCATTGGCCCACATATATTGGAATGGATTAGCTTTATAGGTTGTTTTGGACAAATATAAAATTTCTTATGCACAACATTTGTAACATTTCCTTTTTGGAAAATAATGCAACACCAATCTCTACTTCGTGGTAAATCAGAAATTTCCCGAACAGTGTCTCTGTTAAAAAATTTTCTCATGTTTCTCTAACACATAAGTCCAAGCCTTTAATTCCATAATTCATTCTCTTCACCCATACTTATGTAACAAGTGTTTTGTGAATCACCAACCTGAAAAGAGTTTCCTTTCATACATTGACCTCTTGTAACAATATTTCCTTCTTCTTTAATCATTAAATAAAATCTATATTTCTTGAAGATAACTTTGTTAACCTCATCACACAATTGAGAAACACTTATCAGATTCTATTTCAGCCCATCAATATAAAATGTCTTCTTAGATCTCATATTTTCTTTTCCAGTGATGGCTGAACCAACACCTTTGATTTTCAATGATTAATCATTTCCAAATGTCATCATTCCTTTTTTAAAAACTTTGAAACCCTTCAAAAATTTTAATTTCCCTATAACGTGAGAAGAACACCCACTATCAAGTATCCATGGTCATTCTCCTTTCATGTCTATTAATGAAGTTTCAACAACAAGTGATTTTTATCCATTATTTTAATTCTTCACCTTTGGCTGTTTAGAATTGAGAATCTTTTGGTGAGTCGGTAGAAAAACAATACATCCTTTTTCAAGGTGTCCAGTTTGTTCACATATTTTACAAATAATTACCAAGGGTTGGAACCTATTTTTGATCTTCACTTATTTCATTTCAGATTTATTCAAGAAAACCTACTCATTTATCTTACATTGAGGAGATTGACTCCCCCTCAATATCTTCTTTTCTTAACCTATGGGATATTAGAAATGTTGTTGATTTTACCAACACATACATACTGTGTGCCCAAATCCCCCACAATACCCGCAATACCCATAGAAATAGTATTTTCCTATGAAACCTCTATATTGATCAATATTGTGAGTGTGTTTATTAGCCACAATATTTTCCTTCTTTTTCAATTCACCAATATTTCTATTATTAATTAGATTACATATTTTGTTTTCTGAATTATCGAAACTAGAAGTATTGGAAACATTTTAAGATTCATAATGATTCAAAATATTCCCGACCTTGTTGGTCTTTTCCAAATGCAGAACATTCCTAGCATTATTCATTTCAAAATGAGTTTGATTCTTCTTCTCAACCATTGGAGGTATCTTTTGTTGAACCTTATCATGTTTCTCATAATCAGAACATTCACCAACATCAGTGATTGAGTTATGGAAAGATAAACTTCCCTTTTTAGCTTCAGTGAGTTTTTGTGGGATAAGTTCCAAATATTCTTCTTTTACTTTCAACATCACCTATAACTGTTCATTACAATTCTTTTCTGCTTCAAGAGATTTCTTCAAATCATCAATCTCTTTCATCATATTTTCTTTCTCACCAGAAAAAAAATTCTTCATTTCTTGATCATTCATCTTCTATCTTTTTGTTTTGCTTTTCAAGTCTTCTGATCATTCTCATAAATTCATTCTACTCCTCTTTCACATGCATTTCAAGATGAGTTTCTTCTTCTTTTGAACTACTGCTTCTGAATTCTTCATCATTCACTATTTCAATGAAAATATTTTCATTACCATACTCAATGGATTTTTCAGACTCACCTTTACTCTCTTATTCTTCATCATATTTGGAAAAGAAACTTCTTATTTTTGATTTGAAGAATTTATTTTATTTTCCTTTGTCTCCCTTTTTCTTCCATGATATTCTTATGTTGTTTCATTTGATATCACTATCATCTTCTTTCTTTCTTTGAAGAAAATTAACCGTACAGTAAACTGTTGGAAAAACTGGTTTTGAAAATCCCAAATCCTGTATCATTTAAGTGATATTCATGTTTCTATTACAGAGTACTCATGTTTCATTAATAATTATAGTTTCTCTCAGGTGATACCGATGTATCTTTAATCACGCTATTATATTGATTTTGTTTACAATGAAAAATTTCATTAAATAGAAAGGTTACCGATGACAGTTTACTGAGGAATGGTCACTGATGAAAGTTCACCGATGAATTGTCACAGATGAAAGTTCACCGATAGAAGCTCACCGTTGAAAGTTCACCGAAATAAGGCCATCAATGAAGGTCACCGATAGAAGTTCACTGATGAAGGTCACCGATATAAGGTCATCAATGAAGGTTACCGATAAAGGTCACCAATATAAGGTCACTGATGAAGGTCACCGATAAAAGGTCAACAATGAAGGTTACCGATGAAGGTCACCAATAGAAGGTTACCATTTAAGGCTACCGATGAAGCCTACTATTGAATCCTAATATTGATAAGGCTACCAATAACAGTCTATTGATGATCAATCATCAACACCCTACTTTTTCAAATTCTTAAGATTATTTTGACAGTCATATTTGTTAAATTTAATGATTCCGACATTGATTAATGTTGATTTTAGACACATAAATATACCGTATTTGGGGACAGTATGAGGTACGAGGAGGACCGCATGTGGTTTACTTATTCCTATTGTCAGACCTCAAATATAAAATAGAAGGCTGAGGAAGGAACAAAAAGTGAAAGAAGAGAGAGGAATGCATGAGATAGAGCTTACTCACTAGATCATTGAGAATAAGGAAGAATCATCCATCACATACATTGTAATCCCAAGAACAAAAAAAGGGTCATTTGGGACATATTCACATCTACCTTCTGTGCTTCTTCAAATCACTTGGAAACCATGAAGTATAACTCCTCAGTACTTAGAATCTGGCATTGGTAGTTGGGACACACTGCTTTATGGAAAAAATCCAGAGAAAGACTCAAACTGTAATATATTCACTCCAAGGATTAAAGATTTGAACTAAAAAAATATCTTTCTCAACACAATCTTATAATATCAGCTCTATTTTGTTCTTTTTTTACATTTATGAGAAGTGTGTGGTTTTTTGTTATACACACTGTCTCCTGTGATTTAACTGGAGGATAATGAAAATTGTCACATAAAACTTCACATACACCATGTTTCCCATGACTAACTGTGGAAGAGACCATGTGTGGTCTGGATTGTTTTTTCCCGCAATGATTTGTGGTAGAGTGTGTGAGCCCTTGATAGTTTGTGAAAACTGTTGTAAAGCCCGATACATGCTATGTATAAAGTTTATTAATTATATAAACTGGTTGTTTGAAAGGGATCCCCCAGTGGAGAGGATTATGTCTTGACTTGATTCAGAACTTCTTGTTTAACTCTACTGTGTAATATTTTTTGTAATACCATGTTTTGTCTATTTTCCGCTGCTTATAATTTCAAAAATAGAAAAATATTTTACATTGACTCTGATAGTTAGTTCTGGTTAGTGTGTTTATATTTTTAATAGAGTAAACCTGTTTAAAAAGTTGATAAAGTGTTTTACACTTATTAAACTGAGGACTAATCACCCTTTGAGAAACCTGTTGGCCAACTAAACATTTATATCTCTAATGCCTTAATTAACAGGGCTATTCCAAAATTTTGGGATCTTAATCACAAAGTAGACAATTTTTTTTTAGAAGGATCTCAATTCTCCCCCTCTTGAGTTTCCACTCTGACCAACATTTTGTATCAGTAGATTTAATTTTTTTTGTTAATATATAAACTATTATACTACTTTTCAAATTCTTTTCAACTGTGATTTTAGATGTATCTTAAAGATCATAAATTTTTTGTATCGTCTAAACTTTCTATTCATTAAATTACAATTAAAAATGGATAATAGAGTTGAGGGTGCTGTAACTAATAGGCCACCATTCTATAATGGTAATTACTATGCTCAGTGAAAATTAAAAATGAAAATCTATCTAAAGAGAATGGGTCCGGAAATCTGGGACACAATTAAAGAACAACCTACATTGCCTATTACTGTTAGGGACACATGGTCTCAATTGACAAAAGCTACATATAACAATAACTATAAAACAATGAATGCATTGTACTCTTATCTAGGTGATGAATAATTCCATAGAATATCTACCTATAAAACTCCATACGAAATTTGGGATTCATGGTCTATTTCTCATGAGGGAAAAACCAATGTTAAAGAAATGTGATTAAATACTTACACTATTAAATATGATAATTTTCAAATGAATCATGATGAAATTATATCTGAAATTTATCTCAGGTTAAATGAAATAGTAAATACCATGAGTCTTCTTGGGAATCCAATAGACAACAAGAATCAGATTATGGGGTTGCTTAGATGTCTACCTAACAGATGGAGAGTAACTTTTGTTTCTATCGAAGAATCTTATTACATAGTCAAGCTACCAGTGAAGGAACTAATTAGAAAACTTGTGATGTATGAAGAAGAACTTAAGGTAAATCAAGAAGAAGATGGAGAACCAAGAAATAAATCTATAACATTCAAGACTGCTACCTCAAAGATAAAAGATAAAGAAAATGTTCAATATCCAATAGATACTTCCACTTGTGAAGATTCAGCTTCTGATAGTGATTATGAGATGGTTCATCTTGCTAAGGGATTCAAAATGTTCTACCGTAAAAATATGTTCTTTAGATAATAAAAAAATAATGGAAGGTATGAGAGTAAAAGAAAATGAAAAAAGGACAAAAAATGGAATGGCAATACAAATGAGATTGTATGTTATGAGTGTAAACAAAAAGGCCACGTGAAGGTTCATTTCCCCAAGCTGAAATTTAAGAAGAAATATGAAGACAAGGGAAAGGGATATAAAAAGTCTATGAAAGTGACTTGGAGTGCATCCAAAGATAGATTTAGTGGATCTTCCACTTCTGATATTGAAAAGAACAAACATGAAAACCTGTGTTTCCTGACCAAAACATCTGAGGTAACACTCAATTATCCTATTCATAATGCTTACTATTATGGGAATCCAAGTGAATCTAATAATGATGAAAATATGATTGAGGATGAACTATTTGAGTATTTTGTAATGATTGAGGATACATTTAATGAAATCAAGGATAAATATAAATTATTGAAAAGACAACATCCACTAAATACTAAATATAAGTTTGATCTGGATATTAAGAAAGAGAAATGTTCTCAGCTATTAAAAGAAAATACTGAACTTAAATTATAAAATGAGAAATTAAAAAGATATATTGAAAAGTTTACTACATGTAGAGATACCTTGACTCAGTTTCTTGGAAAAAAATTTACTCCAAAATACACAACTAGTTTAAGATATTAACTTGGACAGAGAATGATTATTAAAAATACATTTCTTCCTAAATCTAGATAGTTCAGTGCAAATTCATGTTCTGGACCTTATTTTGCAAAAAAATTCTATAAAAGACCTAAAAAGTAATCATGTCTCAAAACATATCTATTGGCTATAAGAAAATAGTGATACAGGTATGGGTTTCCAAAGCATTACTTGCTAACCTCTCTGGACCTAAGAAACACTGGGTATCATAGTTACCCTACACTTAATCTATTTTACTAGAAAATTGTTTAAAGAGATCCTGTAAAACAATATGGAACTTGGATAGTGGATGTTCAAGACATATGATAGGAGAATATTCATGATTCAAGAGCCTAATTAATGTTGATGGTGGACATGTCACATTCAGTGATAATTATAAAGTGAATATCGTCATCTTAGGCCAAATTAGTAACTATAATACTATATAAATTTCAAAAATAATTTTTGTTGTTGGATTAAAATACAATATACTTTTTATATCTCAGTTGTGTGATGACGGTTTCAATTTTAAATTATAAAATGATGCCTATAATGTTTTTAATTCCATATATTATTTAATATTCACTGCTCTTAGAAATGAAAATGTATATGCTGTTGATTTAAACTCTTTAGCAAAGAAAAATGTTTCTTGTTTAAATTCTTTTTATAAGGAATCCTAGTTTTGTCGCAGAATATTAGGACACTTCAATGTGCACTCACATTCTTAAAAAACTAGGAAAGGTTTAGTTAGAGACTTACCAAAATCGGAATTCCCACATGACAAAGTTTGCAACCCTTTTCAAAAAGAAAAACATCATAATGTTTCATTCACAACAATGAAAGATGTTTCCACTTTTTGATCTCTTGAGTTGGTTCACATGGATTTGTTTGGACCATCTAGAGTCTCATGTTTAAATGGGAAGAATTTTTTTTATGTTCTTGTAGATGATTTTTATATATATACTTGGGTATACATTCTAGCTCACTAAAATTAAAGCATGTTCTAACTTCATTAAATATTCCAAGTCTGTAGAAAATTATAGTGGACTCAGACTTAAGATCATGAGAAGTGATCATGTCCATGAGTTTCAGAATAAGGAGTTTGAATATTGTTTCTCACAAAATTGATATAATCACAATTTTTCTGCTCCTAGAACACTTCAACAAAATGGAGCCGTAAAATGAAGAAATAGAACACTTCAAGAGATTTCCCAGACTACCAAAAATGAGTATAACCTCCCTATATATTTTTGGGGTGAAGCTGTTAATTCATCTTGTTACATCATCAATAGAGTATTAATTAGTCATGTTCTTAAGAAAAACCCTTTATGATCTCTATAATAATAGGAAGCCTAAAGTTAATTTCTTTATAGTTTTTGGTTGCAAAGTCTTTATCCCTAACAAAAAGGATAAAATTTACAAGTTTTCTTCTAATATTGATGAAGGAAATTTCCTAGGATACTCAATATATAGTTAAGAATATAGAGTATTCAATAAGAGAACCAAATGTGTGGATGAATTAGTTCATGTCAAATTTTTATGAGACTGATATACATGAACCCAGTACCACCGTTGAACATCTTGAGAAAGATATGTCAATTATAGACCTTGATGATAAAGACAATGAACCCTTAGTGAAAACAACTAGTTCTGGAAACATTCCAGAATTTGAGCATGGTGAATCTAAACCTATATAAAACAATTAGGAGTCTAGTTCAACTCTTTCTAGAGGTATTAGATCTCTCAAGAATCATTCATTTAGATGTTGTAGTAGGTGATCTAAATAGGGGAATATAAACTAGAGCTTCATTGAGAAACCATGTTGAACATCAAGCCTTTTATTTAATGATTGAATCCAAAAATATTAATGATTATATCAGTGATGAATTTTGGGTAATATCTATGCAAGAAGAATTAAATCAGTTTAAAAGAAACAATGTTTCGTAATTAAAAGAAATACCTAAAAAAACTTTAACCATATGCACTAAATGGGTGTTTCAAAATAAAGCTGATGAATATAGAAACATGGTTAGAAATAAGGCTAGACTAGTTACACAAGGATATAGTCAATAATAAGGAATAGACTATGCGTAAACCTTCGCACCTGTAGCTAGACTAGAAGCTATTAAGACATTACTTTCTTATGAAGCTCATATTAATTTCAAAATTTATCAAATGGATGTCAGTAGTGCATTTCCAAATTGGTACATAATTAAGGATGTAATTATTGAACAACCCCTGGTTTTACAAATCTTCATTTTTCTAATCATTCCATTAAGCTTTCTAAAGCTCTATATGGTCTAAAACAAGCTCCAAGAGCTTGGAATGATAGAATTAGTTCTTTTCTTATTTCAAATGGTTTTACTAAAAGAATAGGTGATCCTACCCTTTTTATTAAGAGTATTTAAAAAGATGTTTTAATAGTACAAATATATTTAGATGACATTATTTTTTAATCCTCTAAAAATTTCTTATGTACCAATTTCTCCAAAATGATGCAAGATTAATTTGAAATGAATTTAATGGGGGAACATAAATTTTTCATTGGATTTCAAAATTTTCAAAATAAAAATGGTATTGTTTAAAATCAATGTAAATATACTAAGGATATTTTGAAACATTTTGGATTAGTTTGTAATATAGGTAGTGATATACCTATGAGTACCACCTGTATGTTTGATTCTGATGAAATAAGTAAATAAGTGGATCAAACATATTACATAAGTATTATTGGGAATATGATTTACCTTACTGCTAGCCGTCCTGATATTATGTTCATTGTATTCATGGGTGCTCATTTTCAGTCCAATCCCAAAGAGTCTCATTTAATTGCTGTTGAAAGGATTTTTAAATATCTCAACTGTATTAAAAACTTAGGTCTATTTTATCCAAGCCGAAAATCATTTGATTTAACATGTTATTCAAATGATGAATTTTCATTTTGCAAGTTAGATAGAAAGGGAACCTCTTGAACATGAGAAATTTTGGGCAAGTCACTAGTATCATCATGTAGTTTGAAACAGAATTGTGTTGCATTATTTACTACCGAAGCTGAAAATATAGCTTCTGGTTAATGTTGTCCTCAAATTCTGTTGATGAAACACACATTAATAGACTATGGATATCAATTCAAACATGTCTCTATAAAATGTGATAATACATGTTCTCTTAACATATCTAAAAATCTTGTATCTCATGCTAGGAAAAAGAACATTGATGTGAGACATCACATCTCGAGAGATCATTATCAATGATGTGATATCACTCTGGAATTTATTGGAACTAAACACCAATTAGTTGATATATTCACAAATCCTTTCAGTTCTGGGAGTTTAAATTACATCAAACATGAGTTAGGTATGATAAAGTATTATGTTTGGACCTCGCTGTTAGGACCACATTGTTGGACCTCACCATTAGGACCTCACCTTTAGGACCCCAATGTTGGGACCTCACAGTTTGGACCTCACCATTTGACCTCATCGTTGGGCCTCACGGTTGGACATCACCATTGGGACCACACCGATAAGACTTCATCGTTGGCACCTTACCAATAGTCGATCTTTTAAAGACTTCATGTTTTCCTTGCTGGAATATAAAACATTTTTAGTATTAGACATTTCTTTTACTTTATTTGTTTTTCGATCCCAAAATTATAAAAATAAAGTACAAAACACATTTCAATCCACTTTACACCTCTCTCGAACCTCTTGCTCTGTATCCTTTGAACCTAATATTCTACTGAAATGCTCAAACTGCTCCAGATCTCATGGAATGATTGAATAGACATATGGTCAATGGTGAAAGAGATGGGCTGAATCCTAAGAGTCATCAAGATGATTCTAGAAGTGGAAGAAATGTGATGGAAAATCTGATCAATCCACATTTTCCGAAGAGGGATATTGGGGTAGAAAAGAAATTATTTTCCGAATGGTTACTGTCAAAGAATTCTATGGTGCTAAAGGCACATAAAGATTGGGACTGGGTATAATGCATTGTGAATAACAATGGACCTCATTACCTGAAGATAGTGATGGAATTTTATGAGTCTCTGAAATTCGAGTAGTCTGAGAATGATAAATGAATGTCTTCAAAGGTAAATGGAGTAATTGTGAGCTTCTCCTCTATTTAATGGGTTTATTGTTTCAGATTCCCATATGAAGGTATTTTTGATTACTACTCTAGAGTGGTTCCTCCCACTAGTGATTTCTTTGGTTTTGAAGAAGCTTTGGATGAACTGATAGGGAATGGAATCCCTAGGAATTTGACTGCTGCTCAAATGGAAGGATAAGACAGGTTGCTATTTATGTTTGTTTAGTATGTTTTGATTCCAAGGAGAGGATAATTTTCAACCTTGAAATATTATGACATGTTTCTTTTGTATCTGTTGAAGCATGGATAGAAGATAAATTTTTTTATGTTGCTAATGATTCAACTAGAGGGTATGAAAAATACCAGGTCTATGTCGAATTCTTTGTTTCATGACCGACTGATACCCTTGATGTTGAAAGTGAATAGAATTTCTAGAAATAATAAGTAAACCGTAGTTGTAAGGGAAAACTACTACATTTACAAGATGATTTTCAATTTTATGAATATAAGCTGGAACCCTTGGCAAAGAAAATGGTTGAATGATAAGGAAAAACTGTTTGAAGAATTTAACCCTGTCACTAATCCTACTAGGATAATGAATAAGATAGATATAGGTCTAAAGCCTAATGAAATATAGACAATGTATTCAGATGAAGAATAAGAGGTTGTTGTTGTGCAAGAAAGAGTGGATTCTCCTATAGATGACATGAATGATGATGACCTTCCCTCAAGTCCTCATGCCAATGCTGTATCCTTTGGTGAGCTTAGACCACCAAAATGAGTTTCTATAAGAGAGACTGTCTTAAGGGACAATGATTATAAGGAAACCAGGGAAGAAGAAGGAGAATAAAATGTCTTCAGAGACATTAGAGAGACCTCAGAGGAGGAGGACGAAACTAAATATAGTCATGATGATTTTGATACAGATGTTGATGAAGGTGAAGAATAATGTCTAAGTCTCAGTCCTCTAATAAGATATATAGAAATGGTGGTCAGTGTATATTTAGAGGTTTCGAAATCAGTTGAAGATGAAATTTAAATGGCAATAGTTGATGATTTGGTAGAGGAAGTTTCAATGGACTCTCTTGTTGATGCAATTGATCAAAGAGGTATAACAGAGATGGATGTAATTGACTAGAATAATTCACCAAGTGAGGGGTAGGAAACTATTTCCATTTTTTCTATTGTGGTTTCTCATGAAATAGATGATTGGTCAGAAGATCCTGGATTTGTTGTCTTGGGCTTAGACTATGGAGACTTTAATGAATTCCTTCCCAACAGAAGCCCTACAATTCCTTCTATTTAAGAAACAACTATTGTACAAACAGTAGTACTTTTACCTTTAGACTCTATGAAGAAGGATGCTTTAGAATCATTAAAATTTGACACTAAGAAACAATATGATGAGAGATCTATTGTGATATAGAGAAAAGTGGCTCGAAATCAATAAGTGGTGGCATCTTCCTTAGAAAGAGTAATTTATATCTCTCACTCAAATTTGCTACAAGAAGTAAAGGAATGTGAAAATCTAGTCAGAACCTTGGCAGAGTCTATGGAATCTGTGAAACAATAAATTTTATGTTTAGAATTCTATATGGCTTCATGGGTTCATGTGGAAAAAGGCCTTAAGTATATAAAGTGTGTTGTTCAACAGACAATCAATGTGTTTGAGGACATTAAGTAGTCTATGATGGCACAAGTGAGTGGAAAGGATGATGATGTGAAGAGGTTAATCAGTGGTCCAACCAATTCTTTTAAGGAGACATTATCTTTTATAATGGAACCTCTGTGTGCATCTACTTCCTCTTCAACCTCTCCTCCTATTGATCTATAAGCTTTCAAGTTGGTTGTTATAGAAGAAGTGAAGAAGTTCTCTGGTGCAAGTACCTAGATCCATCAGTCTATTACTCTAGTCATTTCTACTACCAGAGAAATTCATAAGCTTATGGGAGATTATTTATGTGAGGCTGCTCAAGATCAGATGCCCAACAATGTGAATGTTGATTTCTATTACAGAAGGCTCTATACTAATAATCATATGGATGGTCACTTCAACCTGCAATTATAATTCTTGAGGATCCGACCTCTCACTCAAGATTTTAATGATCATGTTAGCATGCACAGAGAATTGACTCTTACCCAGGAAAAATTCATGGAAAATAAGGATGACTTTAACATAGCTATGGAAGGAGGAGGAAGCATTATTATGGATTTCAGAAATGACCTTTTACCCTTTCTCCATGTATAATACACAACCAATATTGAGTAGGACCCCAGGACACCATGAGAGGGGAGGGGTGAATCAGTGTGTCAACATTCTCTTTTAAACTGATGGATCTTGTTCCCACATTGGTAGGAACTAGTTTAACCTATTTGATGGATATGATAAGAAATAAAACATTCACATGCAAAGAGAAAACACAACACTTTTTACTTGGTTCACCACTAAGGGCTACATCCAAGGATCATATGCCGACGGGTTGTCGGTCATACCAAATTCCAGTATTTTTCACTAGTTGTGGATTACTAAGGTTTGATAATAGTCACTCTGTCCCAGGATCACTGCCTTTACAACTATTCAGGGATATCCCACTGCATCCCTCAGGTCACTCTCGTTGACTCCCCCTAGCTCACTACCTTTGGTGAAGTCCCAATCAGTTTATAGATGTGAAGGTCTCTTCAAAAAATTGGCATTGAAGTCTTTACCTCTACTTAGCAGGAGACTCTACTTGCATTGACGTTCATAAATGATGCACTTGTAAGCACTGAACCACTCAACCAGATAACCAAAATGTGCAAATAAGTTTCACCGACAATTGTGTATAACTCCAACCCTTTGCACGCAAGAACTTACTATTTCGTGCAATATTTCCTTTTCGCATGGAAAAATATTTCACACAACAACACCCTTTTTCACGCAGCATGAAATTTTTGACGCACCTCATATTTTTCACACAAACAGGAATATTTCATGCATGCAGAATTTTTTGCGCACCTAGGATTTTTTGCGCAAACTGGAATATTTCGTGCAGTGTGGAATTTTTTGTGTAGCCGGAAATTTTTCATGCTAGAGTCTTTACACACACATTTACACGCATCCGACCTCAGATCTTGTCTAAGTCTTTAACAGTACAGAATGAGGGGGGTCACCTCTTATTTATAGGCATCTAAGACCCCCATGCGTAGAACCCCCTGTGGTGTGAAAAACCTCTCATATGGCATGTAATATTTCGCACAGGTATCATTTTTCACACATATCTCCAAATTTTTCACGCATCTCGTGCCTTGGCCGGTTTTCAACATTCTGATTCCGAAACACTATTTTCGTAAAAAACATCGGTCCACTATTTCATGCAACATGTTTTTTTCACGCACAACCCTAATATTTTGTGAAAATCCCACCATTAATATCGTGTTCTTCTTGAACTGTATTGTCACTTTACTGGCACACATTCTAAACTTCCACTGATTATTGACAACAAACACAAACCATACTCCAATTCATGCATAGACTGACCATGGTTCCAAAAATATCCCCCTTTGGGTTTTCTAAAAATTAGTAAATAAATTCAATAGAGCACCAGTCATATGAAAACCACAGATGCAATAATTAACTCAGCCAACACTCTAAGTCTACGTGAGAAATGCGCGGTGTAGAAAATAATAGAGGAAGCATGAATTGGGTTCCCATGTTTTGGAATTCTCAATGATACCCAAGTAATTCACTTATAATGTCTAATAAGCATTACATGTCCAATGTATTCCTTCTCATCCTTCACATCCCATCACCGACACGAAATTCTCATCATGTCATAGAATCATTACATGTCCATGACATGCCTGAACATGCCTAAATTTATTCCTTTCTCCCCCATTGATAATAAACCCAAAGACCGGTAATTGTTCATTGTTCTGTGCAAAACACACTCCCCCTGGATAGTATCCCCCTCACAAACCTACATCACATCCATAAACAGATTAAAAATAGTTAACATAACTGTGGAGAGGGGTATTTCGTAACCTCCTTATGCAATGGGAGGTGGCCAGACAATAAGGTTCAACCGATGCTTTTCAAACACAACAACGGATAGTGGCTTGGTGAGGATATCAACCACTTTCTCATCAGCCCCCACATGATCCATTCTAATCACGCCTTTCTCAACATTTTCTTTAATAAATTGATACCATATTTCAATATGTTTTGTAAAAGAATGCTGAACATGATTCTTCGTAAGATAAATGGAACTCTTGTTATCACAGTAAATTAACATTGGTTGCTTCACCTCATCACTAATATATGTTAGTTGTTGCTTCATTCATAGAATTTGAGTGCATGACTTTGTGGCAGATATATACTCAGCTTCAGTAGTACTAAGAGAAGTACTTTCTTGTTACTTTCTCAATTAGCCAACATGTTTATTCCAAATATAGAATGCTCCACAACTTGTGGACTTTCTGTGTACTACATCCCCAGCCCAGTCAGAATCAGAAAATGCTGATAATTCACTATCCCTACTTGATGTAATGTATAAACCAAAGTTATGAGTACCTTGAATGTACCTCATGATTATTTTTACTACCACCATATGTTCCACCTTTGGATTACTCTGAAAGTGGGCCACTACAGAGGTTGAAAAGAAAATATCTGGCCGTGTCGTTGTTAGGTAGAGTAGGCTCCCAATTATTCTCTTGTACATGGGGGGGGGGGGTGGTCTAAAGATGCCCCATCCTCATGCTTTTCAAGTTTGGTTCCAACTGCAATCAGAGTATATATTGGTTTAGAGTCTTGCATATTAAACTTATTCAGTAGCTCTCTTGCATACTTTTCCTCATAAATGAAAGTTTATTCCTTCTTTTGAATGTCCTACAGCCCCAAAAATATTTTATCTCCCCAATCATAGACATTTCAAATTCTGATTTCATGTGATTTGAAAAATCATCCACTGATTTCTTCCTTCTTCCACTAAATATAATGTCATCAACGTAGACTAGAACCATAAATCGAACTTTTGGATAATTCTTCACTTATAGATTGTGATCTTCTACAACTCTTTTGAATTCCAGCTTCTTGAGATAAGAGTCCAGTCAGGAATACCATGCTTGTGGTGCCTGTTTCAAACCATATAGAGATTTATTTAGTTTTCAAACCTTTTTTTCATCTGTACCAAGAAGAAATCCCATTGGTTGTTCAATTTAGACTTCTTCTTCGAGTATACCATTCAAGAATGCTGTCCGGACATCCATTTGATATACATTATATCCTCTTTGGAGTTCCATGGCAAGGAAAAGCCGGATTGAATCTACTCTATCCACTAGATAAAATGTTTCTTCAACATTAACACCTTCAAAATGGGAGTATCATTTACATACCAGTTGTGCCTTGTTTCTTATAACACTTCCATGCTCATCAAACCTATTCTTGAAAATCCATTTCGTACCAATCACATTGTGACCATCAGGTCTCTAGACAAGATCCCATGTATGATTCTTATCAATCTGACCTAACTCTTCATTCATGGCTATCACACAATATCCATCCTTTGCAGCTTCTTCAAATGAGGATGGCTCCACAACTAATAGAAATATAGATTGCGTGTTATTCCTCATCCTACTTGTTTTTGTGCGTGCACTCTTGTCCCAAATTATGTTAGGTCGATCAATCTTGGCTCTTCGATTTCTCCTATGAGGTTCAGTTGAATTCTCTCCAGCCAAGGTTTCCTCTTCAGATTCCTCTTCTGAGTCAACAACATGATGTGATGGCTGAGTGTTTTTTACACATCCCTATATTTTTGTATTTTTATTTTCTCCACGTTCACTTTCGTCCTCACTTTCTATCACATCGACATATAAAATTCTTGAAGCATTTGTGGTATTCTACTAAATGATATTTTCATCTCTGCTTTCCACAATCCTTTTTATCGGTTCTTGAAACACTTGTAAAATTTTCTATTCATTTAGTATCCAATGAAAATTCCTTCATCTGCATTGTCACCATACTTCCCTTGATTTCATTATTTGATCCTGATGAAGCATTTACTTCCAAAAGCACGAAAGTATTTCAAAGAGGGCGTCCTTCCATTCCACAATTCATGTGGTGTATTCATCTCAACCATATAAAGTCTTTTCTGATTTTGAATTTACACTACCGCTTGAGAAACCTCTTTCTAGTAATGTCATGGAATACGACTCTCAATCAGTATAGTTCATGCCATGTTGTACACCTGTCGATTCCTACGTTTGAAAACTACATTTTATTTTGGAGTTATCACAACAGCTACCTCATGTTGTATCCCATGCCTCTCCAGGTAATTTTCAAATTCAATGGATGTGTATTCCCCTCCATTGTCAGATCTCAACACATTGATTGTTTGTCCAGATTCATTCTCAGTAATTCGATGATACGTTTTCATGCATTCAAGAACTGGTCATTTCCTATGTATAACCATTACACATTCCATTCTACTGTAATAATCTATGAAATAGAGGAAGTACCTTTCTCCATGAGTTCCATAAACATTTATTGGGCCACATACATCTGTATGAATGAGATCCAGAAGATGTGATTCCCTTTTCTTCTTTTGCCGATATGAATTGTAGACCAGCTTCCCACGAATGAAAGCATCACAAGACTTTCCCTGTTCACGTTTCAGAATGGGGATATCCATGACTATCATCAACATAGATATCATTTCCATGTCTTTTTGGTTAATGTGCCTGAGCCTTCGATTCCACAGATTGATTTATTCTTCAACAGAAAAATAGCAAGAGTTCACTTTGCTGTCAACATGATATATGTTTCCATCTGTTCTTCATACTTTCATAAGAGAATACCATGTTTTTACCTTTATAATGAAAACTTTATGATTGAATGTTACAATGAGTCCTGAGTCATAGAGTTGACTCACACTAAGGAGATTGTAAAGAAGACCTTCCACATTAAGAACTTCAATCTTCTTTAGCTCTCCATTGGTGAGAGCTTTATTTCCACAACATTTAATCTTAAAAGAACCATAATTACCAAAAATTACTATTCTATCAACCTTCTTTTTAATATTCTTCAATAGGTCATCATTTCCCGTCATATGGGAAGAATATCCACTATCAAGAATCACGGTGCAGCTTCTCTTTGTAGCATTGAGGGCTACTTCTGCAAGATTGGATTTCTTGATCTTCTTATTTTCTTTCCATGAGATATTGGATTGAGTATAAGATATTAATGAACTTATAATACTTTCCTGCACATAATTAGATTATTCATACCCATAATCTTCTTCCAGAGGAGAAAAACTATTTTTGAGAACAACACCATCAGGATGGTGAAAACTGATCCGTCTTTGAGAGTTGTATGAATTTATCTTGTAGTACCTCTTCCTGCAATACATAACATTATGACCAAAGTTAGAACAATGAAAACAGTAACCATAGAAGATATTTCTTCTATAAGATGGAGGGTATGAAATCGGTCTCCTTTGTTGACTTACCAAATCTTCCCCATTCAAGTAGCTCCTTGCCTCTTCGCAATACGACATGGTATGACCCAGATAGCCACAGAACCGACACTTCATGAGGGGAAATGTCTTCTCACATAAATTTATCCTCATTCATTTTTCATTGGGAGAATGGTTGGACTACCTGTCATTTCTAAATGTTTGAGGAAAATATTCAGTTCTTATTTTATTTTGGATTGAGGGTTTCTTTTTCCGCACTTTAGGAAATGTTTCAACATGTCCAACTTTCATCTTGTCTTTATTTTGGCTCTCTTCACTTCCAGTAGTTGATGGCCCAGCTTCACAACCAATTCCACTCTTTCCCATGAAAGCGGCTATTTGATCACTCAAGAATTTTCCAACCCCATCTGAACCACACTTGTCCCTTGCAAGTAACTCTGCATATGAGAATCTTTCAAAATGAATTTTCTTCATACTTTAATTTGACGTTGATCGACACTAATGTTTACTCATAAGAGTAACAACTTTTTCCTGAAGACCCTCAATGATCTTAGAAGTCTCTTCCAATCTGGATTTAATGTCATTTATGACCTCTTCTTGTTCTTTAATTCCAAGCTTCAAATCTACAATGTCTTCTGTGCTTTAAAGTATTGAATATTGAACTCTCACTAGTTCTTCTAGTCGTTCAATTATAACTTCAACCTCATCAACATATTTTGAGGATTCATTCACCACTTTTTTCCACCTACTACATATCTTGCATTTGTTCTCAATCATTGAAAAGGCATCCTTAATTTTCAACTTGGGATCACCTTTATGAGTCATATGATTGCCTATGACTTTATCAATCAACAGTTCTAACATTTCAATGGTAGCCATCATGGAAGCATGGTTTCCAGTTTTAAATTTAGGTTCTTCTTCTTCACAGAATTAAATATCATCCTATTACTCTTCGCAGACCAAACTCTTCTTCTGTACCTTCTTTCCAGATTTAATGTCTCCCTTTTTGAAAAACCTTTTTTGTGGCTTCTCAATTTTTTAGGCTTCACTTTCTTCATCATCAAACTTTATTTGGAACTGAGGGGAAATGTGCCTAAATCTTCCACAACGAATGCATGCCAGAGGTAACTTACCTTTAAATTTACCTTTTCCCTTCTCCAATTTCGTGGAAATAAGAGAAATAATTTATTTTTCTTCATCATATTCACCACCACTATCTTTTGAATTTTTTATTTTGTCCATGGATTTGAATGCCATTTCCTTTCTAACACGAGTCGTAGCATCTTCAGGTTTTCCTCTCATCTCATATGCCATTAGACTACATAGCAGATCATCTAGAGATAGTTTATAAAGATCTCATTTTTCAAGGGCTGGCACCTTTGCATTGTACATAGGCAAAAGTCTTCACAATATTTTCTTTTATGATATCAATGTCTTTGATTTCCTCTCCAAGCCATCGATTTTCTCCCACTACTTTAGTGATTCGATTGAATAATGAATCTGCATTCTCATTAGGATTCATCTTTAGATCCTCAAAACTATTTTGCAGGACATGATGTTTTTCTTCCTTCACTTTGTTGTCTCCTTAATAGATATTTTCATGTTTATCCCACGTAGAATTTGCTGAGGTGAAACTCATCACCTTTAGATAGATCTGATCAGAAAGAGCCGCCGTGATAGCATTCTGAGCTTTAAAATCTGCATCAAGAACATTCATATCTGAATCAGTCATAGCAAGACCTGTTAGATCAGTAACATGTATTCCTTGCATAGTAGAAAAGAGGAAAACCATTCATAGAGAACTTAAATGAGATCTCATTATGTTCTTCCAAATATGAAAATTACATCCATTTAAGAGAGGGATTCCCCAAACATTAACAACATTCTCCATAACGACAAAGTACAGATCAAACGCCAGAAACCTTCCTTTGATGCCACATGTAGGACCCCATGACACCCTGAGTGGGGAGGGGTGAATCAGTGTGTCAACATGTTATTTTAAACTGATGGATCTTGTTCCCACGTTGGTATGAACTATTTTAATCTATATGATGGATATGATGAAAAATCAAACATACACATGAAAAGAGAAAACACAACACTTTTTACTTGGTTCAACACTAAGGGCTGCGTCTAAGGATTATACGCCGACAGGTTTTCGGTCATACCAAATTCCACTATTCTTCACTAGTTGTGGATAACAAAGGTTAGAGAATAATCACTCTATCCTAGGAACACTGCCTTTACAACTGTTCAGGGATAGCCCACTGCGTCCCTCAGGTAACTCCCATTTACTCTCCCTGGCTCACTGCCTTTGGTGAAGTCCCAATCAGATTATAGACGTGAAGGTCTCTTCAATAGATTGGCATTGAAATCTTTGCCTCTACTTATCACGAGACTCCTCTTGCATCAATGTATAGAAATGATTCACTTGTATGCACTGAACCACTCAACCAGATAACCAGAATGTGCAAATATGTTTCAATGACAATTGCGCATAACTCTAAACCATTGTGCGCAAGACATTACTATTTAGTGCAATATTTCCTTTGTGCACGGAAATTTTTTTTTGCGCAAAAAAACCCTTTTTCACGCACCTCGGAATTTTTTGCACACCTTATATTTTTCGCATAAACTAGAATATTTCACACAATGTGGAATTTTTCGCGCAACTCAGATTTTTCGCGCAAACTACAATATTTCGTGCATCGCGGAATTTTTCTTGCAACATAGAATTTTCCGTGCTAACCTCTTTATGTACACCTTTTACACGCATCAGACCTCAAATCTTCTCTAAGTATTCAACCGTATGGAAAGAGGGGGGTCACCTCTTATTTATAGGCATGTCAGACCCGCGCGTCCAAAACCCTCTATGGCGCAAAAATCCTCTCATTTGGCGCGTAATATTTCGCGTTGGTATATTTTTTCACGCACATCTCCAGATTTTTCGCACTGCCCCTGCCTTTTCCATTTTTCATCGTTCTGATTCCAAAACATTATTTGCGCGAAAATCATCGCTCCACTATTTCGCGCACCACGCTGTTTTTTCACGCACAACCCAAATATTTCGTGCAAAGACCACGTTTAATACTATTTTCTGCTTGAACTGTATGATCACTTTACTGGAATTCATTCTGAACTTCCACTGAGGATTGATAACAAACAAAAACCACACTCCAATTCATGCATAGAATGACCATGGTTCCAACATATTGTTCCTACAGCATTACCTTCTTCCTTAGCTGCCTCAGGCTCTACCAGTGCTGCCCTATTGATGACTTCTGCAGAGGCCATCAGAATCTTGACCCTTATGATTCCTAATACATATACTCACTATCGGTCTACTGATACCTTTGTTGTAGGTCCTCCTACCCTACTCACTACCATACCTTGGCCTATGCCCCGTCTTCTAATCCTGCCTCCTCAGCTTCCAATGACAAAGATCCCTTGGACATTTCTGAGGTGGATTTAAGGTGTGATGTCTTAGTTGATCTGTATCTTTGTATTCTTCTTGTTTATTTTACTCTTTCATCATTCATAAGAAAATCCTTTTATCTCTTTTTGTCTTACATTATTTTCATTAATCACAAAGGGGGAGGTGTTTTATGTTTTAAGTTTACTGGAGTCCTTGCATATATACAATATATATATTTTCCAAAATAAACATGGTTCTAATTTTACTTATACACAACTCTGAAGATATTAGCATATGTGCTTAACCCTAATTAAATAATACTTATATCCAATTTTTCACTAACATAATTTTTGATTATCAAAAATGGGGATATTGTTTGACTCACATTTTTTGATAATCCCAAATCATGATTCATTTATGTGATAATATTGTTTCTATTATAGAATACTCATGGTTCATTAATATTTATAGTTTCTATCCGGTGATTCTTATGTATCTTTAATATCACTATTCAATTGATTAAGTTTAGAGTGAAAAATTTCTCTAAGTATAAAGGTCACCGATGAAAGGTCATCAATGAATGGTCACCAATGAAATGTCACAGATGAAAGGTCAATGATGAGAGGTCACCGATGAAAGGTCACAAATGAAAGATCACTAATGAAAGGTCACTAATGAAAGGTCACCAATATAAGTTCACCGATGAATGGTCACCAATATGAGGCTACTGAGGAAGGTCACTGATAGAAGGTCACTGATGAAGGTCACTGATAGAAGGTCCCTGATGATGGTTACAGATGAAGGTCACCGATAGAAGGTCATTGATGAAGGTCACCGATAGAAGGTCACTGATGAAGGTTACTAATGAAGGTCACTGATAAAAAATTACTATTGAAGGTTACTATTGAAGGCTACCGATGAAACATGTTGTTGAATTGTACTGTTGAGAAGGATACCACTACCAGTCTACTGATGCTCACTCATCTACTCCCTACTTTTTCAAATTCTTATGTTTATTCTTATGGTCATATTTAGTAAATTTAATGCTTCTGACATTAATTAATGCTTGTCGTAGACATATTTAGAGACTATATCTATGGATAGTATGAGGTACGGGGAGGACCACACTTTGTTTACTTATTCCTATTTTCGAACATCAAATATAAAAGAGAATACTGAGGAAGAAACAAAAATCCCAAGAAGAGAGAGGAATGAATGAGATAGATCTTACTCACTAGATCAAAGAGAACAATGAAGAATCAAACAATACTTACATTGTGAACCCAAGAGCATCACAAAATTCATTTGGGAAAAATTAACATCTTTCTTCTGTGCTTTTACAAATGTCTGGAAAACAGAGAAGCAGAACTCCTTAGTACTTGGAAGCTAGAACCTTGAGTGTCGAAACTCTGTTATGAGGAAAACATCCTCAGAAAGACTCAAACTACAATATCTTCACTCCATGGAGTCGAGAGCTGAACTGAAAACACTTAGAGCTTTCTCAACTCAATATTATAATATTAGCTCTATTTTGTTCTTTCATTTTACATTTCTGAGAAGTGTGTGTTTTTCTGTTACACACACTGTCTCATTTGCTGGAACTAGGGGATACAAAAAACATCACATAATAATTCACTCACATCTTGTTTTTCATGTATAACTGTGGAAGAGACCATGTGTTGTTTGGATTGTTTGTTTTCTCCATGAAGAACTGTGGTAGTGGGTGTGAGACCTAGACAGTTTGTGAAAACTTTTGTAAAGCCCAATACAGGCTATGTATCAAGATTATTAGTTATATAAACTTACGTGGTGGAAAGTGATCACCAAGTGGAGATGATTAAGTCTCGCCTTAAGACTGAACATCTTGTTTAACTCTATTGTGTACTATTTTTAGTAATGCTTTGTTTTGTCTATTTTCCAATACTTATAATTTCAAAAATAGAAAACTATTTTACATTGTCTCTAATAGTTAGTTATAGTTAGTGTGTGGATATGTTTAATTCAGTAAACCTGTTTTAAAAGTTTATGAAGTGTTTTTCAGTAATTCAACTGAGTAATAATAACCCATTGAGAAACCTATTGACCCACTAAACATTTGTAACTCTATTTCTTTATTTAACTGGGTTGTTCCAAAAATGTGGGAAATTAATCATAATGTTTTTTTACATAAATTTTACTTAGGAAATGAATTCACCCACTATTGAGTTTTCACTTCGACAAACATGAACAATACCTCAACATTAAGTAAATTTTAAGGGAAGTTTCCCTTTGTATTTCCCTGTACATGTTTTCGCATCGATAAAAAACAATGATATAATTTAATTTATATTTTTACATACCTCATTTTTAGATTCTGAATCACCATTTTCATCTTCAATAAAAATATTCTATGAAATTTATTTCTTCATAGCCTTGAAATAAATTTCTCTATCAACCTTAGTTTTTCTCTTCATAACATTATCTCTTCTCATTTCATAAGTAATAAGTGTGATATGTAAATCATCAAGATATAAAGCTTCAAGATCTCTGTCTTCCAATAAAGAAACTTTTTCATTTAAATTTTCAGGTGGGATACTTATGATCATTTTAACAATTGTAGAATCTTTCATTTTTTCACCATGAAATATGATCATACTCACAATTTCATTCACCCTAGTAAATAATTCCCTAATAGATTCATGCTCAACCATCTTCAAATATTCCTACATCAATATCCATATTTGTAACATTTCCTTCTTCACTTTTTAATTGCCTTCTTATATGTTTTTCAATTTATCCAATATACATTAAGCTGTGGAAACACCTTTCACTATCAAGAATTCACTTGCAGAATGTGATGATAATATAGAATTCTTGGCCATTCCATCAATCTCAAGAAACATCTTATCAACAGGTGTAAGTGGAGAACTATCATCAATGGGAGGAAACCTATCTATTACAGCTTCAAGAACATCATAACTTATAGACATAAGATATGGAATCATTATTTCCTTCTAGAATTGATAATACTTTCCATCAAAGACTATAATACCTTTATTTTTAACACAATTCACATTATCCATCTACAAAGAATAATGATGGGAACCTCCTTTAAAACCAATTGAAAATTCCTGGCTGATGTATTGTATAACTGAGAGGGGGAGGGGTGAATTAGTGATGCTATATTTCTATTATATTTCAATTCAATTGAAACAACCTTCACCTTCTGTTAAAGATTTTAATTCTCTACTGATAAACAAATCAACACACATCCAAAAGAACACAATTATTTACAAGGTTCAAAATTCAATAAGAATAGCTACATCTTTGGTATGGTTTGGAAATAATCCAAAACCATACAATTGACTAGAAATAAATACTTGGATTATAATGAGTAGGATGTAACCTTACACTCATGTAGCACTATGAAACAGTAACACTAGTTCATGTGAAACCTCTTATCACAATAGGATAATACATTTGTTTTGTAACTTCTCATGATACCTGTGCTTATTTTCAATTCCACAAATGTATCCAATTGTAAAAAAATTATACTTTTCATTACCCAAAATAAAGGTAAGAACCTCTAGGAATATGTAAAATAATATGTTCGATTACCCTGAGTAAGATGCTCACAGTCTGATTATTTTCAGTTGGATATTTCAATTGAATACAGTAGAATAGAATCAGCACCACTCTAATACTTGAATGAAATAGTCAAGAGATATAGAATTAGAACCACTTCAAAACAGGTATGTAATAGTAAATAAAAATATCATGGGAACCACTTCAAAACATGTATGCAACAGTCAAGACAAATAGAATCAGCACCACTTAAAAACATGTAAGAAATAGTCAAGACAAAAAGAATCAGAACCACTTCAAAACATGTAGGCAATAGTCAATAAAAATAGAATAAACACCACTTCAAAACCTCTTCTTATCTCTAAAAAACATGGAGATTCTATCTCTTCTGCAATGAATAGTTATCACTGTCCAAAAGTACAAAGTGCCTCCTCCTTTTACAGGTAAAAATTAGACGGAGTCCAAAAGTTTATCCCACTCGTTTAAAGTTTCCCAAATTAAAATTTCCCCCTAAAATTATGGGATACATTTTGACTTCTTCTAAGTTTCTCGAAGCTTCTTGTATCTTCTTGAATCTTCATCTAAATCATCAACTCTTTCATTTGTATCACCATCCCCATTTCTTATTCCAGATAACTAAACCAATTTTTCTTTTAGAAAACAATAAACATGGGTATAATTGTTGAGTATGATTATTTCTATGTATGATGGTATTTAATCGATAAAATCTCTTTTCTTTCACTTTCACCTATGAGTCCGATGTAAAACAAAGTCATTACCAATTCAGAATGACATTAATCATATCTTCTTTCATCGATATGACTATTCCTTTGACACGATTATTCCATCGGCACAATTATTCCATCGACATGACTATCCCCATCGGCATGAATATTCCCATCTTCAAAACTATTCCCATATGCAAGACTATTCCCATCTACATCACTATTTCCATTGGCATGATTATTCCATCAACACGACTTTTCCATCAGCATGATTATTCCATCAGCACTATTATTCAACCAACATGACTATTCCATCGGCATGACTATTCCATCGGCATGACTATTCCATCATCACGACTCTAAGACTGATGCAAAACAATGTCATTACCATGTCATTATGACATCCGTCATATCTTCTTTCATCGGCATGAATATTCCATCAACACAACTATTCCATCAGTGTGACTATTCCATCGGCACAACTCTGATTCTGATGCAAAACAAAGTCATTACCATGTTGGAATGACATGCATCATTTCTTCTTTCATCGGCATGACTATTCCATTAGTATGACTATTCCATCGACATGACTAATCCATCAGCAAGACTCTGAGTCTGATGAAAAACAATGTCATTACCATGTCATCATGGCATGAATCATCCCTTTTTTAATCAGCATGACAATTCCATCGGCATGACTATTCCTATCATCATCACCGGTCATATTTCTTCAATAGTCAACACCATTCAATATTTTCAATAGTCACCACTATTCACTGATTTGCAATAGTCACCACCATTTACAACTTTGTAATCGTTACCACCATTTACAACTTTGTAATAGTCCCTACCATTCACTTATTTGTAATATTCACAACTATTCACTGCTTTTATATACCCTATTCTTACATAAATATTTCATCATATGTTCTACCAATTTAATTTTGATTTATGAGAATTCCAAAACAAAAAATCATCATCACGTTTTACATTTGAAAGTTTCATAACTTTCAATTCATTCTAGTTTCTTTCTTTCCTTCTCATCCAAAGGAAAATAATTCTGAAAACAAGAGTCAAATTATTTTCAAAACTGAAACCCAAAATAATTGTTTCCAAAACAAACTGAAGTGATTTATTCTCTTCAAAAAGAACTATGACAACATAAAACAACTCTTGAAACCTTCATCACCATTAACAACATCTTTGTCCCCACACCCTATATCTAAGTGTTTAGATTACCTCTTATTCTCTTGGTTCCCTTGGAATATATTGGTTCTATAATATTACTTATAATTTGTGATGGAACATAAAACTATTTCATCCTATGTTGAAAATTCTGGGCGAATAGTTCCCTTTACATACATTTCTTAAGCCCTTCAAAAAATAACAAATATAGCTCTCATTGTTTTGTATGTAATCTGTAGCATACCTAGATAACCTTATAATGATAGGCCAATACTCAAAGACAATTTCTTATTTGATTTTAAATAATCTAAGAAAATTTATATTTATCTTAATTTTTTATCACGAAAGAAATATTTATCGAAGAATATATCCTTATAATCATTCCATTCCATGAGTTCTATTTCCTCTTCTTATCCAATAGTATGGATGAAAGACCACATCTATCCAAATAACCTTTGAGATAATATAATTCAAGTGTAACCTTTTCCATTTCACTATATCCCAAAACAATAAATATCTTCTTTATAGGATTATTAAATTACTTAGCTAGAATTGAATTATTATTCCCACTAAAGTGTATGGGATTTTGAAAAATAAATTAGTCTAGCAAAGTAGAATCTTATTTTGGAACTTGTTTCTCTATCTAGGAAAGGTTATTTATCATAACATGATTATGATTTCCTAATATAGCCATAATGTTTTCCATTTTGATACCATAAGTATTGGATTCATCAGTAGGAAATCTCTATATTGGACATGTGTATCGATACCATTCTTCCTTCCACGTCCAATTTATAAAAAATAAATATAATGGATTATCACAAAAAATTATAAATTCTAAATCACAATTAATAATTAAATATATGTTGTAAAACAGAGAATAAATTAAATTTTTTTCATTAATAATATGAGAATTATAAACTTCATTTCCTAGGGGATATATTTATTTTTAAATCCCTCATAATGGTTTGTAAAGAAAATGTGAATTATCCTAACATTATACCCCATGAGTGTCAAAATAGGTGTGCATTAAGGCCTATTGTCATGTATTGGGAAGTGATCATGTCTAGCCTAAGGCAACATTTTAAGGGTTATTACCCCTAAGTACCTTTGTGATAGAATCATGTCCACTTATAGTATCTAGATAGAGAGTATTTCTAGTAAAACCCACATAATCACTTCTTTATCAGAACTATAAGATCTTCTTCTATGTTATCCTATAATTTTATTATAAGGTCATGTTCCCAAATCTATGATTAATTAATCTCATTCCCAATATTTCAACTATATATCATCAAATACAAACCACAACAACTCTGAACCAAGTATCCCACAATCAATGCCTTAATTTATAACATTGGAATAGATACAATGGTCAAATCCCAAAGGACTACTTTATGAAATATTAAACATACTATTGATATAAATAATGTAACTAACCATATGGTAAAAGTTCCATCCCATTTTACATCATCTATATAATTTTTAATATATCAATTTCCATGATGGTGGTTGGGTATCCTATAAGACTACTTTATGAAATATTAAACATACTATTTATTTTCATAGTTTTGAAGTAAAAACTTTATAAGGGGAGTGATGTTTTATATATTTGTTAATTTTGGATTCCAGTTTTTTTTCTTAGTTAATTAAAGGTAGTCTACTTTGAAAATGTGATATCATGGGAGTCGTTCCATCTCAGTATTGGCTAGTATGTATGCGATTGTTGTTTTCAGGGATTGTGTGTCTTTATCCCTTGTTTTTGATATATCTTATGGATGTGTATTATTGATTTATGATAAAATCATTATAGACCTCTATAGAATCTCATGGATAGATCAATGTGTATTATATGTGCTCCCTAGAATCTTTCAAATGGGTAAATATGATGTAATTTCCTCCCAATAATCCATTGGATGGGTTGGTGTGGTGATATGACATCCCAAGAGTGTAACACCCCAAGATTCCATAGTACATTTCCCTTTGAATAATGCAATAGCATGAGTTGTACGCTACATGGTGTTTTAACACACCACAACCAATCAAACTAGCTGTTTTGTATAGTAATACCCACTTTTAAAAAATTTAAAAATTTTATTTTTCAAAATGTATTTTGATTTTATATTCTGAATATCAAAATTATCTTAAGGGAAATTTTTGGTATTTTTCTGATAACATTCAATTTTTGATTAATAGTGAAAAACACTACATTATTGTTTAAAACTGACTTTTTATTTAAATAATTAGTTATTCTATAAAAAATTACATGAGGTAAAAATATATACATAATACTTATATATTTTCAATTTAATTCATTGAAGTCATTTTATAATAATATTATATATATATATATAATTTTATTTGATTTTTTTACTGTCTTTTACCCACCTACTTGGCACATTTGCAAATTTGCATAAAACGTAATTTTACCACATCTGTGAATTGAATTTCAAAAATCTGAGACACATGTTTGATATCAGTAAATAAAATGTTGTTCAATAAGATAAAAATAATTTGCAGTGAATAGTAACTTTTGACTTTTATTTACCACGATTAAAAGTAAATAGAGTAATTGAAGGTAAAACTGATATTATAATTAACCTAACACATGTCCTAATTCTATTGGATAAGTTTATTTCAACAAAACTAATCCTTAGGAATAAAATATGATACTTTTGGTCCACTTTTATTAGATTAAGATATTAATTATTATTTTATTTAAAGAAGAGTTAAAAGTATTAAATTAAATGTTTAATAAATAAACCATTTTTAATATAGGGTGAAACATAAGATAATTTCGACTATAAATATTTATTAGAAAGATACAAAAATTCCCTACATAATTGTATTTTATTTATAATTTTTAGACATTAAATAATTAAGTCTATTTATGTCACAATGATGATGCAATAATTATCTTATTAATGAAAGATTAAAATAATTGATATTATAAATATCCAAATAAATGTAAATTTGGAATTTTGATACATTCCAAAAAATTTATAGGTTAATATGATATGATAGGGTTGATAAAATAATTTTTTTCAGAAGTAATCAGTTTGTTATGACTTTAACAAAAATCAAATACTAAATAGTGTCAAAATTGACATAAATGAGTTTTTAAATCAAATACTATATTATTAATTGATATAACATTACTAAAAATATAATATTCAGCCAAAGAACTTATATATGGTTATATATTTCAATAATTAACCACTTGGGGGTTATCTTGGATTATTATAGTACGTTTATTAACCATTTATTATAATAATACAAGAATACATGGTAAAAGTTAAACTATTTTACTAAAAGTTAAATATAAAAGATAAGGTTAATATGGTGACCTAAACCTATCTAAAACCTGTTGGTTTAAGAGGAGTTAGAACCATACCCACCTTAGCCTCATAATAACTAGTGTTGGATCCATTATAAACCGAATATGATTGTATAATAAAATAATATTTCATGCTTTTCCTAAAGTGACCCTCACCACTCTTATAAAAGGGTACTTTCCCTTCTCTCAAAATAACACCACCAATGCCAATTGGCATAGCCAAACCCTACTCAAATATCCTCCCGACTACACTCAAATCTACATAGAGTCCTTATTTTGATCATAAACCTAACCTATGGATCCCTTTTGATCAACTCAAAAGGAAGCACCAGAAGAAGGAGTAATAATTTCTCCACCTCTTTCAATGTTATTTTCTTCTTCCACATCCTATATCAATGTTTTTTCCATAACAAAATAATAACTCTATTAACTTATACATACAATGATGTTATTATAAATATTGTACAACCATATTAATTATTCTATCCATCTTGTGAATGGCATATCACTATATGTGCATACGTAAGGCTTACCGTCTCCACGTCGTGGTGTTGTTTAATATTCAAATACTTCATTATTTGGATAGGTATAATAATGAGTATAAATGATGTAAATAATAAATATATAATGTTATTAATTATATATATATATGATATACCATCCAATAACATAAAATTTCACCTTCAATTGAATGATATTGTTGCTCGTGCGTACGTACGGATTACCGTCTCCACAAACACACTGAAATTCATTACCCATCGTAACCATTCAAGAATAATTTTCATTTTATGGTTAGAAATAATATTTTAGAAAATAATATAATTCTGGATATGAATCAGATACATATTTTCCATAACAATAAATGTCATAAATAACCAAGCATATAATGGAAAACCAATCAGTTAACACATGAAACAATGATACTACTGAAATACTATTAACAATGAAATATTAAAAGATCATATATGATATAATATTTATGTATTTTGTTCTTTTATAATTTAATAATAACTATTTAACACTTATACATGAGGTTAACGTACCATCGACCAAGGAAAATTTCATGGTAAGGGTTTATTTTACAATCTCGTGTTTATTAGAGGTTGTTTGTACATGAGTATCTATGGGGACCAGTTTATCTTCCAAATCCACATTTCTTAAAAATGTATTTCAAAAAAAATTACTATTTCCTAGACTATGGGTTAAATTTATTTATACTCTTGTATTACTTTTTATAAAATGTTTATAAAGAAATATTTTCACTATTTTCCAAACATGGTACTTTATGAAATTTTTGACAAATTAAATTAAGAATGTCTTTTTTATCTTGTAAGGCGGGTGCGGCTCTTTTTTGTTGTAATAACATCTTCGAAGCTTCACTTACAAGTATATAATAATATTTTCAAAATAAATGTTTTCTTTTAAATTATTTGAAAATATAAAGAGATATTTCTCTCAAATAGTTTTTATATCATCTATGTCAATATCCTTTGATGGATTTTACACTTGTTCGATGTTGAATTTTTAAGATACAAATCCTCCATATTGTATTGAAGGTTTTGTGACATTTTTAACTGTGGATGTGTTATTTTTATACCATTCATGGTTTATGGTTAAAGTATTAACATTTATTATACAAATTTTAATATGAATGTTAATGTCATGTTTCAAACTTTTCATATGTTGAATGCATTGGACATAGTAAGTGAATGGAGGAGACTGCTATAACTTATTGATGCATTGGTATACCTCATTAGAAAAACTAGTGTCTTGGAATAAGGCCTTGAAAAAAATACTATTTTTAGTCTGGACACAAGGCCTTTACTATATGGTTATGAATTCTGGAATTATGCATTCCATCATTTTAAAGTTGGATATTGATATTACTTGTGATTATTCTACTAGAAGAATATCTGTGTCAATACGTAAATGGAATTATTGGATTTATCTTTTCAATATTATTCTGAATTTTATGTTTTAAAGGCATGTTTTTTTAGTCTTATACATTGCCTTAAATGTTTATTCTTATTTATGAATGTTTCTTCTATATTGTTAATCTTACTGAGCATCTGAGCTCACTCCATTATATGTTTTATTTTTACTAGGATGTGAAGAGTTACATTATGATTGACCTGTAGGGATAAGATAAGGGATAAAAGTGTGTTCAAAGGGGAAAAATTATGTTGTTATTTTTTTAATAATATAATGTAAAACTTATGTGTGTATCTAGTACTTCCAATGCTACTAAACTGATAGGTCTTTCAATACATGATTCCTTATATCATAACAATTTTATGTAATAAATCAATGACTCTAGGTAACTGGTGTTGGGGAATTATAGTTTGTATTAGAGGAAGTTTAATACAAATCTTGGAAGCTATATTTAGAAAAACTCCGATTAGAGAACATTACCCTAAGATAAACTTTCAGGATTATTAGAGAATAACATCCTAGATTTTTTATAATGTAGAGATTTTGTGAGTTACTGAGAAATAAATCCCTATCTAGATACGAGAAGGTGGAGGCATCTATGGCATAGATTTAGATAAGAGTGAAAACTACGACAAGGAGTTTCGGGATTGACCGGAGGTATCCTGGTACAAAAAAACAGGACTTGCTTCACTCTTGGTTACGACACTCCCAGGGGATATGATTAGGATAATTCACATTTTCTTTACCAACCATTATGAAGGATTTATGAGTAAATACCTCCTCAAAGAAAACTTTTTTATGATTATGGATTATATCCATAAACTGTTAAATTTATGCTAAGTGTTTTACAAGTTTGGAATTATGTATTGTGATTCATAAAATAATATAGTGTTTGAAATTATTTAAAAATGGAACATAGTGGAAGGAATGGAAACTATATCTACACATGTAATCTATATAGTGATTTACCTCCTACTCAAGATAATTATAGTGGATTTGATGATGCACTTGGTGTTGATCAATTTATCACCATACTAGGACAATTCAATCAGGTTATGGATAATAACCTTTCCAGTATGGAGAAACCTGATCCACAACATGGAAGATCAATTTTAGACCAATTCATGAGGCAAAAAACAAAAAATTCAATGGGACTACAAATCCATTTGTAGCTAAACAATTTATATGTTCCTTAGAGAAAATATTTCATTCATTGGGGATTAAGGAAAGGGAAAAAGTTGTCAGGGAAATTTATCACCTCACGAGAGATGCATATCAATGGTGGTCATTAATTGAAAAAACAAAAGAGGATGAAGAAGTATAAAAAATGGAATTGAGGGAGTTTAAATAGCCTTTCTTAGAAAAATACATACCTCGTGACCATCAAGTAGATATGGAAAGACAGTTTCTAAGTCTGAGGAAAAAGTAGGATGAGAATGTTATAAAGTACTAGGCTAACATTACAAGGATAGAAATGCATGAAAAGATTATATACCAAACACAAGGAGTAATATTGATTGATTCTTGGATGGGTTAAAATAATTTCTCCATTGAGTATTAGTCTCACAATCCTTCTCATTATATGATGATATTGTCTCATGTGTTATCAAGATAGAAAAGTAATTCTCTAAGACTTATGACTTTAATGAAAAGCAAGAGAAGAAGAGATTTTCTAAACACTCTGGAAATAGAAATATTGGGAAGAAGGGAGAAGTTCAATTCCCATCCTATGGTAAATGTAGGAATAAACACACAGGTATTTGCCTAAAGGGAATTGAAGTCTGTTACAAGTGACGTTAAAAGTTCCACCATGCTCATGATTGCAATTGAAACAATAGGATGTCAATGTTTAATGCTACAATTGTAGAGAAATGGGGAATTATTCAAATGAATTTCCTAGGATCCAAGAAAAAATACCATAGAAAAGGCCAATAGAGCATGTCCAAGCTTATGCAATCACTAATGCGGAGGTTAATGCTCTGAAAGATGTGGTGGCAGGTAATTTAATGGTTTTCTCAAATTTACCAAATGCTTTATTTGACTCTGGATCTTCAATTTTTTTTATATCTCCCCCTTTTTCTATAAAAATTAGATATTTTCAATTTGATTTAACAAGGGAGTTCTCAGTCAAAACTCCTATTGGAAGTACCATTGCAACAATGTTTTGTGAATCAGTCCCAATTAGGGAATATAAATGTTCTTTATCTGATGATTTCATCATCATAATGATGATTGAATTTGATATAATCCTCAGTATGGATTGGATTTCAAACCATGATGATACATTTTTTTGTAATGAGTAGGAGGTTACAATTTTCGATGATGATAAAGAGTACCTTATCTTTAGAGTTGAAAAGACAACACCTAATTCTTACCTAGATCCACCCTTTGTAGCTCTACAAAATTCCATTATTTGGGAGGAAGAGAATTAAATAACTACTGGTGAGATAAGGAATGTTCAAATAGAGGGCGTACCTATTGTGCAAGAATATTTTGATGTGTTTATAGATTGTTTACCTCGACATATTCCAGAATGAGAAACTGAGTTTTCCATTGATTTAATTCCTGGTTCAAAGCCCATATCAAAGGCCCCTTATAGAATTACCACTGTGGTATTAGTGGAACTAAATTAAAAAACAGTGTAATTGAGTAATAAAGGATTTATTCTCCCCAGTGTTTCTCCCTGGAGAGCCCCTGTTCTTTTTGTTAAGAAGAATGATAGATCTATGAGGATGTGCATTGAATACAAGGAGATCAATTCTATAATGATAAAGAACAAGTATCCCATACCTCACATTGATGATTTTTTCAACCAACTTCATGGAGGTAAATCTTTTTGAAAGATTGATTTTCTATCTAGATATCATTAGTTGCGTGTGAAGAAGGAAGACATTCTGAAAACTCCATTTCGAACCAGGTATGGGCATTACGAGTTTACAATAATGCCTTTTGGATTGACTCAGGCACCCTTTGTCTTCATGGATCTAAGGAATAGAGTTTTCAAGGAATATCTTGTTGACTTTGTAGTAGTATTTATTGATGATATCATGGTATACTCAAAAAGATATTAAGATCATGAAAATGACTTGTGCACTATTCTAAAAACCCTCAACAGAAATGAATTATATGGGAAGTTTAACAAGTGTGAATTCTGGCTTCAAGAAATATTTTATCTTGCCATATTGTCTCTAAGGATGGAATATCTATTGATGCTTCAAATACCAAGTCAATCCAATAATGTCCTGACCGTACGAGTATAACGGAGTTACGCAGTTTTGTTGGGTTTGCAGGTTATTATCGGCGTTTCGTCCGGAATTTTTCCCGATTGGCAATACCATTTACTATGCTCACATATAATGGGTTTAAATTTTTTCAGACAAAAGAGTGTGAATATTGTTTTGAAGAAATGATGAGAAGATTAGTCAATGCTCTTATATTTACTCTACCATCGGGGAATGATGTTTTTTTTATTTATAGTAATGCTTCAAAGAATGGACTTGGTTGTGTCCTTATGCAGAATGATAGAGTTATTGACTATTCATCACAGCAGCTAAAAATTGCCAAAAAAAACTATACCACTCATGATCTTGAGTAAGAAACTAGGATCTTTTCTTTGAAGATATTGAGACACTGTCTCAATGGTGAAAATTTGAGATTTATACTGATTAGAAGAGTTTGATGTATATTTTGTAAAAAAAACTCAACGTGAGGGAAAGGAAATGGCATGAAATACTCAAGGATTATGATTTCACTATACTCTACCACCTAGGGAATGAAAATAAGGTGGAAGATTCTTTGAACAAAAAGGATCATGGAGTTTTAAACAAGATGAGAGTTGAATGAGATCCTATTTTTATGGATATAGTAAATATGGATATGATAATAACCATGGAAGGTGAACCATCGATACTTTTTCCAATGGTTTCAAAACCATCTTTAATAGAATGGATAATTAGTTCTTACACTGATGATGAAGAATTTCAAAAGAAGATTAATGTTTTGAATGATGGGAGATTGAGTGACATTGTATATAAAGATAGAATTTTGAAATTTGGGAAGAGACATTGTGTTATCGATATACCTGATATAAAAAGGGAATTGTTGGATGATTCTCATAGCTCTAATTTTTCTATAAACCCTAGTATCACTATTATGTATAGAGATTTGATGGAACATTCTTGGTGGGAAAACATGAAGAGGGAGATTGCTGATTATGTATCAAGATGTATGGTATTTCAATCGGTGTAGGGTGGATGAAAACATTCTAGAAGAGTCGTGAAACCTCTTCCCATACCAGAGTAGAAATGGGATGATATTACGATGGAATTTTTCATGGGGAAAACAAAGACTCCTAGAAGGAATGATGTAATATGGTTCATTTTTTATCATCTTGCTATGTAAGCAAATTTTCTTTCTATAAGAGAAGATTTACCACATTGCTGTTTAGCAAGACTATATATTAATGATGTTGTAAGTCTTCATTGAGTAACAATATCGATTGTTTCTAACCATGATCCCCATTTTACATCATGATTTTGGAAAATTCTTCAGAAGGCCTTGGATACTGAACTTCATTTGAGCACTACCTACCACCCACAAACTGATGGACAATCAGAATGGATTATTCAAACCTTAGAAGACATGTTTAGATCTTTCTCACTTGACATTCAAGGTATGTGGGATCAATATTTACCTTTGGTAGAATTTTCCTATAACAATAACTTCCATTATTGTATTCATATGGCACCATATGTAGCATTATATAGAAAGAGATGTCACAAAGCAACTTTTTGGGATGATATGGGTGAAAGAAAACTCTTAGTCCCCGAACATTTTGAGGAAACAATGGAAAATTTGAAGGTTATCCAAACCCACATCTAAGCATCTCAAAGTTGGAAAAATATCTATAACGATAACCAAAGGATTGTTTGGTAATTTCAAGTAGGAGATCATGTTTTCTTGAAGGTATATCCATTGAAGGGTGTTATACGATTCAGTAGGAAGGGAAAATTATGTCCCAGGTATGCCAGACCTTTCGAAATTCTAGAACTAATTGGAGTTGTAGCTTATCATTAGGAAATGCTGCCAAGTGTCTCTAAAGTTCATGATATGTTACATGTATAACTGATGAGAAAACACATGCCTGAACCAATGCATGTACTCACCTATGAATAAATTAAACTAAAACCTGATCTTTCTTATTGTGAAGAGCCCATCACGATTCTTGATATAAGAGAAAGGGTGTTGAGAAATCAGACGACTCATCTGGTAAATGTTCTATCGAGAATTCATAAGATGAAAGATGCAACACGGGAACCAGAGGAACATATGATGAAGAACTACCTAAATTTTTTTTACAATAGTATTCTAGAAATTTGGAGGATGATATTATTTGAAGGAGGGATGAATGTGACACCCCAAGCTTCCGCGGTTCGTTTCTCTATGAATAATGCAATAGCTTTCATTGTATTAAACTTGGAGTTTTAACCCACCACGACCAATCAAACTAGTCATTATGAATATTAATACCCACTTTTTTTGAAATTTTTTAAATTTTATTTTTTAAAATGGGCTTCATTTTTTGAATCGGAATTTCAAAATTATCTTATGGTGAATTTTTTGTATTTTTTATGAAAACATTCAATTTTGATGAATAGTGAAAAACACTACGTTATTGTTTAAATCCAAATAATTATTTAAATTAATAGATGTTTTATTTAAATTTATATTAGTTAAAAATAGATATATAATACCTATATACGTTCAATTTAATTCAATGGAGTCATTTTATAAAAATATTAGATATATAAATTTTTTTTGACCTTTTTACCATCTTTTACACACCTACTAGGCATATTTAAAAATTTGAATAAACCGTAATTTTACTTCTTTTGTGAATTGAATTTTAAAAATACAAGAGATATGGTTGATATCAGTATGTAAAATATTGTTTTAAAAGATAAAAATAATTTTGGGTGAATAGTAACTTTGGACTTTAATTTACCACGGTTAAAAGTAAATAGGGTAATTAATGATAAAAATGATATTATAAATACCCTAAAACTTGTCACAATTCTATTGGATAAATGAATTTCGACCAAAACCAACCTTAGGTTTTAAATATGATCCTTTTGGTCCACATGGATTAAATTATGACATTTATTATTATTTTAATTAATGAAGAGTTAAAATTGTTAAATTCAATGTTTAATAGCTAAAACATTTTAATATAGGGTTACACATAATATAAATTCGACTGTAAATATTCATTAGAAAAATAAAAAAATTTATTACATAATAGTATTTTTTTTATAATTTTAAGACATTAAATAATTAAATTTATTTATGACACAATGATGATGCAGTAATTACATTATTAATGAAAGAATAAAATGATTAATATTATAAATGTCCAAATAAATGTAAATTGAGACTTTTAATGAATTAAACGAATTTTATAGGTTATTATGACATGTAAGGGTTGATTAAATTAATTTTTTTCAACATAATCAAGTTGATAGGACTTTAACAAAAATGAATTACTAAATAGTGTCAAAATTGTCATAAATGAGTTTTTAAAACAAATACTATATTATTAAGAAATATAATATTATTAAAAATATAAGGTTTGGAAAAAGGACTTAGATAAGGTTATATATATCAATAATGAACCACTTGGGATTCTTTTGTCTTTTTATAGTATGTTTATTAACCATTAACTATACTAATATAAGAATTCATGGTAAAAGTTAATCTATTTAACAAAGTGTTAAATCATAAAGATAAGGTTAAAATGGTAACATAAACTTGTATAATACCTATTGGATGAGAGTATTTAGACCCATAACCACGTATGGATCAAAATAAATTCATTTTGATCCATTATAAACAGAATATGATTGTATAATAAATTAATATTTTAATTTTTTCCTAAAGTGACCCTCTCCCCTCTTATAAAAGTGCACTTTCACATCTCTCTAAATCACACCTCAAAAGCCATTTGTCTCATCCAAACCTTGCCCAAATATCCTATCAACATCCATCACATAATCCTAGTGGAATTAATTTTATCATAAAGCCAACCCAAGGAGCCCTTTTGATCAACTCAAAAGGAAACACCCAAAGAAGAGGTAATAATTTCACCACCCTATTTCAAGTTGTTTTCTTATTCCACTTCCTCTTTATTTATTGTTTCCATACCAAAATAATTACTCCAGTTAATACTAAATAATGTGATTTTATTTTAAAAATTCTACAACCATAATCATTATTCTATCTAACCTATAAAGGAAAAGGTCACCATACTTGCATACGTACAGATTACCGTCTCCGCGTCGTGGTATAGTTTTTTATTCAAACAATTCATTATTTTGATGGGTATAATAATGAGTATAACTAACTTAAATAATAAATATAAAATGTTAATGATTATGTATATATGATATAACACCCAATTATATAGAGTTTCACCTTCAATTTAATGATATTGTCGCTCGTGCATACGTACAAATTACTGTCTCCATGAGGGCGATGAAATTTATTCCCTGTCATAACCATTCAAGAATAATTTTCATTTTACGGTTAAAAAAAATATTAAGAACATAATATAATTCATGATATGAATCAAATACATCCTATCTATAACAATCACATCTTACTAAACGAAGCATATAATAGAAAATGAATCATTTAACACCCGAAATAATGATGCTACTGAAATATTATTGACAAAGCAATATTTGAAGATCATATATGATAACATATTTATGTATTTGGTTCTTGTATAATTTAATAACAATTATTTAACTATTATAAAAGAGATTAATGTACCCTCAACCAAGGAAAAGTACATGTTAAGGGTGAATTCTACAATCTATTTATTATCCAAGGTTGTTTATACGCGAGTATCTACTAAGACCTCTTTATCATCCACATCTGTGTTTCATAAAAATGTATTTCAAAACATTTTTAATATTTCATAGACTATGGGTTAAATTAATTTATAACCTTTTTTGATGTTTTATAAAATGTTTATAAATGAATATTTCCATCTTTTTCCAAACAAGGTACTTTTTGACCTTTTTGACAAATTAAGGTAAGAATGCCTTTTTAACTTATATGGAGGGTACGACTATTTTCATCCATTATAACAACTTTGAAGATTCAATTAAAATAATATAAGAATACTTTCAAAGTAAATGTTTTCTTACAAATTATTTTAAAATTGAAAGTGATATTTCTTTCAAATAGATCTGATTTCATTGATGTCAACATCCATTGATGGATTTTAGACGTGTTTGATGTTTATTTATTAAGATACAAATCTTCAATATTGTATTGAGAGTTTTGTGATTTTTTTGACTGTGGATGTGAAATTTTCATACCACTCATGGTTTATGGAAAACTTATTATCATTTTGTATGATAGTTTTAATATAAATGGTTGTGTTATGTTTCAAACTTTTCATATGAGGAATTCGTTGGACTTAGTAATTGACGGATGGAGCCCACTATAGCTCCTCGATGCATTGGTAGGTATCAGGAGAAAAAATAGTGCCTTGGCACAAGGCCTTGACAAAATATTTTTTGTATTTTTGGCACGAGGCCTTGACTATGTGTTTATGAAATCTGACATTATGCATTCCATCATTAAGAAATTGGATATTGATATTTCTTGTGATTATTAGACAAGTAGAATATCCATGTGATTATGTAAATAGAATTATTTGAATTATTTTTTCCATATTATGCTGAAGTTAACGTTTTATGGTCTTGGGTTTTTGTCTTATACATTTCCTTAAATGTTTTTGCTTATTTATGAATGATTGCTCTATATTGTTATCCTTACTGAGCATTTGAGCTCACTCATTTCAATGTTTTATTTTTTCCATGATGCGAAGAAGTATTTAATGGATGAACTGCAGGAATAGGAAAATGGATATAAGTGTGTTCAAAGTCACAAAAATGTTTTTGTGGTTTTCATTTCATAATGTAATATAAAACTTATGTGTGTATCTAGTAATTCCAATGCTACTAAACTGGTCCTTATTTTAGGACATGATTCCTTGTATCAAGTCAATGTTATGTAATAATGCACTGAATCCGGGTAAGTGGGGTCAGGGAGTTACAAAGAGTCTTTATACATTTTCAAATATTTATATACCTTTAATATCAAATGTAATAATTATTTAGGTTGTTACACCACATGTTCCAAAACATAGTATGGAGGATATAAAATAATATATATTATAATTTTTTTGGTATACATCATTTAAGGTCTATATGTATTTGTTCCACCCCTATGAATCTATTATTACCATCCACATATATGAAATAAATCTTTTTTTTTTATTTTTTTTTTATAAATTCCTTTTTATATCTTATAACTGATTGAATTAGAGTTTATTATTCATTTTTATTATATTTTATTTTCTTATTACTCATTAATTTCCTATATTAAATTTTCATATATTTATGGTATTTATGAAATACACGACGAGTGAAAAAAAAGTTATTATCGAAATTTTATTCTTGAGAATCATCCCCCATCTCTTTTGTAGACAACTGCCACTCTCGTAAGTTTCATCTCCTAAATATCTATTACTTTTGGCTTCAAGAGACTAATCCCCCATATTTGTTATGTTTTTTATAATACTCTGAGTAGTATTCATACCATGTATGTCTTCCTCTTAGATTATTTCAAGATAAATAGGTGCATGTCCATAAGAGATGGAGGATGAGTGCCAAATAACAAAATGTGATGATAAATGTTTGGGAAATAATCATATGTGCATGAAGGTTTCCTATATATTTAACTTTTTAATGAATTCATTAGATAAAACCTACTATAGTGGATTAATTATTTTCTTAAATTCAATCACCCATTTTCTTCAAAGCAAACTAAAATTCATTGAAACAATCAAATGTTGGGTTTCGCTTATTATAATTTTATATAACTTTTACCTTTGATAATGAATATATTATGTGTATTTATTTATTTATTTATAGTACAAAATTAATATTTTATGAATCTATTAGGATGGATATGAATTGAAAATTTATGCAAAATAATCATTTGAAAAACGAGTATGAATATAGAGTTAAATATTTCATCATGTTTTCAAGAGATCATGTATACAACCATTCTCAAATCCCTTTTCCTTGTTTACATTGTTGTTATGTAAGAAAAATTAGTCCAAAAAAGTTACAAGATCATTTGATTTTTCATGGAATAGATCAGAGATAAAAATGATGGACTAAACATAGGGAAAGACTAAACATTCACACAAATTGGAATGATACTATTGTTTATGAATCATTTGATATGAATACCACTGCAAGTGATAATGGAGATCGCATGGAAGAAATGAAAATGGAAATTTAATATGAACTTTGTGATTTTAAAAAGTTTTTTGATAATTTAAATAGTTATGAAAAGAGACCATTTTATATCAGTTATATTAATTACACAACATTTTAAACTTTATTAAATTTGTATGATTTGAAAGCTGATAGTAGGTGGAGGGAGAACAACTTTACAGACCTACTTGGTCTCCTGAATGATATTCTACCAGAATAAAATGAATTACCTTGTTGAAAATATGGTATTAAATAAATTATATGTTCAATGAGAATGATTTAAAAAAATAAATAAATGCTTTTCCAAATTATTTCATATTGTTTCTCAAGGACCATGAATAATTCATAAAAGGCCTTATGTGTGGCACAAATAGATACAAGATATATGAATCATGTCCTTACAAAATATGTATTGTACTTTCCTATCATTCCATGGTTTAGAATAATATATGCATGTAAAGAAACCATGAATTAATTGACCTATATTATAGAAATATTAATTAAATATGAGAACCTACGTTGTCCATTAGATTCTCCATAGTGGAATAAAATTGATTATGAGTATCCTGAATTTGGAAATGATCTGAGAAAATATTGTCTTGTGTTATGTAAAAATAAAATAAATACTTTTTTTTCTACATATTAGTACCCACAATACATGGTCCCTCATGTAGGTAAATTATTACTTTCTTCCATGGTTATGAATAAAGCACAAATAAATTATGCTATCTCAAATTATAGTTAGACCAAAGAAACCTGGTAATGGTATTGATGTCTACTTGGATCCATTGATATAATATCTAAAATTGATGTGGGATAAATGTGTTATAATATATGATCCTCATAGAAGTGAATAATTCACATTGAGGTATATGTTGTATGGCATGATAAATTTATTCCCCGCTTATATAAATTTATTAGGATATAACATTAAAGGAATGTTGGGGTGTCCCATTTATGAAAAACCCACACAGACTCAGTTTGGTTGAAACATTCCTCAAAGTCTATGTTTTTAGGAAATCATAAATTTTTACATCGACGATATAAATATCAATCCTTGTTAAAAACATTTGATGGGAATATCAAATAGGGTACAACCCCATATCCAATAACGGGTGATCAATGGTTCGTTAATGTAAAATATATTGACCCTGTTTTCGGTATACCATTTTCAAAAAACCTTATGAAATTATGTAGAAACAATAGATTTATTTTATTTGAATTACCATATTGGAATTTTATTATGTTAAACATTTTCGTGATGTCAAGCATGTAGAAAAATATATATTTGATAGTGTTATTGAAACATTACTAAATGTTCCTAAAAAATGAATTATGGAATCAAGGTTATGTTGGACTTGAATGTCATGTTTTGATGCAATACATGATGCATGTTTTTTTTCATTTTATTCAAAATCAAAATGTATGTCAAAAATTAACCTGAATTAAATTCATTTTCAACGCCATATAATTTAATGTTAAGGACCTAGAGTTTACAATCTTGAATAATGATTTCTAGTAATATTATGTGAATTAGAGATGTTCTTACCCCCATAATTCATTGATATAATTTTCCACATGACGGTTCATTTGGTTAGAGAGGTTCCATTATTGGGTCATGTCCATTATAGATGGATGTACCCCATTGAACAGTATTTGAACATTTTGAAAGGGTATGACATGAATCATTGTCAACCAAAAGGTTGTATTTTAGAACAATATATTGTTGAAGAAGCTATTGAATTAAGTACTGATTACCTATCAGATGTTTGTATCTTTGGTCTACCAAAGTCTTATCATAGTTAATGCCATATGGTTGAATGGATTTATAGAATATAAATTATTATAATTACCATGATATAATAGGAGAAAGCACACCTTTAAGTTTTACATAATAGGGAAGATGTTGATCCATACATTGAAGCCCACAACGGATTTCATATAGATATTAATCCATAAATGGATGAAGGAGAGATATAAAATACACAAAATCAATAGTTTATAGGAATATTATGAGATCAAATTTATAAGGATTAATCTGAAAATACGAATTAAAAATTTGGATGACTTCATTGGCTATCCAGTGGACCAAATAAAACTATTATATCTTACAATAGTTTTGTAATTAATTGGTATATGTTCTATAAAAAGAACTAAATTACTACAGCTTGATGAAAAAGAGTGCTGTTATGCTTGTGAATAAAGAGATGCACATATCTAGTTCAGAGGACAGAAATGAAATTTATGATAATATATCATATTTCGGAATTATCAAATAGATATATAAGTTGGATTATAAAAAATTTCTAGTGAAAATTATCCATTACAAATGAGATAAAAATAAGAGTACAGTGAATGTTGATGAAATTGGCTTCATGAAGGGGAATATTAGTGTGGAAGGGGAAAAATATAACCCCTTTTTAATGAAATCACAATAATTGCATGTATTTTATGTCTTAGATCCCAAAAACAACATTTGGTCGATTTTCCATCTAGTGACTAATCAAATGTAAGGTTAGATGAAAACTCAATCAAATATGACCTTTCATTAGGATATGACAATCAATATATATTGTACCTATTGTAGATAATGTCTTGTATGCTATATGGGACTATAAAGAGGGGATTTGGATTCTCGATATAGGAACCAAATCCATAAATAATTTCAAATAAATAAATAGTGTTTAATAATAAGGTATAGTTTTTTAATATACTATGTTTATCTTTATAATATTATATATTATGAACTGCATTATGATAATCTATATTAAATGTTTGAATAATATTTAGGCAATGTCTTCCTCACATTATGATGTTACCAATCCATCAGAATAAAAAACTATAGTAATGAAAACCCATTGCGAAGATGTAAAGGTAGGGTGTCTATATACTTTCTATATTGTACAGAATAATTATATAATGAAAGATATATTTAATTTTCATTATTCCTTATAGAGTTTGTTTAATTTTGAAGATTTATATCCATCTTTCATGTCTTTGATGGAAGAAAAACAACACCATCTCTGCCCAGTCATAAAGGGGATATTAACCTTTTAATTGTAAAATCACGTTCCATAGAATTAATGCATTGTTTCAGATTTATGTTTTATTTATTTATATTTATTACTACTAACATAATAATTGTTTTCTTATAAATTCATATTATTACTTCGAGTTGGGTTGTTCTATCTATATTTCCTGCCATTGTGCACAAAAACATCCAAAAACATCTTCTCCCTCAAATTATTTTCACCCTATAGTGTTTTAATTTATCAATTTAATTCAAGTTCTCCCCACTGCCCAATCATAGAGTTGATCTTTTTATTTTCACTTTAGAATCATTTCCCATATAATTAATGTATTGTTTCCAATTTATTTTTGTATTTATTTATTTTTAGTATTACTCACATAATAAATTTTTTTCTTATATAGTTCGATTATTTTGATTGAGTTCAGGAGGTCTATACATATTTCATTCCTTTTTGAACCAAAACATATTCAAACTTCTCCCCCAAATCCTCTTCACCCTTGCAGGATTAAAATTTATCACTTCCCTTCGAGTTCCCTTCACTGCCCAATCACAGAAGTATTCTTGATGTTTTCCGAGTAAAATCCTTACCCATTTAGTTAATGTATTGTTTCATATTTATGTTATATTTTTTTATTACTCATTTTATAATTGTTTTTGTATACAGGTGAATTATTTAGTTAGAGTTGAGGTGTTTGGTTTGACGCTTCCCATGCTCATGAGAGATTGGTCTTTTGAGTTTGAAATTGAGAAAATGAAAACATGTAAATATGTTAAGAATTATTACATCCATCCAGAGAAAGTGAATCCCAATAAATTATTTAATTAATTTTCTCATCATTTTATCAACTATTTGTAAGTTAATTTCATTTTCATTTTAGAATAATACTATTTGAGATTTTTTCAATGATATTTTGGTAATTCATATTAATTCGATGTTTTTAATAGAAAAAATATTCTCATTGAAATCTATAAGAGTAATAGAAGCTCATGTGGAAATTGTGGTGACTTGTCGTGATATAATGGGCACATGATCTTCATTATCTTTTATAGATTTTAATAATAGGAAATGTTTTTCAGCTAAGAAGATTAATTAAATATATAGTGTTGGCAGTTTTAAAAAGAAATATAATAAAAATATTTGTAACATTGGAATTTTTTGGTGACCTTGAGACATTTAGGAATCACTTGAACCTCAATTGGACACACGATGTAACATGTATGAGTAGATGTGCTTATTTATATTTAAAATTAACATTAATTTTTTTTAAAAAAAGAATACAGACATACTCAAAACTGAGAAAAAAATTATATATTGTTTTATACTTTAGGAAAATTATTATTATATAATTTTTAATGTGAATGAATCAGTCACCCCTCAATCTGATACATGATGTGCCCGTTATGACTCAAAGTGTCAATTATCCGTTTAAAATCAACATTTTAGTTCAGAAGGTTTTACTCGCTAAATATTTATCAACACATCTTGAATTTCTATGATAATTTAGGAAATATATTCATAAGTCATTTGTGAAATGTTAAAATTGGTTTCTTGTCAAACCTATACATGATGTGACCAAAATGAGTCAAAGTGCATGTTTCCAGTTTAAAATGACATTTTAGTAAAAAAATACAAGTGATGTTCTCCAAAAAAATTAATTCAAATTGTTTTGATACATTAGGAAAATGATCTATATATAATTTGAGATGTGCATGAATCATTCACACTACAATATGATGCATGGTGTGACCGATATGACTCCAAGTTCATCTCTTTATTTAAAATTAACATCAATTTTAGTAAAATGGATAACTGATCTACTCAAAATGGAGAAAACACATTATTATTATTTTTACACTTTATGAAAACAATTAATATGTAATTTTTGACATCTAGTAATTATAAGAACCTCAATCTGATACACGATGTGCCTAATATGACTCAAAGAGTCCATTATCATTTTAAAATCATCATTTTAGTTCAAAAAGTTTCACTAAATAAAAAACAATCAAATGTGCAATGATTTTAATAATAATTAAGGAAAATTATTCCTTATCCATTTGTGAAATTTAAAAATTAGTTTCATGTACAAATGATTCATGATGTGATCGAAATGAGTCAGAGTGTGTGTTTCTAGTTTTAGAAGGCATTTTATTAAAAAATTCAAGTGAAATACTCAAAAAAAGAAAATAAATTTGGATTTTTTGGATACTTTATGAAAAAAATCCATAATTCATTTGAGAAATTTACAAATCAACCACAACATAATACGTTGAATATTGTGATCGATTTGACTCCATGTGTGTCTTTTTCTTTAAAATTGACATTAATTTAATTAAAATGGACAACTGACCTACTCAAAACCAACAAAATATGTTCATATTGTTTTGATACTTTACGAAAAGTATCTATACATCATTTCTGACTTGTGGCAGTCATTTTCACCTCAATCTCATACATTATTTTATCTATATGACTCAAAGTGTTAGTTATCCATTTAAAATCGATGTTTTCATTCAAAAGGTATCACTCCCCCAAAACCATTCAAACTAGATTTTATTTTCTTGATAATTTATTAAAATGATTCAAAAGTCATTTTTGACATATAAGAATCAGTTTCACATCAAACTGATACATTATTTGATCGAAATGAGCAAAAGTACATGTTCCTATATTAAAATGACATTTTTGTAAGAAATAAATGTGACGTACTCAAAACTGGGAAATCCCATTTGGATTGTTTTTTTAATTTAGGAAAATGATCTCTATGTCATTTGAGATGTTTATGAGTAATTTGATACTCAATCTGATGTATGACGTGACTTGTATGACTCCATGTGCATCATTTTGTTTGAAATTGAAAACAATTTTAGAAAAATTGACAACTGAACTACTCAATATAAACAATCACATTCATATTTTTTTTATATTTTGCTAAAATGATCCATAAGTCATTTTTTGATATCATAGAATCATCATCACCTTGATCCGATACATGATGTGCTTGATATGACTCAAAGTGTGTATTATCAGTTTAAAATTAATATTTTTGTTCAAAAATATTCACTCACCAAAAACCAATCAAATGTGCTAATATTTTCATTCTAATTTATGAAAGAAAATCATAAGTAATTTATGAGGTGTAGGAAGCAATTTCCCATCAAAAAGATACATAATGTGATCATAATGAGTGAAATAGCTTGTTTCTAGTTTAAAATGACAATTAATAAAAAAATAAAAGAGATATACTCACAATTTCAGAAACATATAAATATTATTTTGATATTTTAGGAAAATGATCCATAAGTAATTTTAGATGTTTTGGAATTATCTGCACCTCAATCTGACATACAGTGTGACTGGTATGATTCTATGTTCACCTTTTTATTTAAAATTGACCTCAATTTTAGTAAAATGGAAAACTAACCTACTTCAAATCAAGAAAACACATTCATATTGTTTTGATACTTTTAAAAAATTATTTATAATTTATTTGTGATATTTAGAAATCCAATATCCCATAATACCTAACATGGTTTTCCCAATATGACTTCAAGTTCCCGTTATCAGTTTAAAATTGAGATTTTAGTTCAAAAAGTTTCACTCACTAAAAATAAATCAAACATGGTTGGGTTTTCTTTATAATTTATTAAAATGATAAATATGAAAATTTTAATGTGTAAGAATTGGTTTCATCCCAAATTGATACATGATGTAATAAAAATATGTCAATGTGATTTTTTCCATTTTAAAATAACATTTTAGTAAAAAATACTAGCGGAATACTCAAAATCGAGTAAACACATTAGGATTTATTTGATACTTTAGAAAAATAACCCATATGTCATTTGAGATATGTAATAATCATTCTCCCATCTACCTGATTCATAGTGTGACCAATATTATTACAAGTGCATCTTTTTATTTAATATTGACATCAATTTCAGTAAAATGGACAACTAACCAACTCAAAATGAAGAAAAACCTTTCTAATTGTTTCAATTCATTATGAAATCTATCCATATGTCATTTGTGACTTTTAAGAACCATCTTCACCTCAATCCAATACACGATTTTCTCAGGTGACTCAAAGTGTTCACTATTAGTTTAAAATCAACATTTTAGTTCAAAAAGTGTCACTCAATGAAAACTGATAAAATTAAATTAGTATTTATTATATGATTATTTGATTAATTTTCATAGAAATAATTATTTAATAAAAACATGAAATGGTGTGATTTGGAAGAATCAACCAAAGCACAATATGATACTTAATGTTCCTAGTAATATACAATGTTTAGTTTAATATTAACACTATCTGTTAATTTATTTATTTAAATTATTACTATAATAATAATTATTTTCTTAAATAGGTGCATTTTTTTCTTGTGAAAGGGTGGTTTTTTTATAAATTGAATTATTTGGATTCAAGATCAAAGTACAAAGGAATATTGATGTTTTTGAATGTATTTAATAATTTATACTTATGTAATTGTATAATCCAATGTTCTAAATTTCTGTAATATTGTGTTTTTTTTGTATTTATGTTGTCAATTTCATTTCATTTAAATTATGTTTTGGTACATGATTTTGAGGATCTGGTGGTATTTTTGTTATTGAGATGCGCTATTGAAGCAAATTGAATTGGTGCTATAATGTGTTGTCACAACACACTGCAGTATTCCCCTTTATTAGTGATTTTGAAAGTGTTGATAAATGGTTCCTATATCAACACTTTTGAAAGCATTGATAAATGGTTCATTAATTAATGATTTTGAAAGAGGTGATAAATGGGTCCTTAATCAGAACATTGAAAACTGTTGATAAATATACCATTTATCAATGCTAAATAAAACAACATAAAAAGTGGTTATTTATCAGAGTTAAAAGAAGAGCTGATAAATGGCCCCTTTATCGTCACTTTTTTAGCACTGATAAATGATCCCTTTATCAGTGAATTTTTTACTCTGATAAAAGAAAAGAAATTTTAATCATGCTCCAATTTCTAGAGCTTTTCTAATGCTGATAAAGAAAATTTTGAGCACAATTAAATGCCTATTTTGTAGTAGTGTCCATAAATAGATAATTAATAATGAACAATGAAAGGTAAATAACTGAAAAGACATGTCATCTAATAAATAAGTTAAAATAAAATGCATCCATAGAAAATATTGACATGAAACTCTCTGGGATTATAATAATAACTGGAATGTTAATGAAGTAAAGGATTCCTTTTTTGATTTCCTGATCTTATTCATCATGTTGCCTCTACTATCAAGACCTTTCACCAAACAGTTTGAAAATACACATAGAATCCAATTTAATTTGGGAACCTAATTTGTCTCATGATACATAATAATGAATTAAGGGGGTATATTATACTAGGTACACCAGTCTCTATAGGCCTAAATAATTCATCCTATATCAAATAATCAATTTAATTCATGAATCAATATTCCTTATCATTAAATATCCCAATCGATTAAAAGATACCAATTTATAAATATTTCCCTAGTTAATCAAATAACATTTAAAGTAAACAAAATATGTAAAATTGGTATAATATTTATGAAAAATTCATATCCATAATTAACAAAATTTATATATTTATGGGAAATGTAATTTCTAATGAAACATTATTACATGAAATCAATTCTTTCAAGAGAAAGTAAAAAATCACAAAAGAAGGTGATATTGAACAATCACATTACCACTAGGTAATTTTCAATTCAAATTCAGTTCATTGATATGATTTAGGGTGAAACATAAAATACCTTGAAGTATGAATGAATCATGGTATTACATGTCAAAGGTAAAGTACATAAGCCAAATAAAAGTGATTTGGTTTATAATAATTATTAAGCCTCAATGGTATGTAAATTTATTTGGAATCCCTTACCCCATGCTCTATTTTGGTTGAACATGATTTAAATTATTTTATAATGGTTTTAGAAATGTAATTAACTTAAAACAAAACCATATCAATTTTTATAATATCATATATGATCCTTTTATAATATCTTATCACCCATTCAATATTAATATTTCATTATTTTCATTGTATTGGGTACTAATTTCCTTGTTTTCTTATGCATGTTATATCATTAAAGATCCATTTATTTCTCATATTAAATGATTTCATAATATAAAAAATAATAATCATGACATAATAATCTTATTTTTATATCAATTAAAATTTTAAAACAAATAATGAATTATGTTTATGAAAAATGGAGTATGATATGATCAAGGAGATGGTAGGTCGTACGTACGCATGAGTAAAATTTCTTTTTTCCAATAATCATTATGGAAAGAAGTTAAGTAATATATATTAATTCACATAATAAAAATACTATCATATATGTCACATATACCATATTATATACTTATATATTAATCATCCATATGTTGTAGTGATGAGTAGAGAGTCTCATCGCTTTATGAAGACGGTAGTCCAGATGTACATAAACAAAGTTATCATATTTAAGTGCGTGGATATGTATGAAATAAAATGATTTATATTATACTTAATAAATGATAAATATGTCATGATTATCATAATTATTTAATTTATATGACATATAATAATTAACTCTTACCTTATTACATTCAATCTAATCTGTTAATGAATGAATAATTATAATGCTTCACGAGGTAGTAGCCTTCCATTCACATGAGTGACAGTATCGTATCCCCAACAAAATGGAAAGTAAAAAAATTAATATATGATATAAAAAATCTATTAGTATATTAATTTTATTTATATCATATATATAATTTATATCCATCATCATAGAAAAACATTATAGGTAATAATGGAATGACGAATGATATAGGTTCACGGGGCGATAATACATCAAACGCACGAATGATGATTTCATAACCCATTTTATGGAAGTTGAGATGGTTTTAGATCATTAATATATTATAGAAACATCACAGTATATGGAATATAATGATTTGTTCATATCATCATGTTTTAATAATAATGTAAGGATGTAGATAAAGAAAAAAGTTAAAGATGCTCATAGAAAAATATTACCTTATCATCAGGTATCCTCATTGGGATTACACTAAAGCCACCCTAGGTTTCCTATATGAAAAAAATAAGGATTCAATATTGAGGGAAAGGAATTTGGTGAATTATTTGGGAAGGCATTGGATAAAATAAATAGTTTTTAATTTTTTAAGAAGAGAGTATATGGGGTTTCCTTTTATAAATGGGGGAAAAGGACATACTTGGTAATTTTGGAAATAATTGAGTGCTCCCACATTTTTCATTTTTCAACAGGGTAAAAATTGGGCCGTTACAGAAAATTATAGGTTTAATTTATGAAATATTTTCATACAATAGTTATTTATATATTTGTATTTGTTATTTTTACCCTTATATTTTTAGTTTAATCCCCGGTGATCTGAGTTTTATCTAAACCAAATTAATTAATTTTTACTGATTTCAGAAATCAATTTTTAAAATATAAAACATAACTTATGAGAAATTATAATTTATTCTTATTTAACATATGATATCTATTTTTTCAAATTTAATTCAGATAATTGGTAAAATTTAATGTAAAATTAATCCAGAAGACGTGTTGAGAATGTATGTTTTTATATAGAAAATAGTCAAAAGATCACAATGTTTTTATATCAAAATACCATAAATAAATTATTATAGTGACTTAAATTGTATTAAGTGATACATAATTTAACGAATATTAATTTAAACCCAATTAAAAATTTAAAAAATTGTTATTTATGTTAAAAGGTAGTTTTAGCATTTTTTACTATTAATCAAAAAATGAAACTATTTAGAAAAATTGTAAAATATCACCATAATTTAATTTATATATTTTAATTTAAAAAATTAAAATTAAAATTTCATATAAATTTTATAAAAGTGATAAAAAGTAATTTTAAATTAAGTGCATAAATTATGAGTGAATCATCCATTAGTAAGATAAAGTTTTTAAAAAACCTTAATTTTTATTTTAAATGATTATTATTTTATTCATAATAAATATATAAACATAATATTAATATTTTAGTTATTATTATTCATAACCACTAACTCCATGTCTTGTTTATAATGATCATTTTTAAATATGAATTTAATAGGCCATTTCTGTTTAATCCCTATATTCTGTGCATCACATATTATTAACAAAATTAAATTTATTATAAATGAAATATAGTTTATAGTTTTGGGTTATTAATTTTTTTATGAAATTTTATTCAATTTTTTATAAGAAAATTGAATTTATCATGATATTATCATACTCACACAAAAAATGTCGAAATGAATGAATCATGAACACTTAGATTTTACATGTTTCACCAATAATGCGAAATATCCAAGGAGCACATATAATGATGTTTTTATATATATAATAATCACTACTTCTCTAGTTTATGATTATATTAGTGTGGAAACTCTCACTTCTCATCCCAGTTCCACAATATTTTCCACTCTTACACTAACTAATTTACAAGATATATTCAATAAATGATTATATAGACATGCACATCAAACTTACATGTATTCTGGTAAATTAAATAAACAAAATATGGTATGGCTGTTCTAAATGATTATTTGATATCAACCACTTATTCATCATAGGTTATTATAGAAAAATAATCATTCAATATAGATATTTAATAGTGTTCAATATAAAAACTAAACACTCTTTTAATCATAAATTTTTCTAAGACATCCATGTTTTTCAATTCTCATCTTTCAATGATTTTCTGCATTATCTTATTCTCATAATTATAGAATAAAAATTATTCTCTTTCAAGTTATGGAAATTGAAATATAAATTTAAAGTTAAAACATTACAACTTCAAACCTCATCTACTTCAAATTCATCTATTGGATATCCTTTGGGTAAATCTCCATTATAAATATCTGTTTTCATTGATGAATATCATGATGTAACCACAAAAAAATCATCATTAGGCTAGGTCATAGATTCCCAAGGAATTATATATTTATTCAATATTAAAAATATTACCACCAACATTACTGTGGGATGGGTTGGTTCAATTATAAATTTCTTTCACATCCATGATGTGATGTCTTCGTTTATTCCAAATAATGATTACACGAATTACCACTACCAATGAATTTCTCTTTGGTATAATCATAAAATTGACTATTTTATTGTGTAAAATTATACATTATGTTATGAAGAAACTAATAATGATTTGATTTATTTATACAGTAAAAATACTGAAACATGAAATTCCCATGGGGTGCTCACAATTTCTCATTGGTTTCACACAATGGTATGAGACACAACACTACAAAATGACTCTAATAATTTTGGTTTGACATTACTTTTACTTCTTAATTTATTTAATTCATAGCATACTCTCATAATTAAATCAACATAGTTGAGTTTTTGTGTATTTCCCTCTTCCTAAAAACACCTTCAAACCTTCTCCAAATTTCTCCAACTTACCATCAATAAAACTAATAACTAGGATTCAATCCTATTGGTAGAAAATTATATATAATAACCACTAGTTACAACATTCTACACCTTTTGGATTGTTTTATTATAGTTCCTAGTGATCTGTGTAGTCACACTAAGAGGTTGTGAATCAGTGTGAACAAAATTTTCTAAATTCTTTTATCCTTTAATTACCCATATTAATATTAGAACCACTACACCTATTTAGATGAATGGGTCTATTTATTAATTCCCAGCATAAAAAACTATATTCAATATATTCAATAAGAAAATATAGTGCATGATAGGTTTACAAGGTTAAACCCATTTGCAGGTAACTGTATCCATCTTGTGTTCAATTTGAGTCTAAGACACATATATACACTAATATAATAAAGTGAAATCTTGTGTGGAATGTATCATCCTTATGCCCTAAGGTTATCTCATGAAAATCATATATTGTAACCCAATAGATTTTTATACTTCCATTTTATAATAATACGCTCTATATAACTAGTTGAAATGATATTATTGAATCTATAGGACACCTCTAAATCACATGATGATATATCTCTTCCATAACAAATGTTTTGGAATAATAATGTGTAATATTATATATTAGTATGAAAGTATACCTGGTACTCTCAACTAAATATATAGAATGATAAAACCATATAAGTAATTTGATCCTTCATGTTTTATTCTTTATTTTTACATAATATATTCAATGGAAAGAATATAATAAAATAATAGAAACATTCACTTTAATCTCACCTCAATATCCATCTCCTTATTCAAAATTCAGGACATAAGGGATGTGTAGAAACTATTGCAGTGTCAACCTCATTAGAGTTTTTTACTCTTATTCTTATGTTTTTATAATATATGTGCATCATTGGACTATCTTATCTCCTATAAATTATTATTATTATCTTTTGATGATAATGGAATATTTAGGAGAAGTTCTTTATCCGGACCCTCACTCTTTATTGTTACACAATATTTTCTGAAAATGGTACCATTGGTTTCTTCTCCCACATTCTCATCTGCTATGATTTCTATTCTCCCTTTATACATGGTTCAAAATAACTTCAATACTTTTCAAAATTTAAAATATTAAAATACTAAATATTAATAAATTCATGATTCAGGATTTTTGTATTCCTCAAAATAACCACATGGTTCTTCTCCATAGGATCATCAATCCATAATAAATTTCAACTAATCCTGTGGGTCTTCCCCCATGATCCTGAAATAAATTTCCTTAATTTCCCATGATCCTTACATTTAATATTGGTTAAGGTTATTTCAAAGGAATATACCTACTTTGGACTTCATTTTTGATATCAATTTTTTTATTTGAAATCTTAGAATTATCTCACCGAGATCTGGTAAATTTATCCATTTAATTATCCTAAAATTTTGGGTATAATTCTCTTTTAAATTAATACTATAATTTTAACTTATTTTCCACATCCTCAAGTTATAATACCATTTTTTATAAAGTTCTATCTCATTAAAAAATACTCCTACAAATACCCCTATACATTTTCTTGAACTCTGTCACAACTCCACCATTAGAATAAAGATATTTATGACATTTTCATCAATATAAATATCATTAGATATTTTTCTCTATAAATATATCACCTATTAAATAATTAAATATTATTAATAAATTTTGTTTTGTAAAATAGCATACACATCCTCAATAATATATTCGGTATTCTCATAAGGATTATAAATATTTTGAATAATTTTACATCGAATATTATACACCATTAGGAAAATGTTATGATAGACTTTGTAAATAATTCATAAACAATAAATTATCTTTTGTATGATTGGGAAAATATTTTAAAAGATAATGTATATGATACATATTATAGTGAAATGTTCTCCTTTCCTGAATTATGTACCAGAAAGAAAACCCTATATACCATCTGAAAGATGTTTTCTATCACTGTGTTACTCTCAAATTTCATTACATATCATTTAGATGATACTACATATTATGGTCAAATTTGGTACTTTTAAAATATTTTATTATGAGGTAAATTATATAAGGACTTCTAAATTATTATTTTCCAATTCAAAATTCCTTTAATTTTATAAATAGTCTAAGTAATTATTAAATTCTTCTAATGTATTATCGATCACATCTCAAACCACATTTAATAATTTTATAAATTTAATGCACCTTCATAAATAAAATTATAAAAATTCCCATATTAGTTTTTAGTATATAAATACTCTTATTGGGTATTTTAAAAAAATTGAATTCCTCAAAACTTTCTCTATCTCTTCTCAAAAAATATTCTAATAAATAGTGTATTAATTAATTTCAATTGAATATAGAACATTTCTTAACATCAAAAATTGTATTATTTAACCATAATAAATGTGTGTTAATCAACATATGAAACAACCTTCGTGCTTGAAAATACCGTTGTGAACCTACAGGCGCGAGTACACCCTCTACCACAACTTGAGGATTCAGTATTCCACTGCAGCATGCCGCCCCACTTCAACGTGGATGGCATTGGTCGGGTGCCCCTTGTCTTCTGCAATGCCTTTAGGCACTGCCATTCCTATGTGGTTAGTGGGTTCCAGTCACCACCCCCTCAGTCGCTGGTCCCAAATAATACCACTGTCATGCCACCAAATATTTCAGTTTTCCATAAAGAATTCCACCACAACCATATTTAGTGGAGGGTTCAGGCCTTCTTCTTTTGGGCCACATCCTCCATGTTAGAAAAATAACACGAGAATGATATTTTAATTATAAAAATTCCCATCAAGAAACCAAACATTATCCTCCTACGTTATTGAACGAAACATGGATCAACCTGTTGGACGGTTGACCCATGTTCTTCAGAATAATCAAGAATGGGAAAAGAGAGGAAACAATCATATAACCCCTATGTTGTAACTATTTGAAGGCACTACAGATGAAGAAGAAGTGTCGACATCTGAAGGTGTTTGTCGGTGCTTTCTATAGCCCATTGATTCCTCCAACATACATCGCTCGAAGCTTCATTCTAGGTTGGTGTAAGTATTCACAACACTTCATTAAACGTTCCACTCTTGCATGCCGAAAAACCATGCTCGAGTTTTGTTTAAATAGAGGTATAGAGAGGATCAATGCATCAAACAAATTAATGAGGGTCATTAATTAGTATTATTAATTATCCTGTTTAATTATCTCAACGGTGTGGTTACACATTAATTTATATCTCCCAATGGTGTGGTTATAGAAATAATTAGTCAATCCATTAAATAGTTTTATGTTGCATTGCGTTCCCACCACAGTTTTTCCAACGGTTGCATAAAGAAAAAATAAAATAACCAAAGTTAATTTTATTATTTTTTTAAATTCCAAAATTTAAATTTTTTGTCCGAACCTTGATCATTGATGTTAATCTTCCCTTAAACAATTCTCATTGTTGTGGATTCAACGGTTCCCTTAGATTTTTATTCCGAGAACCGGTTCAAAAGATAAAATTTACCGACCACACGTTTACTCAACGTTCCATAAAAAATTAAAAAATTATTAACAACGACCCTCGACACAAGCTAGTCGATGTTACACTCCGCCTAAGGGGAACATGCCCTCACCAGTTCAATTATACTATCACATTTTCAATATGAGTTACCATTTAGATGTTAAGAGTTTTAAAAGAAAATAATTGTTACTTAATTATTTTATTTACGACCAAAATCTATCTTCTACTAGAAGTATGTACGGACCAATGTTAGTATCTGTATAAGGCAAGCATACCCTCATGATTTTAGCAGTGGTATCATATTTTTAATCCAAGTCCTCATTTATGAGTTGTAATATTTTGAAAATAAAATAATTTTATCTAATAATTTTATTTATAGTTATGCCACTTTCTGGTTTTCTCACCAGAGGCCTGCGTCTATTAAAAATAATTCACGCCTAGGGTAAACCAACCATCCTGTATGCAAAGATGACCTCATATTTTTGATCCTGATATCCATTTAAGAGTTATTCACCTATTTGAGGAAAACCACTCACATACGCTATTTAAAGCATAATTTTTTTCCCCGGATCATTTCAGGCACTCCGGGCATAAGAATCATGTGTTGTTATATTTCGCGGTATCAAAATAATTCCAAATAAATAAAAAATAATTACATGGTAATTATGATACCTTACAGGTACCTTATAATTTTGTATATTATGAATAGTAACATCTATAATTATTTTATTTACCATGGTTAAAGAGTAAATCTGGTAAAAAAGGGCGAAAAATTATATTATAATAATATAAAACTACTCTTAAATGTGTGATAATAATCTTGGATGATATATTTCCAACCATGTTAATACTTGGGTCGATTTTGGGACCCCATGGATCCACTTGGGTGTGATAATGACATTTTATAATAATTAATTTAAAATAAAAAGAAAAATAACATAAACATGTATATTTTAGTAAACAATTTTTTATATGGGGTTATATAAATGATTTATTCAACTATAAATATTAATTATAATTCAAAAAATATTTCCTAAATCATGATATTTTTTGTATAATTTTTGGACATTGAATAAATAATTTTAATTATGACACGATCATGATGTATTGATTGCTTCATTAATAAAGGATTCAAATAAATTTTATTATAAATGTTATAATAAATATAATCCATTTATTTTTATGTCATAAATGAAATATTGCGATGATATTTCCATATTATCATTGATTTTATTCCTTTGGATTGATGGAATCTGGTTGTTATGAATTTGCAAAAAAGTCATGTATGAATTGTGTCCAAAATTAACATAATTCATACCTTAAAATATAAAATATTTTATTAAATTGTATTAAATTTCAAAAAATCTTATATTCATAAAAATGGTTATTAAACCTCTAAAATTTTATTAATATCTATTTGGTTTACATTTTTCATGTTTTGGTAGCTATTTTGATTCATAAAGTGTTAAATGCTTGAAAAACATAAGAGTAAAAAAGGATAAAATAATAAATATAAGGATTAAAAAGATATCCAAAACCAATCTAATTATTATTGGATGATTTTATTTCAACTTATATTCATCTTATCATATAACTACAAGAAAGTTTAATAATTTTTAATCAAAATTGAAATTATAATAAATTAATATTTCTTGGCTTTCGTAAAGTGTCCCTCCTCCCTCTATTAAAATGCCACCACATCTACCAACATAAATCACAGCTATCAAGCCCCTTGGATTGTCTAAATTATTCCCAAATAAGATCCCAACATCCCCCTTCCTATTAGTGTACATAACTAGGGCATAAATAAATTCAATAAATCCTTTCGGTTTATATCAAAGGGCGTTACATGTTTTAGAGGTTGCGACATCTCTAAAATTCCGTTCCATTATTTTATGTCCCCACTTCCTATGATATACTTATTATTTGAATACACAAAAACACAAGTATCCTAAATATACTGGGATTTTTAATGAGAATTATTCAAACTACACTTACACACATCTCCATCTAATGGATATGAACATACTGTTTCAGTGTACGGTGAACTACTGCCTCACGAAATGATGATTATTCAAATTTCCCCTACCACCAATCATGGTGGCCATTGTGATGGAACTGTATTTATATGTGATATATATTATATTTCTATTTTCTCTACAATTCTATATTTTTTATTTACAACAAACATTTATTCTTTCTACAATGGTTAAATACGATAATTGCTTTTGAGGAGGTGCTAACTACATCACCCTCAAAGTGATATTACTAGATCATTCATTACATGGAACGTATAAGGGATGGTTTTAATGAACTTATTTTACATATAAAACATATGATATTATAATATAATTATAATATACCTATATATCATTTATTTCTCATTTATTTAATATGAAAAATAAATGAAAGTAGGATTTGTGCGTATGTACGACCTACCGTCTCAATGAACAGTGCATTTAATTTATTATCTCCAAATGTAATGGAATATTATAAATAATATAAATATATATACTATAAATATATGATATTTAAATCATAAGTACCATTCTTGAGAAAATTTCATTTTGACCACATGGACAATTTGTAATTATATAATGTTTATTTTCAATTCATGTACTGAATATCAAAAAAAAAAAAACAAATGATATGAACTTAAATAATTATGTAATTATTATAACATGATTATAAGTTATATAAAATGAATAATAAACATGAAAAATGTTCAATATAAAGTATAAATTAACCTATAATTTTTATTTAGGAATATATAGAACGAATAAAACAAGTCAGACTCAAGGTAACGGACTTTGTCTCAATCTCCTTTCATTGAGGCATATTTTGATTTATACATGTCCTCCAGGTATATGGTGTATAATTACAACATTTTTATTATAATTTAATTAATTGGTTTTCAAGGGGAATATTTCTCTATGAATATTTTTACTAAATGACAAAAGGAATGTTTCTTTTTAATGTATGTGGAGACAATGACTTTTCCACCAATATGAGAATTATTTGATATTTGGATTCCATAATAAGCTTTAATATTATTAAAAGGAAAATAAATACCATATACCATTTTTATGTATGTGGTATTGAAAATGGATTTGAGAAAGTGTTGATTATGTCAATATCTTGAAATGATATATTACGATTGTAATGTGAAAATATTATCCTTCCTTTATGCTTGTTTTATGTGTTATGAATATGTTATAGTTCATGGGAATTGTTTATGTATATTGGTAGTTCAATGATAAACCAAGGGTGGGTGAGCCCAAGATAGCTCTCTAATACATTGGGTAACATGACGAAGGTAAAAGTTAATGTTTCATCTAAATTATTTAGGGAATATACTATGATGGGTATTCCAAACATAACTCCCTACATTTCTATGAAATCTACAATGTGAGTATGTTGTTGATGCCATAAGTTACCTTTATGCTTTATTATTTCTATGTGTTATTCATAAATATTATGATTTCATGAGGAATAATAAAAATATTATGTTTTATTATTGAAAATTATGATTTTTTATTTCTATTTATTAATAGACTAATGTTTTTTTCCTTATTTTATATCCCTTACTGAGTACTTTATGTTCAACCCACATTTTTGAAATGTTATTCACATGGTATAAAGATGGGTAGTGAATTCCAGAATTCAAGAATCATTTTATCAAGACATTAATTCTTATTTTATTTATGGAGTTTAATTATCTTGAGAATATTGGATAGAGTAGAAGTGTATACTTTGTAATATTTAAGATGTAATGTAATAGTATTGACCTAATTATATAAAACTCTAAACCTGAAAGGATCCTTATGGTGAATTATTGACTTAACTCAGGATTATGTAATGTTTTTGGATGATTCCATACAACTGGTATCAGAGGTTGGATTAGATAATTTTATGAGTTATGATATTGTTAAATAAATATTCATAAATGTTTTTTAATTTACGGTATGATTGAAATGATATTTCATTGTAAGATTACCATATTGCTTCATCTAATATATTTATATGTTCAGAATGTTTTTCCGTAGAAGAAATATGTCAGCTATGATGAGACGACATCAAGAGGAAAACAAACTTCCAAATCAAAAACCTAACATGGTTAGAATTGAAACAGAATTGTTCGTTGTAGTAATAGAACAATTGACTTAAGCTATAAATGGTGGTGTTATCCACTAATGATATCCACTAGAGAAACCATATGGGAAAATGCTGATCATAGAGAATTTAATGAGGAAACATCCCGGGTCATTCACAGGATTATGTGACCCTGTGCTAGTTCAAGGGTGGATCAAAGCACTCGAAAATATTTTCATTGTCATGGGGTCTTCAAAACATAAAAAGGATAGTATCATTGTTTATTATTTTAATGTTTAAGTTGATCAGTGGTGGTTGATGGTTGAAAATATAGTGAGAATATCTATCCTCTTGATTAGGATGAATTCAATGGTATCTTTATTGAGACATATTTTCCTAAGGTGGTTCAACTTAGGATGGAAAAAAATCCTGGAATTCAGGTTGGAGGATGAATCAGTAGCTTCTTATGATGAAAAATTCACTCGTCAGGAATGGTATGATCCAAATTTCATATAGAATATTGATAGTAATATCAATCATTTTTACATAGGATTAATGCCAATGTATCAAAGAGAATTATCTTCTCATGAGTTCAAAATTTATGAATTTTTTTTGGTGTGAATAGAATATGGAAATGGATTTTGCTGATGCTTATGTTTTCTTAAAAAAACTACAGAATAATAGGTTGAGGTGGAATACAAAAGGAAAGAAATCTTCAAAAAAGTATCATTGTAAGAAACCTATGTTTATAGTTTGTGAAAATTATGGTAAAACAACTACTGGGGAATGCCTTTTGAATTTTGGTAAGGGTTTATGATGTGGTAAAATGGGAAATAAGGCTCATAATTGCACTAAAAAATACTAAGGTAGTGGTAAGAAAAAATATGATTTACAGTCAGTAAAATGTTTTATGTGTAATGAAATGGGTCATTATGAAAATGAGTGGCCAATGAATAACTCAAATAAATGAAAGCATCCGTACTACAAGAAAAAATGGGTGGGATAATATGTTGCAACAACTTCAGAAGATGTGGGGCCATCAAATGAAGTAATATGGTACATTTTTTGTTTATTAGTATTATTCCAATGTGTTGTTTTATTTTAGGTCTAACCCTTATTTTATTTCTGATAAGTTTTCTACTAAATTGGGAATTCCATCTGAAGATATGAATCCTGAAGTTGTGGTAAAAACATATGGAAGAAATCTTAAGACACAATCAAATTATAATAACATTATTTTCATTTTATGTTGAAAGAATCTACATAAAAACCTTATTATTTTCTATCTAGTACATGTTGATGTTATTTTTGGTATGGATTGGATTTCTATTTATCATTTTATGATTTAATATAGAGCTAAAGATGTTTCTTTTCAAAAATAATTTCAGTTGGTGTACAAGAATGAAACCATACTTTTGATAACATATCAATAATCTTAGAAACTAGTAAAATAAGGAAGAGTGTGTTACCTAGCACATATTGTTGAAACTAAAGGAACTGTTCATATTAATGATGTTCCAGTTTTAAATGAGTATCTAGATGGTATTCCTATTAATATTCCTAGTATAATACATGATCGGGAAATTGAATTTATTATTTAATTAGTTCTTAATGATAAGACAGTTTCAAAACCCCCTTGTTGAATGGCTCAGATTGTAATTTTTGAGTTAAAGAAGAAATTTAAAGAGTTATTAGATAATGGTTTGATTCTACCTAGAACATCACCATTGTGTGCTCCTGCCTTGTTTTTGAAATGAATGATGGTTCAATAATACTTTTAATTGATTATAGAACCTTGAATAATATCACTATTAAAAATAAATATCCTTTGCCTCATATCAATGATTTTTTTGATCAGCTCCATGGAGCTAAGTATTTTGCAAAGATTTACTCGAGGTCAGGGTACCATCAGTTGAAAGTAAAGGAAGTATACATTTAGAAGACCATGTTTCATTTTAGATATATCCATTGAGAATTTGTAGTTATAAATTTTTGGTTAACCAATGCACCTTTTGTATTCACAGATCTTATGAATTGAATTTTCCATGAGTTTTTTTGAAATTATTAAGTTTGGGTTTATTGATGACATTTAGGTATATTTTAGAGTTAAAAGGATCATGAAAGTCATTTAAGGTTTTTCTTTCTAACCTTAAAAGAAAACAAACTAGATGGAAAATTCATCATGTTTGGGTTTTTGTTACAAACAAGTTCATTCCTAGGTCACATTTTTTCTAAAAATGTCATAGTTGTTTATGCTACTAAAACAAAAGTTGTTGATGAATGGCCAAGACCCAAAATTATAAGTGAGATTCGTAGTTTTCTTGGTTTAGTGGGTTATTAAAAGAGGTTTGGGAAAAATTGAAAAAAATTATCTAGTCCACTAACTATGTTAACTCAGAAATGTTTTATGTTCATCTAGAAAAAATAATGTGATTACTGTTTTCAGGAATTGAAAAAAGAATGGTGAATTCTATAGTTTTCGCACTGCCATCCAGAAATGGTTAATTTTTATCTATAATAATTCTTTGTTGAAGGGAATTGGTTTTATCTTAATGCTTAATTGTTAGGTAATTTCCTATGCTTCACGTTAGTTGAAAACTCATGAGTTAAATTACCCTACACAAGATTTGGAAATGACTTATATTTTTATTATTTAAAAATTTGGGGGTGTCATTTGTATGGTGTAAAGTGTGAAATATATACTGATATCAAAATCTTTTTGTATATATTCACTCAAAACATATTGAATATGAGACAAAGAAGATGGATGTAATTAATCATGTATTGTGATTGCAAGATTCTTTACCATCCAAAAAAATAAAATAAAGTGGTTGATGCATTATGTCAAAAAAGTAATTCTATAGTAACCATGTTAGTTTTCAAACGAGATCATTTGGTTTTTGAATGGAACAATTTTGGATTGGAAATTATTGGTGAAAGGAATTCCTCTATTATGTTTGATGTTTCAGAACAATCATCTCTATCAGGCAGAATTAAGAAAGTGTATAATGAAGACAATGTGTTGTAGAAAAAGGTATGATTGGTTTAGAAGGGTAATTTACCTGAATTTAACATTGATAAATAATGTGTTTTGAGGTTTGGAAAGATATTTTGTGTGCCTTGTGTTTCACTTTTAAGGAATGTGTTATTATGTGAAACTTATAGTTCCCCATTTTTAGTTCATCCTGGCATTACATAGATGTATAATGATCATTAGTAGTATTACTTGTGGGATGGAATGAAAAGCGATATTGATGACTTTACATTGAGATATTTGATTTTTCAACAGGTTAAAGAAGATAGGTAGCTACCAAAAGGGATGCTTCTACCTTTGTTAGTTCTAGAGTGGAAAAGGGAAGATATATCCATGGGTTTATTAGTAGGATTAACAAATACTTTTCTATGTAACAATGCAATCTGTGCTATTATTATTCAATTGATTAAATCTTCCCATTTTCTTCTTATTAGAAATACTTTACCTCTAGATTAACTTTCTTGATTGTATATTAAAGAGATAGTCTGGTTAAATGGAGTTCCCCTCTCTAATGTATTTTATTGTGATCCTAGGTTCACTGAAATCATTTGGAAAGGCCTTCATAAGTCACTGCGAACTGAATTAAAATTTAGTACATCATTCCATCCATAATCATATGGGTAGTTAGAATGAACAATTCATGCCTTGGATTATATGAAACATGCTTGTGCAATTTTTTACTTGGGAAGTTGGGATCAACTTCTTTCTTTGGATGCATTTTCATATAATAATAGTTTTCATTATAGTATAAAGTTGGAACCATTTGAATCATTATATATAAAGAGGTTCCAAACTTCATATTGTTGGGATAAAGTAGGTGAAGGAATGTTGATGGGACCAGAATTGGTAGAAGAGATGGAAGAAAAAGTTGTGTTGTTTTAGATGCACCTGAGAACATATTAGAGAAGGTAGAAAAGTTATGCGGATAACTAGAGGAAGGATCTTTCATTTAAGGTAGGTGATCATGTCTTTCTCAATGTTTCTCCATGGAAAAGTGTGATGCATTTTGGTAATAAAAGAAATCTGAGTTCTGAGGTTCATGGGAACCTATGAAATCTTATAGAATGTTGGATCAGTTGCCTAAAGAGTGGATATACCTCCTTGTTTATCCCATGTACATAATGTTTTTCACGTTTCAATGTTGATAATGTATATACCAAATCTATCTTATGTTTTGAGTCCAGATGTAGTTCAGTGGGAATAGAATTTTCTTATGAGGAACAACCAATCTAGATTCTTCATCATAGAGAGAAAGTGTTGAAAAAATATGGTAATTCGTCTAGTAATGGTTTTGTTGAAAACCCATATGGTTGAAGCGGAAACATGTAAATCTGTAAAATTCTATGATTGATAAATACACCCACTTATTTGATAATTGAATAGAATTACAAGGACACAATTCCCCAAAGGGAGGAATTATGTAGCAGCCTAGGTATTTATAGAATAATACCTTTTCATTTCTATTAATATTTTTGAATAAGATATTAATTTTATATTAAGGGGACGCTTTGTCCGATAGTATAATCTACACGCAACAATGGGTTTTTCGAAATCTTACATCTCACACAACTTTGAGTTATATCGAAAAATAATATAATTATTATTATAAACGGTAGTTAATGCCTAGCTATTGTATCGGTGGTAATGAATAGAACTAACTAAAATTTGATTATACATGTTTAGTAAATGTATTTATATTTATCTAAAAAATTAGAGGCTTAAAATAAGAATGAATTTGATTATTAGCATGAAATACTCTTAAATTTTTTAAAAGGTTGTTACACTACCTTTTGATGGAAAAATAATTTCAAATATAGTTTTTGTCACTTTTATATGTTATATTTCTGAAAATAAAATTCTTTTAAAGAATCAAGACATAAAATTGTAGTTTTGAAATTTTTTTCGTAATTTTTTTTATAAAGTTGATTTTTTATTGAACAGTGAAAGATACTGCATTTTAATTCAAATCATCATTTTAATCTAATTTTTTTATATATTTATATTGTACTTTTAATTTTTATTAAATAATAATTATATTATATTTTTTTTCATTTAATCAAAGGTTGTTCATTGGATGTAATTTCAATTTTAATTTGGAGATAAAATCATTTCAATCTTTTTATAGTTATTACTTTTTAAAAACTGCTATTTGGTTTTGACAACCGATGTAAATTTTATATTAATTATAGAAAATTATGTGTTTTAAAAATTGGAAAATGGATTCCATATTTTGAATCAGATGTTCCGAATTGTGTGAAAATTTATCTTTTAGTTTTTAACATTATGAATAGCGACTTTAGTAATTATTTTTCATAAAATGGTTAAAGGGTAAATATAGTAAATGAGGGTAAAAAATAATATTAAAATAATACAAAACTACCCAAAAAATATAACATAATCTAATTGGATGATATAGTTCCAACGATGGGAATTATTGGGTCGATTTTTTGTCCTCATGGATATACACGGGAGTGATAATGACATTTTATAATAATTAATTTAAAATAAAGAGAAAAATATCATAAACGTGTATCATTTTGTAAATTAATTTTTATATGGGGTTATATAAGTGATATATTTGACTATAAATAGTAATTATAAAGATAAATCTATTTCATACATCATTATTTTTTATTTATATTATTTTCATGAAATAAATAATTTTATTTATGACACATTGATCATGTAGCAATTGCTTCATTTTTAAAGGATTCAAATAAAATATATTATAAATGTTAAAAAATTGTAATTTGGTTATATTGAATTAATAAACGTATTATCTGGATTCTATTGACATGTTATAATTGTGTTAATGAATATTTTTCAAAACAAATCTTCTTGTTATGAATTTTTAAAAAAGTCATGTATGAATAGTGGCCAAAATTGACGTAATTCAAAAAATAAAATATAAAACAGTTTATTAAATGATAGTAAATTCCTAAAAACAGAATATTCATCCAAATGGTTATGATAATTCTAATTTTCTTAAATGAAATTTTATTTGGGAATTTTTCATGTTTTTATAACAATTTTTATTCCTAAATTTTTATATATTTGATAAAACGATAAGAGTATAGAGTGGTTAAATAAAAAACACAAGAATTAAAAAAATACATCCCAAACCATTATAATTATTATTGGATGATTTTATTTCTACTTATATCCATTTTATCATATAAGAAACATAATTTTGACTCATTTTTAATTGAAATATAATTTATAATTAATTAGTATTTCTCGACATTCCTAAAGTTCCCCTCCTCCCTCTTATAAAAATACACCACTTATACCCACATAAATTACACCTCTAAATCCCCTTGTCTCATCCATATTAGGCCCAAATAATCTCCAATCATCCCTCCCATCCTCTTATAATCTTTACCTTGGGCATAAGGAAATTCAATAATGCTTTTTGGTTCAAATCAAATGGGGTTACACATTTTAGAGGTAGTGTCTTATCTAAAATTTCATTACATTATTTTATTTCTACAATACCAATTCTCTACTTATTTTTTGATTTCATAAAAAAAACTATATTCTCAATATACTATGATTTTGTTATGATGATGATTAGAACTACAGTTACACACAACTCTATCTAATGGATACAAACATACTATTTTTGTATACGTCAATCTACTACTTCACGAAACGATGATTGTTCAATTTTCCACTACCACCTCTCAAGGTGGTAATTAAGATGACACTGTATTTATATGTGATATAAATTCTATTTATATTGTTTATATTATTTTTTATTATTCATTTACATCAAACCTTCTTTCATTCCATAATGTGTTAATACCATAATTTCATTTAAGTAAGTGCAGACTACCGCCCCCAAAAAGTGATATGAAACGTTCATGCCATACATGGAACATATAGGGGATGGAGTTAATGAAAATTTGTAACATATATAACATATTATATTATAATATAATTATAATATACATATGTATCATTTATTTTTAATTTTTCTAATATGAAAAATAAATGAAAGTAGTGTTCATGCGTACGTAAGACATACTGTCTCCATGAATGGTGAATTTTACTTATTATCTCCAAATGTTATGGAATATTATAAATACATATATATTTTGTATATATATGATATTTCAATCATGAAAAATATTCTCTATATAATAGAAATTTGAACAAATGGACAATTTGAAATTATATCATGTTTGTTCTCTACTCAAGTACCAAATATCGAAAAACGACCAATATGAACTTAAATAATTATGAAATTTTTATATAATGATAATAAGTAATATAAAATTTATAATAAACATGAAAATTGTTCTGATTTAAGTATAAATTAAGCTATGTTTATTTTTCAGTAATATAATGAACGAAGGAGACATGTCAGACTCAAGGTAAGGGACTTCGTCTCAATCTACTTTCATTATGGCTTATTTTTGTTTATACATGTTGTTATTTTATACGGTGTATAATTATGCCATTTTTTATATAATTTCATTCAATGGTTTTCAAAAGGAATATTTTTCTAAGAATCATTTTACTAAATAACAAAATGAATGTTTCTTTCTAGTGTAGGTGGTGACAACGACCTTTCCGCCGTCACGAGCATTATTTGATATTTTGCCTCCATAACAAGCCATATTGTTTTCAAAAGAAAAATAAATACTATATACACTTTTTTCATATTTGGTATTGTAAATGGTTTTGAGAAACCATTGACCTTGTCAATATATTAAAATGATATATTGTGATTTCAATGTGGAAATGGTATCATTACTTTATGATTGTTTTATGTGTTATGAATATGTTATAGTTCTTGGGAACTGTTTACGTATATGGGGGGTTCCAGGATAATTCAATGGAGGGGAGACTGAGATAACTCTCCAATGAATTAGGTAATGTGTTGGAGATCAAATTTAATGGTTCTTCTAATATATTGAGAAAATATACAAAGATGGGTATTCCAAATGTAAGTCCCTATATATTTGTGAAAGCTAAAATGTTAGTATGTTGTGGATTCCACGAGTAACCATTATGATTTATGATTTATTTCTTTTATTCATAAATCTTATGATTTCATGAGTTATGTTAAAGAGATTATTTAGTATGATTTCATTGATTTTTTTTATTCAAGGACTAATGTTTTCTTTCATTATTTTATATCCCTTACTAATATTTTTATGATCACATCATGTTTTTAAAAGATATTTCACAGGGTATAAGGAAGGTTACGATAAATTAATAATTTAATAAACATTTTATCAAGAAAAAAATTCTTTTTTTTATTTAAGGACATTTATTATTGTCAAAAATTGGATGGAGTTGAACTGTGTACATTGTAATATTTGAGATGTAATGTAATAGTTATGACCAAATACTCTAAAATTCTACACATGAAAAGATATTAAATTTGAAATATTGACTTAACTCAATATTATGTAATGTTTAAGGTTTGGGAATTACATTATGGCCTAAATTGCAAAAAAACCTTTACATCATCAATGAGATATTTGTTTTATTTCTAACTCTCCACATACCTCCATATTTTGAATAACTCCAGGGTTATTGATATGATTTCAATGGTTATGAAATTTCTCTTACCATAAAATAAAATTTTCAATTTAATATTTTTCTATTATCTATTAATGTTTCATAATAAATTTCAATGAAAATTTTACCCAAGATATTTGATCTTTGAGAACGTAACAGTTCTTCAACACCTCTTGTTCCTCATTTTCTCCTTCATTTTAATTTTTTATCTAAGACAATGTAAAAATGTAGATTATCATATTAACTATTTTATTTTATTTTCTAGTTATCATTTATTATCATATATATTAATTCCTAATTATGTATTTAAATATTATCTGTTTTTCTCCTTGAGACACAAATTTAGATAATTATTTATCTTAGAAAAATCATCAATTTTTATCTTTTGGTTCACTGCTTCTTTATATTTCACTTTCTCTTTTTCATGTTCCACCATAAAGATCTCTAGTTGAGAAATGTTTTCCTCAATATAATCAACATGACATAAAAATTATTTCATAAAACCTCCAACATTCTGGTTCATATTTATTTGTAGGTCACATTATTCAAGAGAACCTTCCAACTCCATTTTGAGATCAATAAATCCCTCTAATAATTAATCCTCTTATACTTTATTTTTTTTCTCCATGTAAATTATCATATTATATTTCATGTAAGAGTTAAAATTATTTTCAAAAACATCCTTTGGATCTTATAAAACATCATCTTATTATTTACATACCAATATATTTCTCATAAATTTTTTTCTACTTCCATTTTCATAATTAAAATCACTTCTTGTAGAAAATTTATTCCATGATTTTTGGATGAATTTAATCTCACCACCCTCTCATCCAAAAATTTCTAGACCCCTAGAAAAAATGTTCCCAACCTTTCCATATCAAAATAAATCCATGGCATCTTACCATCAATTATTCCATTAACATTCTTGAAATTTCTCACCATAGATGATAATAAGTTATTGATTACATCTTATTTATCATTTATAGACTCAAGAATCTCCATCTTATCAATTTATTTTCTTTGGGGAATGTTTTTATGAATTCAACTTTACAACATCAATAACATTTCATGTGAGACCATCATGTTATATAGATTATCAGAAGATATTTCCAAAAGATTTACTTCTTCAAGCCCTAATTCTTTTAGAATATATATTTGTGGAAAACTCTATATATTATTCTTTAGAATATCAATATATTTTATCTCATCACCATGTAAAAAAATAGATTCATCAATATGTTAGTTAAATAAAGTATATATTTCTTCACTAGATATCATATTTAGATCATTATATATGTAATAAAGAACCTACCACTTCACCTCTTTCTCTTTGTTATCACCTTTACAAACATTGAAGAGTTTTTCAAGATACCACTTCACCAATTTAGAACTGATCCCATTCATATGGATCAAATTTTAAAATACAATGGATAATGTATTTTAGGAATTATCATCAATATTAAACAATTTCATATTTGATTACAACATTAAAAATTACGTAGAATCACTGGATATTATTTCATGAGCAACTTGTTATTATCATGAATAAATTCTAGTAAAACCGACAGAATATATCCAATGGAACTTATAAGGTAAAAAAAGGTCAGAAAATGAACCCGCGCTATAGTCTATGAAACATAGAATAACTCACACCTAAATCAAGGAACTGTAACACAAAAATTATCTTTAAATGGACACAAAAAATAATTATTGAATAAGATTATTGTAAATAATTAAAATTAAAATAAAAAATTAAATTTAATTGTATGAACTTGAGTCATAATACATGGGGGGGAACACTAATTTATGTTGATTAAATAAACAAAGGATTATTATATTGGATTTAATATATGTCTTACTTATCCACCAGATCATAATTGATCCACCCTATTTAATATAATAGTTATTGGTTGGTGTAACTTCTAATCCTATCTTTTTATTATCATACAGCGTGATTCCATGTATTTGTTATCTTCAAAAATATCTTTATGTTCAGTTAAATTCACCCACATACTTAGCTCCTCTAGTAATCACCTCCAAAAACATTCAAGAACTTCCCTTTGAATTTTTCTTCTATTGAATAATTATCAGTGGTAATTTATGATAAACTATATAGTTTAAACTCTTAATCATTTTTACCTATGGCATGTGGCTTCTTGAAATCTATGATTAGTAACTACTACCCCACCACTGACATCTAAAACCATCAAAAATTTCACCATTAGAATTTCCTAATCTGATTAAACTAAAACCTTTATCAAAAAATGATTTCCATTCATAGATGAAACCCAACAATCTCCCATGTGGAATTCATTTTTCTAGATTCACGATTGATTCCACCTTCATCTCCCATAGTCCTATTTAATTATTAAATATTTTTGAGTAGTTTCATGGTTCGTCCACCATAATTCGACCCAACCTAGTCTAATTGAGGTACAATTCCTCATCAACACATCCCATATTAGGAACTTGGTTAGTATATATATTGGAATCTGAACCCCTTCTATCTTTTATATATCCAACACTCCATAATTGAATATATATTAGATGATGTGACACGTCATTTGAATGTGATTTATCCTGGAAGGAACCATCAAATTTCTGGATAATTGAAACTCACTTTGTAAATAAAAAAAATAATATATCATCATCTTTCTTCCTTTTGAGATAATATAAAAAATACTTTAGTTAGATCAAATTCTTCTAAGCTTCCTTTAGTAAGAATTACCCCACTACTATTATTGAGTGTGAAATTATCAGTTGAATCTTAAAAATTGATCTCACCATTGTCCCATTGAATGTAAACACATATCTGGTGGGGGTTTTTTCATGTATCTTTATATCTATTGATTTTATATTAAAAAAACCATAAAGTGACTCATCTATTATGAAGAAAAGTGACATGATTACAGAAACAGTTATGTACTGAGAACCCACATCACAACATCTCAATGTTCTATTCTAGGATATTACATATACTAATTGAAAACACCTATTGATTTTATAATATCCAATTGAGTACAAACCATGGAATACATAAAGCTTATCCCTAACAATTCATTGGGAATCTTCACCATGGTTTCTACCTCATTTTAATTCAGGATTTATTCTCCTTAATCAATTTGAAAATTGTGTATAGGGGTTTGGTTATAGGATTCAGTTCACTAATGAAAAATTAACACACTACCTTCTAGATATAACCAAACTAAATTAGGAATAAAGTTCCATAACATAATTATCTCATAATCTCCAATCCAAAAATTCATTTAGTCATACTAAGATCTTTCATCTTGAACATTCTGAATAATCCAACATCACGAACATCAATCCTTTACTTATCTTGATTGATAATAATAATTTCAAAATTTTATAGAAAAATTATGGTGGAACTCCAATCATTACACACTTTCTATTGAAATAAATGACCGCCATTTCTTTATTTGAACTTATGATATACCAGGAACTTAGTAAATTTCAGGTTCCACTTTATTGGTACCAAATTCAAACAATAATGGATCATACCTATCATGAAAAGATGGTGTTGGTTCAAAAATCCATGAAATAATTTTATTTCTCAATATAGACCTCCTTATCTATGTACCTGAGAAATTGTTCAATATTTTCATCAAAATTATTTATAAAAAAATTATCTATGTAAACCATACTATGTATCATCTAGATAGTAATATGATTAGCCACTGAAGAAAAAAATTATATGAAATCCACACATACTATTTGTTGACAACTATTCATGACTAGTCATACCCTGGACTTACATCTACCATCTTCTTCTTCCTTAACTGATACACCCTTATGGAGATCTTTATTCTCAATTTTCCTCTATATTAACTACAATGTACCAAAAATGGAAGGAAACAATATCATACATCATGGATAAAATTGAATAATTCAGGTATTTTAGTATTTTATCATATTCTAGTACCATAGGCTCTCCATCATCTATAAGAATCAATAGCACATATCCCTCATATATCACTGTATTTAGTGCCTTACTCTTGTATATCTCTGCAACTCCCACTAAATCAAAGAACCATTCGACCCAAAAACATCTAGATATATACATTTCAGAGATATTTCATTTAATATCTACCCAAATACTCAATGGACATAGATATTTTTGGTACTTATGGAATTGTTAACACCATCATAACACAACTATCATCCATTGTAAATTCTGTAAAGTATGGTGTTCTAGATATTAGTGTACTTATTAAACTCTCTGGAACATATGTAAATTTTCAATGTTTATTTTGTTGAACATCATCCTGTGATGATTCCTTGATCTCATCAACATTCTCCACTAATTTTTTATCCTGCCACAAAATATTTTCATTGAAGATAAATTTTTTATCTTCTAAAAACCTTATAAAGGATATTGCCCAAAATTACAAACCAAATATATGTATCACCACATCCCATAAAGTGAAATTCGTAGGACATAATGTCAATATTGTCTCTCTATTGAGGATAAATATACATTTAGGTGAGTTTTATGAAGAATTATATATGGGTGAAGTCAATATACATTCTATAACTATATACTTTTGAAAATTTTTACCCTAGTAAAGAATATGGACTCTTATTGATCAAGCATACCACACAATTCATATGGTTTCCCAAAATCACCATGGGGAATCCTATGTGAATTATATTACTTCTTTATTTATAAACTAAAATTCATTTAATCCTCTATGAATCTTGGTTATTTTTGAGATTACATAGCATGGTCTTCTCAAATTATATACCCTTTCACCAATAAAATCTCTATAATAGTCTACTTTCATACTCCTCATTGTTATAATATCTCAAATAGTTATGTTTATAACTAGTATCCTATTCCATGATGTATCTCCATAAGATATGGTTCTGAATACCTCATACCTATGCATAATTAATAATTACCACCTTTTATATGTCCCATCATTGATAAGGTTATATATAATAATCACCCTCCATGAGAACATATTAGAGATGGCCCCATGCATCTGTATGCACCAATTCTGACCCCAGGTTCTTCAGTGCTTAAACTTATTTTTGTAAGTAAAAAATATACAAATTTCTAAATAACTAATATTTTCATGTCCCATACTCCATGATATCTGAAGGAAAACATGTAAAAATTTTCTAATATATAATATTTTCATGTCCCATAATCCATGCTACTTATCTTCAACATTTCTTTAGCGAGGATAATTTCCATCTCATTTTTACTCAAATAACCTAGACGGTTAGTCCATAAATTTATAGAAGTTACTTCCCTGATATGTGTTATACCTTGTAGTATTCCTATGAGTTACTATGTGCTGTCCATCACACATTTTCCCAAAACATGGAACCATATTAAATATTTGATAAACCACCTATGAATTATATATAAAAACATTCAAAATCATACTATCGAATTGAAATTAAATTTTTCCATAACCCTGAGATGTGTTTCTCACCATTCAACTCCAACATACTTCCATTCCTTGTTTGAATTAATATTTAACCCTTTCCCATGATCTCAGTATGCTGATCATTAGAAATATGAACTCTAATGTGTCTTATAGTAGTATAGGTTTCCATACTTTACCTCATGGATATTGAGTGAAAACATTCTATAGTGTTTAATACTGAAGACTCTAGTAAGGTAGTATAACTCAATATCATACCACTATTATTCTATGATACATGATTAAAATATCCACTTATAGAAGGAAATCTTCTATAATTATCAATATTATCATCATAATACTTTTTAGGTGGCCTTTATTACCATAACTTTAGTACATGGGACCATATTCCAATGGGCTACACCTAATTCAACCTCTCCCTCCACTACCTTTTGTTTGGCCCTTATGTGATGGAGATATCCCTCTTCCTTTCACTCTATAAGAATTATCAAAAAATTATTAGATGTCTTTATGATAAAGTTACTCATTCAATATGAGCTCTTTGATGTCCTGAAAAATGATGTTGTCCTTTCTAATAGATTTTCTCATAGAGATCTACATCAAATCCCAAAACTGGAGGAGGGATTATAGTAATAACAGACCCCACTCTATTTCCCAAAACATTACCTTCACTGACTCCAAATAATTCGTTATCATTTTGTAGTCATTGATGTGATTTTTCATTAGTTTAACTTTTTAAATCCTCTTGTAGAATAACCTTTGAAAATAGAAAACCTTGTTCACTATGGTTGACTTTTCATACATGTCATTGAGGGTATTCAGAAGTTCTAATGAACTCTTTGACATATTTGATATTATAAGCCATGTTATCAGATAATAACATGTGTATCATCCGCAATTATTTCCAATCCATATTCTCTCACTACTAATTATTCATTGCTTCCAACATAGAACTCATCAATAGTATATCAAAGACACTATGTTGTGTACAATCATCCATATACATTGTTGAAAAACACGACATTATAGACATATATCTTCTCCAATCAGATCTTACCAACATTCAATTCTACTTATTTGGAAATTAATTAAATCCCAATAAATTTTATAATAAATAATAAGGATGAATAATTTATTTTTAGAGAGTCTATTACTAAGAAAACAAAAAATAATGACATTTAATCGAGCTCCAAATAAACTTTAATTGGGGGTCACCATTTGAAACTCCACCTTTTCCCTGATACATCTTCTTAGGGTCATGATTATATTCAACTAAACACTTCATAATATATCCCTCCGAACATATGAAGAAGATATAATATTTCATTAGATGATCTTGCACTACGATGTCAGAAACATAGAATACGTCACATATAAATCACTAAAATGTAATACACAAAACCAATTTAAACAAACACCACATGAATTATTTTAAGGAACTAATAGAAACAATGCGAGGAAGAAGAAAATTGTTTCAAATTTGAGTCATACTACATAGGGAAACATTTATTTACATTGATTAAGGAAACAAATGATGATTATGATGGATAGAGTATTTTTATTTCTTCTTCTAAGGATCACAATTGATACACCCTAACAATTTTTGTGGAATGTGGTTTGTGAAAATAGTCACCCAAAATTTTCCATTATCATAAGCATTACATCCACATATATATTTTATTTCCATATACATCTCTCTATTTGATCAAAGTTTCCCAGCACCTTAGCTTCTCTAATTGGTACATAGAGGACCTCCTAAACCACTAGTGAGTTTACCTTTATTCTATGTTTCCATTTATTAATTCAAGGTAGTTATTTTCGATGAAATATTTTGTTGTAACTCATAATTAAACATCCATTGACTCTATAAATTCTAGTCATCCAGGAATGGTAGTTGTCTCCCCATCATCCCCACCAAAAAATATCAGCAATTAGGCCATTGAAATTTCTATTTCAAATTAAACTAATACCCTAGTGAGAAAATGGTTTTCATGAATGGTTAAAACCAAACAATTACACTTAGAAGACTTCATTCTTATGATATTTCATGTTTTATTTTTTAAAATTATTAAAAAATTGATAATTTCATCCATCAAATAATGGTACTCCTTATTTATTCAAAATATTCTCTATATAAATGGGATTCACATGATAGATTCACTATGAATTAACCTGTGGGTTTGGTATGACTTTCCACAACATGAGACCCCAAAATACAGCCTAAGAGTGGGGTAGGGAGGGAAGTAGAGTTACTTAAATTTTTATTCTTTTATAAAACAACTCTGGATATTTTCTCGGTATTTATATAAACTCTTAGAATCTAGAAAAATATTAGAAGAAACACACAACCAAAAATAAAAAAATGAAAGGAGTATATACACCAGGATTTTACATGGTTCACCTAAATTGGGCTATATCTAAGGAGAAAATATCAATTTTGTGTTGATATATTTACAGGTCACTAATTCCCTAGTTTTTTTATTACAATCCTAATAAAAATACCTCCTCTCATCCAAGGTCCAAGAACTCTTCCACTCTTTTAGTAACAACATTCTAAGATTGAATTAAGAAATAATTGTATTGATATATTAGTCAAACATGAAAGTATACTAGTAAATGAAATATCACCATAAAAAATAGTTGTTATCCATGAATATTTTATATTCAACCCCTAATCTTCACAAGTTTATACATGAAAATCCTCTTTCAATCTTGATGATAAATAATATTCAATCCAAAAAAACTCACTCTTTTAATCCAAGATTTTTCTAACATATAATTTTTTTTATTATCCTATTTCAAATATTTCTTTTATTCTCTTAATCAAATCCAGGAATAGAAACAATTCATATATTTCTAGTGAAGGATTTTTATATTTAATTTATTATTATAAATCTTAACCACTTCAAAATATTTTATTGTATTTTTTGGGGGTGAATATTTATCATCAGACTACATTTTTAAAAATTAAGAACGTTCCATAGGCACCAAATAATCATAAGAAGTCCATTTAATAAATTATTATCTAATTATGAATTTATTCAGTAATCACTGTGTGACCACTTGCATTACGATGTGATGGGTTGGTTCAAATATTGATTTCCTCCAACTGCTTGTTATACTATGGTTTGGAAATCACTTCTATGGCATGATATATATTTTTTCACCAGAGCTAAGGAATATTCTATCGACGTCGGTTTTTGGGTGTGGTATCATCTTATAATTTACCATTATATTCTAATAAACCATTAATTGCAATTTTATGAAACAAATCACTATGTGATTTATATGTCTAGTAAAATAAAAAAACATGAAATTCTCATAGGGTGATCACACCTTGTCATGGGGTTCTCAAAACAATATGAGTCCCAATACTATGGAATGAATTTGACAACTCTAGTATGAAGACCCCTAACTATATTATTTTTTAAATTCATATAATACTTTCACAACATGATCCACATGATTGTTCCCTAATGTATGTATTTCAGAAAAAAACCTTCAAACCTTAACCAAACAACTCTAACTAACCAAAACTCAAACCAATGAATTCAATTAATTCAAATAGAAAAAAATACAATATTACAACCTCGAGTTGAAATATACAATGTGATGTATTAGGATTATGTTATTTAGTAGATCAAGAACCTACTTGGATGTGGAGTGATAATCTATAGAATTGGTAGGAGTAGTCATTAGCATATCACTACTTTTGTTATTCTTTTTATCCTGTGTCTATTAGTTGTATCATTTTATATATGAAAATTTATATTGTTGTTATATGTTTTTTGGCTACACAATCACAAATATATATATATATGGGTGTCTTTATATTTTTACACAAGTATAGAAAGTACTCCTCAATGTATTTAATAATATTTTTTATTCAAGAAAACCTCTAATATATAGATTGGTAATGCATGATTTTGAGTAGAATAAGAAGTTAGCATAAAATAGGATCATAATAAGGTTAATAATTCCCTAAAAACATTTATACACTCAATGTTAGTCTCTATTACATGGTGATTAGGGAACACACATGGGTTAGTGGAGGTCTGAATTAGGTTTCTCAATTATCAATATCAAGTCATTACAAGGGGTATTATAGTAGAATATTGGTTTTTTGGGGGTTTTCTAGATAAGATATTTGATAGATTGTTTTTTGAAAAGTAACTTATAAAAAATATTGACCATCCTATTTAAGGAAAACCCTTATGTTTCCAAAGATATTCATGATAAAAATTTTAGGAATGATTGAGTTTTGATGGAGGTTTCTTGAGAAATACAACTAATACAAGAGACAGTTTTCAGTTTTCCAAGAATCACAGACATCACTTTTGTTCACATCAAGTGAAAATGGTTGTGTTTTATTGGTAAAGTATATTTTTGAAATATTTTAGTCACATATTTACTTTTTTTGATAAAATATTTTATAAACCATGGTTTTGGTAATTTAATGTGTCATCAATAAATTAATCAATATTCTACTAAATAATTTACTTTTAAGGACTTACATAACTAAAACATACCTCGGATAAAATGTTTGAAAAATATTTTTAAAATGGATTTTGAATGTAAAAAAAATGGTTTGGGATAATCTTCACATTAATAATGAATTAATAAATGTTTTAGTCACCATTATGTGGTAACATAATAGATAATTAGGCCATAATTTTAATGGTTTTAATGATATTTTTCACTTTATATTGATGTTTTTGAGGTATACATATGAGTTACAGAATTACAATTTTAAAGAAATAACCATTTCCTTTAAGGAATGTATCATGTTTATTGACTTAGATATGATAATATAAAATCTAGGTTCAAGATTTCCTATATTGGGATTGGTTATAAATCATGGTTCAGTGGTGAAATGATGTGTATAGGTTTAGGATATCCCAATCATGTTAGCTCAGTCATGTGAATTGACATGATCATGTATGGGTTTAAAACACAAATACGATATATGATTGATGGTCAATGTGTGAAAATATAATAATATCATATGATTAATAGGGTTTATTAGGTGTGTTGATTTGGGATTAATACGATTGGACTAAATAAGAAATGTGTTGAGAGATATGTAAGATCATACTAGTATATACACATCTTTATAAGGTAAATATAGGGACCTTAGTTACATATGTTTTTGAAATGGTTAACCTTGGGGTTGGGTAGAAGAGGTGATATAGGGGATGTATTTTTAATGAATAGGGTTTTGTTATCTTCTTAGACATTGATAATGGTTTAAAAAATATTAAGATATGGAGGTTATGGTCATTTATGATGTTCTGAGTTTTTAATATACTGTTGCAACATCTGATTGAAGGCCCATATGCATTCAATGAAATTTGTATTGAAGATTGTTAAAAAATAATCTTTAGTGTTATAATATTTCACTATTTGTGATGAATTAAGACCTAGTACCTCAAAAATTGGGTTTTAGTATTTGATTTATTTCTATAGTTACTGGTACTCTTAGATGTTATATGTGTCCCTGATAGTGTCTTGGATGGAAGGTGACACATGTAAATGGTTTATGACCATGGAAGTAGACGAAAATAGTGGAATATTGTCTTAAATAAATTTCATCCCTTTATTCCAATAGATGATTCATAATGGAAAAAATACAAAATAAGTTTAAAGAATAAATAAATCTCTACCAGGTTGGTCGATCAGAAATGGATAAAGTTTCTGAGTTTAGATTATTAATATTCTATTTATTTTATATTCAAGTGATGAACTCATAAAAACCACTCTTTTTCGTAAGGGAATATTAATTTTCATGAATTCATATAATTATCATCAACATGAAACCTTCTAAGAATTAATCAAGAATATGTTTTTAAGAGGGTTGAGGCTGATTACCTCTCAATGGTATGAAAAAAATGTCATGTCTAAAATGTAGTGGAATTAGGGTGAAAAAAATTTATATGTTTGAGGTTGTACCTACCATTGAGGTTAGCATATATCTCTCCCTCATTGATTAATGTTTCCTTTAATGTAATTCCCATATAAAAGTACATGACATTTATAAACAATATGTCTTGAAGTAGTGATGTAATGTAATTATTGTGTAAATCATAGGGAAATGGTAGTATTAAACACCCAGAAATCCTCTAACTTTGTGTAAGGATTGATAAACAAGTTGATTTTATTATTTTAATAATGGATTGGGACTAATGAATCTTATGTGACAGTTGTAACTGAATACACCACTGAATTAGGGACTAAGAGCCAAGTGAAATCCTATGGTTGGGTGTACAACATTTACTGATTGAGAATGAGACATTTCTTGTGATTCAAGTATGGTGAACATATCAGGAAACATGTTGAGTGGATAAAAAATTGATGAAATAGTGGTTTCACATCAACTTATAGATATAATCATGTGATTAATTCTTTGAAAGTGAAGTAATAATATAGTTAGAGAGTATAGATAGTTAGTTTTTATTGGGAATCCGATTATTTCAAAATTATCGGTTTTAATTCTATGAATAGAATGGTATGATACCTAATAATATGAGGAATTTTTTATTCGTTAATGATACCATTATTTTTAAATAAACCTTTAATTCTTTAAATGATGTTGTTATATTTGATAATTGACTATTATATAATTCAAGAAGTGATCAAGTCTAAATTTTGGGATATATATTGTTAGTGTTTTCTAAGAAAGTATAATACTGTATATTTTGAGTGTCTAACTATCCAATCTAGAATATCTAAACATAGAGGTTGATAATTTGGTATTGATAATTAGGTGATGCTCATTACAACTCTAAATCAGTGGTAATCTAACATAAACCGACACTTTGAATGTTATAAGTTGGACATTGATAGTCAAGTGGTGGAGGATATTGTCGAGTTGAGGGAACATTTATTTCTACGAAATGTAGTATAATGGTTTTTTATATTTAGTTTGTTCTTGAATTTATAGGAAATTGATAAGGTGAGTATCATTTAGATCTAATTGTGTATATTATTATTATAATGAGATGAGTCTATAATCAATAACTTCATTTGGAATATGACTGATGGATATTTAGATTTTGGGTTTGATTCTTCTAAACAATGAAATTATGATGTTCTAGTGTGTGTCACATGTTTCCTATCTTAAATACTGAGGGTATGGTGTAGTACTTGATTTCGAAATTTTAATTAAATCCAATAAGTTCTCGTTGGTACATATAAGGGACGAGAAGTCTTATTAAAGAGATTTTGTAGACATATTTTTATATTTTTTGTGGAATGGGATTAAATCAGGCTTAAGTTAGTCAAGATTCAATGTTGTCATTAATTTTGTGTTTTGATCATTAATTTTTATGTCATAGTACGGGATTTAGTGTATTTTTTCATGAATTTAGTGTATTTAGTGTATTTTTGGATGTCCAGGTGAAGCTCATAGGTAGTTTCATATATATCTAGAGGCTACAAGTAACACCAGGTAACTGGTGTGAGGTTGATAAGGGGGTTTATTTGGGTAAATCACTGGGTAGATTGTAGCCACAATCTATATATTTTATGTTTTTAACTAAATAAAAAAAATTAAAATATAAAATTATATATTCACCCTCTCATTCCTCACTCGGACAGAGTAGAGACCCAGGATTATCAACCAACACTTCACCACTCATTTTTCAAACACCCCTATATCACATTCACATAATGATCTATATGAAGAATCATTATCTTAGAGGTGAGGTTAATATTGTGAGTCCTTTTTCTTTATGTTATTTCTCATCATTTTTATTTCTAAATCTCAAATAAAACATATTTAGAGGCTTTATGATTATTTTATGATGTTATGAAATTAGGGATGATTCATCTTGTAGTGATTTATATGCTTACGTATGATTAACTAAATCATGAATTCGGTACATTTTCTCTTTATTCAGATGAAATTTCATGTGCAGTGTGATGTTGATATAGGGTAAGTGTGTGCATGGGACTTTGGAGCTGGCTAATAGGACTTGGGGTGTTCAGGTGTGAGTGAGTAAGGTTCCTTGAAGACATTATATATGTATAATATGTGAAACATCATAAATTTATTGATACAATATTTATTATGGGGTTACCTATTACTTTTTTCAATGTAAGAATATTGATTATAAATTTAATTAGAATCCATGAAATGTGCAAGGCCCAAAATTGAGTCTTTTATCACTTAGTGATGTTTTATGGGATCATTTTCATAAATTCCATCAAAATTAATGTGTTAATTTTGGGTAATGTGTTAGTTTAGGATGATGGTTCTTGGATAAATTGAACTTAAATATGATACAAGCCACATGTTATTGCTTGTGATTAGTGTCATTGTACTTTTTCCTTCCATGAGTGTGACCATAGAGTAAGTATATTGGGTTCTTGGTAAACTGGTTTGCAATTTTCTAGTGAGTTCATGTATAATTATGGTATAATGACATGGAAACTACCTTATAAGCATGAAAAAAGTGACTTATGATAAATGTTATATATTTTATTTTGGTGGGTATGCCATTTGGGTGTTCTTAAGTATTGACTTATTAATGAATTTACTAATGTAGTTTGGATTTTTAATGGGGTGTAATAAGTTTTAAAGCATTACCACAATTGGTGAGGTGACTTTTGATATGAGTATTCAACTCTTACCTACACCAGGGGTGTTCCTTAGTGTTGGTGAATCAAGTGAGGGAATCCCTTTATCTCTTATATTGTTACCTAAGCTAATGTGTATAACAATATGAAATAAATTGATACTGAAATGAAAATTGGATTCTATATTATACATATGTGTTTAAATATTTTTTCAAATTATTATACATGGGTTGTGTTTGGAAAAAAATGGAAAAAAATGGTTCTGTGTTACTATGTTTACTAATAAATCTGGTTGATGATGTCAGTTGACAATGTTCTAGTGCATCGGCTGAAAAGAAGTGTCGAAAATGTTCTAAGACTGGGAGGCCATACAATTTTTATAAAGAAGGTTTATGAAAGATTTGGAATATGTTTTTTATGTTTCACAATAAAAATGGAGAAATATAATATTTTTTTTTCTTCTTTTAATGTTTCATGAACACATGTGAATTTATGAGAACTGTGTTTTCCAAATACACCTCATTCAATATTTTGAAAAGGAAAGATTTTCAAAAATGTTAGGTGAATTCATGGAAATTTACTTTGCGTGAACCTGAAAAAGGTTTCATGAACCTACTGCATATTGATAAGTATTTTTGTGAAGATAATAAGTTATTTTTGAAAAGTTATGATAGAGGTGATATGTTTTCCAATTGTGGAATGTTTCATGAATGCTCAATGATGTGCACGAAGTTGAGTTATTGAAATTTTATGCCTATAAATAGGCCCCTACCCCCTCATTTGGAAGATCCAAGACTTAGAAAATATATGGGGATATGTTTTTATGTAAAACATATGTGAATGTATGTATTGTGTAAAATAATTTGTTAAAAAAAATTTCAGTGAAGAAAGGAACTTGTTTCTAAAGAAACAAGTGAGTCTCATGGAAATTTATGATATTTGTAAAATTATGGAGTTTCATGAAAGAGTAAAGTTCCATGAAATATTAACAAAGGATAAATGAAAATAAAAGTTTCAAAAACCTCAAATAATTTCCTAGAAAGTATATGCTATATAAGTATTAATCATTTGGTGAAAATAAAAGATTCATGACACCACAATTTTGATGTAATAAAATGTAATAAAATTCGTCCAATAATGTATTCTAAAGGGAAATTGAGTACACTTTTACAGAGGGAGTAGTGATATTTCACCTAGTAAATGGTTATAGACCAGGTGGGGGAGTGAGTATGATTCCAAAAATTATAACAATAATATAATCTATTGGATTGAAATTCAATGAAACATTTACTTTTAATTCTCTTTATATTATCATGATTAGGGGGAACCATGTAAAAAAATTTCTCTTATGGATACTTAAATTTTGGTTTTTTTATTGTTGTGGGAGTAATAGAGAAGAGTGTTTTGTTTAATGGTGAAACAATATCAGAAGGGGTATTATATTTATCCAACATGCCTTGAGTCACCCCCTTTTTGGCTAAATAACCTAGTTGGGGATAAAAAATTTTATTAGGGATAATGGTTAAAGTCAATGAATCTCTCTTAGTTGAATTCTTGACATTATTGAATCACAAAGGGATACTGATCTTCTAATGAATCAATTCCCAAATTTAGAATAATCTGATGAAACACTATGTCTAGTCATTAGAAATGAATTTTCAAATAGCTAATTTTCATGGGATCTCAGTTATTATAAATAATGAGGATTTAGCATTAATTTATTGAAGATAACTAGTTGTTTATTATAGATGAATAAGTGATCTGAAGGGCAGGATTAATCCAACATAATTTATGTTATAGTGATTCCATTTAAATCCTCACATGTCATATGGGAAAAAATGATAAGCATGTACAAAGGAAGTTCATAAGTGATAGAATCAAAATTATAGGTTTTTTGAAGCAAGTAATAGGATTTGAGGATGCACCCAATTTAATTGGTTGATACATTTGTTGATTAACTGTTATTATGAAGTAAATGCATGGTCTTGAATAAACACTCAATTATGTGAATATCATCAAGTGAATCATGAGAATACATCCACACCAGTTCAATATGAATGTATTTATAATCAACTAAAAGAATCAAATGAATCTGTAACTGGATAGTTTGTACAATAATCTTATCACTCATGTTATAAAAATAATGACAATAAGGATGTTTAAATGGGGAAGTCTAAGGATTTGAGACTCAAAATTATGAAGAATCTCACCATGTAAGATAGATTGGTTGATGATGATGAAGATGAATTCATGCCACTAATTTCCTCAAGGATGCAATGGGGGAAGGGACCGTTTAATGAGATAATTAGAATCACATGTTTTATATGTGGAAAGTTTGGGGGATATACAACAAATTATTTCTTGAAGTTACATACGATAATTTGGATGATGTAATTATCATAATGAAATCTTCATCTAATGATAAAGGTAAGAGACGTGGGAAACATAAATTATTCATGAAGATGAAACTGCATTCCCAAGAAAATAATATTTTAGAAAAAACAAAGGTAGAGAAAATTGAGGAACAAAAATATTATAGAGAATATTTTATGATGGAAGTTGTGTAATATTCATATATAGGGTAAGATAATGATTATAAAGAGGTATATTTGTATGTAATAGTGGATATCCATATAGAATTATTTCATTCACTTTAATAGTTATTTGATCTGATAGCCAAAATAATTATATGTATCCTAGTAGACTATGAAAAAAATGTATATATGCATTAGTAAGAGGGAGGAGAATTCAAATATAAAGGATGAAATTGAAAATCTAAAATATATAAATACAGAAAATTTAAATATTATCACTAGGTACATGGTCAAAGTTGAATAACAATGTCGGTTCATTGACGATTTTCCTAATATATTTAAATAATTATTAAAAAATTGTATTGATGGATAAGTATGTTGTTGAAAAAGGCTAAAATTTAGAAGAGTATTAAATTAATTTTCACTCTCAGCATAGCATCATGAAATAAAATCATACAGGTCATAGAAATTACGAAAGTGGGGCATGGAGGTCTAGAAAAATTGATAATGGAGGGTCATTGGAAGTAAAAGACACACAAAAATGGAAAATATTCTATGGTTCCTGATCATAAATAAAAACTAGGGATTTTTCTTGTTAGGACACAAACACCAACTCTAAAGATAATGTCTGATTTGGTAATGAATCAATACCAAATTACTCATAAAACCCAAGGAACAAAAGGTGATATAATAATAAACCTTGTATTAAGTTTCATTGTTGTGGAAATATGTGACATTATCAAAAAATTTATCTCATTGATAAATGGAATTTAATGTACTAAGAGTAACAAATGTATTTGAACAGGGATATGTATTGTAAGAATGATTTTGATTACCACAATTTTTAGTGTGGAAGATTTAGACATATGTGTAAGTATTTCTCATAAAACATTTAGATTAATGTGTTGATAAATACCCAAAGGTTTCATATTTTGAATCTTAAGAAATCATCAAGAAAAATAAAATCTAAAAAATTATTTTCATATTTGGAAGATGAAGTTGGATTATCATACTCTAATGGAGATCAATCATATCAATCAATAGCCAGTATGAATTTGGAGATATCAATCAAAACAAAAAGTGTTTTGATAGAAGTGGTTGTTCAGTTTTACCTAGAAGCATCAAATAATACTGGTGTTTGGATGCTTCATGATGTATTCCCTTCAAATATGATAGGATATAATGATATAAAAATAGGAATTGAGTAAAATAAAAAAGTTTTTCATCAGATTTGGAAATTATTATTGTCTAAAAATTATTGGGATCGGAAAAATTCATGTTTTCGTGAAAGGATATGAGATATATGGATGTATTTTTTGTGAATGGTCTTAGTCCTAATCTTATAATTTTCAGCCAAATATGTGTGTTAGGGAATATAATGAAATTCAAAAAGAATATATATATCATCAAGGGAATAAATATTTTGGTTTTATAAGGGAAAAATGAAATTTAATCTCTACGATGTATGTGTAGAATAATATATATGTTCTCTATCCAAGGAAGAATATAATAGATAGTGGTATAAATGAATTATAAATTTAATCCAAGATTCCTTGGATGATCTAGTGAACATTAATATAGCTCAAGATATTTCTAAGCTACAACATGTTTTCCCACACATAGGTGCCATCTACCAAAAATGGAATATCAATTGAAGGATATATAAGGATAAAAAACATAATTAAATATTAGTAATTGAATTGGTGCATGATAACATGTATAGACACATATCTCTATGAATTATTAATGGGAAGAGATATTATCTTCCTTTCATTCATGATTATATAGGGATGACTTGAATTATTTAAATTGACCTTAATTATGAGGTTTTTCTTTATATAACTCAGTAATGGAGGGAGGTTGAAAATATGACTGGTTAAAAAATTATGATGTTCCAAACCAATAATGGTAATGTAATTATTAATATTAAAGGAGAGGAATATATTCAGATGCATGTGATAAAACACCAAGTCTCAGTAGTGTGAAATCCTTAATAAAATGGTGTTATTGAAAAGGGAAACTGGGTCACAAATAACATGGAGATAAAAATTATTTTAGAAAATACGTACTATAAATGTTTTTAAAATAAGAATTATGAGAATAAATTTACATTTCCAATAGAATTTTTTTTCTATTTTGGTCCTAAAATAACTCAATATGAGAACTATTATTGAACGAAGATGATGAAGAAGTAATTTTGAATCTTTATAGTAAGTGTTTTGTTCTCAATTAGAAGAAAAAATGGATGTTTGAATCCTATGGAGATGAAGGGGTTTCACTTGGATAATATAGAAAATGAAAATCATATAAATAATTTAATAAACAAATAGCATCAGTTTCTGAAAGAAATGATGGAACTGCAATATAGAATGAGATAAATATTTAAAAAAATAGTGAGAAGTTTGAGGGGGATAATGATAAAGAGTTGAGCAGACCAGAGGGAGTATGAGATCCTGAATTGAATTCAAGTTCAGAAATATATAATGAGTAGGATGAAATCCGAACTATGTCTGTATAAAAGCTGAATAGTTGACATGGAATTGATTTAAAAAATATCATCATTGATCATACAACACTAATATAAACAAGGAGAATAAAGTCTCAAAAGTAAACATATTAATTATCTAAGATAGAGACAAATATTTTTACCCAATTAGAGAGAGATTTCAATTCGGTTTAGGAAATTAATTAATATATAGACTGAATCAATAATAATAAAACATGGGATATTTTTTTTAGGTCAAAAGCCAAAAAATCGTCAGGAAAAAGGGGCTTCCATAAAATAAATCAATGTGATAAGGTGATTAAATTACAAAACATTAATGGTATGAAAGTGATACTCACATATTTATTTTATTAATCATGATGAATCATATTCACTTGTGGAACGGTTAGATACAATTTACCATTCATTGTCATAATAGTGAAAATAAAATTCAATCTTTTCTATATGGATTTAATGTCATCAATTTTTAATATATTTCTAGATGAAGTGGTGTACATTTAACAATTTAATAATCTTATTATCTATGAAGATTAATTAAAATCATATTTTTTAGATGGGGGACTCTATTGGATAATGTAGTCATTAGGAGCATGGAATTAAAAACTAGATCAATACTGGATGAGGCACAGTTTTCAACATATTGAAGTTGATTACAATATATTCTTAAATACTGATATTGATCAAATTATGATGGCATTGGTGTATGTGGATGACATAATATTTAGTGGATCGATTAGAATATAGTGGAAAAAAGTTTCAAAATTCCTGATGTGTGACTATGAAATGTCGATGATTAGAGAAATAATTTTTTTTCTTAGTGAATAGGTAACTCAATGTAGGGATGGTAATTTAATATCACAATTTTAATATGTAAAAGTGGTGATGCGAATATTTTATATGGAATACTATAAAGAGATGATGAAACCAGTGGATTCCCAGATGATGTTGCTAATGGATGATGATGGAAAACTGGTCAATGTCATTAAATACATGAAGATTATTGGGAGGATATTGTACTTGACAATGTAATGAATTGATATTGTATTTTAGACATATCAGGTGGATCATTATCAATGTAATCCAAAGGAAATACCCTTTCTTATAGTGAAAAAATGCTATGATATATCAAAGGAACAATGGATTTAAATTTTCTATATAGTGAAAAATATCAATAAGCTTTATTGGTATGTACATATATCAATTGGGACAGTTCCCTGAATAATTTGAATTCAACATTACACAGTTCATTGTACCTTGGTGGATTGTGTATTTCCTATCTAAGAAAGAAACAAGACTGAATTTCTTTATGTATCCTAAATATTAATTATATTGTACCCACTCAATCTTTCACTCAATTATTATGGATAATGTGGTAGTTTCAATTCATGGGATTTAATGTGAATACTATTATTAGAATCAATTGTAATAAATTTATTACTATTAATATTAAAAAAATATAGTCCATTACCCATGGATAAAGCACATATAAATAATCTATTATTTTATGAAGGATAAAGTAGAGAATAGCATGGTAAATTTAATGTATGTTCTTATAGAACATCACGCCATAGAAATCCCAAAAATGACCATACTGATAAAAGAATTTGAAAGGTATCAACTGGATCTCAATGTACAATGAACTCCACAAAATAAAACATTTTAGAAATGGAACCCCACACCCTAATGTATGTTATTATTTTCATTGCATGTTGATAAATATTATTTTCCTATTATATACCATTAAGGAGTGACCATTAAATTCATTGATGGAGGGTGAGATATTTTGTTTTTAAATTAGGAAGGAAGATTCCTTAAACCTCCTACAAGGGTGAGTAAGGTAGTGAAAGGGAAGATATTTTTTATGTTGAATCAGGGGGAACAAGTATGTTAGTGAAGTTTAAAATTTGAAGAAATTTATTTTGTTCTTTTAATTAATTAAAATCATAGATGGATTGATTACGAGATGAAATCAGTCACCAAGTGTGGTTGTGTAAATTTTTTTCTCAAGAGGTAAACTCTATGAAACAATTGGAATTGATCATGATAGTCAGTATCATTCAACATTTAGTTTTAAGGATGAAGTAAATCATTGATTATTTTTTAATTCTACTATTGTTTCTCATGCTGAACATGACTCATGTGGTCTTAGAGTTCATGTTGAGTATGTATTTTATCATTATCTAGAGTTGGATAAGGTAATGTGTTGTTGGAAGATGCATGTTATTTTTTTCAAAAAATATTATTAGGTAGTATTTATTTTTTCAACAATATAAATGGGGATATTTTTAGAAAATAATCCATCAAGGTGATGTTCAATATTTTTGGGTTGTTTTGTTTGTTGCAATATCTAGTTTATGAAGCCATTTGAAAAATTTCTAGTGTGGTTGTTGATATAAAGTGTTGAATAATTTACAGGAACATGAATACCTATATACTTCTCTAATGAATATGTCTGAATTTTTTGGGATGTGTTCAAGAAGTTTTATAATAAAAATAAATAAAATCAAGGTTCTCTACCCTAGTTTGAAAGTTATAAATATATCTATAATGTTTCAAAAACATGTTTTTTGAAGCATACTAATTCAAAATTCTAAAATGGGTATAGTTTTTTTAAAAATTAGTCCATTCATGGAAATCAATGTTATGAAACATGAATAATATTTCACAAACACATTTCATACTTGTGGGGAGTTGTAAGAAGGATATTATTTTAACATGAAAAGTGATCATGGATTCACCATGTTTTTCTAGTGTGGTATGTTTCATTTATGGTTAGTGATAGGTCCAGAGATTCACAAACTATTATATTATCCCTATTTATATGGTCTAATACATAGAGAATATTAGGGATATATTATCATGTAATGAATATGAAAACATTCATTTTACAAGAAAGAATTTTAATGAACATAAGTTGTGTAATTAAAGGAACTTATATCTATATGAAAATTTATGTTTTTCGAATGCTTGATAGTGTTATGAAATATTAACAGAATCAGAAAATTATTTATTTCAAGAAAGTGGAATGTTTCTCAAAAGGGTGTATATTTTGTGAAACGATTGTGAATGTTTAACAATAGTGAAACTGGTGTTAACCACATGGAATTGTATAATAATTCTATGATAAATAGGTATTGATATTTTCGATGAATGAATAGGTTCATGACACACCAATTATGATGTATGACTAGTTGATGAAATACAAAAAAGTAATTATACTAAATGAATAATAAGTACAATAAAACAAATAGAGTACTTATATTTCAATGAGTGAATGGTTATAAGCCAAGAGGGATAATGAATCCTCTATGAACATTGTAACAAATGTGAACTCTAGTGGATTTCTGTAAATTAGCACATTTTTTTAGTTTTCTCATTGGATTATCCTAATTAGTGTTAGCCAAATAAAAATTCAGTGTATCATTCCTGTATTCATTTAAGTTTACATATTACTATTAAAAGAAGAGAGAAGATTATCTTTTAATGATTAAACTTGATTATATAGGGGAACTATTTTATATAATATATTCTAGTTCACCATAGGTTATTTAACCTAGCTGGGGCCAATACACAGTCTAAGATGAAAAATGTGAATGTGGAATGTTTATTTATAATAAATGATTATGAAAGAACCACCTTCCTGTGGTGGGGATTCATATGAGTTTATATTAATATTCATTCAAGTTATGGATATTTTTTTATTCATACAATATAAATTGTTTCACAAAGTCATGGATGAATATGTCTTTAATGATAAGTCCATTGATGGTGGTATCTTTTGTAAAATATAGGATGGGTATTCAAATACCCTAACTCATCATGGGTTGGGAACCAATGTTCTAACTCTTATCCAAACTTTTCCCTTCCCCCATGCGATGGGTATTTTTATATGCCCTGAATTTTTTTCACATGTTCCCCTTTCCTATTTCATGGTAACTAGAGTTCCCCAACTCTCATGTAGATATATTTTTAACTTTGAGATATGCTTTAATAAGGAATAGTTGGTTCCTAAAAATATATCAATGTAGGTTAAGTGTTTTAAAAAGTGATTAGGTCGTCATGTGGAAACCAAAACAAAATGTTTTTATGTTATTACTTTTAGTAGCAGTATATAATTGAATTATGGTAGTTTTTCTATTTTGATTGTTTCTTGTTGTTATTGAATCTCATATCATTCACGTACACATGTATATAAATGATTTCATTTTTCAATATATGAAAATAAATATAATATATTCCACAACTCAATATAAATTTATGATATTTAGTTTAAAAATAGAATTAGAGAAGAAGAAAATTGGATATCATGATGCAATATCTTTTCCCAAGGATTTAAAAGTGAGTTCATCTATTGGATTGTCATCTTTTCAGAGTGGTGGAATGAAGGATAGTAGTCTCCCTTTCTATCAGTCTTAAGGAACAATATTTTTTAATCATCATGTCAGTATACCCTCTCTAAAAAAACCCACCAATTCCATTCACTAGAGTATAATAATTAAATTAAAACCAATAGGAATCAAAGGAAATGATACCTTCAAAATATTTCTTGTCAATATATATAGTGGAACCATAAATCTGGCACAATCTCTTACGAGAATACAATTTATTTTTGTAGGTTTGATGATCATTAAATGTTGTGTTTTTAGTCACTTATTCAAATCATATGACATATGATTCAAAAAAAAGGTTTCTTTTATTTACAATAAAACTACATTTGAAATCAATCACTAACTAAACCAAAATACCAAGAAATTGATTTTATCACTTATGACTAATTGTTTTTAAAAATTTATTTTATATTTGTTTTTATTTGGTAAAAAAAAATTGGTGATATAATATCACTTTTTTTAATAAAAAAATCCCAAAACCATAAATAAAATCACATAAATCACTTTTTTGATAAATATGAACATAAAAAATAAAAATAAGAAAAAAATATAGGGTTGATTATACTTTTACATTAACTAGGTATTCAAAATTTTCTACCCTGATAAATTAGGGTTTAATATATTGGTTAATTATATTTTTAAAGGACTTATGTAGTAAATTAAAATCCCAATCAATAATTAGTTCAGGTTCAGTTAAAGTTGTATTATAAGGTTATCCTAAACCCATACGAAATTAAATAATTTATTATTATTAACCAATAGTATATTTTTAGTCAATTTTTTTTATAAAATATGTTTTTTAATTTGTATTAAATTAATATTTGATTTAAAAGTTTATTTTAAATCCAAATCCAATTAATTTCTTATTACTAATTCATTAACTCTATATTTTAAATGATAATTAAATTATAAAAAATATTTATTTATTGATCCATTCATTTTATATTCTCAAATGAATATTAACAATTTTAATTTATTACAAAATAAATAGTTTAACAAAATCAGATTATAAAAAGGATTGGGTTTTATAAAATTAAACGAGTTTAGATTTGAGTATAAAAAATTTTATAGGTATTCATATTATTTTCATTCATTCTCATGTAGAATTTTTTTATTAATCCATTTTTTAATCAAACTAAATCAAAATCCAATGAATTATTATTATATCATCATAATAACCATTAAAAATTATATCATTATATATAATATTAAAAAATACGATTTCCTGATCTTATATTCCCAATATATATGGTTTTTCATTACACCTCTATGGAGTTCTATGATACATTCTCTAGAATACAAAAATTTCAAACATGTACATTCAAATAAGAAATATTTATAAATATTTTTCCATTTTTGAAAATTTTTCATGGGAATGTTTTATTTGACAACATTATATAAAATTGGATACAAAATTAATCTCTAATAATGAGATATTTGAGAAATTACAATGAGTTTGTTCCACTTTAGAAAAAACACCACTTATACTTGAAGATAACGAAGGAGTGATGTATGGCCACTAAGAGAGGGATGAACCGGTGGCTAAAGTCTAATAGAAACATTCCCCTCATCTTCCATTAATCTAATTACAATTTTATACATTATAGTTAGTGTGTGGATCTCCTTATGATCAAGGGAATAGTAACTATGATGGTGATGATAAGATATAGGGTAAGAATGAATATCATACAAAACATTATATTGCAATGTTCACAAACTCTCATTATTGTGTGGATATCTCCTCAGTGTTCAATAGTTTATATCGTGATTCCCATATCTACATCCTCATATTGAAAATAAACAAAGTGGAAGATAGAGTAAGAAGATGTTTCATATCTCCTATAAGTATGTTAATGACAATACAAGGGAAATAAGATCAGCAATAAAGGCTATTATATGTGATATTACTTTGTCTTCCATAGGTACCTATTAATTATCTTATATTTAATGTACCCTCCATCCATCAAGATTTATCAATATGAGTGGCCTTCAAATATCTGATACACTATATTTTCATATCTCTATATCATTATCAGTGGTCATGATCACTAAATCTCAAGCCAACGTCATCTTATAAGATTCCACAAGATCATATATCAATTGAATAAAAAAATATCCCATTAAATAATAGATATTTTAGTTTTGGCGAAATCATGGTGTAGTGGGAGATGTTATAGTTTAATATATAATTAAAAATACTAAAATATTGGATATAAAAACTTTCTATACTCCTCAAAATACCCAAAAATATCCTTAAAATCTTCATATATATCTAGAACATTACAGTATGACAATTATTATCATGGATTAAAATTTTTTATTTTTTAATTTCCTTTATAAAAAAATATTGAAGTATTACAAAAAATAATTATGGTTTCAAACATCGAACATTAATTATTGTAGAAACATGAAATTTATATGGAATGATTATTGTGGCGCAATTTGATAAAATATAGTGTATCCCATAAAATAATAGCCTAAACATCTCATGTTAATGCATAGAAATGAAAATACATTGGATCCTCCATATTATTAAAATTACAACATATAATTTTAACCTAATATAAATCATATCATCCTATCACTTAATATTATGGAATTATTCTAGGCATGTAACTCTTAGTCATTCACCATATCAAATAATTCATTTCTGGACACATTCACAGAAATCACGACATGTTGTTACATCATAATATTTTCATAGCATTAAAACCAAGATTTCATTATACCTAAATATATAAGACTCAAAATATGAATCTAGAACCAACCATAATATATTGTATCATGATATTCACCTAGCACAACTTTCATCCTTGAGTAAATGGAAATACTATAATAATTCCATTGTGAATAAAACATATATTAAGAAAAAATAGTTGCAACATGTTTTCCTCTAAATTAACATTTCTCTAATTTCCTTCAGATTTAGATCTCTACAAATTATCCATTCTTTACCAGTTCTAATAAAATATTCTAGCATACACAATGATGTCACTAAATAAGCTCATTCATAAGTTTTAACTCGATTCACTTTCTCCTTAAGTAATCAACTACAAAAAATTTTTTGTATTATAGTGTTAAATTGACTATTTATCATATATAGAGTCCATATTCAAGTCATTTTTGATGTAAATGCCACCATACAATCAATTTACATGGTGATTTTGAAGGATCTTAATCCCTTTCTAAACATGAAATCTTATAGCCAATGATAAAATTTTCCATGAGTTATTCTCTATGAGATATCAAGGAATATGAACATATTTATTGACCTCAGTAGTTAACCTAGAAACTCCATCCATAGTAATCTCATATATTATGCTATAACTTCATTTTACATTGTCCACAACACTTACTGACAAAATATAATAAACTAATGATCTTCTTCAGGTCCTTCAACTCATTATATTATTGAAAAATAAAGTCAAAAATTTCATAAGACTGGAACACAAAAATTACTAAATTAATATCAAATCCATCAAAATTTTATGTGGAAAACAAATACAAAAAAATCATGTACATCACAATATTTTATAAGATCTTGCACGACTTGGTAGTTTTTAATTTTTTTTCTTGATCACTATTAAAACATTTAAACAAATGTCGTACAACTTGATTGATTTTAAAATGGATAGTGTGTTAAATAAACTAATAAAATAAAATTTAATGGTGAATAATAACTAGTTATAGGTTTTATTTTGTACAGAAGCACTAACCTACTTAAAAACAATATGAAGAACCAATTAGTTTATTGATTTATACCCATATAATGTTTTTGACATATCTCAAATTTTTTTTTATCAAAATAAAATCCATAAATCCATCCCCATCACCATATTTATCATTATTTGGATAGAACTCATGCTTATGCTCAAAAGTTTGGATGGTAATAAAAAATGTATATAATAAACTAAGGAATTATTAAGGGAATGTAAGTTGAAATTCAATACCAACACTAGGAACTTATATAGGATTAAATGAAATTTAATAAAACAATATTGAATTATATATATTGACATGTTATGGTAATGCAATGATCATGATTATATATTAGGGGTTGAGTACCTAAAAGGTAATGAACCCTCACCACAAAATAGGAAATAATGACAAGATCAAAAACATTTACAGGGTGAACCACATGATTTCTTCCTTAATGAATCATAATTTAATGTTATTAGATTTGGTCACCTCCACTTCTTTTTTATCTGAAAATCAACCTAAAAAGGTTCATTTTCAATTTGATGAACTATTTCATGAATGGAATGAAAAAAAAGAAAATTTGAAAAGTAACAAACATCATCAATTGGAATGATTCCATGCATTATTCTAAAAGAATATAATGGGTGTGATGAAATTTGTCAATAAATATTACAATTTGGAGCAATAATCCCAAACTCGACGAAGAGAAATTAAATTACATTAGAAGGAAAAAACATGCCACTAGTAATGTAAATGAGAATGGGGTGGCTTGCATGGTTCTTCCTCTATGGAAATGGGTTCTAGGGTTTCACTGCGATGTCCTCGATTGAATATTTCCATCCTTCTGATGTCTTTATTGGACCTCTAAAGAAGGCAGATGTGGGTTCTAGTTCAAAGCTGACTTTAGCACCTGCAGGCTCTAATTCGGGTGGGGTTTCTCGGCCCAACTCCCTACAGGTAAGGGGTTCTGACCGTTTTTTCCTTGATTCTCGAAGTGGTGAGTCTGCTTCTACTAATCTTATTTTGAGGAATGGTGCACTTGTGGTTGTTGAAGAGAGTCCCCGATTATTTCAAGAACGGATTGATGCTTGCAAAGACTCGATCACTTCCTGGCTAAGTTCAATGAAGTCTATGTGGAAGGTAGAAGATATTTGGAAACGTCTCCAAGAGATCTGGGGTTTTAATGATTGGCAGATGGTTTCCATCAGTATTAATTTTTATCATTTTACTTTTGGATCCAATGATTTGAATATAAGGGCCTGAATTCACAGGTTTGTGAATCTTAAGCCTGGGATTCTCAAATTTTGGAACTAGGACCCCTGGTTAGACCCCTTTAAGGAAAATAATACGATATCTCAATCCTAGATCTGGATCAAAGGATTGAGCTGGGTATTTTGGCATCCGACTATCCTTTAGGATGTTTCTTTGGCAGTAGGAACTCCTATTAAACATGATAAGGAGACTGGATCAATTTGGTTTGGCCATTTTCTATCAATCTAGTTGAGATTGATATGTATTTTCCCCTTGTTGAGACGATTCTATTGATTTCCAGTGATTTTTTGTTTGATCTTGAGATTTAGTTTAAACATGTTCTTAATTTCTGTACAAACTGTTCATTTATAGGACATGTTAATGAAAAATGTAATCAAGGATTGCATTGCTCCAACTGTAAACAGTATGTTCATCTTGTTGAAAGCTGTATGTTCAAAGTCCCATGTTCTCATACTCCATAAATTTGGATGGAAGGGAAAAATTATGGGGGAAGGGTGTCCCTAATGGGTCATCATTGCCTTGGTCTTCCTCTGATGGTGGGGAGGGTCTCTCACCTTCGACCATCAAGGTGTATTTGGTGAAAAACAATTTAGTTGATTATAGGAAAGTATAATTTGTTTCTTTTGCTGATGTTGTTGCTGGTAAAAACCCCAATGATAGGCCTATGAATGGTCATCGAGGCAGGGGTGTGCTGTCTAATCCCTCAGGTGATAGCACACCCCTTGTTTCTAGCTTCCATATAATTGAGCATGGAGAACCCTCTAAATGGGGTGATATTTTTTCTAATGGTGCTGATACTGAAAAGGATATGGATCATGCTGATTTTCTGGAGGAGAAATACTTTGATAAGGGTAAGTTGGGCAGTCTTCCATCTGGTGGGAGAGGCTCTAATGATCACTATATTGCACAAAGGGGTGTGCAAGGCTATAATGCCTTTAAGGATTATGATTCTCATACTGTTTCTAATACAGTAGGGGCCCCACATGACTCTAGTTCTTCTACTGATGTTCTCAAAAATACTCTTGTGTTTCCTAAGAAAATGGGGGAGGCAAATGATGGGCAGACATCCCATAATAATATAGTAGCATCTTTTGAGGCCCCTTCTAGACTTCCTTCTATTTCTCTAGGTGAAACTGTCAATATTATGTTAGCCTCACATGAGGCCGTTGCTATTTATGAATCTGTTCTTCCTTCCTTGGATGCCAAGGCCTTTCATTCCTTGGATGCAGGTGCATTACCACTTGATCTCCTAACTACTTTGGATGAACCTGCCATCAAAATGGCAGTGACTTCAAAAAATGGTGTTGTGTCTTTGACTACTCCCACTGGTGCTACACACTTCTTTTCCATGCCGGAATCTATGTATTCCTCTGATTTTGATCTGCTCTATAAAGAGATCTATGAGAGGAAACATCATGTCACCATGAAAAGCCCTGTTACTAATGCACCATCTTTGGTTGCACAGGCTAGTGCTGAGTAGATTGGGTACCCCGATACTGAGGAGCGTTTGGAGGATAGGGATAAAGGCGCTTATAGAGCAGATCATGGTGTCCTTCATGTTGACATTATGGATAATCTAGCTGATTCTCATCATGATGGCTCTGATGATGGAGCTACGGATGATCAGGGTTATGATTTTTAGATTCCAGATCAATGGAAAAAAGGCAGAAATACAAGAGGACATGGTGGTCATCGTGGAAGTGGTGGGAGAGGAGGCAAGACCAGAAGCTGATTATGTTTGGATTTCATTGGTGTTCATCACTTTTACCCCAAATATTTATCCTTTATTTTATGCATGACTATTATTTTAATAATAATTTTATGGATCATGGACTCACCTCCATGATTCCACTGTTATGGTAAAAAACAAACCACTCCAAAATAATTTTTAATAACATCTTATAGAAAAACCACGACATTATGAAGTATAATGATCATAAGAGTAGTTTTAAGTATGAGATATGATTTTGGGAACCAAATTACTTTTTTTGGGTTACAAAATCTAAATAAAATTTATTAAAACAATTTTAAATTATAATTCAGCATTTTATTTAAAAAAGAAATAAAATTACGAGAGGGGGGAATATGATACATACAATGAAAATTGAATAATCCAAATTAAATGAATATAAAAAAACACATGTCTTCAAAAACTGTAGTGAAAATGTACTAATTAGTAATTATCATGATAATATTTTGGATAATATTGATGTAATAATATCCTTCCAATGATCAAGTAAAAGGGAAATCGACAATTTCTTTTCCTTCAATATGACATTATACTTGATTTATATCATATTTTAAAGTTCCTCATGGAAATTATTAAGTTTTTTTTGAACGACAATATTATTATTCATTGTTAAAAACACTGAAAAAGGTAATATAAACATTCGTGATCAAATCTATAATATTTATAAAAATTATATACAAATATAAAAACTATTTGTTAACATAAATATACAAGAAAACATGAATAAATTGAAGAAAGAAATTAATAATATAAACAAACCAAATAATTTCAAGGTAATAAGTATTCCACACTATTTAAGATAAAATTATATTCTAATAGAAGGAAACTCCTTAGACTAAAATTTGTTCGTAAGAATATTCCTTAACTGTTACACTTCATCTTCCAACTATACATGGTGATTCACCAAATAGTTGCCACAATTTTACTATTATTCTTTAGATTTGCATCTCATTTCACATCTAGAGAATGCATTGGATTCTCTAAGTCATTCATTAAATTATTTTTCTTCTTATACATCTTTTCATGTTAAAAAAACAGAAAACAACTATCTATGAAGCGAACAAGTAAATAGGAAATGGAATAATTAAACATAAAAAACAATAGAAGCAACAAAATAGATTAAAATGTGTAATATATGATCAATTTAGATAAGAGAAGTGGAGAACACTAGATCTATTTTATGAGAGTAAAATTTTGATTTTTGAGTTTGGAAGGCATAATGGTGCATTTGGTACAGTAGAAAATTATAAAAATTTTGTATGAGAATTTCATCAGGAAATTGGGTCTTAAATAGTCATATCATAAAATTTTGAAAGAACACAAATAACCTTATCCTATAATAATAATTTATAAATGTCACTAGTACATCACCCATGAAAATATATGCAACTATTCACGTTTTCTTTCAACTCAACATCTTCAACATCATTCAAAAAAATTGGAATATTATTGAATTCAATTAAATGTTTAGAAGAAAATAATGATGATAAAAATATAAATACCTATGTGTGTATGAAATAAATTGATATGTATTTGGTAGATATTGGTTTCCTAAAAAGGAATCCTTCATAAAAAATATTGAATTTTTAGTTGTATATAATTGAAAAAATCATTTATCTTGATTTTTGAAAACAGTTTAATTAAAAATTGAAATGTAAAAGGGGCTAGATACAGGGAAGGAGTTACAAAAATATTAACTAAATTTCACTAAAATATCATATATAAATTATTTAAGTGTACTTGTGGTGCAAGATGAATTAAATATACCTATATTATTTTATTCAAATTGGCTCAAATGTTTAAAATAAAGAGATGAATAAAAAATGATAATATTATAATATAGAAAGAATATATATTCTTACCATATAATTATTTATGATTAGAAGAATAGTTCCGCAAATAAGATATATAAGGTTAATGTATAAAAGGAAATATTTTTTTAGGAAATGAAAATAAAATTGAACATATTTTAGATTATAAAAAATATATGTTTACACTTTTAGTGTTAATTAAAATGAAAGAGAAAGTAAATAGAATAACTTTTTTCTTACTATGATATCAAATGTATTTGTGGATTAACAACCATTAAAACCAAAAAATAGTTCCAGGACCCAACCCACCAAATCCCAACTGGTCAGTGGAGAGACTATCCACAACTACCCAAAGACAACCTATACATACTAGATGATATAGACATGATTTGAAAGGCACAACTAATATGGGATCCCTTTTACTAATTTGAATTTATTCACGCATCCAACCGTTTCCATGATGAAGTGTAGAGGAATAAAAAAACCATAATATCTAAAGTAACAACCATGCATATAACATCATTTAGGTAATACAAGAGTACAAAAGTTTAATCTAAAAGAATAAAGGGTAAAATACACTTCCAAAAAATGTCCAAACCTTACAATAACCAAAAAATTAAATGACAAGAGATCTTGAATCATGATCTAAATCCCCTAATAGTTATATGTAGTCAAATACACCTGTGTATCCCTATGTTTCTTTGATGTTAATGTTGAAATGTCTGTCATCTATATAAGGCATATAATGTGTGTAAAAATCCAATGTAGGGGTGAGCATATACTTACCTGGTAAAAATCATCGAATGATGATGGGCATGAAATTGAAGACATGATACTAGTAAACAACTCATCCCATAACAAGTGATAAATGAATCCAAATCAACAATTATATATGTAAATAGTATAAACATAGACATGAGAGATAAGGGATCTCCATCTCACATCCTAGCCCAAAAAGACATTATCATCAGATCTAAGAGGTCCATAAATGATGCCCAACATCTCATGTGTCTTTCTGAACATGTATCCAAGCCAATCAAAACCCAAAAATTGTACCACATAATCAAGGGGTCATAATCTCTAAGTAGAGGACACATACCCAGGTACAATATGAGAGAACCACTTCGATGGTAGAGGACCAATGCCCTAAATCCATGGGAGGTTTCCACTAAGTAAGTTGAGGACCCAATACCTAACTTCATATGAGAGTAACTCTTAGTAAATAGTGGATCCATGTCCCGAATCAAAAGGATGGTGCCACTCAGTATTCAGAGGACCAATTCACCGACTATGTAGGAGGGTGTCACTCAGTAGATACTGGAACCACCCCCATACTTCACAGATGGGTGCCACTAGGGAGGTATATGACCATTCTCAGGAAACTATAAGATATTGAAACTATAACGCCCTGACCCCAACTACACAAAGTCGGTGCATTATTGCGTAACATTGGCATGATCACAAAAGATCAAGTCTCGAAAGACCGTTTAGTTTAGTAGCCTTGGAAACAATAGATACATTCATAAATGTTACATTACATCATAAAGTAAAAAAAAACTACAACAACATCTTGTATTCATATCCCCTCATACTATCCCTGCAAGTCATTCATAATATACATCTTCACATCCTGGAAAAATTAAAACATTGGAAGGGGTGAGCTCGAATGCTCAGCCAGGATAACAATATTGCGAAAGCTTTCATAAATAAACATTAACATTTAAGGCAATGTATAACTAAAAAAAAGCCTTTTTAATCTTGAACTTCAGCATAATATGGCAAAAATAAAATTGAGATAATGCCATTTACTTATTCACATGGATATTCTACTGGTCTAATAATCCCATGTAATATCAATAACCACTTTCATAATGATGGAATACATAATGCCAGACTATCCTAACCACGTAGCCAAGGCCTCGTTCCAAGACCACAAATAAGATTTTGTCAAGGCCTCGTGCCAAGACACTAGTTTGTCTCATGCGACCTGCCAATGCATCGAGGAGCTATAGCAGGCTCCACCCGTCACTTATTAAGTCCAATGCATTCCTCATATTAATAGGTTTAAACATATCATTAACCATAACATAATTGTATCACATAAAACATGCATAAAGGAAACATAAGATTTTCTCACTTCAATCACAAGATATCAATACAACACATTGATATAATAAAAACTTTATCAAAACCATTTTCAATACCAAAATAAAAGAAAATTGAAACATTGTATTTGTTTTTTCATTTAAAAAGAAGTTATGGCTTATAGAGGAAGCCGAAACTCAAATAATAGTCACAGAGGCAGAGAAGTCATTGTCGCCGCATACATAAGAAAAAACATTGCTTTTGTCGTTTAGTAAAAATGCTTTGTATAAAAAGATTCCTTTTGAATAAAAGTAAAAGACAAAGGGGTTTATACACCGTATAAATGAAAGTTATGTATAAAACCAAATATGCCTCAATGAAAGGAGGTTGAGGCGAAGTCCTTACAAAAATCATTTTTAAAATAAAATAGATCTATTATGTGTATTCACTATAAGTACACATAAATAAAGTACAATTACAAGATAGTACATAATAATATCATGACATAATTTTAAAGTAGGAGATTAAACCAATGAATGGAAATTGGGTTAAGAAATTCCCTTACCTCATGTCCGACTTGACTCAATCATTCTTTAATCTCATGAATAATAAACTAGAGTTAATTTTTATTTTCTTAAGAACCTTTTTTAAGTTCATTAACCCTTTTATATCACTTATTACAATGTTATGAAAAATATGTAGTCATTTAAGTTAATAACAGTCGTTTTGTCGATCTTTGGTACTTGAGTCAACAATAAACTTCTTATTATTACAAGTTATTTATGTGGAAGAATATCCGTTATCTCAAGAATTATATTCATGATGTAGATATCATATATATCATATATATCCAGTATATACATTCATTTATAATATTACATAACATTTAGAGGTATGAAATGAAATGCACCGTTCATGGAGACGGTAAGCCGTATGTACGCATGAACGCTACATTCATTTCTATTTAATATTTAATGGAATGAAATTATAATTATATAAAGTTATAATATAATTCCAGTATAATATAATGTATAATACTATTTACTCCATCCTTTATACATCCCACATATGGCATTAACGATTCAAATCACTTTGAGGGGGCAGTAGTCCGCACTTCCTAAAATGAAAATATCGCGTTTACCCATAATGGAAACCAGAAAGGTATGAAATAAATGAAAAATACAGAAGATTAAGTAAAACATAAACATATTATATATCATATATAAATATAGTGACATCTTAATTTCCACCTTTCAAGGTGTTATATGAATGTTGAACAATCATCATTTCGTGAGGCAGAAATTCACCATCCACAGAAACAGTATGTTCTTTAACCATTAGATGTAGGTGTTGTATGTTTATCTAGAATAATTATTATAAAAACATCCAAGTATACTTATTATACTGTTATTGTTACAAAATAAATTAATTAAAAGAGTTTAGGGGGTCGGAGAAGCAAAATAAAACAAAACAACATTAGAGAAGACATTACTTGAAAATCAGTTAACTCTTTTTGATTTGAGCCAAAGGCTTCCTTGGGAAGACTTCTTCCAAAAGTGAGACTTCTAGGAGTAAGGGAGGGAAGTTGAGAGAGTATTTGGGCAGAGTTTGGCCTAGCCAAAAGGCTTTTATGGTGTGAGTAAGGTGGTAGTGGTGGGGGCCTTTTATAAGAGGAGAGAAGGGGCACTCTTGGAAAGATTGAAATGTTACTTTATTATGAAATAATTTTTCAGATTATAAAGGTCCCAAAATTATATATTTCGAGGATAAGGTGATAAGGGTTCGAAATATACTCATCCAATAGGTTTTTGACAAGTGTAAGTCTTAGATGTTACATTATATTTTCATTTTATTTAAATCATTAATTAATGAGGTAATCGCTGTATCATCATGGTGTCGTAAATAATTTAATTTATTTAATGTCTAAAAATTATAAAACAAATATCATTATGTATGAAATTGTTTTATCTTTCTAATGAATATTTATAGTCAAAAATATGACTTGTATAACCCCATTTAAAAATTGTTTTAGTAAAACAACTCTTGTTTGTGACATTTTTATTTTAACATTAAATAAAAAGTTTTTAATGTCATTTTCCTACCAAAGTGGCTCCATGGGGTCCCCAAGTTGACCCATGTATTGTCTTCGTCGTCCATGACTCATAAAATAGGGGTAGGACAAGTGTAAAGGTATTTTCATATTTTTATAATATCAGTTTTACCTTAAATTCCACTAATTACCTTTAATCGTGATTAATTAAACTTAAAAGTTACTATTCAACAAAAAATTATTTTAGTCCCATTGAACCACATTTTACTTCATAATTACAACCATGTATGTCGGATTTTTGAAAATCAAAAACACATAAGTGGTAATGTTTCATTTAAACAAAAAATCAGTTTTTTAACTACCACTTAGTGGTTTCACTATTCATCAAAAATTGAGGTTTTTCAGAACAATGCCAAAATTTCACCCTAAGATATAATTGATATTCCGAATTCAAAAATGATATCTACTTTAAAAAATGACAAAAATATAATTTGAATTAATCAATTTCATAATTAATTCCCATTGTCACAACAAATACCGTGTTTTTTAGAAACAATATATATCCAAAGATTGACAATTGTTTTTGTCCAATTTCTAAGTGAAATTAATTCTAATGAAAACCATTGGATATAATGGTAAAAATATATTCCAATTATACATTAAAACCACTCAATAGTATAATTTATCACTATAAATATTTTTGATTGAAATAGTTGTTTTTAAGTATATTTCACTATTCATAAAAAAATTCGATGTTCTCATAAAACTACAAAAAATTCAACTTAGGATAATTTCGATATTATGAATACAAAAATTAAGTCTATTTTGAAATATAAAATTTCTATAATTTTAAAAAGTGGGTATTACAATTTATAACGACTACTTTGATTAGTCGTAGTGTGTTAGAACTCGAACTTGCGTACAATGCAAGCTATTGCATTATTGAAAGAGAGGCGTATCATGGATGATTGGGGTGTTACATTCTCCCCTCCTTCAATAAATTGTGTCCTCGCAATTTGAAAATGTTCTTCAGAAATAAAAGGTTGAAAATAGAAAATACCATTGGAGAAAACCCACATCGGAAATAGGGTTAATAAAAATATAACTTTAAAAGATAGAAAGATAAGTACAAAGGTCACCCAAGATAGCCCATACTATGATTCTATGAGAATATGGATATGGAAGAAAAACAAACCATCAAGGTTTGATGGAGAGTTATAGAAAATAGGATTAGGAAAAATTTAACCATAGGAAAATCACAAACTTGTGATTGGTTAAACGGTCATTGAATCCCCAGTTGGAAAAGTTAACTGGCATCGTTTTTGTTTATGTTACCTTTTATAAAGTTGAGGAATTTATTTTGGAGATTTACTAAGAACTTAAGGGAATATACATAGTTGTCATGTAGAATTTCATTCTTTAATAAATTGTTTTACCACAAACCCATCTTTCACTCTAAAAGGTAATAGAACTTAAAAATATTCTATTTATTCTAATTTTAAAAGGTTCCAAATATTAAAACATACCATTTAGATTAGGAAAACTATTTTTTAATAACTAGGGACTTCCTGTAAGTTAGTGGTAGGTAATAAAGGCCTGTCGCAGTATGGTTGTGGGTTCGATTCCGGCAGCTTTGTCCGACGTGACGGGTTATGCCCCACCATGCAGGTTGTCCTTTTCCTAAAACTATAGTATTATAATATTCCAAAAATAATATTCAGAAATGTATTATCCTTAAAAAATACTATCCAAAGATCAACTTAATCCATTCAAACCTTTATAGTTATCCAAAATACCATTGTCCAGACATTCTCTAAAAGGTCTCTAAATTCAAAAATCAATTGTAACATCAGATTCCCTAAACAAAGTAAAGTTTCTCTTATTGTCACATACTAAAAATATGATTACCTTCATCATATTAAAACCTTAATGAAAAAACAAGTATTGCAGTACAATCCTTATATATATCACATTATTCTTATAACTATAATATAGTTCTTGAGTCCAAAAAACACAAATAAAATAATTATTCAACTTCGTCTGTAGTAAATGCATAAGCTTGGAATTGATACCTTGTCCTTTTTGGAGGTATGTTTCCCTGACTCTTAGGACATTTATTTGAATAATGCCCCATTTCCCTAAAATTGTAGCATTCAACATTGATAGCTCTTTCTTTCCCTTGCAATCATGAGCCTGGTGTCCTTTTTCTCCACATTTATAACAAAATCCCATTCCTTTTAGGCAAGCACCGGGTTGATTCTTCCCACAATTATCACATAATGGAAAATCCTTCTTTCCCTTTTTCCCTTTATCCATCTCTTGTTCCACTATTCTCTTCTTCTCTTGCTTTACTTTGTTGTCATAAGATTTAGAGAATTCCTTTTCCGTCTTGATAGCACACGAGACAATAACTTCGTATGACGAGAATGTTTGTGAGACTAATGCTCGACAGAGAAATGGTTTTAACCCATAAGATAAATAATTAATCTTACTTCTTTGGTTACATATATAATCTGCAGCATGCCTCGCTAATCTTGTAAAGTTAGCCTCAAACTTTGCGACATTCTCATCCTCCTTCTGCCTCAGACTCAGAAATTTCCTTTCCATATCTGCTCGATGGTCATGTGGAAAGTATTTTTCTAAGAAAATTTCCTTAAACACCCTCCATTCCACACTTGATACTTCTTCATATTCCTTTGTATTTTTAATCAATGACCACCATTGTTCGGCATCTCCAGTGAGGCAGTAAACTCCCATGATAACCTTCTCCCTTTCGCTACTCCCCAAGGCATGAAATATTTTCTCTAAGGAGTTTATCCATTACTCAGCTACTAATGGATTTGTACCCCCATTAAATGTTGGTGGGTGTTGCCTCATGAAGCGGTCTAACATTGATCCTCCACGTTGCGGATCAGGGTGTTCCATACGAGTAAGGTTATTATTCATAACCTGAGTGAGATGTCCCAGTATGGTAATAAGTTGATCAGAACTAGTTGTTTCCCCAGATCCACAATAATTATCTTGAGCAGGAGGGAAATCCCTTCACGGAGTGCGTGCATTGATACGGTTTCCATTCTTCCACTAGGAGCCATTTCTAAACAATGTCATAAACTTTATTAGTTAATGAATCAAAATACATAATTCCATACTTGTAAAATACTTAACATAAATTGAATTATGTATGGATATAATCCATAATCATAAAAATGTTTTCTTTGAGGAAGTATATAATCATAACTCTTCATAGTGGTTTGTAAAGAAAATTAGAATTATCCTAAGCATATCCCTCGGGCGTGTCGTAACCAAGAGTGCAGCAAGACCCGTTGTCATGCACCAGTTCCCATTCGAGTCTAGCTCAAAGCGGTGTTTTCGGGTTTTACCCCTAGGTACATATGTGCCAGATCCGCCTCTACCTGCTCATATCCAGACATGGATTTATTGCTCGGAAAACTCACAAAATGTCTATAATACCGAAATTCTAGGAAGTTCTTCTATACTAATCCTCAAAGTCTATCTTCAGGATATGTGCTCTAATCAGAGATTATCTAAATCTAGCTTTCAAGGTTAGTACTAAAGTACCTCAGATACCAACTGTAACGCCCCAACCCCGGCTATCCAGAGTCTGTGCATTATTGCGTAACATTGGCATGATCACAAAAGATCAAGTCTCGAAAGACCATTTAGTTTAGTATCCTTAGAAACACTAGATACATTCATAAATGTTACATTACATCATAAAGTAAAACAAAACTACAACAACATCTTGTCTTCATATCCCCTCATACTATCCCTGCAAGTCATTCATAATATACTTCTTCACATCCTGGAAAAATTAAAACATTGGAAGGGGTGAGCTCAAATGCTCAGTAAGGATAACAATATTGTGGAAGCTTTCATAAATAAACATTAACATTTAAGGAAATGTATAACTAAAACAAAATCCTTTTTAAACTTGAACTTCAGCATAATATGGCAAAAATAAAATTGAGATAATGCCATTTACTTATTCACATTGATATTCTACTAGTTGAATAATCCCATGAAATATCAATAACTACTTTCATAATGATGGAATGCATAATGCCAGACTATCATAACCACGTAGCCAAGGCCTCATGCCAAGAACACAAATAAGATTTTTTCAAGGCCTCGTGCCAAGACACTAGCTTGTCTCATGAGACCTGCCGATGCATCGAGGAGCTATAGCGGGCTCCGCCCGTCACTTATTAAGTCCAATGCATTTCTCATATGAATAGGTTTAAACATATCATAAAGCATAACATAATTGTATCACATAAAACATGCAAAAAGGAAACATAAGATTTCCTCACTTCAATCACAAGATATCAATACAAAACATTGATATAATAAATACTTTATCAAAACCATTTTCAATACCAAAATAAAAGAAAATTGAAACATTGTATTTGTTTTTTCATTTAAAAAAAGTTATGGCTTATAAAGGAAGCCAAAACTCAAATAATAGTCACGGCGGCAGAGAAGTCGTTGTCGCCGCATATGTACGAAAAAACATTCCTTTTTTCGTTTAGTAAAAACGCTTCATATAAAAATATTCCTTTTGAATAAAAGTAAAAGTCAAAGGGGTTTATACACCGTATAAATGAAAGTTGTGTATAAAACCAAATATGCCTCAATGAAAGGAGATTGAGACGATGTCCTTAAAAAGATAATTTTTTTAAAAAAATAGATCTATTATGTGTATTAACTATAAGTAAACATAAATAAAGTACAAATACAGGAGAGTACATAATAATATCATGACATAATTTGAAAGTAGGAGATTAACCCGCAGAATGGAAATTGGGTTAAGAAATTCCCTTACCTCGTGTCCGACTTGACTCGATCGTTCTTTAATCTCCTGAATAATAAACTAGAGTTAATTTATATTTTCTTAAGAAACATTTTCAAGTTCATTATCCCTTTTATATCACTTATTACAATGTTATGAAAATTATGTAGTCATTTAAGTCAATAACGGTCATTTTGTCGATCTTTGGTACTTGAGTCAACAATAAACTTCTTATAATTACAAGTTGTTTATGTGGTAGAATATACATTATCTCAATAATTATATTCATGATGTAGATATCATATATATCATATATATCCAGTATATACATTCATTTATAATATTACATAACATTTAGAGGTAAGAAATGAAATGCACCGTTCATGGAGACGGTAAGCCGTACGTACACATGAACGCTACTTTCATTTCTATTTCATATTTAATGGAATGAAATTATATTTATATAAAGGTATACTATAATTCCAGTATAATATAATGTATAATACCCTTTACTCCATCCTTTATACATCCCACATATGGCATTAATGATTCAAATCACTTTGAGGGGGCGGTAGTCCACACTTCCTAAAATAAAAATATCGCGTTTACCCATAATGGAAACCATAAATGTATGCAATAAATGAAAAATACAGAAGATTAAGTAAGACATAAACATATTATATATCATATATAAATATAGTGACATCTTAATGGCCACATTTGAAGGTGTTATATGAGTGTTGAACAATCATCATTTCGTGAGGCAGAAATTCGCCATCCACAGAAACAACATGTTCTTTAACCATTAGATGTAGGTGTGTGTAAGTGTAGCTCAAATACTTCATATAACAACATCATAGTATATTTAGTATACTGATGTTGTTACAAAAGAAATTAATAAAAAGATTTTAGGGTGTTGGAGAAGCAAAATAAAACAAAACAACATTAGAGAAGACATAACCTTAAAATCGGGTAACTCTTTTTGATTTGAGCCAAAGGCTTCCTTGGGAAGCCTTCTTACAAAATGGAGGCCTCTAGGAGTAAGGGAGGGAAGTTGAGACAATATTTGGGCAGAGTTTGGACGATCCAAAAGGCTTTTATGGTGTGAGTAAGGTGGTAGTGGTGGGGGCCTTTTATAAGAGGAGAGAAGGGGCACTCTTGGAATGATTGAAATGTTACTTTATTATGAAATTCTTTTTAGGATTCTAAAGGTCCCACACTTATATATTTAGAGGATAAGGTGTTAAGGGTTCTAAATAGACTCATAAAATATGTTTTTGACATGTTTAAGTCTTAGAGTTTACATTATATTTTCATTTTATTTAAATCGTTAATTAATGAGTTAATCGCTGCATCATCCTGGTGTCATAAATAATATAATTTATTTAATGTAAAAAAATTATAAAACAACTATCATGATGTAGGAAATCTTTTTATCTTTCTAATGAATATTTATAGTCAAACATATGACTTTTATAACCCCATATAAAATTTTTTTTAGTAAAACAACTCTTGTTTGTGACATTTTTATTTTAACATTAAATAAAAGGTTTTTAATGTCATTTTCCTACCAAAGTGGCTCCATGGGGTCCCCAAGTTGACCCATGGATTGTCCTGGTCAGCCACGACTCATCCATTAGGGGTAGGACAACTGTAAAGGTATTTTCATATTTTTATAATATCATTTTTACCTTAAATTTCACTAATTACCTTTAATCGCGATTAATTAAACTTAAAAGATACTATTCACCAAAAAATTATTTTAATCCCATTGAACCAAATTTTAATTCATAACTACAACAATGTATGTCAGATTTTCTAAAATCAAAACACATAAGTGGTAATGTTTCATTTAAATGAAAATCAGTTATTTAACTACCACTTAGTGGTTTCACTATTCATCAAAAATTGAAGTTTTTCAGAACAATGCCAAAATTTCACCCTAAGATATAATTGATATTCCAAATTCAAAAATGATATCTATTTTACAAAATTCCAAAAATATAAGTTGCATTAATTAATTTCATAATTAATTTCCTCTGTCACAACAAATAGCGTGTTTTTTAGAAACAATATATATCCAAAGATTGACAATTATTTATGTCCAATTTCAAAGTGAAATTAATTCTAATGAACAGAATTGGATATAATGGTAAAAATATATTCCAATTATACTTTAAAACCACTCAATATTATAATTTATCACTATAAATTATTTTGATTTAAAAAGTTGTTTTTAAGTATTTTTCACTATTCATAAAAAAATGGAAGTTCTCAGAAAACTACAAAAAATTCAACTTAGGATAATTTCGATATTATGAATACAAAAATGAAGTCCATTTTGAAATATAAAATATCTATAATTTTAAAAAGTTGTTATTACTATTCATAATTGCTAATTTGATTAGTCGCGGTGTGTTAGAACTCGAACTTGCGTACAATGCAAGCTATTGCATTATTGAAAGAGAGGCGTATCGTGGAAGCTCGGGGTGTTACAGAAACTCAGTCGGTAGAGGACCCATTTACTAACTCTGTAGGAGGGTACCATATTATGGTAGATAGAGGACTCATTCCCTTTACAAGCTGGAGGGTGCCACTCTGATCTCTCCTATGATCTTGTCTGATCATTGCTGTCATCAGGAATCACCTAAGGAAGCATAATTCTCATAAAATCTCACGTTATGTCTCAAAATCCCCAAAAAATTACACCATAAAATTCTATGTATTAAAACACTCATGAAACGCTTCCCATGAGCCAAAATCATACTCCAAACAAAGGATATATGAGATGTTTATGTTTCCTGAAAAGGAGGTACATGACATATAAGGGATCCACATGGTGTGTGGTCCCACTTAACTTCCAAATTATGTCCTATTGAGAACATGGATCTCTAGCCATTTTTTAATACATAGCATTTAAGTGTCTTACACGGTGCGTCTTTTCCACCTGGGTCTGAGCCAGGTCCTCCTGGCCATGGCCAGGACTTTCATGTTGTGTATTTGCACAGTGGTCATGTGTATATACACATCGTGTTCCTGGCCGTGCATGTGTCTGTGAACTCCCAACGTAAATGTCAAGTCACCAAGACCGAGTCACATGGTATGTTTGGGTCCCACACATCATGTGATATTTAACTCACCTAGAAACAATAGTCACTGAATCTAGGCCAATACACTCCCTGTCTTCATCCCAGTACATGATGCGTAGTCAAAATTTTTTTAATAAAGTATGATCTTCTCTGAATGTTCTATATCATCATCTTACACATCTAATTCCACCTTATGTTGACCAGAAATCAATGGGTATGTACTTTGTTCTTCGATTTTATCCCTCTGGTGGTTAGGAATGGGCATCTGTTGATCCACGGTGGTCCGTTGCACGCCCTATGCACTTCTCATCACTAATAATCGGTATTAGATCTTAGATCCATGGGAATAATCATCTATACCCTAAAAATAATACCAATATGTCCCCATATCATCAATCTCATTATCATATATGAATCCATTATGAATCTGGGGGTATGATCAGGCTTGATCCTACGTAAAAATGTTGAACTATGACCCCATAGGCCAATGTTTAATATCATGAAGAAAAATTAGGAAAATACACAAAAAAAGGTGAAACAATTGTTCACCAAGAATTATTTTCCAGAAAAGATAGATTGGTGTTTTTTGCGTGAGAAAAAATGGAAGAACGAGTATAAATCAAATAATCAATTGAAATATGATACGTGGGCTCTTGCAAAGGATCAATTACGCTGAAAATAAAAGATAAGGAATTGATCATTCTAAATATTTTAATTATAAGGGGTTAAATAAAATAATTATGAGTCCCAACTAAATTTTTTTATTAATCACTAGAGGTGAATTCACGTTCCAACTATGGAGGAAGATCCATTGCATTCATTGTTCCTTGATTATCTTGGATTTGGATGCTCTTCATTGTGAGATATCAATTTTCTAATTATGGTGGAAGATAATATTCTCCATGATCCTAGTGTTATGTAGATAACCCTATTAGTTTGTGATAATAATCTATTTATATAAGGAATTAGGTTTTTTGAAATTAAATCAATTAATTAATTATTTTAATTAATTATTTTACTTAATGTACTTACCAAAAGTTTCCTTATAGAGATGTCATGTGCCGACCAATTTCCATTCATGAATAGGGTAATTTGCATTCAATAGATTCAATCATGGTAGCATATTTACATTTTGAGACATCATTTAGGAGATATTATAATTTTTATGAAAAAACTTACATTTAGGATATAAAAATTTTTATAATATTTTTTAAAAATTAATTCCATGCACATCAGTCATCATAATTTATTATCGTCTAAGTGTCTGGCTCTGAAAATATGCATTGATATATATCGAAGTCGTACAAGAAAAAAAGAACTATATATTATTCACTTATTCAATATTTTAATCCTAGAAAAGGAAAAACTAAGAAAAATGGTGGGATACTGAGCTTGCAAATGGATCTCCCACTCCTAGGAACTCTCCTATATACTCCCATGCTACTACAACACAAAAACCAAAGGAATTTTCTACCCATATATGATCCTCTCCTATTGATCCTTGATCACCACTAGATTATATATTCAGGTGGCTCCATCCTCGATGTTCAACACACCCTAGTAAATAACATGGGTGGATCATGCACACATTTCCTCAGCTGAAAAACATGGAATATATCATGCACTCGCTCCAACTGTGGGGGTATGTCTATGCAGTAAGAACCCTCTCTAACCCTTTGCAAGAACTCGAATGACTCAATGAACCTCAGGGATGGATTTACTCCCTTGATGAATATCCATAATCCTCACCGTGGGGTGACTCTTAGTAAAATTTAATCTCCCTACATGAACTCCAAAGGACTATGATGTCGATCTACATAAGATTTATTCTTATTCTAAGTTTTCCTCATGCTCTAATGGATCACCTGGACCTTCTCCATCTCTTCCTACACCATCTAAAACCCAAAAATAGATGTATCCCCAATTTCATTCCTTCATAAGGGTAACCTACATGGTATCCCATAATGTACCTTGAAAGGTTTCATGACAATTGTAGATTAGTATCTATAATTACAAGAAAACTATTCCAAGGTATGGTTATCCTCCCAACTCTAGAGAAAGTCTAACACACAATAACTCATCATATCCTCCATCAAATGGAGAGTGTTCTCGGTCTATCCATCAGTCTAGGGGTAAAAGGTTTTACAAATCCTCATCGAGGTCCTAAATTCCTCGTGCAAGCTTCCCCCCATTCATGATGTGAACCACACATCACATTCAAAGATAATCATTGAGGGAACCCAAGAAGAATGGAAATATAACACACATAAAACTATCCCAAACTCTCCATAAAACATTGTACCATGATAGAAAGGATGTTCACTAACATTATAACTCAATCAACTACAACCCAAACGGTGTCATGACCTCTCACTGTATGTGGAGTCCCTATCATAGAGTCCCAAGATATGTTTTCCCATTTCCACTATCATATATTAGGAGGATACAATAATCCTACTATAACTTAGTGCATTCCCTTTAATTTGAAACATGTGAGGTAATAAGATATGAAATCATCCACACTCCGCCTTATGGCATCCCACCAAAACTACCAATAATTGTCTCTTTAAATATTCCCTACATTGGGATGTACAAATAAATGAGATGTGTGAAACTATCAGATAAAATCCTCCCACATCATAACTAGGACAATATTCTATCCATATAAATGTAATACATGATTCAGTCCAAGAGAAAATTCATCTGTTTAGTCTCCTAAGGATATATGCTCATGTAGGACTTCATAGTTGATATCTCCCAACCAAGCCTCCCTTACATGCAATAGAAGGAGAGGATTCACAACTATAGATTTATGAAAAGTTTCAACTTCCTTCTCATCTAGGTTTATCCACAGGGGAGACAACTACTCTTAACCATGCTTCTCCAGACAATCATAGGAGTTCCTACTAAGGGAATCTTCCCCCATGTTACCCTTATCGGGATTATATACTATCTCCATGTTGTAGTCCTATAGGAACTCCAACCACTGCAACTCTCTCATGTTCAAGTTTCTCTTACTAAAGACATACCTAAGACTCTAATGGTATTAAATGAATAAATAAATCATTCTCTATGATGATATTACCTCCACATCCTCAGGGATAATTCTACTATTGGCAGCTCAAGGTCATGAGTCATGTAGTTATTCTCATGGTGTCTCAACTTTATTAACCCATATGAAATCAATTTCAACATATACATCAAATGAAATCCAATTTTAGCTCCATATGAAACAAAAAAACAAATTACTTAATGCCCTCCAATTGTAGTCTCAAAAATAGAGCACTCATCAGGTTCAAACTTAACTACTCAATGGATATCTGACACTGCTCAGTCCAAGTAAAAGGATTCCATTTTCAATAATATTGGTCAAAGGGCCTGCAGTCATAGAGAAATAATCCACAGAACCCTTATAGTACCTTGCTATGCCAAGGAAAATCTTCAACACTATCATGATCTTGGTTGGATCCCAAAAAAGAACTGTATCAATCATTGTCAGTTCTAAAAATAGTCCATGATCAGAAATGAAATTCCTTAGATGGTGAACCTCGTGGATCCAAAACTGACACTGAGAGATCATAACATAAATATGGGGATTCAAAAGCAAGTATATATCCATCCATAAGTTTCCTGCATGATCCTCTCCTAATGTACAATATGTGAGTATGTCTCCAATGAAGATAACAACAAACTAATCCTTGTATAGATTAAATATCTAGTTCATTATATCCATAAACATAGTGGGGAAATTTGTCACATTGAATAGAATCACTAAAAACACATAGTGTCTGTAGTGACATCATAATTACATATTTGGAATATCAGCCTCACCAACTCTAAACTAGTGGTATCCAGAGTTGAGATCAATCTTCAAGAACCATCACATTCCTCAAAACTGATCAAAGAGGTCACCAATCCCCTATATAGGGTACATATTCTTTAATGTGGTTTGATTCAGATGATGATAATCCACACTAATCTTCAATATCCCACCCACCATATTTAAAAATAAAATTGTAGCTACCCATGGGGACACACTGGGTCTGATGAAACCCTCCACTTGATGGTTTTATAAGTATATCCATTTATCTCAGAGCTCGGTAGGGCCCATCCGATATACTGTTGAAGATATCAAAGTGATCCCATGTGGTATTTTAATGAAAAAATACATCTATAATATCTAATATAGTCCTAAAAAATCCTTCGGGAAGACATAAATATAATCCTATGTGACATAAGGAATCCAGATTCTTGAATAGCCCACTATGTCAATGGATAACCTCTCAAACTGATGGGTGATGGGTTGTAGCCTCCAGCTCTCAAAATCCTCTCGCTCTGTTATGAGATATGTCATAACCATAATGGAGAATCCCATCCCATAAGTTCAATGAAATATAACTCATATGTAGTGATAGATAATATAGTCTCGAACCATGAGAAACCATTCCATACCCATGATGATGTCATAAAGTCTAATCATGACGAACCAAAGTACCATGATAAACTATCTACACTAAGAGATAACTCACACTTCTGGTAGATAAATGATAATGGATCATCGTTCTGAGAAATAAACTCTAGGTAAATCTTATATGCTAAATTCTCAACTAGGAGCTCCATCTCTCACGCCAGGAATAGAGTGACGAATTAATGAATTAAACAAGTGTAAAATATTAATGAAGAAAATGCAGTATAAACATACACAATTCCTATAATCATCTGATTAACTGCTATGTCATAAGCCACAATTCCATATAACTTCCCATGACCCTGAACACTTGATCCTTGAGCCTGACATGGGATGCCTGGTTGTGGTCCTGGAAGGAGCACATAACGACATACACCACCCACCACTCCTCCTTGAGGGGCCCAAATTTATACCCTTATATCACTTCACTTCCCTCCCTTGGAAGATCCATCACATAGATTCCACATTTGTGGTGGTATATCGAATATCTATTTCTAATCCCTAGAACGTCGGGAAAGGAAATAATGCGGCATGTAACTTCTCCCATCACATTCATAACATTGTCCTTCTATGGGATTTCCTACTCCTATGTGCATTCCCTATGATGCAAGAACACATGCCAGAGTCTGTTTCTAAGAAGATGTCCTGCACTAAGATCCTAATGACTGGTACTTTCCATCTATGGTAGATAACTCATGAACATAATTCTCACTACCATCTCTATCTCCTAGGTTTCCTTCTAACATGAATTTCTCTATAAGCACTAACTTCTCTAATAATCTAACATATATGGGATTGAAAAGGGGTACCACACTTGCACATATGTCTCTTAGGAGACCCTGGTCAAACATCGATTCCCAAAAGTATCAATCATGAACCTTGTTAAGGGAGTACCATGTGACGTCTACGAAGCTCATAACATACTCAAAAAAATTCATCCCTCCTTACTGCATGTATTAGATCTATTGAATCAAAACTGAGTGAATTCATGAGGGGTAATACTCATCATGAAATAGCTACTGGAAGTCGGTCCATGTGAGTTTTGAATAAACATGAATTTGAGTGGAAAATATATACTACATCCTAGATGTTCCATGGAAATTAATAGCTTACAACATAACCACATGATCATTCAGTGTTCAGATATATTTAAAAACATGGATAATTAAATCTATCCAATCCACCACCACCTGGGTATCTAGCATTCCACATGAAATCAAAATATGATGGTGCTGGAACTTATGGAATACGCTAATCCTACAAACATCCTCATATTTCTCTATTGGTACTATCTTTTACTCAATAGGAGGGGGTTATGCCACATTTCTGCCTGGAGAAAAGATATCGGGCGATGGACCCTAAACTGAGGGATCATTTCTCATCGTATCATTATATTAATCTGGAGTTGGTATCCAAGAAGGAAATATTCATGGAGGAATCCTGAAAATAATCAAGACATACCATAGTTAAATGAATATATATATATATATATATGGGGAGCTGACTCGAGAATGAAATTCAAAGGACTTAATACTCTATGATCCATCTTCTAATGTTCCTTGTATCCAATGTCTTGGTATTAAAAATTGACAAGTTCGTGGCCAAAGCCCTGCTCTATGGATACATTAGAACCACACCAACAATGGGTTCTCAGTTCTAATAGTCACACTCAAGAAACTATTACACCATTTCCCTATGTTTCATTCAATTATCATTAGGTAAAAAACTCTAAACACCCTTGTTCAATCCACCATTGTCACCAATCTATCACGACTTGACCCGCCAGAGCCCACTAGGCTGGTGGATAACCGAGCCAAAAATAACCCAAGACCGACTCTATAGGCCAGGGGAACAAAAAAAGCTCCAAAGGGCATAAATAATATAGGATTTCTTCACCTAATATACCTTAATACAAGAAACCAACCACCACCATGAAAAGGTGTAGTGGAATAAATATAAATTAAAGTAACATCTAGACTAAAAACTATGCATGTAACAACCACTAGGGAATACAAGAGTATAAAAATATAATCTAAAAAATAATGGGTAAAATCAACACCCAACCATAAATATTTCCCTGCATAAAAGTAAATTAAAAATTAAATACTGATATATCATAGCTCTAAATATAAATAAATGACCACCAAAGATGGTCAAATACACTATGGTATCCTTATGCTCCTCTAAGGCTTCCACCAATACATCTATCATCTGTATATGACATGAAAAATGAGGGAAAACCCACATAGGGGTGAGTATATACATACCCAGAAGGACACCCTAATGTTTATGGGGATGTAATAGGAGACATGACAAAAGTAAATAGATCAACCCATAATAAGAGAGAAATAAAAACCAATTAAAACGATATATGCACATAAAAGAAACCAAGACAAGAGAGAAATGGGATATATATCTCACATCCCGTCATTAGAAATGAGTCTATCATTAGATCCAAGATGTCTATAAATGATTTCCATAATCTTTTATGTATTTTAGAAGTATTATCCAATCCAAGCCACACATCACAATAATATCACATAGATGAGGGGATACACTCTCTATGTATATGACCTATACCCTGGTAATATAAGAGGGTGACTCTCTGATTGTAGAGGAACTATTCCCAAACAATATCGGAGGGTTCCACTCAATAGGTAGTGGACCTGTGGCTTGAATCTATAGTATAGTTCCACTCAGTGGATAGAGGATCTATTCCCTGACTCCACAAGAGGGTTATACTCAGTACGTATAGGACCCCTGGCCTAAATCCATCAGAGGGTTCCAATCAATAGAATGATAACCCACGATTTGACTCTATATTAGTGTACTGCTCAGTAGGTAGAGGAACCATTACATGAATCCATAGGAGTGTTCCACATAGTAGGTAGATAACCCATGTCATGACTCCACATGAGGGTTCAAATCAGTAGTATAAGACTCATTCCATGAATCCAACGTAGGGTGGCACTCTGATAGTTGATAGAGGAAAGATGACATGTCCTAGTTGGATGGTTCCACTCTGATCTATCTAATGATACTTCCTGATCACTACTATCGTCAATCATCTTTAAATTAAGTTTCATGCACAAAACATCTCACATTGTTTCTCAAAATCCATTACAACAGCCAAAATAATGTTCTACATGGAAAACAATATGGATATGAAACTTGTATGTTAAAATAATATTTAAATAAAGGATATAAAGGAGTAATAGGTTTACTAAAAATGATGTACACATAGTGTCTGGGTCCCACAAGATGTGTGGTCCTGCTCTGTAACATGGCCTTGTACTTTCTAGAACATAGATTACTAGCCATGTAGTACTACACTTCATGTAAGTGTACTACACAATTGGTCAGTCCCACCTAGGCCCAATCCATGTTCTCTTAGCCTCAACCATGTCTTTTGGTCTATGTCCATGTACACTATCCACGTTCCTGTACATAGTGTGTTCCTGGACATGCACGTGTCTGTGTACTCCCACAGTACATGTTGGGTCACTAGGAATGAAACACGTGGCATGTTTTTGTACAACAAAGAGTATGATATTTAACTTATATGGAATCCTTAGTTTCCACAGTTAGAGCACAACACAATATGTGATCATCCCTGTACACGCCGTGTAGTAAGTATTTTAACTAAAAAAGTTAGATCTAATCAACCCACATTAGATCTACCTCTTCAATATCAAATCAGAACTTTTTTTCATTAAATTGAAGCAGAAGGCCACTATTTTTGATTTTGTCTCTTTGATGGTTGGAAATTGGTATTTGTTGATCCACGGTGGTTCGTCGCACACCCTGTGGGAATCCCATCACTACCGATCAGTCCCAAAACCCATATTAGCAGAAATCATCACCCATATCCCACAAAACATCCTAATACATCCCCATTCCATCAATTAATTCATTTAACGCTAATCTATCAAGAATCTAGTGGTTCGATCACACTTGATCCCTCCAGAAAATGTCGAAACATGACCTTGTAGGCCAGCAATGAAGATCACAAAGAACAATGGGGGAAACACATAATAAAGGGTAAAATATAATTAAGTTTTATTAGAGTAAAAGAATAGATTAGGGATGTATGGGATCATAAACCTAGGACAATGGAGATAAATCCAATATACAATTGAAATATGATACATGGGCTCATGAAAAGTCTCAATTATAACACAAATAAAAGAGAACGAATTGATCATGATAATATTTTTATCCAAATGGGAGGTATACACAAAATGATGAGTCAAACCTCATGATTTGATCAAACACTATTGAAGAACATGCTTTCCAATGACGGGGGAAGATCTCTTGTGTTCAATACACCTTGGTTCACCTAGATCTGAATGTTTATTGTTCTCTGATCTCAATTCCCCAATGATGGGGGAAAATCCTCCTCTCAATGATCATAGGCTTATGAGACTAACCATGGTGATTTTCCATTATAATCCAATTATAGAAGTCGTTAGGTTTTAATACAATAATTGTATTAATTAAACATTTTAATCAATTAATTCAAATAACCTACCTGCCAACGGTTGCCTTATATGGACATCCTTCAAAGACCAATTTTAAGTAATTCCCAGTGTAAATAACATTCTTCAGATTCAACTGTAGTCTTAGATTTCCATCTCATTGCTCTCTTTTAACTATATTAGATTTTTTGAATAACTAGGAACACATTATATAAAAAAATATTTAAAATCTATATAAAATTAATTCTGGGAACACCATACCTTAGAATCGTGCACCATTTCAGTTCCTGACTTCAAAAGTATTCAATTCTATATTTTTAGGTATTAGAAGTCAAAACAAATGACTTTAAAAATAGAGGGAAAAATATGGAATTAATTCTCGTTTGTAGCAAAACCTTAAAAACAAAAAAGAAATTAAATCATGTTTTTGTTTTGTATGTTTGGGAACATTTTACTTTTACTAGATATTATGGGGAAATGATATATTTTTTTTGAATATAATGTATGGAAATAAGCTCATTACTTGCATATATAAACACATTAATAAAATATCTTGGAAAACTAATAACCAAAAATAGTATGTAGATGTTTAAAAATATGAGATAAATTTTTTATAATAAAAAAATCTATGATATCTAACAACCAAAAATATATTATTCAGGACATATAAAATACATCAACCAAAAAATGATAAACTTAATAAAAAGTTTTAATTCTCTATTTTGAAAAAACTAAGAAACCCTAAATAGTATAAATAAATTGTATTTTCTATGATAATTAATATAGAGAATATTTTATAAAGGGTTTACATTTCACTAAATTAGTAAAAAATGAATTTTATATGTAAATGAAATATCTGAGGAGATAAATAATTGAAAAATAATTTTGAGAATCAAATAGTTCGTTCCTTTATAATATGAGAGGGAAATAATAAGAATAAGTAGTCCACCACCAATGAAAACATACAAGACTACTCACCCCTGCCTTAATTCATGTTGTTGATTTGTATGTACAAATACATGTTATTAATTTTTCTAGATAATAAATGAAAATTAGATTGATTCAACATTTAATACATGTATGAATACATGTTTTTTAATGCATAATTTTGAGATGAATGCATGAACACATAAAATCAAAATCTATGAAAACTAATAGCTATAAATATTAAACATAAAGATAGAAATATAATAGAAATATATAAAAATACCTGAAATATCTATGATACCTGATATCCATAGATTGTTCATTCTGGCTATATGAAATAATGAAATGGATGATATGTGGCCAAAGGAATGAAATGTTTAAATTGGAAAATCCTTGAGTCAATATCCTAAAGAAGAATTTTTGAGAAAAATTACAATGAAGATTAAATATATATGAATATAAGAATAATTATATATATTGAAATACATGTTTGTAGCATAATATATATATATATATATATCACAATACACACACTCATACACACACCAATATATATATATGTATATGAGAATATATATATGTATAATAGTGAGTACATATCTATGTATGTATAACAGAATATATATAAATAGTAAAATAAATATATATAGAGGAACACATTTCTATAGAAAAATGCATGTATTTGTATTGTAGAATACATATATGTATATGAACACACACACACACACATATATGTAAAGAAGAATAAATATATATGTATGTGTGTATATATTTGTATATAAGAATACATTTATGTAAAACCATATTACACATATATATTTATAATAAAATACATATTTATTAGAATATATATATCTATATATTGAATGCATATCCATTCAGAATAAAAAACATGTACAGTAGAATACATATATAAAATGAATATTTTCATGGAGGAATAACAAAATACATATATGTATAGAAGAATACATATATGAATTATATATATATATATGTATAGAAGAATATATATAGAATAATAAATATATATGCATAGAAAAATACACATGAACACATATGTAGAATACATATATATATATATATATGCATAACATAATACATATATATAGTAGAATGTATATCTATGTTTAGTAGAATACATATGTATGAATGGATACATATCTGTGCATGTATGTATCACCAAAAAAATAATGGAATTTCATTTATATATGTATAGTATAATATATATATATTTATACATTTCATATTTTAGAAATGAATAATTTATATATACATATATATGTGGGGGATATACCATATTTCTATATAGAATACATATGTACCTGAAGACATGTAAAAATATGAATATAAAATATGTATAAACTAGACAAGAAAAAACATATAGTAATATTTATACTAAATTGTCAATATACCATATTTTTATTTCGAATATGAAATTATTGTAGTCAAACAGTTAGAGCATAAAATTTTATATATAGTGATATAGGTAGAGTATAATAAATCTACAGTATATAAAAGAAAGAATTTGTAATTTACATGTAGAATAATAAGATAGTTATTTATATAAATGGAATAGTTAAAATTGATAAAAAATATAATAGATAGAGTGATAAAAGGTTTTTTTAATGTTAGGGGTTTGTGATCCAAAAATGAGTACCAGTAAGCAGTGATGGTGTAATTCGTCGACAATTGGAAAATGATATGCTCAATTAAAAATAATAGATTTATATATTTTAATATAAAATACAAACTACGAAGTAAAAATTTCATAAAATTGAATATAGAGTGAATAAGAAAAATATTAAAACCACCGATGAAAGTTACAAATAGTATTATTATGACAGTTTAAAAAAATATTGTATTCAACTGATAACTGACTTCTATAGTTTTCAGAAAGCACTGACAAAACAACATGAAATTGAGAAACGTGAACGTAAAAATGTAATATAAAATTTAAATTATAATAAAAAATAAAAATTACACAAATAAATTTCTCAAAAAATTATCATAACCTATGATCTCAAAAAATATAAATGTAATGTAATGGTTTTATGGTTTTTAATTACAATAATTTTGATTAAAAATAATTTCATTATTAGAATGTAACTTTTCATACCTATACCAAATAAAAGTAGTTTCAATTATTTAGAACACATAACAGAAATGAAATGGTATCCCTTATAAAATGTGTGGAAATAAAATATTTATATTAAATAATAATACAAAAATCAAATAATATTAAATTCGTTATAACTTCTATAATAGTTTATACAATAATACTATTCATCCAATTCTTCCAAAAGTTGAAAAATAATTAAATATTTTTATCAAATGATTGTTTTTATGATGAATAAAATCCATCATAAAAAATAATTGCAATAAAAATTCAAAATTATAGAATAATAGATTATAAAATATGATACACAAATATATTAAAAAAATTTATAATATAGATTTTGAAAATAAGAATGAAATATTATAATACAAAGAAAATAAGAAGGTTATTAATTATAGAATATGAATAAAAAATTTTGGGATTATATTATATAATGAAATTTTTATAGTATATAAAGAACTAGTAGGTTAATAGTTTTTGGAAATAATCAGAGGAGGAAACTAAATTTTGGGTTTCACAATAAGGGATGTAGACTTCATTGAAGAAAGAAGAAAAGAATATAATTTTTTAATAATTTTTTTGTTTAATATAAATCAAGGTAATAATGGGAAATAAAAATTAGGTTTCATAAAATTAGGGGTTTGAATAATAATGAAAATAAAATATAAGTATAAAAAAAAATTAAAAAATTAAAATTTGTTATAAAAAATAAAATTTGAATGCGAGAAACCATAAGCTGGCTGATTGAGAGAAAATTCCTAAAGAGTGAGGACTACCTACAAATATATGACCAAATATTTATCTTAACATAAAATAGAAAAACACCAAGGGGTAGGTAGGTTTGGAGAAGAGTGGGGAGGTGGATCTGAAAATGTGGAGTTTCGTAGGTAAATGCAGAATGGTGGTGATGGGGAGGAGGCATGAAGGCAACAATGGTGGTAGGTATGTGGATGTGGGAACAAGTTGGTAAGGATGAGGTTTAGAGTAGGTGGAGTAGGGAAATATGAGGAGATATATGTTGTGAAGTAATGGAGAAGATTACCAAGATAGTGGGAGGTGAAGGTAGTGAGGTGGTTTAGTGGATAGCTGGGTAGGTGGGGAGGAGAAAACATAGAGGGATAGAGAATAAGGATGGGTTGAAATGTTTGGGTGAGAAATAATGAAAGGATAATTGATCTCATGCAATGAATTAGGGATGTATTTAGTATAATAAATACTGTTATTAGTTGTTAGAAAACCAAAATTGTAAATTAGTAAACAAAAAGGAAAGGGATGGACCATGAGGTTTTAATAATAAGAATCATAACTGAAAAGAAATTTTCATTTGTGATAATGAGAAAGTTCATTAGATACATAATTTATGGTTGTAGTTGTGAGAGATTACAAAACAATTACAATGTTTTTAATATATAAAAACATATTTGAGAAAAAAATTAATAGATCACTTTTTTTAAATTTAATTAAAAACATTTGATTGTAGTACAAAATTAATTCTCAATAAATTGTCTTTAATATATCAAGTCATAATAAAACCCATTTTAATAAAACATAATAATTGTGACATATTTAACCACTAAAAATGTTGAACATAGTTTTGGAACATAGGTTTGGCCCTCTAGGACATGAACTAGTAAGGACTTATAGGACTGATATTAAAAACCACACTTCTAAATCGTTAAGACAAGACAACTAAAATTAAAATATTATATATTATCTTTTTTATTGATAATGTTGATAGATAATTTTTAATACATTATCTAATTTTACAAAATGATTGATTAAATATTGTATTAACCATTTTTAAGCTCACTTATATATACTTTTATATTAATGAAAAAGAGAGATTCAACTAAATGTTTAGAATTCTGAAACTCATTGATAAATAGTAATAAATACACATCCAAAATGAAAAAATTGTATACTTAGTGACTAATATTTAAAACTTAACATATAAAATGAAATTTTATAGAAACATTAATGGTGAAGTGTTATGTGAAATATTTTAACCATCTATGCCAGATATATTACATATGTGAAAAACATAAAAAGTGGACAAATATCATAAATTAAAAGTAAAACAGGTTTCATTTTTACTATTTTTAACATTTTGGAGTTTCAAAAAGGGAACTCAGTGATTAATAATTGATTTTATGAATCAAAAATAATAAATAGGGAAATTTAAAATCAATTAAAATGTAATGTAATTAAATTGACAAATGTTAAAATATATATGAAATTATCCTATTTTACAAAAGGGTAACCCATTGAGTTTCCAAATTTAAGCATATATAAATATACTTCTGAATAAATTGAAAATATAACTTCAAATTGGCCTCAAAGTAGATAAATCAATGATTAATCCTGAAAACAGCACATAGAAAATACAAAAGAGTGGTTGATAAAAGATTCAATTTGAATGATACATGTCCAAAGAACAAAGAGGAGGAAAATAAAAGTAAAATGTTATACTTCCTAAGTATATGATACAATAGAATTGATTTTTTTTGAAATTTAAAATAATGTTTGATGTATACTTTCTTCACTATATAGAATTTAAATATTTAAGCTAATCTATTTTTCTATACCTGAAGAAAAGAATATATTGTTTTTCTTCCTGTAAAAAAATATTTGATAATAAATATAATTTATACTTTATTCATAGTTTGGAAGTGAAATAATTAATAAGAATAAATTCCATTAAAAAAGGATTATCTAATTACAAACACATTATTATAAACATAAACATTGAGTCGTGATCAATAATGATTCATTCTATATAAACTATTCATCAATGTATACATTTCATTTTTAATAATACAAGAAATATTGAGAATTTTATTTTCCATTACTGTTAGAAATACAACATGGATTAATTTTTCACCATCCTTGTGTGGTTGAAGATCAATAATAAGGCATAGGTGTGGATTCCTGCATGATTTTTTTAGTTTTATCACATAGAGGAAGGGAAAAAATAAATTAGCCAAAAAAATATGTCATGTTCAATGAAAACTAAATAACCATAAAATGTAATGATAAACAAAAGTATAAAAAACAAATTACAAACTAATTATAAAATAAAACTCACATAATGGAAAAACAACTCACATAACGAAAAAATATTTATGAGAAATTTTATCTAAGCACATGTGGTAAATATTTTAAATTTTTGAGTCTCACTTTTACTGATAAAATTAACATATGTTGATGAGACGTTTTAACGACACCTAGAAAGAAAATCAAAGAAATTAACCTTTTAGTAAAATATTTCAATGGGAATATCAAGATACTAATGAGTGAAAGAGTAATAGATAAGAAAATGGATAGTAGAAATTTTAATCAGAGGAAAAATAGTTAAAATAATATATGAATAATGTGAAGAATATATAAAATGTTAAAATAAGAACATGCCTTAGGAAAATATTTCAATCCATTGGCCAGTTGGACAATAGAAAACCAAAAAATGTGTATTAATTATTGGAGATAAATAAGTAGTGAAAACACAAATAAACCATTGGCACACTGTTGATGGAAATAGTCTACAATGATGGGGAATGACCATTGATGGAGGGGGATGCAAGGAAACCATAACCGTGATATTAGGGTAGAGTTGAAAAACAATCAATGAACACCGACTGTGAGGGAACATTAACTCAGAACCCATGATATCCCAAATAGTGTCTTATATGTAAATCATAAATTATAGATCAGTATGCGGTGGGAGATTAAATAATGAAATGCTGACTATGAGTAGCCCTGATGGTGAAAAGGCGATGGTTGGGGTAGGTTGAAGTGAACCAATGGAGCAGAACCTTTTGGTATGAATTTAAATTGTTAAAGGGTACTGAGTGAATATGGAGGGAAAATATGAAAGTGGGAGTTTCCACAATTAGTAGAGTACATAGATATATACATATTAATTACAATAACTATTATTATTATTATAATTATTATTATTGTTATTATATTTTTTTAAGAAAAAAATATGAAAAATAATTTATAAATAAATAAAATCATTATTTAGTTAATGGGAATTACAGACCCAAAAAAATCACACATCTAATATTCTCATTTGGTCCAAAGCCTATCTCACTCAATTTGTATTCAAAACTAGTAGTTAAAATGTAACAAATAATTATTGTAATTATGATCTTTCTGATCATGTGGATGGAAGGATAACCTTCTGATGATCAACTAAATGGGACATATACATTTTTCATTCCATCAATATGACATTTAAATGTATGGAAATACTATTTTAAAAATATTTATATAAAATCTCTATATATATTTTACCAACAACGTGATTATTTCTTGATAAAATCACCAACAATCCAAATAAACAAGGATAATGAAATATACAAATATAAAAAATTATATATAAATAAAATACTATTAGTTAACATAAATATATTTAAAAAATCTACAATTAATGATTTTTATTCATTGGATAAATAAAATAAATAAATAAAATGAAATAAGTATTCTGAACCATTGATGATTCAATTGGATTATAGTAGAAGATAACTCCTTGGAATAAAATTCATGCATTATAAGGACCAGTACTTAAACATTACATAATCTTGAATTAAATGAGTAATTCACATTGAGGATCTTTTTATGTGTAGAGTTTTAGGTAATTAGACCATAACTGTTACAATACATCAAAAAAATTACTAGGTTGACACTTCTACTCAATTTCCATTTATAAAAAAATAAAAACTCTTGAAAAAAAAGTGTCATCTCTAGTTCCATGTTTTAGACTTCATGACATTTATTTCGATCCATTCCTTGACCCAATTATACTTTATGTCCTGGGAAAAACATTTCAAAAACTTGGGATGTGCATAAAAAGCTCTATAAGGGATACACAAAGAAGAAGAAATGTTAGTTTTTCAAAACAACAAGTAAACCATGAATACTTTATCATTAGTAATATATTTCACCTTATGATGTTATAAATACTCTTCACTGTATAAAAGATCATTTCTTACCCTTTTTTAACCAAAATATCACCATAAAACTTATATAAAGAACACAAAACATATAAAGGTAACTTGGGACAAAAACATTATTAAGTGGAATGACCATACAGTCGACTTCCACACATATTACTAAATGTAACTGCCATACAGCCAACTTCCACACCCAATGAATTGGAGATTATATTGTAACCACATGTCCTAGTTTATCACAGCACCACCCGTCATTTGGTTTATCATGTAACCACCCTTCAAATGTCCAAGTACCATTATAAATTCATAATAGATAAAATAATGCAAATATAAATATTTCACAAATAAAATTTAATTTTCAATCACAAGAAACAATTTCAAGATATTGAAATAATCATTCCATTTCAAAAACCATTTTCAATACAAAAAAAACCAAAAATAGAATAAGGGATTTCCTTTTCATTTTAGAAATAATTAAGGCTCATAGAAGAAGCCAAATAATGATTACGGCAGCAGAGAGGTCATTGTCACCGAAAAAGTTAAAAACATTCTGTTTTTCATTTAGTAAAATGCTTTGTAGAAAAAATATTCCCTTTGAAATAAAGTAAAATTCAAAGGGTTTTATTATAAACCGTGTAGAAGATGATGGTATATTTTATCGAAATATGCCTCAATGAATGGAGATTGAGACAAAGTCCCTTACCTCGTGTCCAACATGACCCGTCTGTTCTTTCATCATCTGAATAATAAACTAAAGTTAATTACTACATGATTAAGAAACTTTTTCAAATTTATTATTTCTTTTATATCACTTATTACCATGTTATAATCATTATTTAATCATTTAATTTAATAACGTTCGTTTTGTCAATATTTGGTACTTGTGTCAAAAATGGACTTCTTATAATAACAAGTTGTTCACATGGTCCAAAATTCATTATATATAGAATTATATCCATGATTTAGATGTCATGTATATCATATATATTCAGTGTATACATTTAATTATAATTGTATATAACATTTGGAGGTAAGAAATGAAATGCACCGTTCATGGAGACGGTAAGTCGTACGTACGCATGAACGCTACTTTCATTTCTATTTTTTATATTAATGGAATTAAAACACAGTTATACATAGGTATATTATTATTCTAGTATAATATAATATATAATATCATTAACTCTATCCTTTATATGTCCCACAAATGGCATTAACGAGTCATATCACTTTGAGGGGGCGGTAGTCCACACTTCCTCAATTGAAATTATCGTGTTTACCCATAATGGAAACCATAAAAATATGATATAAAATAAAAATACAGAAGCATAAAAAAACATAAACATAATATATATCATATATAAATATATTGTCATCTTAATGACCACTATGAGAGGCAGTAGAAGATAATCGAACAATCATCGTTTCGTTAGGCGTTAGTTTTCCACCCACAGAAACAATATGTTCTTCACCCATTAGATAGAGGTGTGTGTATGTTTAGTTCAAATAAATCTCATAAAAACAAACTAGTATATTGATGATACTAGTGTTTTAATAAAATAAAGTAATAAAAAGAGTTTAGGGTTTGGAGAAGTAAAATAAAATAAAATAAGTTAAGAGGAATCATTACCTTTAATTTGTGTAACCCCCTTTGGGTTGAATCTAAAGAAATTCTTGAAGTGCCTTATACCTATGGTAAGGCTTCTAGGAGGAGGAGTGGGATCTTGAGAATTTTTTGGGTAGGGTTTGGACGAGCCAAGGGGCTTGAGCGGTGTGTGGAATGAGTTATAAATGAAGGCTTTTTATAAGGGGGAGGGGCTCTTTAGGGAAGTGTGAAAATATTATTTATTATATAAATATATTCAGTATCTAAAAGTCCAAAACTAATTAAAGTAGAAGATAAGATGACTAATGGTAGAAATAAAATCATCCAATAATAATTGGATAGGTTTTGGATATGTTTTTAATATTTATAAACTTATTTATTTAAATCATTTATTAATGAGGTAAACACATCATCATTATTGTGTCATAAATAATTTATTTTATGAGATGTCCAAAAATAATAAAAAAACACCATGACGTATAAAATGTCTTAGTCATTCTGATGAATATTTATATTCAAAAAGATAAATTATATAACCCCTTTTAAAAATTAATTTATTGAATGATTTTTTTGTCATTTTTTCCTTTAAGTTAATTAATATAAAGTGTCATTATCACTCCCAAGTGGCTCCATGGGGTCCCAAAATCGACCCATGGATTCCCAGTGTTGACCATGACTCATAAAATAAGATTAGGACAAGTGTTTATGTAATTGTTTATTATTATGATATTATTTTTACTTTGAATTTCCTTATTTACCTTCATTCGCGGTAAATAAATGTCAAAAGTTACCATTCACCAAAAATTAAATTTATCCTATTGAACCACATTTTACTTATTAATAACAACCATGCATGTAGGATATTTAAAATTCAATCCATATAAGTTGGGAAATTTCATTTAAAAGAAAATTTCTATTTTAACTACTACTTAGTGGTTTCACTATTCATCAAAAATTGATGTTTTTCAGAAAACTACCAAAAATTCGGCCTAATATATATTTGATATACAAAATTAAAAAATGATTTCTATTTTACCAAATTCAAAACAATGGATTTTCATTAATTAATTCAAAATTAATTCTCGTTTTCAAAATATATAACGTGTTTCTAAGAAACTATAACTCTCAAAAGATCAACACTTGTTTATGTCCAATTTCAAAGTGAAATTAATTCCAACGACCAAAATTGAATTAATTGGTAAAAATATAATATAATTAAAAGTAAAAACTAATTAAAAATATAATATAACCATATAAATAAATTAGATTAAAAGGCACCTTTGAATAAAAATACAATATTTTCACTATTCATAAAAAATGAACTTTACCAGAAAAATACCAAAAAAATACCCAAAGTAAATTTTGATGTCCCGAATCTAAATAAGAATTTTATTTTGTCAAATAGAACATATAAAAGTGTCCATATCTATATTTAAATAGGGTTCTCCATTAAAAGGCGGCAAATAGACCTTTTAAAGTAAATTATGCTTAAAATTGGATTCATTCGCATTTTATGCCTCTAACTTTTATTTAACAAACATGTATAATCATATTTTATTTAGTTTTGTTCATTCCCGCAAATACAATGGATATGAGTTAACTAACATTAAAAATACTAATATTATATTATTAGTGTGCAACGTAAGTTTTCAAAGAAACTCGTTGTTGCCTATCGGGCACGCCATCGAAAATAGAAACCCCTTTAAATTTAAATTAATATTTAATTCAGAAAATATTAATAAAAAAGAGAATGTATTATTTCTTTATTTACCTGGGATGTTACATCCTTCCCCCTTTTGGAAATTGCATCCTCCCAATTTTATTAACTTATCTAATAAATGGGGGTATTTATCCCTCATAGCAATTTCAGATTCCCACATTGCCTCTTCAACCATATGGTTTTCCACAAAAGCTTTACCTGGTAAATTAACTTATTCCACAACTCTAGCTCTCTACAGTCAAGAATCTGAAGAGGTTGTTCCTCAGAAGAGAGATTCTCTTCCAACTGAACAAACACTAGACTCAAAATATGAGATGGATCTAGCATATACTTTCTCAATATTGAAACATGAAAAAAATTGTGTTCCTGGGATAAACATGGAGGTAAAGCCACTATGTATACAAATGATCCAACTTTCTCTAGGATTTGATAAGGTCCAATTAACCATAGACTCAAATTTCCCTTCTTACCAAAATGCATCACACTTTTCCATGGATAAACCATGAGAAAGACATGATCACCTGCCTAAAAATAATTATCCTTCCTCCGGTTATCCGCTTAACGTTTCTATCTGCTCTGAGGTTTTATCATGTTCTTCTAAATCAACTGAACTTTTTCTGCAATCTCTTTTACCAATTCTGGTCCCATCATCGTCCTTTCACCTACTTCATCCCAAAATGTCGATGTTCGACAATGCTTTCCATATAATGCCTCAAATAGAGCCATCTGTATACAGGAAAGAAAACTGTTATTATAAAAAAATTCAACGAAGAAATATGTTGGTCCCAAATTCATGGGTAATCCAGTGTACAGGAACGTAGCATATACTACAAGGTCTAAATTGTTCGTTCTGACTACCCATCTGATTGTGGATGAAAAGATGTTGTAAAATATAATTCAGTACCCAACGACTTCTGAAGGAATTTCCAAAATATAGAAGTAAACTTGGGATCAAGATCAGATTCAATGGAGAGGGTAAATCCATAAAACATGATTATCTCTTTAACAAAAAACTATGAAAGTTGATCTAGAGGCAATGTATCTCGAATCGGAAGGAAATGAGAAGATTTAGTCAACCTATCAAAAATAACCCAGATTACATTATCACCTCGAGATGTCTTTGGTAATCCCACAATGATGTCCATTGATATATTTTCCCATTTCTACTCTGGCACTGGTAAGGACTAAAGCATCCCTTTTGGTAACTACCACTCTACTTTGACCTACAAACAAGTCAAACACTTCAATGTAAAATCAGAAATATCTCCTTCCATTCTATCCCACCAGTAATACTCCTGAAAATCTTTGTACATCTTTGTATTGCTAGGATAAACTGAAAATGGTGAACTATGAGCATCACATAACAACTCGTTCTTCTACTGTGAATCACAAGGAAAGCATAATGTTTTTCCAAACCTCAAAACACATTCATTATCAATGTTAATGTCAGGAAACCTACCCTTCTGAACCAACACTACCTTTTTCTTCCACTCACTATCTTCTTCCTATGATTTCTTTATTCTGTATGATAGATATGATTTTACTAACACCTGAAACATAACCGAAGAATTTCCTACACAAACAACTTTTATGCCATAGTTTATCAAATAGAAATACAAAGGATATCATTCAAATGTATCATGGTTAATGAAGAATTACTTTTTTGACTCAGAGCATCAACCACTTTATTGCCTTTCTTGGATGGTAATGAATTGTGCAATCATAATCATTGATTAATTCTAACCATCACCTCTGTCTAATGTTCAATTATTTTTGAGTGAATATATACATCAAACATTTTTGTTTAGTATATATTTCACATTTTACCCCATTCAAATGACGCCTCCGAATTTTTAATTCAAAAACAATAAAAGCTAATTCGAAATCATGTGTAAGGTAATTTAACTCATGAGGCTTCAACTGATGTGAAGCATAAGCAATTACCTGATCATTCTGCATAAGGACACATCCAATTCCTTTCAATGAAGCATCATTGTAAATAACAAATACACCATTTCTGTAAGGTAGTTCTAAAAATAGAGCATTCACCAATCATCTTTTATATTCCTGAAAACAATCATCACATTATTTATTCCAAATGAACTTAACACCTTTTCGAGTAAACTTAGTCAGTGGGATAGATAACAATGAAAAATTCTCAACAAACCTCTAGTAATAACCTTCCAAACCAATAAAACTACGAATCTTAGTTATTTTTTTTTTGGGTCTTGTCCATTCTTCAACAACCTTTGTTTTATCATGATAAACAATTATAACATTTTTTTTGAATCAATGTGATCATGGAATGAAATTTGATGTAACGAAAACTCACACATGCTAAATTTCCCAAACAGATTCTTTTCTTTTAAGGTTTCCAAGACAATATTTAAATTAATTTCATGTTCCTCTTACTTTTGGAATAATCCCAAATATAATCAATGAACACAACCAAAAAGTTATCAAAGAACTCACGGAAAATTCAATTCATAATATCCCTGAATATAGAAGGTGCATTGGTTAATCTAAACAAACAAACAATGTTACTAATAATACTTCATTTGATGGACCAACATCTATGGAAGTAGATGAAAAGGGCTTCACCCCCCCTTTCTGCTTTAGTCTAGTTTCTTTCCCTCAGTTGAGTTATTTGTTGGATATTCATTTTCATAATGACCCATTTCATTGCACTTAATACATATTAATGCAGACTTTTCATTTCCTGTGTGATCATCTTCCTTATAGTTAGAGAAATATGACTAGACATACCACAACAGAAGCACTTCCCAGACTTAGATAAACATTCTCTAGGATGATTTTTACCACACAACTCACAAGCTAGATATTTTGTTTTCATACCTCTAGGATTCATTGATGAATTCTTTCCCTTTGACTTCCAACTGGGCCTCTTATACTGTTGTTTGTCAAAGAACACATGATCATCGAAAAAACAATTTCCACCTTCTCCAAACATCAAACAACTTTTTCATAACTTTTGATCTCATAAGAGGCTAATGATCTTCTATATCATAGAATCAGTCCTGCGTAAAATCAATTTATCTAACTATCAAGAACTTGAATGAAATTTAGATCTTACCTTGCTATTAGAGTGAATTTTTCTTCCTAAGAAACCACTGAGTCATCCTCCTTCCTCAATTCCTAGAATTGATTTTCCATCGTAAGATGAACCATCTTTGGAAAATATTTCTCAAGAAACACAACTTTGAATTCATCCCAATCAATATCATATATATCCTTACTATCCCTGATATTTTTCACCATCGACCACCACTGATCAGCTTCACCTTCAAAATGGTAGACATCGAGACTAACATTTTGATGTACTAAACTACCCCTAACATTGAAAATATTCTCTACTGCATTAATCCACTATTAAGCTAGCACATGGTCAGATGATCCTCTGAATGATGGGGGTTGTTGCCTCATGAAATTTTCCACTACTGATATGTTCTTCTGTGGTTGATCTGGATGATCTCATGCAAGGATACCACCACCATTTATAGCCTGATTCAACTATTCCATCACTGCAAAAAACTGTTTTGTTCCGATTCTGTCCATCTCAAGTTGCTGATCTAGAAGGTTGTGCACCTCCTGATGTCATCCCAAAATAGTTGCCCTATTGCATCTACGGAAAACCATTCTGAACACAATAATATCTTAGGCGAATCAACATGGTAATCTGTTCATTCTATATCATTTCAATATTACCATAAATTAATTTATGGATATTAATTTTACAAAACCCTAACTCCTAAAGTGTTTTTAACAGACATCTGATACCTACTATAAGGACCCACCCTTAAACATTACATAATCTTGAATGAAATGAATAATTCAAATTGAGGATCTTTTCATGTTTAGAGTTTGAGAGAATTAGGCCATAATTATTACATTACATCACAAAAATTTCAGGTTAGAATCATATACTCAGTTTATATTTTTTCATAAAATAAAAAATCTTGAAAAAAATAGTCATGTCTATTTCTACATTTTAGATAGCCTGACATTTCCATGACCCCATCCATAAACCTATTCCACTTTATTTCTTGTGAAAAACATTCCCAAAACATGGGATGATCATAAAAATCTCACTAATGGATACACAAAGAAGAAAACTATTAATTTTTCAAAATAACAAGTAAACCATAAATAATTTATCAAAAGTAATAAATTTTAACATTATGATGTAGTAAATAATCTTCACTGAATAATAGATCATTTATTACCCTTTTGTAACCAAAATATTACCATAAAACCCATATAAAGGACACATAACATATAAATGTAACTTTGGACATAATCATTCTTAAGTGGAATAACCATACGGTTGACTTCCACACATATCACTAAATGGAATATCCATATAGCAGACTTCCATACCCAATATATTAGAGGTTATAATGTAACCACCCATCCTGGTTTATCACAGAACCACCTGGCATTTGGTTTTTCACATAACCACGCATCAAATGTACAAGTACCATTATAAATTCATAACACATAAAATATTTCAAATATAATCATTTAACTAATAATATTTAATTTTAAATCACAAGAAATAATTTCAAGATATTTAAATAATAAATTTATTTCAAAAACTATTTTCAATACCAAAACACCAAAAGCTAGAATGAGGGATTTCCTTTTTATTTTACAAAACTTTAATGGTTATAGAGGAAACCAAATAAATATTACAGCAACAGAGAGGTCATTATCACTTCAAATGTTAAAAACATTTGGTTTTTCATTTAGTAAAAGTATTTGTAGAGAAAATATTCAATTTTAATGAATGTACAAGTCAAAGGGTTTTATTATACACCGTGTAAAAGAAGAAGGTATATATTATCGAAATATGCTTCAATGAATGGTGACTGAGACAAAGTCCCTAACTTCGTGTCTGACATGACTCATTCGTTCTTTAATCTCCAGAACAATAAACTAAAGTTAATTTATACTTTCTTAAGAACCTTTTTTAAGTTTATTATTCCTTTTATATCACTTATTACCATGTAATAAAAATTATGTAATCATTTAAGTTAATAACTTTTGTTTTGTCGATATTTGGTACTTGAGTCAAAAATGGACTTCTTATAATTACAAGTTGTTCACATGGTCAAAATTTCATTATATCCAGAATGATATTCATGATTTAGATATCATATATACCATATATATTCATTATATACATGTATTAATAATAGTACATGACATTTGGAGGTAAGAAATGAAATGCACCGTTTATGGAGACGGTAAGCCACACGTACGAATGAACGCTACATTCATTTCTATTTTTTCGTTTAATGGATTTAAAAAGTAATGATACATAGGTATATTATAATTCCGGTATAATATCATATATAATATCATTAATTCCATCCATTATACATCCCACATATGACATTAACGAGTCATATCACATTGAGGGGGCGGTAGTCCGCACTTCCTCAAATGAAATTATCGTGTTTACCCATAATGGAAACCATAAAGGTATGATATAAAAGAAAAATACAGAAGCATAAAGAAAACATAAACATAATATATATAATATATAAATATAGTGTCACCTTAATGGAAATCATGAGAGGTGGTCGAAGATAATTGAACAATCTTCGTTTCGTGAGATGTTAGTTTTCCAGCCACAGTAATAGTATGTTCTTCTCCCATTAGATGAAGGAGTGTATAATTGTTGTTAAAATCCTTCTCATAACCACATCCTAGTATATTAAGGATACTGGTGTTGTTATAAAAGAAAGGAATAAAAAGAGTTTAGGGGATGGAGAAGTAAAATAAAATAAAAGAAGTTAAGAGGAATCATTACCTTTAATTTGGGAAACTAACTATGGTTTGAACCAAACGGACTTCTTGAAGTGCCTTCTGCATAAGGTAAGTATTCTAAGAGGAGGAAATTAATCTTGAGAGCTTATTTGGGCAGTGGTTGGATGATCCACGGGGCGTGAGAGGTGTGTGGAATGAGTTAGATGTGTGGTCTTTTTATAAGGGGGATGAGGGGCTCTTTAGGAAAGTGTGAAAATTTTATTTTATTATATAATGATATTTGGTTTTTTAATGGTCCACAACTAATTAAAGTCAAATATAAGATGACTGATGATCGAAATAAAATCATACAATAATAATTGGATAGGTTTTGGATATTATTTTAATATTTATAATATTATTTATTTAAATATTTTATTAATCAGGTAAAAAACAATGATGTAGAAATTATCTTTATCTTTACAATGAATATTTATAGCCAAAAAGATAATTTATATATCCCCTTGTAGAAATTAAATTACTAAAAGATATTATTTTTTGTCATTTTTTCCTTTAATTTACATTAATTAATCTAAAGTGTCATTATCACTCCCAAGTGGCTCCATGGGGTCCCAGAATCGACCCAAGGATGCCCATGGTCAGCCATGACTTATCTAATAATGTTAGGACAAGTGTTAAGGTAATTTTAAATTATTATGATATTGTTGTTAACTTGAATTACCATATTTACCTTTATACAAGGTAAATAAAAGACAAAAGATACTATTCACCAAAAATTATTTAATCTTATTGAACCACATTTTACTTACTAATAACAACCGTGTATGTCAGATTTGCGAAAATCAATCCATAGAATTAGTAAAATTTCATTTTAATGAAAATGTTAGATTTTAACTACTACTTAGTGGTGTCAGTATTCATCAAAAATTGATGTTTTTTTAGAAAACTACCGAAAATTCAGGTTAAGATATATATGATATTCCAAATTCAAAAATTATGTCTATTTTAAAAAATTAAAAACATAAAAGTTTCATTAATTAATTTAAAATTATTTCTCGTTGTCAAAACAAATAACGTGTTTTTAAGAAACAATAACTATCCAAAGATCGACACTTGTTTATGTCCAATTTCAAAGTGAAATTAATTTCAATGACCTAAATTGGATTAATTGGTAAAAATATAATCTAATTAAACTTTAAAACCAATTAAAAAGACAAAATAACAATATAAATAAATTATATTAAATGGAACTTTTGAATAAAAATTCAGTATTTTTAACTATTCATAAAAAATGAACTTTACCAGAAAAATACCAAAAATATACACAAAGTAAATTTAGATGTCCCGTATCTAAAGAAGAATTTCAATTTTTCAAATTTAACTTATAAAAGTGACCAAAAATTTATTTAAAGAGGGTTCTCCATTAAAAGGTGGTAAATCGGCCTTTTAAAGTAAATTAATCTTAAAATTAGATTCATTCATATTTTAATCCACGAACATTTATTCAAGAAACATGTATAATCATATTGTAGTTTTATTTGTTCATTCTTACCAATACAATGGCTAGGAGTTAACTGTCATTTAAAATAATAATATTATATTATTAGTGTGCAATGTAATATTTCAAAGAAATCCATTGTTGCGTATCAGGTACGCCATCGAACATAGAAACCCCTTTAAAGTAAAATTAATATTTAATGAACAAAATATTAATAAAAAAGAGAATTTATTATCTATTTATTTACTCAGTGTGTTACATGTATATGTTTATTTTCTTCACTATTGAGCTATGATTTTGGTGTTTTACATGTTGTGTAACTGAATAGTGGTTTCACTTTGCAGATATTTTTTCCATCGACAACTCAATTCACATCCAAAGAATGATATAGATTCCCTAAAACATCATGTGAATCCTATTTCTTATTTTCCATCTTTTCATGTATGAAATATAGACATGATAGTCTATCTATGTAGGCCAAGAGTATATTGGGAATTAAATAATATAATGTAGAAAAACTTTGATGAAAATTGGAGTGATTATAATTTGTATTTGACTATCCATTTCAATTAAGAACGATATGAAAACTAGAAACAATTTGTTGATATGAAATGCTTGGATTTTGAGTTCAGCGAGTGTAATGGTGTGTTTAGAAAAATAGAAAATGTTTAAAATCATATTATAAATTTTCGTCATGAAATTTGGTGTCAAATACCCCTATCTTAAAATTTTAAATGAAAAAATGCCCCTATAATGTTATAATAATAAATTTGTAAATGTAATATTAATGATAATGAAAATAATAATAATAATTATAATTTTTTAATAAAAAACATAATATGAATAATAATATATTTAAAAATGTAATAGGTTTTTAGTAAATTTGAATTATAAACCACTAATAATCACACATCTATGTCACTAAAGTGTTGAAATCCTTATATCACCATCATGTCTTCAAAATTATAAGTTAAAATGTAACTATTAATGTTTATCATGGTGATATTTCTATTCTCGAGGAAGGAAGTACAACTATATGGAAATAAATTAAAAGGGTTATAGAAATTTAATTTCGTTAAATATGATAATGTATTGGATTTCCATCCTTTTTTCATGTTCTTCATGAAACATTTCATGTTGTTTTTTACCCAACACTAGAGTATTCACTATTAAAATCCACAAAAAGGTCAGATCATATTGGGAAAACGAATGTATATATATATATATTACATGTAAATTCCATTATGAAAACAATTAGATAAATTAAATATTAGGAAAACATGAAAAATTAATAAATTATATTAATTATATTACCAAATTAAATAAATACAGGTGGATAAGTATACAAAACCAATGACAATCAAGTTGGATTCAAGTAGATGGAATATAACGTGACTAAAATTCACAATAAAAAATATTTAATTCACTATTATGCTTCAGCTTGGTGCTATTTAAGTTGAGTCTTTGAATTGTTGCTACCCTTCCACCATTATATTTTGAATCAATACCTTAATTTGCATCTATAAAAGGGTTCATATTCCATAAGACATTCACCAACATCACTTTCTTCTTAGGAATCATATCATTTTAAAAAAAACATGATAGTCTATCTAGGTATGCAAAGTGAAACTTATGAATGAAATAACCAGGTGAAATAAATTCTGAAGGAAAAAAGAGAGCATTAAATTTTTAACAAATGAGACATTTAGATAAGTGAAGGGAAGAACACCAGAATCATGTTTTTGAGATGAAAATATAGGGTTTCATGTTTAGTGAGTGTAATGGTGAATTTTTTATAATAGAAAATGTTTAAAATCATTTAAAAAAATTTCATTATGAAATTTGGTGCCATATAACCCTATAATAACATTTTTAATGAATAAAAATACCTCTATATGATAAATATAATAAATATATAAATTAAATATTAATGATAATAAAATAAAAAAACTAATATTTTTATAATAAAAATAATTATATGAATAATAATAAATTTATAATTATAATATTTATTTAATTAAAGGGAATTAAACACCCAAATCATAAAAAACCTAAGACAGCAAAGTGGGTCAAGTCCTATCTCACCCAGTGTGGATTCAAAACCAGTAGTTAAAATGTAATAATAATTGATTATCATGAAGATATTTTTTATTGTGTGTAAGGAAGTAAAACCCATATATAGATCTACCAACAGGTAACTAAATAAGTTTACCTTCTTCAATATGACATTTTACTGGCTGAACATTCCATTTTTATGTTCTTTATGAAAATTTCCAGCTGTTTCTAACCCGCAATGTGAGTATTCCTTGTTAAAATAAAAAAATTCTAAATAAACATTATCTATCTAATATATAAACATACAAGAATTAAATACCAATAAAAACTATTAGTTAAATTAAATATCTATAAAATTAGTGTAAATTAATGAATTTAATTAATTAGAAAAACCAACCAAATAAATATAGAGAAATAAGTATACAAAAACAACAATCATATGGTTAGATTCTAGTAAAATGAAACTCACTAAAATAATATCAATGCTTAAAAATATTGAATTTACTATTACACTACACCTTGAGGTATACATGTTGAGTTACCAAATAATTGCTATGTTTTGGCTATTTTTCATCTATCAGCACCTTAGTTCGTATCAAGAGAATGCTTTGGAATTCCTAATACATCAATCGACTATAATTTCTTCTTTGACATATTATCACATATAATACAAAGGCACAATAAACTATCTAGGCAACTAAATATTAAATTGGTAATTAAATAATCTATTATAGATAATTTTAGAGACAACGAGAGAGATTACAATGTGTAATAGATGAACCGTCTAGGTAATGGAAGGGAATAACACTATAATCGATTTTCTGATGTGAAACAAAATGTTTTCATGTTCAGATTGTGTAATGGAATTTCTGGAACAATAAAAAATTTATAAAATAATGTATGAAAACATTATCATGAAATTGGGTGTTAAATACCCCTATCTAAAAATATTTAAATTGAAGAATACTCTTATCCAAATAAAATTATAAATTTATAAATGTAATATAAAAGTTAATAATAATAATAATAATTACTATATTTTTAAAATAAAAAAATAAGATGAATAATTGTATATTTAAATATATAATCATTATTTAGAAAAAAATAATTACAACCACAAATAATCATACACCTATTACGCTCAAGTGGGTAATGTCTTATCTCACCCCATGGGGATTCAAAACTAGTAGTTAAAATATAACAATTAATGATTATAATGGAAATATTTGTGATTTTGTATAAGGATGGAGAACCTTATCAGGATCAAATAAAAAAGACCCAGAATGTTTCATTTCATTGAATTTGGAATTATACTGGTTGGACATCATTTTTTCGCATTCTTTATTGAAACATTCATGTATTTTCCAACACAAAAAATGAGTATTTCTTGTTAAAATTAAAAAAAACTAGAAATACGTGGGATATAAAATCCATAAATATACAGTAAGTAAATATCAATATAAGAAACATTTTTTAATTTAAATGTCTAAAAAATGCAGAAATCATTTAATTCAATTAGCCAAATAAACAAACTATATAAATAAAAGTTAAGAAGTATATTAGACATGTGATGGGCCAATTGGATTATAGTATAAGGAAAATATTTTCACTAAAATTCATGCTTAAGAATCTTTCTCTTACTATTACTCTTTATCTTGGTACTCTACGTATTGAGTCACCAAACATTGGATGAATTTTTATAATAATTATTTTAATAAATTACTTAGTTTCCATTTAAATAATTACTTGGATTCCTTAAGAGATTCATCAAATTATCATTCTTCTTAGCCATCTTCTCATATATAAAAACCATACATGATAAAATTTTTCTGTTTCAAATACAGTTTTAATAATTTGATCCTTTAAATATTTAAATATAAATTTCTAGGTTTTTCTTTTCTGTTGGCATGACATTATGGGAAACACCAGACCTCGAAAAAAATATTTTAAAAATAACTGATATATTGAACATGCACTAGAAATATCTCTTAATAAATTATTTTTCTATTTATCCAATCCTTGGATGGAAAAACCAATTTTGTGGATTGATTTTTGGATGTGAGTTTACCATAGGCACTACACATGTTTGGTAGGTGTAAGATGCGATATTGGGGTGACAACGTTGATGAGGGCATTAAATAAATTGATTAATCAATTTACTTAATGTATTAAATTCCTAAATCTATCTTATCCTATATAAATATTTTTTATGGAAAATCCATAGGGTTAGATGCAAAACCCATGGAGATTAGAGGGGTGGAGGAAGATAAACACCTTTGGAACTAATGAACTTGGGATCATGGATCTATGATGAAAAATAATGGAGATTCAAAGGATGAATGGCACACACAACAGTAAATTCAAAGTCATCTATAAATAAAAGAATTATTTAGCAATTACCTATCAAATATTGAGGTAGGGATTTCTATATTTTTTATTTATACCCTGTTATTTGCATTCTAGGATAAATTTTATATATCTTCTATGATTTACCTATTTTATATCCATGAACTATTATACTAATTGTTTTTATCCATTGCCCCGATTTTTTATTTCACATTTTGGTTTATGAAATTATGATCATTGACCGGATTCAAAATGTATAATGGTAATCTCACTTTATTATAGATTCTAAATTTACTATTTATTCATGTTCTTCATCAATGTACCTTAGTCTTGGATATTTGACATTGATAGACTGATTCATGCATGATGTAACCACCATATTCATGAAAAATATGTGAATATACAAGGAATCAATGAATTTTAGATGGATCAAGGTGGAACTATAGGTCAAGGATGATGGTTCTGAGGATTGAGACCCCATTTTTCCATAGGAGGAATGATAAATTATCTTAGATGATGGGAATCCATATTTTCAAACACCAAATGCCAGAGATTGATGACCACATGAATTTCACCATGATTTTAGTATATTACATGAGGTTATAATAATATTCCTGGTTGGATCGGTGGATTAGGTGAGGCTTTGGAAAGAATATAATTTTTCTATGAAAATCCAAACTACACACATTGTATTTTATAGGAACATAGACAATGTTTCTTAGTTTCTTTTAGTAGTTTGGGTTTTGATGCCAAGTTAAATATCACATGCCATACGGATAATCGCACACACAATCTGATACTACCTGGGTGGATGAGCCATTTTCCATGTGTAAACAACAAGGACTGCAGGCGATAAGACATGGCATGTCCCCAAAGATACATGCTGTGTGAACGAACATTTACTATTGAATCGTATCCCGATAAGAATAGAACATGGTCCTTGGGTGATCATACACACTATGTTGCAAAATTAAAATGATATGTACTTTCCCCAAAATGTACAAACACGCATATCTTATTCTTATGAACTCAGATTTGGGAATTAATGTATCCCATTCTATGAATATTTCAACATAATATTTCTTTGTGGGGTTTTTAGAACCTGATATACGATTTTATGTGACATGATCATGTCACTTATTCTAAGTGACTCTTAGCTAATGGAAGTAATTAGTTTTGATCATTATAGTTATTCCAGATTTAGTTCTCCCATAACTAAACAGGGTATAGGTCCCCTATGTCCTATATATAGGTAGAGTTAGAACTCCACTATACAATAAAGGTTATGTATCCTCTATAGATGATGGTGGTACTCCACCGCCACCAATATCTAGAGGGGAGTGGGTCTTATATTGGAGTCGGTAATCCCTCATATTTGTAAGGAAATAATTATAAGATATCCCAACATTCATATTCTTGTGAGGTTTCATGGATACATGGTATCGATGATGATACTTTTATAGGTGCATAAAGCCTCATCATTCATAGCTTGATATGGAATTTGAGATTCCTCTATTTTAAATGGGATTTTATTAATGAGAAAATATTTTGTTAGGATCATTTTTTTCCATTTGAATTATGATTCAAGCTAACTATAATATTCTATTACTTCCCTATCTATTTTTTGGTTGCCTGCAGAGTATGTTTATAATCAACTATGCATGGGATTTAGATACATTCATTTTGTCTTATGAAAACAATAAATAGACAGACAGTGACCTTACCTAGGTTGATATCAGCAATGTATAGCAATACATGGTGGCACAATCTGTGTCCAGTGGTCATACATAGGGATGTTGATCTAGGATCCCTTATGAATTTCCTTTTTTAGTTTTTTTCTAATTTAGGACCTATTTTCCTTTATTTGGGGTTGGCATGTATTTTTCCATTTCCAATTCCATGATATTTATGTGCAACACTCTTATTTATTTAATTGATGTTATTTCAATAAAACAAATTCACCCTAGCTATTTAAATTATTTTATCTTTGTACAATTTCATTCATCAGGGTATGTGTTTGCATACATGTACATAAATATAAGGCCTCTCATTTCAGTGACATGAATACTCAATCATCAACTCCTTGCATTGGTCTATTTGAGTTATGATTGGGGTGTCACTCTCAATGTACTACTAGACCAGGAATGGTTTTGATGGTTTTTGTAATGGATGAATGGTATTAGATAAATCATATCCTGTGGACAATATTTAGTGTAAGGCTTGTTGTGTGGATTGGTTTTTCAAATTAGGGAAATAATGTTGATGTTCTATGAGTTTGTCTCTCAGACCAGGAAATGTAGTGGGGGTGCAAGGATCATTGTATCTATATTCCATGACTATGAATACCTACTAGTTGTCTCAAAAAGATGAAGAAACATTTCTAGTGGAACCAAAAATACATAAATCATATAGGATTAGGTTGTTTGACTCCCAAATCCTCCTAGAGTTATCTCCATAGATATTCTCATATAACTAAGGTATGTATTTTTAAATTATATGATACCTCCAAAATGATAACCAACAAGGATTATGAGATAGTTTCATGAAGATGATCAATTGACAGATGATGCCTCAGTAAATGGACCTATTATCATGTTATTCCCTCTAAGAGAGCATAAAGTTATGATTCAACCAGATGGGAAGTGTATGGACCCACCTCTTGTGGTTTAGGTGGATGATTATCTGCATGTTGAGCGAATGGTATCTCTAGAAGTCAAAAATGATGATATACATTGTCTTAGTGCATTTCATGTGTTTCGGTGATAAATATAGGAATGTTTTTATAGTGATCTATACCCTTAGGAAATAACTTATTGGATCGAGTTAGTAGTATTATATTTTTTAGCATGTACTATCCCAGACCGATCATTTGGTTGTACTTGAAACTAGTCTTCTTTATGGATAAGTAGGGTATTGAAAGGGACTGATCGCTTAGACCCATGATGAGGTAACTATTTCATGGACATACATTCAACGATTATTCCATGATGTGTATTATCCATTGAGATTATACTCTGTGTGGGTCTATGATCTTTTTGAGAAAAAACATAGTGATATGTCAATTGGTGAGTAAGAATTGATATTTACCTACCTAATAAATTACTTTAATGATATTGAGTGAGATGGAAACTTCTAGGAATGAAATATCAAGTAGTACCATTGTGTGTATTTCCATTCTAGCATGCTCTCTTTTTGTATTACCAGTTATAAAAGAGTGTTGGAGAACACCATAACGACAAAGAGTTTTCTTGTAGAGTGGTATTGAGTAGCTGGAGAAAGTAGTGAACACTATGGGACTGAGTAATTTGTAGCAACTAGTAGGCATCAACTTTTATGTTCTTGACAATTTATTTATACTCATGTTAAGACTCAAACATGAGGATATGTAGCATAAGTGTCGCACATGGGGTCTAGTTAGCATGGAGATGGGAGATGTCATGCTTGTGATGGTGAGGTCACAAAGATTTTGATTTGCCTACCAGAAACACTATAGATAATAGGAAGAATGTGGACATACCTCCATGTTAGATGAAACATCAATATAAGGGATCTCACAAACATGGTAATATCAGTCACTAGAGAGGTGGTGTAGACATAGGCGAAGGTGAAGCCCCAAAAGGAGGAATTTAATGTGGAGGATGATGCTATGGCCTATTATAACCACCACCCTTATGTGGACCATTGGGTGTTTAGAGGTATATCTTTAGAGTACATTGTCACTTAATAGATATGGAGGTATATGACCAGCCTCCACATGAGATTATTCGAGATATAATTTGTGTTTTCTCTACTTCATCTCTAGTGTGTTAAGACACATGTACATGTCATTATTTAATTTAACTACCCCTTATCATGATCTAGAGATTCCAATAGAGTCCTTAGAACATCATATGTGGATATAGGTTTCTATAGGGAGTGATTTTTCTATTTCACACATCCTCGGGTGGTGTGATTTGGTTCTTCATAGAGAGAGTTTCTCATGGGACCTTGTGTTTGTTTTGATAAAACCTTATGACTTAATCTTGGGTATGGACTAGTTTTCCATATCAGATTATAATATATATTATCACCACACAAGTTTTATACTCCTAAAGGATAATGATATGGTGTTCTCATTCTAGAGAAAGACATATTGGAAGAATGGGTAGGTATTATGATTAAGAAGCTTGAAACTATCACCAATTGGTTGATGATTTTTCCCTTTGGTGTAATGGGATATTTTAAGATCTATTTTCTAGTGGTAGTGCAGGGTTATATGGATGAATTTCCCAAATATATTTTGGGGATACCGTGGAGGTAGGATATTGACTACTATAATTAAATTCACCCCATGACTACACTGTTATCCTTTGTAACATATTAGATGGCCACTGATGAGCTCCAGTAGATGAGGGTGGAATTGTAAGACCATTTTGAGAATGGTTTTATCAAACATAGTGTGTCCCCATGGGTGGCTCAAATTTTTTTCGTTAAAATGAGGATAATATATTGAAGTTATTCCTTGATTACCGACAACTGAATCAGGTGACAATCAAGAAAAAGTAACCCTTTTAATTATTAGCGATATATTAGACAAGTTGAAAGGTGAAATATTGTTTTCAAAGATTTATCTCTGGTCCAACTAACATAAATTGGGGTTTCATGAGATTGATATTCCAAAAATATCATTCCAATGTTTCTATGGAAATTATGAGTATGTTGTAATACCTTTTGGTTTGATGAATTCCCACACTATATTCATGTCAAGTATGAACCAAATTTTTCATATTTTTTTGGACCGTTTCATAGTTCTAATTATCCATGAAATTATCATTTACCCTCTATCTGGGTATGAGAACATAAAACATTTCAGGATTTTCCTAGACTTAGACTAGGTTCACCAATTATACAATAAGCTCTCAAATTGTTTTTTAGATTTGATAGGTCCACATTCTAGGGAATTTATTCTTTGAGCATAGAGTAGTGGTGGAACCAATAAATATAGATGATGTACTCACTTGGTATCAATCCTAGATCAAGTCATAGATGAAAAGATTCTTCAATTTAACATGGTACTATATGTAGTTTTGGAAATACATTTCTTGGATTTAAGCCCCATTGACTAATTTTCTGTGAAGAGGACAACTTTTTCCCTTGTCTAAGACGTTTCATAGATCCTTTGAGGAGATGAGGTATAGGTTGACTGGTTCTCTTATATAGTGACTACTAGAGGTGGGTGTCGTGTTCATAGTGTTTTTTTATGCCTATGGATTTGCGTATGAATACATTATGATGTAGAGTAAGGTAGTGATTACTTATGAGTCAATGTAGTTGAAACACCAATAGAAGAACTATAAAAACCTTATCCTTGAGGATGTGATGGAATTATTTTCCAGGGGACCATTTTTTTTATTTTAAGACAACTAGAGTTTCATGTATATCTTTACTCAATGAAACATCAACCAGATACAATGAAAGTGATTGGAGTTCCCAAAAGACAATGAATTTTAGATAATATATACTCTATAGAAGGTAAATGTGGTGGTATATACCCTTAGTATAAAATCCAATTATCACATGGTGGAAGAGACATCAGAGAAGTTGGCCGCTCTTTGGTTGACCTCGGTTGAGGAAGGAGTGAAATCTTATCTGTAGTCGATGGTGGTGACACCACCGGTCCTTCATAATGTGAGAGAGTATTAATTGTGCGATGAAGAATATAAATTTATACATAACCGGATATCCTTAGGATATGTACTCGGTGGATTTTCTGAAGGTGGGGAACATATCATCTTTTTCTACTGACAAATGGTAAATTTGGTCATGTTCCATGGGGAGGTCCCAAGGGAGATTCATACCTCCCCTTTGGTGGTGTATCATGGAGTGGAAAATATGTAGATAGTCCTTTAGTGGAAATTTTTGTGGGAAAATAAGAGGGAGTCTGATGCTGAGTACATTTCTCATTTCCAAACATGACAGTAGGTAATATCTGAACATCATATTTCAATAAGGTCTAAATCAACCCCTTGGAATTAAAATATGTATATGGGATGAATTATCAATTGATTTTTAATAGGGATATAAAGGATATAAAGTGGTCAGAAGGCAATCTGGTTAATTATTGAATGACTTACCAAGTCGGCACACTCTCTTTCCATTCAGGAGTAGACTTCAGGTGAGAGTTTGTTCCGTTTTTACATATATAAAATCATTTAGTTTCAGGAGGTACCCATTATAATCATTTAAGATACTGATTATTGGTTTACTTAATGGTTTTGGACAGCTATTCAAGAGGATTGTAGGGCATATAAATCGATGATAATGGTGTTTTACCCCCATATGGTGGCCAGATGGAGCGAACCATTGTGGTTTTGGAAGATATGGTAAGTGCATGAGTGTTAGATTTTTATCTAGAGCTCAGTGGATAACAACAAATTAGTATATTTCCCCTTTAATAATAGATTCCACTCCACAATCAGTATGTATCCATTCAAAACCCGATATGATTGACCCTATAGGTCACCCTTGTGTAGGTCTAAGATTGGAAATACATATTCTTTTGGGATAGAACTGGAACAGGTGGTGAAATAAAATATTTAGGTGATCCACAAGAACTTGGGGATATTTTGGAGTAAAGAAAAGATCTTATGTGGATTGATTTCATAGGCCTTTAGAGTGTGATCAAGTAGGTTATGTATTCTTGATAGTATTCCCACAATAACGATCACTATGATTTTTTTGAGGTAATAAGCTATCCCTTAGGGTTCATCAATTATTTTCATATTTTTTGAAGGGATGGAAAGTTTGGTTACCACATTGCCCTAACCCAACAATTAGACCGAGTACATGACATCTTCCATGTTTCATAGGTGAGGAGATACATTCTTGAACAACCACACATTATCGACTGGGTTGAACAAGACATTGAGGATGGAACCAAATTCTTAGAGTACCTAGTGAGGATCAAAATTTGATAGGATACGATCATATGAGGGTGGAATATTCCATTGTTATGAGTTATTTGGAACAATTGGATAATCCAAATAATTTTTTAGGAGTGTGAGATCTAGATGTGGTCTTAATACCCTCACATTTTGGTTTAGTTTTTTTCTTTTCTTGGTGAAAAACCCTGATGGTGGGGATTATGTAAAAACTATGGATTTAATAATTTGACTCAATGAGTATATCTGTATATATTTCTTGTTTTTTGTTCAGATTTTACATGACATTATGGGAGTAATAGGACTGAGAAATTAATATATTAAAAACAATAGATATATTTAAGAACATGGATGCAACATATCTTAATAATTGGTTTTTTATTGATCATAACCTTTAATAGAAAATATGATACCATGACTACTTTATAATAACATGGTTTACCCTAGTAATGACATGATTTTTGTTAGAATCAGACATTATGTTCATGTGCATTCATTGGTTGGTGTGTTAAATAAATTAAATTATTAACATATTAACAATATTAAATTCCAAAAACTAACCTCTCCTATATAAGTTTTCCATTACAGAAAACCCCATGGTTATACACATATCCTTTGAATGTGTAACATATGACCTATTTAGATAAGGGAATGGAAGAATAGTATAATCCTTTTTCTAAGAAAAAACTCTATAGATTCATGTTTAGTGAGTGTAATAGCGCATTTCGTAGAATAGAATTTTTTTAAAATCATGTAAAAAAATTTCATCAAAACAATAGGTGTTAAATACCCCAATCTTATAATTTTGAAAGAATAAGAATACCCCTATATTATAATACTAATAAATTTATAAATGTAAAAGTGATGATAATAAAAATTATTATTATCATTATATTTTTATAATTGAAAAAAGCAAATAAGTAATAATATATTTATAAATATAATATTTATTTTAGAAAATATAATTAAAAACCAAAAATAATCAAGGACCTAAGTCACTAAAGTGGGTCAAATCTTATCTCACCCAACGTGTCTTCAAAACCAGTAGTTAATATGTTACAATTAGTGATTATAATAGTGATATTTTTCGATTGTGCGGATGTCCAACCATCTATTGATCAACTAAAAGAGACATCGATAGTTTATTTTCCTTTAACATTACATTTTACTAGGTATAAACCTTATTTTCAAGCTCTTCCCATAAAATTTATTTCTATTTATGATCGAAAACATATGTATTAATTGTTAGAATCACCAAAAAAAGGTTAGATAAACATGGGAAATCAAATCTATTAATACAAAATAAAAATTAAATACCAATAAAATATATATTAGTTAACTTAAATATCAAAATAACATGTGAAAATAAATGAATTTAATTTGTAAGATAAATAGAGAAAATGAATATAGGTTCTGAAGTTACCAACCTTGTAATAATCCAATTAAATTCTTGAGGAATGAAACTACCTAGACAAAAATTCATGCTTAATAATTGTTAATTAACTATTATTATGTATCTAACTATTATTCATGTATATTTATTGAACAATAGCCATTATTTGATCATTATTCATTCCATGATCACCTCATTGTGCATCCGAATAATGATTTGGTTTCCCTAAGACATTCAACAAATTCTCATTCATCATTTCCTTCATCTCACATATCAAAAATAGACATGATAAACTATCTATAAATTCAAATATTTAAATGACAATTGAATAATCAATGATAGAAAAATTATATATAATGAGAGAGATTATAATGTTTATCTTATGATAATTTTAGATATGAGAATAAAATAACCCAAAAATAAGTTTGTTGAGATGAAAATATAGGGTTTTTAGTTTAACGAGTATAATGGAACATTTGGAAAAATATGAATTTTTTAAAATCATATAAGTTAATTTCATTGGGAAATTGGGTGTGAAATTCCACCATTATAAATTATGGAATGAAAAAAATGCCCTTATTTTATAATTATAATAAATTTATAAATATAATAATTAATTATATTAAAACAAATTATTAATATATTTATTTAATAAAAAATAATATTTATAATAATATATTTATAAATATAACATTTATTTAGGGAAAGGGAATTAAAAACAAAAAAAATATCACATATATAAGACAATCATGTGTGTCAAGTCTTATCTTACCCATTGTATCTTCAAAACTAGTAGTTAAACTGTAACAATTAATGATTATCATGATGAAATTTCTAATCATATAGAATGAATAAAAAACTTCGATAAATCATCTAACGGTGAAAATATTCTTTCATTTACTTTAATATGATATTATATGAGCTGTAAATCATGTTTTCTTGTTCCGTAAAAAATGATCTTGTTCTTTTCGACCTAGAGCATGAGTGTTCCATGTTAAAATCACTGATAAAGATACGATAAACACAAATGATCAAATATATATATATATATATAATAATGAAAAACTGGTAAAAAAATTTAGTTAACATAAATATCTAGACAATAGACACAAGTTAATGTATTTAATAAATTAGATAAAAAATAAATAAATAAAGGGTAAATAGTATACCAAACTAGAGATGATCCCTCTTGATTCTAGTAGATAAAAACATAATGGGATGAAATTTATGATTAATAATATTTACTTTACTATTATATTTTTCTTGGATATATATTTTTTGAATCCCCGAAAGTGGATATGACTCAACCACTATTACTTCTATCAGCACCATGGTTCACATCCATAAAATGATTTGGATTCCTCTAGACCTAAAATGACTTCTCTCTCTTCTTAGTCATCTTCTTGCATATAAAACAATTGACATAATAAACTATCTAGGATAATAGAGATTAAATTTAGAATTAAATAATGATATTTAGGTGATTCCATAGATAGTTAGAGAGATTATAATACGCAATAGACGATTTATTTAAATAAGGGAAGGGGAAAATAATTGAATCAACTTGATGACTTGTAACTATAGGTTTTGGAGTTCGGTGAGTGTAATGGCATGTTTGGTACAATATAAATTGTTTAAAAACATGTAACAAAATTTCATCATGAAACTAGGTGTTAGATACACCTATTTGATAAATTTCAAAGAAAAATAAAATCCTTGTATTCAAATACTAGTATATTTATAATTTTTTTCATTAATTATAATAACAATTATAATTATAATTCTATTTTTATAATAAAATAATTATTTTTATTATAATATATTTATAAATATAATATTTATTTAGGAAATTGGATTTACAAACAACAAACTGTCACACACTAAAGACAATCAGGTGGTTCATGACTTTTCTCATCCGAAAAGGATTTTAAATCAATCTCTATGATCATTACAATTTATTTTATATAATAAATGACTCTTCTTATTGGAGTGACCCGAGGGCCTTATCTGTAGTGAGGATGAAGCCTCCTATGACACGAAGGGCCTTGAAAGTGGCCTGAAGGCCCATATTTTTTATGAGATATGTGGGATTCCTCCTTTTTTATTAAATCAATAAACCAGTTATTATTTCATTGGAATATAGGGATCCCATTACATGTCCTAATAGGCCAAGGAGTATATATTATCTAAAACTAATAATACACTTTCATACCGCTATCTCCCGTAGCGTAGAACATAGGTTTTTCTATAAATTTACCTTCATTTTGAAATTTCTTAATTGAAGTCCCCCTACCTCTATCAATATCATCCATCTACATCCCATCAGATAAGGACCATCGAACCAAAAATCGTCACTAGACTCCATCACCGGTCATTGATGCCTTGTCGATCACCATCACCAATCTCCAATGGAGTTATACATACACTCCATCTTCCTTGATACCTTACCATGTGAAGTTATTCCTGCAAATTAAAGACAGTTAACTCCAGTTTTATATTGATTCTCTAATCCCAAATCGATGGTCAGAAGTCACTATCACATTGACCTCCACACATTCTATTCCCAGAGACACGCCACCCCCACCATGAAAAATGTCCATATTTACATGCCTCATAGGTTTATTTAACCCCATAATTAGATACCCACCTGATTTGAAACCTAATTTTATATATTATTAAGAGGGTGCATTACCACTAGGCCAATACCCCAACTTCCCTGAATACCAATTTTAATGAATAGTAAAATCCACTATAGTACCCACTAGTTGAAATTTCTACTACATTGACCTACTGAAAATCATATCAAATTAGAGGATGAAAATCTTCCCTACTTAATATAGGTAAGTATCCCATGCCACTAAAGTATTTTTTGGACCCTAAAACGAGTATAGGATATGATCCAATCATCAGGTGCCAAACAGGTTGGTTATGCCCCTCCATCCCTAGTTATAGTGAAAATTAATATTATATTTGGTCATTATTCATGGGACATAATTGAAATTGACCATAAAATTAATTTAACATAAAAGTTTGATCTATGTAATAAAAATGATGATTATATTTTGAATATTAATTATGAAAAGATACAACAATTTTCCATGGTTTTTTCCAACACTGGAGACAATTATTCTTGGTGTAAATGCAACATGATATGTTGGAATTTTTCATTTTGTGGGATTGATGTGAAGGAATATAGGAGGAATGATATAAAAGGATAGAATGTGGTAAATTATAATTCCAAATATTTTCAAATTTAGACGAATCCAACCAATTCTAGTGAAGAAACAGGTGAAGGTATACACCATCTATTTCTGAAGGAGAATGGATTGGAGAATTCTATTTCATGTAATCATTTACTTGAAGTGGGTGACAAAAACATGTTTCAAGAACATTAGAGGCTTGATAATTATGGTTTAAACATTTTATTATAGAATAAATTTCTAAAACCATGATATTTTAGTTTAAAATGAATACTATGTCAGATATCATCAACCATGCACACTATCATGCTTAAAATGAACAATTATATACTATTAAAATAACATTATTTAAATATAACCGTTAAAACCTCGTCGTTGGTTTGGAGGGTATAAACATGAGCATCCAAATTATGAAATATATGAATGGAAGTTTTATTTGATAAAATATACTGATTAATTCTCACTAATATGTACTTGATTTTAAATAAGATCATAAATTATTAAAAGTGATATATTTCAGAAAAAATGATTAATGTGCAGAATGTATTTTTTCAAAAAAAAATTATGTTATTACTACAGATAAATGATTTTAATGAAATGTATGGATCAAATTTTAATTAAATTAATTAAAATTCATCTAATATTCGTTTCAAGATAAATAATTGGTACGAATTCATTTTATTCTTTACAAACACATTTTCTTAAAAATTGGGTATTATTTCATTTTATGTTTAGATATTATGATCAATTTCTATAATTTTAGGAAATTTTATTTTATAAAATGGAAATAAATTTTTGGATTAATATATAAAAAAATAATAGGATAATTGTTTTTGGATTTTGTTTAAAAGGATGGTTTTGGGTGAACTTGGAAAAATATCAATTTTGCAAACACTATCGTTTCATTACTTTTAAGTAAAGTATTCTTAATGTCAGATTCAGCTTTATATCTTTTTTTTCAAAAATTACATGAGATTAATTTAATTGATTATAATCCAATTAATTCCATGTAAATTAATATTATACTTTATTATGAAAAAAATCATTATTATGATTAAAACATGCATTTTTCTAAAAATGGTTTTTATTTGCATTGTGTGAATATATATAGAAGATAGTTTTTATCATTTATAGAAATTAAATCCTATAAAATAGATTGAATATTTGTATTCATAATATTAAAATTATATAATATATTCATTTTTATTTCTCTTCATAATTAATTGTAACAATGTTATATGCCTATCATTAGTGTTAGTGGTCAAATGGGTTAATTAAGGTTGAAATTATGGGATAAGGCCTAAAAATATCTCAAAATTTTTCTTCATATAATTTTATGTACGTTTTTCATCCATCATCATGTTATATATGAAAATATGATTTTTTTTCACATTCTTGTGTTTATGACTTTTATATTATTTCCAGTAAAGTGTAATTTCAAAATTCCACTCTCTCTAACTTATTATGTTTTAATTATTTATATAAAGATAAAAAAGATATATAAATTAATATAGATTATAAAATTTATTAATAATAATCTAGTTTTATGATATTAGTTTTTTAATTTATAGTGATGGTATAATTAAATAGAGTGTTTATGCATTGTCGATGAGTAGAAAAATATGGTAAATGATTTTAGATACACTGAAAGTAATAATTTTTTGGGTGAATATTGATTTACCGTTAACTTTAAGGATAATTATAAAGGTTATGTGTTGTTTATTGTTTTTATTCTAATTAAACTATTATATTTATGTCATTAAATTCATGTTTTACGAATAGTTCGGAAAATGTTTTTAAATAATATTTAATTTTTAAAATTATTCTTAAATCATTATAAAATTATAAAAACCCTATAATATCTAAATTATATGGTATTTTATCAAGGATATCAGGAATTTTAAATGTATTTTCCAATTTATATTTTTTAAATTACTTTCATGACACTTAAAGGATGAAAAAATTTGTTATAATGGTTATGGTTAAACATGGTTAACGATGAGGTCAAACAAAAAGGTACGGTTTAAAATGACACTAAAACTTGTATAAATTTAATTTTGTTAATTTATTTATAAATTATAAACCCTAATTTTTTTTATATTTCACTTTATATCTATTTTAAATGATTTATTCATATATTATATATGAATATTTCATGTATTCATAAGATGTCCACCCACCTTACATATAAAAGGACACCTCCTCTCCTTTCATAATATCACCCATTGATCCATTTATATTGGAAAATATCAGATAAAACAACATCCCAAATTTTATCTCAATGTAATATAGGTTCTGGTCTCACCAAAATACCACCATAGATGTCTTAATGTGTAAGTCAAAGAATGTTTTCCAATGAAGTGGTCTAACTCCAAACCAATTGTTTTTATATTTATTATTTCTTAAACCCAATTTAAATCATATTTAACCCTAACGATATCATAAAATATATATCTTATATATAATTAAATTCATATTTGTAGATGGAACAACCCATTTTCATCCAATTTTCCATCCAATAAAAATTAAAACATGGATCGTATGTATGGGTGGGCTACCACCACTATGGATAAATGTGTTTAATATTTCATAACCACCTCAAATTTCTATATATTATGATGGATATATAGAATAAATATTTCATTCATGAAATAATTATTATTATTTAATGATAATATATTTATCACATTTCTACCCTTCCATCCCTTGTAAAATTATATTATCACTGATCCGTATGTTAGGACTACCACCTTTATGAAGTGATTTAATTCATTTTTCATGTTAGTATTTTATGACTTGTTATAAAACTTTTTTATGTATAAAAATGATAACAATATAATTTTTAATATTATATATATGAATTAAAATAACCCATTTAAACTTAGTTAACCTTATGATGCTTTTTAGGGATGATGAACCGAACGTGCTTAAAAATTATAACATGAACTTAGTCTATTCAATAACTATATAAGGCATGGTAATAGATGAAATAAAATGTATAATAAGAATATAATAAACATAATAAATTTCATAATCAATTAAATAATTAATATAATTTTATTATATATGATCTAAAAAATGTATGTGGTGAAGTTAGACTCAAGGCAAGATAGTTCAAATATGAATATCCTTTCTTAGAAAATTATGTAATCATCACCTAACATTTTCTTATATGTGGTGTATAAAATAAAATAAGAATTTATTTTATAACTCATTTACTAAAATTCATGTGGTTTATAAATCCTTTTCAATTTCAATCAATTGATATCTAGACACAAAATGTTCTAAAGTTGTAAGGTATTTTTTTAAAAAGAATATATAAAATGTTTTGAACTTTTCTTTATGATACTTTTCCCTCTAAATCAAAATCTATTGTTTTTAATTAATTTTGTTATTTTTAATTAGAAGTATATTACATTTCATTTTCAATTACTTGTTAATTATTTATAAATCATTAAAAAGGAATGTTTTTAACATTTTTCATACATGCATCTTTTAACTCTCTTTGAAAAAACGTGAAAAGAATATTTTTTAAGCTATACGACAAGAACATTTATTCCCACTATCATGTAAATTATTCATATTCAATATTAATCTAAAATTTTCCATAGTTTTTTAATGAATATATTATTTTTGATATTCTAAATAATTATTCATTTTAAATGGTTTTTAAATGAAAAGGATATTTCTTCTCATTTTTATAAGATAACATAAAAGGGGATTTTTTTGGGAAGAAATTAAAATTTTACTATTTAATGATTACACATGAAAATTATAAAATGATTTAATTTTTGAAACCTGATGCAGCATAATTATTGATGAATGTTGTAATGGGGAGTGAACCCAAACCATTATGGAACTTTATCAAATATGCAACTTGAGGGTCCATTAACGGCTTCTAATTCATTAGGTAAATGTAAAACCAGTATTGTTTTTCTTAGGTATTTTTAATTTATTTTTGTACTTCATTTTATTAAATAGTTTTTTGGGTATTTTTATTGAAAAAATAAAGATTCATAGAGACAGAGGGCAGTGTATGGTTGATGCACAGTTAGTTGAAACCAAGTTCCATCCCCCGTACAAACTATGTGTCCCAAATAGTAGCACCGGAGGGCCTAAACGACTTGGAACACAACCATGAAAAAAGGAATAGAAAGTCATGAATCCTATATATATTGGAATTAATAAACCCACATTATTGGAGCATGGTCTGGCTGACCATGAATCATGCCCAAAAATTAATTTTTTTTGAATTTCTTATTCTACCCCTCCATGATTTAACCCTTTTCACCCTCATTTCGACCCTTTAGTCTCTCTATCTCTAAGTTAACCTACTATCTTTTCCATATCCAAATTAAATTCAATATTTGGGTTATTTGAGGTTGCTTTTTTCCAGAAAATCCAAGTAAGTGTCTATTATCCTCTCCTTATGGTCTCTTTTACATTCATTCCTAAGATTTATTCTCTTCAGCGGTTGTATTTATTTAGATTGGCTTTCATCCTTTATGTTTCTTTTGAGTTTTTATTTTATTTTTTTGTGTGTTCCTACTTCTGTATGATATTATCTCATCCTGGCATTCAAATTTTAATAGGTTTTTGATGATTTCAAAAGGAAATGTGAGTGGTTCAATATGGTGAAATTATTTTATGATTTAAATGATCCTTCCTCTATTAAGAATTGTTTTATAAAAGAATTTTTTATCCGAAAATAGGTGATTTACAAAGTATTAGTGTGCGTAAAACATTATAAATGGTTTATCCCCTATGAAAATGGTTGTAAATAGTATTAATGACTTGTGATTAGTTAGTTTGTGATCAAAAGGGGAGTGATATGGTTTTTGAAATGGAAAAACGGCTTGGGAACACTGGGTACCTATGTGGGTAGGCTAGAATTTGTTATTAGGTGAGACGATAGGTCCTCATCCTAGTATCACATGTAGCATAATGATGCAACACTAACTAAATGATCTGATATGGAAATTATCATTATAAAATGGGGTTTTACTCGCAAACATCTAATTCATATGAAGGTTATATGATTGATCACATAGATAAGATGTACCTAGAACACTAATAAACTAGTTACTAATATGTTTCCCAAGTTAGTCATACAATGTTCTTACATGATTTAATATTTCTTGAATTGATTAATTTTCATTCAAAGATAATGCATGATTTTGAACTAAAAAATTTATTTATTTTTAAAACTAGCAAGTTTATTTATCTTATTATGGCTATGCATGAAACACATAATGAGATCCTACTGGGAAGGCGAGTTCACACCATACATAGACCCGATGGGTATATGAAGACTTAGTTTTATCTAATTCAAGTAAAAAAGTACCATATTTGTAGGTGGTGGGTACTCAGGAAAGTTTCCATCCTTATTGGGGTTAGTTGATAGAGGTGGAATGATAGAGGATTGTCCTCAGGTCATTTGGAGTTTTTTTCTTTGTTCCCTCCCTTTTTTCATTTCGGTATTCATTTTTATTGTAAAACATTAATGTTTAAACATGTATATGATTCCTTGTATAATTTTTTGGATAATGGTTGTAAGGATTGGTAAATATAGGAATGTTATTTGGTATAGACTTTGATTGTTATTATTATGTGAATTTCATCTCGAAAGGATTTATTATATGACCAGGAACTAGTTTACAACCCCTGGGGACCAAGAATTCTTATTTGACCATACCACAGGCTCGGTTAACTGTTGAGTTGGATAGAACCTATACCAATTTCATACAAAGTGGTATCAGAGTCATATTTTCTATTTATTTGAGTCTTGTTATTTTTGAATGTATATATAGATTGGAGATAGAAATTTTGGGGCTTGAGGTCTTGGTTATGAGTGGGTCATCTAGCCAATACAAATCATGACACACCATGGGTTACCATAGGATGTCAAGAATCTTTTTTAACTCATCTATTAGGTGCAATTCATTGGTTGAAAATTGGTAATGATTACCAATGTAGGGTTGAGTAGTTTGAATTGATTTTATGACATGTTATGATGTTGTTGTGATTTGAGAGAATATTTTATCACGATGTTGTTGATTACTCATGGGACGATGTATTGTTGGCTTATTATTTTTCATTATTTCAAATTTGTGCTATCATGACTCCCAAGTGACCTCTTGTACATCAAGAAGAGGATCATAGAGAGATTTATCCATCAAAAATTGATAAGAGATTAGTTGAGGTAGTGTTTCAGGGTATCCGTGATTTGGATCAAGGAGTGGTCTCTGGTCCTTCTCAGGATATGGAAGCCAATCCTGGACCCAAGGAGGACCAGGTTCATGAGTTAATTATGAATAATCGTCTATCCTTATAGGGAATAAAAATTCCATATAATTTGGCAGATTGGGTGGAAAAAATTTAGAGTATTTTATGTTCTTCGAATCTCTTAAAGTAGTCAATGTAAAGTGGGAAATGTTTTTTCAAGAAGGACTTATTTTTAGGTGGTGGGAGTTAGTGGTACATGTATGGAAGAATGAACATATGGACTTAAAGGACTTCAACGTCATCATCACTTAGAATTTCATGTATGATAATGTGTCCCTCATTATGTTCTAGAAGTTATTATACCTTCATCTGGGAGAGTTTTTAGTATTGAAGTATTCTAGGAACCTCATGAATCTATTCCAATTTTTTCTGAAGGTAATTACCAGTGAAATTTTAATGTCCAATTGTTTTAATTGTGTTTGAGGACAGAAATTTGATTATAGTGATTCCTGTTTAAGATGATGACCTATGATGAGGTGGATGATCAAGTGTTGGTGGTGGATATTGAATAGACTGGTATGTCATGACTGTATTGGATGCATCAAACAGTGGCATAGAGTGGGATAAGATTGTTTGAAAAGAATAAGAAGAATAAATACTTGGGGAAGAAGGGTGGTAGTAGCTCTGGGTATCCTCCTAGACTACCCTCTTCAGTAGCAACTAGTGGTGGATCTATTGTGTTCCATCAGTGTGGGAAACCTAAAAATATGGAGTTCTCATAACTATCCCCAAGAAGGACATACTATATTTATATAAATATGGGTAATATAAAAATGTTTTTCATGATTCCCCATACTTCCCAATGTATTTTTGGCTCTAAAGCCTCTAAGGGGATTTTAGCGAGGTACGATACATCTAGTGATTTGGTTTAGCATTTTGAGGGACATGGTGGCTAGGCCATACCCTCTTATGGGAAGAGTACACTTCAGGTAGAAGAATTGGTTATTACTCTGACTAAAAAATCATTTTTTATTAAGAAAGAGAGACACTCCCCCTTAAGGGGTGAGAGTGAACCCGTGACATCATCATCTTAGAAAAAAACGGCCCAAACCGACCAAAAGCACTAGACCAAAAGCAACCCACATTATAAAAGAGAAGCTCCAACCCACAACAAAAAATATTAAATACAGGTTCCCCAATCGCAACTCTAGATTCCTATGTGTCCCATAAAAAATGAACATGCCCGAAACTGATGGCTAAAACCAAACACTCTCAAATATCCGCTTCGAAATATCCATAAAATAGTGGAAACCATTTCCGTACACCTCATCTAGAACATCATTCTTGTAGAGAATTAATCACAAAATCCCTTGAGCCCCGGACCATCGAGACCAAAACCAAAATCACATAACATGAAGAAACCAAAAAATGACAATAAAGAATCCAAACACTCCACTACCTGAGGCCAACCGATTATCAAGAACATAAAATGACCAAAAATAGAAATAACCATCAATCGTCTACTGAAAGATGTATTCCTTCTATGGAATTGAATCCATAGACCTCCATGGGAAACCCTACGGCACAAAAATGCAGCGCACAAGAAAACATGATCTTAAAATTTCATTTCTCTAATCAAATTCATATCATAAGACTATGAATCTTAGTGAGAAACCCCATCAAATGAAAAACGTGATTCCTTTGTTACTTCACCATTTATTGGAATTCAAATAATCCTCAATAGAAACTATTGCACATGGCGCTCTAGAAATTTAATGTGTGTCGACATCATCTCAGTATGTTTGATCATTAGAAGCCTAAAAAGACTGTTTAACTGTATTTTAATCATTTAAACTGAAGAAGAAAATGAACCAGGTATAGGCTCGCGAAAGCCAATGATCCAGAAAATAACACCAAACCATGGATTCAGAAAAAAATCAACACAGACTGAACCAGCTCATCCAAAACCCTAAACAACTGCAAAAAATAGAAAACAGAAGACAAAAAATAGTGTGCCCGAAAGAGACCTGCCACCTAGATCCCATCACCCCCAACCCATACCCATGTGAATACCACAAAGAATCACCCCCATACACACGAAATACAGGGCTCATCCCTAGGCTAGTGATGTGATCCTAGGGATGGATTGTATGATGTTCTTCAAGGACCCCAATGACAACAATCATTAGTGGATGAATATCATTAAACTATTTTAGAAAACTCATGTTTTTTAGGGATAATGGAATATTCAGTCATAATGATTAAGCCTTCTAGTTCTAGATCTAAGAAAAACTATTTTTTCCATGTGTTTTATTTCATCTTGGAAGATGATAGGGAAGGCTCAGAGACTAAGAATCCATCCATGGTACATGTGTTTATTGAGGTGTTTCTATAAGATTTCTTAGGTTTAACTCTTGAATAGGATATGAAGTTCACAATAGATTTGGTACTTACGAGACAACTAGTATCACTTCCATTATTTCCTATATACCCCACCAAATTATGGGAGTTAAAGATACATCTATATGATTTGGTATCTAAAGGGTTCATTCTCTTGATTTTGTCTCTTTAGTAACATCAAAGTATCTTTGTTAAGAATTTCGATGTATCAATCTAGTTTTTCATAAATTATAGAAATCCAAACTGGGTCCCCATCAAGAATAAATACCCCTTTCCCTATATTGATGATATTTTTGACCAAATTAATGCGAAAGATTCTCTTAAAAGATCAAAAATTGTTTTAGGTTTCACTAGGTTGGGGTTAGAGAAGAGGATTTCATCAAGACCACCATTAAAAGATGGTATGACCATTTCGAGTTTTTGGATATACTATTCAGACTGATGAATTCTCATGCATTCATTATGGATCTTATGAACTGGGTGTTCCATATTTACTTCAGCTCATTTTTCAAGGTGTCTGTCGATGAAATTTTCATTTATTCGATATCGGAATAAGTGAATGAAAAATATTTGAATGTTATGATGGAAACACTAGGATACCATCATCTCTTTGATAAACTATTAAAGTTAATCTTCTAGATCTACAAAGTTATGTTTTTGGGGCATGTGATCTTATAACATGGAGTTTTATTTGATATAGAGAATATTTGGGAAGTGGTGTCTTGGGAGGATTTGACGAATGTGTTTGAGAATAGATATTTTCTAGGTTTGGAAGGGTATTAAAATAGGTTTATTAGGGACTTCTCTTTACTCTCTACACCCATGATACCCGTCAATCAGAAAGGGGAGAATTTCTTATGGGTTCTATAATGCTAAGCTTCCTTTGGGGAGATTAACCAGTTGTTCACCACAACCACTTTATTTATTACACATGAGTACAAAAAATGGATATGTTGTAATTTTTAATGCTTATGGTATGAGTTTATGGTACGTGATTATGAATGGATACCATGTGATGGTCTATGGATATCTCAAAATTCATCCCGATGAGAATAATTTCCCAACCCTTGATCTCTAGATGGATATAGTAATGTGTGATCCTAAATTTAAGAACAAATATCTTTTTAGGGAGATGTTTATGGTATATTAAGAACAAATAATCATGAGATATATTTTCCCCCATAAGGATCTGAATATGAGTAAATAATGACTGATTGAGTGCCTTAAGGTGTTAAACATTGATATTTTATACACCACTAGCAAATGAAATGTGGTTTAGATGCCTTGAGTTGGAAATTTCTAACCCAGGATCGAAAGGATTCCTATGAGGAGTGGGTTTTGATGGTGATTTTTTTTTTCACAAATGATCCTAGAATCCACATAATATAATGGTAGTATATTTTTTGTCTAGTATTAATATGATTCATTCTTATTTAGAGATGATTCTGGATGAGCAGCTGAGAGATGAGTTTTGTGACATCCCGGACCTGATTCACTTTGGAAAAACCAATCCCAGTTGGCTATATGGCCTCAAATTCTCCTTAACATATGTCATAGGATGATGAATATAAGTGAGGGACTAGGCTATGGATGTGGGGATACTATGATACCTAGATCCCATCATAAATAACCAAATCATGGGGTCCAAAGCGGGACAATTCCCCATTATGAACACCTACAATCATATAATTTTCCTCGGTTCTAATAGTATCTCGGATAGCATGTGTGAAAAATATAATTTTTCCACTATTAAGGACACCTATACAATCCATTATAAAAATATAATATTTACAGTGTCAATGTATATATAATGTAAGCATTACTTATGTAAAAAACTCTTACATGCGTCATCCTCATCTAGAAAAGTATCGGAACATGTAATAATTTAATTAATTATGTTACAGTTTATAATAAAGAGATAACATGTAAAATGAATCAGTAGTAATGTAATAGGAAATAATAACAATAGAGGATACATGGTTAAACCCAGGAATCCTTGACCTTGGGGTTCAGCCAAATCATATCAGTAAGTCTTGCAATCTGGAAATAAGGGGTCTGTGTGTAGTGTAAAGGGTGAACCCAATGAATTTTACTATAGATGATTACAATAGATTCCATGTAGCTAATAAATAGTAATCCCAAACTTGGAATTATTGGGAACAATTGGTTGAATCCATGGATTCACATGTCTAGAGATATAATGGCAAATCCAAGGAGTGTATCCAAGGAATTCTAAATTTAGTAAAAGATTTCAATTGTATTATATGTTCATCATTGAAGAATCTCGGTAATAAGAAAATTAACTAAATATATGGTGGGTATCTCACATGAGAACCAACTTAATGAATCATAATGGTTTCCTCTGAAGGATCAATGAATTACAATAGGAACCCAAGGTTTGGGTGAGGTCTGGCCATTCCAATAAAGATGAAAAATTACTAAATATAGTGGGAACCCTTTACTGTTTTCATTTATATACCTATGTCATCATATTCTATGAATTAATCATGTATATAATCATTAATTAGGATCCTTACATTACCTTTCATTAGACTTGAAAATGTGAATTAGGGACAACCAACCAATTATCAATTCAATTACATTATCATTTATTAGGTCTATTCCATTACATTCCATTATGCATGGAAATGTGAGTAATGGAAAAGAAACAAATATTTATTCAATTAATTTATCAAAGTCCAATTGATATATATATATATATATATATATATATTTATACATCCCATTTAACAATTTATGATTAATTTATTTAATTAAATAAATTTCCTTATTAGAGTCCAAGCATAACAAACCCGAATTATATCCCAAATAATCACATCATTTGTTAATGAATTCATAGGATAGGATGAACCCTACTTGGGGTGGTCAACATTGAGGCCTAAACATCCAATGGAATCAATAGGTATCAATAATAGCTTAAAATCTAATCATGAAAATTTAAATTAAAAAAGATGAATTTTACAGAGAAACCCTTGATGAAACAGGAGTGCGCACAACAGAAACAATTTATAAATGATGAGACTTTGAAGAAAAAGTAATATACCACCTAACTTATTCCTATAGTAGATGTGTCATCTAGTATTGAATCTTAGTTTTCATTGGATCTAATGAAAATAGATGAACATACAAACACCTTGAAAATAGGGAATAGGCGCTCGCACCAAAATAGTATCTTCAAAAGAAATATGAATGAAAAATGTAGCCTACGAGGTAGATATTGTACCAATAAGAATCCAAAAAGATGAATATGTATTGAATATGAGATTGGATGGAGAAATTTGAATGAACCTATGTGAATTATAATGAAATAGCTCTCGAAGGAGGAAAAGTGGTGGTGATGTCCACTAGAGGAAGAAAATAAACAATATAATAGAGCACGTACTATATAGTTTTATCCATGATCTATTCTAGAGAAATGTGATGATAAAGGTTACCTTCTATTATTGCAACAAAAGCATAGATAAAGGTCCTGATCATGCAGCGAGTCTGACATTGAAATAATGTCAGGGAGATGGCCTCTTTATATATCATTTTATCACACCCTACACTCAAAATTTTGTTGTAGTGATGAGCTCCTACATATAATGCACACACACACATGTGTCCTTCCCAGGACCATGTGAGAATTAGCCCACCATTTTCTTTTAATGGTACTTATCCCACCTTCAAACACCCATTCTGGTCCTCCATGACTGGCCCAAGTTATCTAACAAAATGCTCAGTCCATGCCTCGATTTTTGTTACACAACAATAAAAAAATACAAGTGTTAAATATAATAAAAATTGAAATAAATAAACAAATAAAAATTAAAAATTAGTTAAAAAAATTAAAAGATTAATTAATTAAATAATTATTAGTAAAAATGAAAAAATGTATTATATATATATATGTTATGAATATTTATAATTATTATATTGAAAATATACATATATTAAAAGAAAAAATTTTCATAATAAAAAATAAAAATTAATGCTGAATAAATTGTAATAATTAGGCCAAAAAATTAAAAATAATATAATTTTTTTAAAAGTAATATTAATGAAAAGATTATTGATAAAAATCAATAAATTTAATATACATATCTACACATTAATTATAAATATAAATAAAAAATATACATTAAATATAAATATTGAAAATGAATAAAATATAATAATTAACAAGTTAATAATTTCTTATTCATTATTAATGGCTTTTTATACAAAATTATTCATTAATACATTTAATATAGAAATATATTCATTAATATATATATATATATATATTCATATATCAATATATATAACATTTCATAAACTATTATTTATATAAAACAAAATATTTATCCTTATATTAAACAAGCCATATATTTTTTAATGAATGATTTATAATTAAAAATTAATATACATTAAAAATATTGACAAATTGTATCATGTATTAGAATTTAATTTAATGTCATTTGATTTTTCAATTTATCGTATATCAGATATGTGTGACACTGATTTCACACATACATATATGTAATAAATGCATTTTTATATAAAACACCCACACACAAATATTTACTATTATATTGAAACACATACACCAAAATTTTATGAAAATTATTCAAATTTTAATATTAATTTTTGAATTTAATTTAGTAACATGATAAATTTAATATATTATGTTTTCAATCAGCTAATTTTATTTTTATATTTTTTATATTAATACAGATTGGAATTATTTATTAATTTATAATATATTTTTTAAATTTAATATTTTTTCTAGAATTTAATTATTTTTTAATATTTATTTTTATATATTAAGTTACATTAAAAAAAATTTTCAACGTAGATTGATCTTCAATTCAATTTATATCCTCATTTTTTTAAATTTTTTTATTTAATTTATAAAATTGATTTATTTTTTCAATATTTTTATAGTGTACACATTTTTAATTATTCTATTTTAGTTATTTTTAACATAAGTACATTTAAGATTAAATATTCATTATTAATGATAAAAATATATTTGCAAATAAATAATTATAAATAATCTGTTTATAAATTTCTATTTTTAATATTTATAAGTATAAATAAATAAATACAATTTCTAAAACAATTTATGTAGTTATATAAAAATATTTATATATTTGAATAATTATAAAATTAAAATTAATTTTTTTAAAATAAGGAATATTATATATATATATATATATGTTTTTTTATATTTATTATATATACATATATATTTAGATAAATATATATAATGATATAAATATATAAATATTATTTGTTTAAAATGTATTAATTTAATTATAAATAAATAATTACCTATTTAAATAATTATAAATTAATAAAAATTATATTAAAATAATTTATATATTTTTATTATATATGTATTTATATTTATATATGTTTATATTATATATATATATATATATTTATATACAATTATATAAATATATATAATTATATAATGAAATGATGGATGTGATTCATGACGTTCTCTCTCTAAGGATTCATGACAATTAGGTCTGGATTTCGATTGATCTCAGTTGCTACATGGATCCACATGATGATTTTGTTGTCCCATTAAAGAAGATCGTCTGCTTGGGTGGGGTGGGGAAGGTGTGGTGTTTTAGATTTAGGTTATGGATGCTCATTAATTTTGTTCAAGTCAAGCTTATAATTCTAAAAATTTTGCAGCATAACTGCATCGATATACTTCATTTGTTGGCCCAGAAGAGATTTTGACAAACTTGATGGTTAATCATCCCCCTTCAGTCAAATACCCCCTTAGTTCAAGATTTTTCTCTTATTCCTATTTGGATTTGAAGTCATCATAAACTATTATGTGGAATGGAAATTTTTCTTTTGTCTAAGGAAACCATAAATTTTCCAATGACGAAGTTGATGACTGAAAGCATTCCATTATTTCTCTATAATCCTCACAATGAAGCTCAAATGTATGTAGGCTTGAGGATTTTATGGAATGTATTCTTTTGGTCTGGGGCTTCAGGGGATGTTGTATTTTTTTCAATTAGAATGTGATTATTTCCAATCATTTTCCACTAACATGCTTGGAAATTATTAGCATGATGCTTTAGATTTATCTCCCTTAATCCGGGTAGTCTGAGAATACAAGACCATGATCCATGGTTAGATCTAGGTGAGGTGAAGAACTCAATGACCCAATCTTATATCAATTTCATAAGCCAGAATTGGTTTTTTAGGCATCCTAGTATTCTGTGGGATATTTCCACTATTGTGGGAATGCCCATCAAAATTGACAAAGAGACCAAGATTTCTAGATTTGGAAACTTTTCATGAATCCTTATTATGTTTGATCTATTATATTTGCTGATTGAAAATGTTTATTTAGATTCTGATGAATTCCAATTTTAACTATCTATTGAAAATGAGCATGTGCCCATTTTTTCATTAATTTATATCACATTCTACATGATAAGGAAAATTTCCATACGATTTTGAAGTCTTCTAGTTGTAAGAATACTGGTCAGGTAGATGATCATTTTATGTTTGTGTTGCCTCTGAATGGAGATGATAAAGAAAATTATCCCATGTAGGGGTCCAATAAGGGATGGTTCATGGCTTATGGGAAGCACAAGGTTTTCTTTAATGGTTTAGGGATACTGTACGTAAAGCAGGTTCAACCTTCATACAAGAAAAATATTTTCTCATATATTGGGGTGACTTTAGGTGGAATTTATGTATCCATCTTGAAGTCCACTATGATTCCCATTGGTCTTATTATCGTCCCTAAAACTGAAATTGGAATGTCGGGGGGGGGGGAGTCATCCAATGGCCAACTCTGGTGTTTCTACTGATTCCCATAATAGGTCATGTGACCCTTTTCTTGCTAAGGTGGATGACCAACAGGTTCATCAAGATGATGAAATAGATGAAGATATTCTTTATGATGACTCCCCAGATTATGATCCTATTGATTTATTTGGAGATTATTTTTTAAAGGTAATAGTATGGGGATGATCTCATATCCTGATACGCTGATGTTACTGGTAAGGGTAAGAAATGACAATGTCAGCGAGACTTTGAGGAAATCCCATACTATCCCACATGCTACTATATGAAACTCATCTTTGGAGGATAAAATAAACCTTATGTAACCTGGTGCAATCCCTTTAATTGGAAACATGTGAGGTACTGAGAGATGAAATCAGCCACACTCCACCTCATGACATCCAACCTAAACTACCAATAATGGTCCCTTTGCATATTCCCTACATTGGGATGTACATCTAAATGAGATGTGTGAAACTATCGTATCAAATCATCCCACATCATAACTAGGACAACATTCTATCCATATAAATGTATTTCGTGATTAGGTACAAAAGAAAATACATCTGGTTAGTCTCCTAAGGATATCTGCTCATGTAGGACATCATAGTTAATATCTCCCAACCAAGCCTCCCTTACACGCAATAGAAGGGGAGGATTCACATATGCTCCAGGGGAGGAGCGGCATCCCCTAGTCCCTTCAGTGGCAGTGTAGGTTGTGGAACACAAGGAGGCTGATCTACGGGAGATGGCTCCATTATAGTGTAAAGAAATAAGGCCATGTGGGAACCCAAAGGTGATATCTGTGTTCAACCATCTGAAATAGGACCTGCACATTTTGTTGCAGGATCCGGGTGATGATAGTATTCAAGGGGCCCTGGGTAGTGTTGCTAAAGGGGTTGACAACTGTGTGGAGGTCATGTTTTCAGGAAATTTAGTACAGAAGGTGTCCTTACTATATAATGAATAGTTTAAACCAGACCAAAGAAGGATTGATGAGGGGAGGGAGGCTGAGCATTCTGGACCAGAGCAGGAGGAGCCCCAGCTGCTTGATGCAGTGGAATCTGGCAATGAAGAGGCTGCCCAACGCCTGGTTCTGGAGGAACAACCAATAGTTTTACAATTCATGGGTCGAGGGTTCGAACGGACAGGGTCTGCAGCTCCAATGCAGGTCATGCCAGATAGAATTTCTTATGTGGAGAAGCTCAAAGCTGGGGATTCGTCTCTGTATTCTCAAAACCGGTTTGTTGTTTTAGGGGAAGATGTTTTAGGGGAAGAGGTTTTCCATGCTAATGAGGATGTCAGATAGATGGATGACCCCATGGAATCTGCCGAGCCCAAGGATTGAGTCATAGATGAGGAATACATTAGATCCTCCAGGAGGAATGGAATGAACATAATTATGGATTCAGACGGCTTCGTAACGGAAAATAGGAAGGCATGACGTAGGAAAGACTACTCCAATCTTCCTAGTCCTCCAGTTACTAGATCCACATCCAAGGGTAAACTGCCACTGAAGGCTCCTACATTTGGTGACTCCATCCCCCCGAACTAACTCAATGATTCTGACCAGCATGAGGTGGCCGACGCCTCCAAGGACTTAGTGGAAGGAGGATATAAGGACGAAGCTCCTGTCATCCCTTCGGGTGATAAGTGGTTGCTCGATCCTAGGCTGAAGAATGATGCAGGCGCCAAGAAGTCCCTCATTGTCAAGTGTATTTGGTACTGGAACACATGGAACTTCTAATGAATTTAGATGAAACGGTAGAGGATGATGTGGATATTAAGGAGTAAAATAAAATGAGACCGCTCCAGGTGAACACTACTAAAGAGCAAAGTGAGTGGGTAGATAATCGGGTCCATATTTTTCTTAGAGGTCACAACATGGGTATGATCAACAAGGAGGAATACAGATAATCATGGGACAATTTGGCTCATCTATATGAAGACACCTTAGTGCACTCCCCTGACCTCCATGTTCATTCTATCCCTTGGATATCGTTTAGGGAGAATGACTCCAACCAACATAATGTCTTTTTCAACAAATCTAGTGTGTCCTTTGGTGTTGAAACTGGTATGATATAAGGGTTCTCACTCCCCCCTTCAAAGTGTTTATAATAAAAAAATTAACGTTGATGAAGGGGAGGATTCACAATTATAAATTTATGAAAAGTTTCAACCTCCTCTTCAACTAGGTTTATCCACAAGGAAGACAACTTCTCTTAATCCTGTTGCTCCAGACAATCATAGGAGTTCTTACTAAGGGAATCTTCCACCATGTTACCCTTATCGGGAGTATATACTATCTCCATGTTGTAGTCCTACAGGATCTCCAACCTCTGCAACTGTCTCATGTTCAAGTCTCTCTTACTAAAGTCAAACCGAAGACACTAATGGTATGAAGAAAATAGTAAATCATTCTCTATGAAGATATTACCTCCACATCCTCAGAGATAATTCTACTGTTGGCCGCTCAAGGTCATGAGTCATGTAGTTATTCTCATGGTGTATCAACTTCCTTGACCCACATGAAATCACATTCAACATATACATCAAAAAATAGCCAATATTTTCTCCATAGGAAACAAAAAAACCAATTACTTCATGCCCTCCAATGGTAGTATCAAAACTGGAGAACTCATTAGGTTCAACCTCAACTCCTCAATAGATATCTGGTACTGCTTAGTCCAAGTAAATGGATGCCCTTTTCAATAATAGTGGTCAAAGGGCCTGTAATCATAGAGAAATAATCCATAGAACACTTATAGTACATTTCTATGGTAAGTAAACTCTTCAACTCTATCATTCTCTTGGCTGGATCTCAAGAATGCACGGTATCAATCTTTTTCAGTTCGACAAATAGTCGATGATCAGAAATGAAATTCCTTAGAAAGTGATCCTCATGGATCCAAAACTGACGCTGAGAGATCATAACATAAATATGGTTATCCAAAAGCAAGTATATAGCTATCTATATGTTGCCTTCATGATCCCCCATTAATATACAGTATGTGAGTATGTCTCTAATGAAGACAACTACAAACTAGTCCCTGTATAGATAAAATATCTGGTTCCTTAAATCCATAAACATAGTGGGGAAAATTTTCACCTTTAAAGCCATCACTAAAAACTCATAGTGTCTGTAGTGACATAATATTTCCTTATCTTGAATATCAGCCTCACCATCTCCCAACTAGTGGTATTCAGAATTGAGATCAATCTTCAAGAACCATCACAGTCCTCAAAACTAATCAAAGAGGCGACCAATCCCCTACATGGTGTACTTATTCATTAATTAGGTTTGGTTCAGGTTATGATAATCCACACTAATCTACAATATCCCACCCACAATATTCTCAAACAAAATTTTAGCTACCCAAGGGGACACACTGGGTCTGATTAAACCCTCCTCTTGATGGCCCTCTAACTATAACCATTTCTCTGAGAGCTTGGTAGGGCCCATCTGATATACTGTAGATGATATAAAAGTGATCTCATGGGGTATGTCAATGAAAAAATACATCTCTAATATATAAGTTAGTCCTAAAAAATCCTTCGGGAAGACAACATTATAATCCTCCATGATAGAAGGAATCTAGATTCTTGAAGAGCCCACTATGTCAATGGATAACCTCTCAAACTGATGGGTGATGGGTTGTAGCCTCCAGCTCTCAAAATCCTCTCTCTCTAGTATGAGATATTTTATAACCATAATGGATAATCTCATCCCAAAAGTTAAATGAAATATAACTCATCTGTGGTGGTAGATAATATAGTCTTGAACCATGGGAAACTAGTCCATACCCAAGATGATGTCATACCGTCTAATCATGACGAACCAAACTACCATGATAAACTATCTCCACCAAGAGATAACTCACACATTTGGTTGATAAATGATAATGGATCATCGTTCTGAGAAATAACCTCTAGGTAAATCTTATATGCTAAATTCTCAACTGGGAGCTCCATCTCTCACCCTAGGAATAAAGTGATGAATGAATGATTTAGAAATGTGTAAAATATTAATGAATAAAGTATAGTATAAACATATACCATACCAATAATCATCGTATTAACTGCTATTTCATAAGACTCAATTTCCTATAACTTCCCATGACCCTGACCACTCGATCCTTGAGCATGGCATAGGATGCCTGGTTGTGGTCCTGGAAGGAGCACATAACGATATACACCACCCACCACTCGTCCTTGAGGGGCCCAAATTTATACCCTTCTAGCTCTTCACTTCCCCCCCCCCTTGGGAGATCCATCACATAGATTCCACTTTCGTGATGGTCTATCCACTATCTATTTTCCATCCATAGAACGTCAGGAAAGGAGATAACATGGACTATAACTTCTCCCATCACATTCATAGAATTGTTCTTCTATGGGCTTCCCTTGTCCTCTATGCATTCCCTATGCTGCTAGAACACATGCTGGAGTCTGTTTCTAAGAAGATGCCCTCCACTAAGATCTTAATGACTGGTACTTGCCAACTACTATAGATAACTCATGCACATAATTATCACTACAATCTCTAGCTCCATGGTGTCCTTATAACGTGATTCCCTTTATAACCACTCCCTTCTCTAATAATCTAACATATATGGGATTGAAAAGGGGTACCACATAGGCACATATGTCTCTTAGGAGACCGTGATCAAACATAAATTCCCAAAATTACACTTCATGAACCTTGTTAAGGGAGTCCCAAGTGAAGTCAGCGAAGCTCATAACATACTCAAAAAATTACATCCCTCCTTACTGCTTCTACTGGATCTATTGAATCAAAACTGAGTGAATGCATGAGGGGTAATAATCCTCATGAAATAGCTATTGGAATTCATTACATGTGATTGTTGAATCAACATGAATTTGATTGAGAAAACTATAATACATTATAGATTCTATATGGAAATTAATAGCTTCCAACATAACCACCTGGTCATTCAGTGTTCAGATATGTTTGAAAACATGAATAATTAAATCTATCCAATCCACCACCACCTGGGTATCTAGATTTCCGCATAACATCAAAATATGATGGTGCTGGAACTTATAGACTGCGCTAATCCTACAAACATCCTCATATTTCTCTAATGGTACTATCTTTTACACCATAGGAGGGGGTTATGCCACATGCCTGCCTGGAGAAAAGATATCGGGTGATAGACCCCAAACCTAGGGATCATTTCTCATCATATCATTATCCTAATCTGGAGTCGGTATCCAAGATGGAAATATTCAGGGAGTAATCCTGAAAATAATCAAGACATAGAATAGTTAAATGAATATATATATATATATATGGGGAGCTGACTCGAGAAGGAAATTGAAAGGACTCAATACTCTATGATCCATCTTCCACTGTTCTTTGTATCCAATGTCTTGGTATTCCAAATTGAAAAGTTGGGGTCAATGTCCTGGTGTATGGATACATTAGAACCACACCAACAAGGGTTATTAGTCCTAATAGTCGCACTTGAGACACTGTTACACCATTTCCCTATGTCCTATGCAATTATCATTTGGGATAAAACTCCAAACCCCCATGTTCAATCCAGCATTGTCACCAATCTATCATGACTTGACCCACCAGAGCATGCTAGGCCGGTGGATAACCGAGCAAAAAATAACCCATGACCGACTCTATAGGATAGGGGAAAGAAGAAAGTTCCAAAAGGAATAAATAGTATAAGAGTTCTTCACCTAATATACCTTAATACATGAAACCAACCACCACAATGAAAAAGTGTAGTGGAATAAATATAAATTAAAGTATCATCTAGATTAAAAACTATGAATGTAACAACCTCTAGGGAATACAAGAGTATAAAAATATAATCTAAAAAGCAATTGGTAAAATACACAACCAACCATAAATATTTCCCAAAATAATAATAAATAAAAAAGTAAATGTCGGTAGATCCTAGCTCTAGATATACAAAAAATGACCACTATACATGGTCAAATACACTATGGTATCCTTATGCCCCTCTAAGGTTTCCACCAATTCATCTATCATCTGTATTTGAAATGAAACATAAGGGAAAACCCATGTAGGGGTGAGTATATACATAGCCATAAATACGCCTTAATGTATAAGGGGATGTAATATGAGACATGAAAAAATTAAATAGATCAAAGCATAATAAGAGAGAAATAAAAACCAATCAGAAGGATTTATTCACATAAAAGAACCAAGAAAATACAGAAATGAGATCTATATCTCACATCCCATCGTTAGAAATGAGTCTATCATTAGCTCCAAGATGTCTATAAATGATTTCCATAATCATGTGTATATTTTATAAGTAGTATCCAATCCAAGACACACCTCCCAATAATATCACATAGTTGAGGAGACACACTCTCTATGTATATGGCCTATACCCTGGTAATATAAGAGGGTGACTCTATGATTGTACAGGAACTATGCCCAAACTCTATTGGACTGTTCCACTAAATAGGTAGTGGACCCTTGGCTTGAATCTATAGTAGGGTTCCACTCAGTAGATAGAGGATCCATGCCCTGTCTCCACAGGAGGGTTATACATAGTAAGTAGAGGACCCCTGCCCTAAATCTGTTAGAGGGTTCCACACAATAGATAGAAAACCCATGATCTGAATCTATAGTAGTGTACTACTCAGTAGGTAGAGTAACAATTCCATGAATCAATAGGAGTGTTCCACATAGTATGTAGAGAACCCATGCCTTGACTCCATAGGAGGGCTCAAATCAGTAGGTATAGGTCCCATTCCATGACTCCAAAAGAGGGCGCCACTCTGATGGTTGATCGAGGACCGATGACATGTCCTAGTAGGAGGGTTCCACTCTGATCTCTCTAATGATACTGCCTGATCAATACTATCATCAGGCATCTCCAAATGATGTTTCATGCACAAAAAATCTCACATTGTTTCTCAAAATCCATTACAACGGCCAAAATCATGTTCTTCATGGAAAAAAATCTGGATATGAAACTTGTAGGTTAAAATTTTATTCTAAATAAAGGATATAAGGGAGTAATATATTTACTCAAAATGATGTACACATAGTGCCGGGGACCCACAAGATGTGTGGTCCTGCTCTACAACATGGCCTTGTACATTCTAGAACATGGATCATTGGCCGTGTAGCACTATACATCATGTAAGTGTACTACACAATATGTCAATTCCACCTAGGCCCAATCTATGTTCTCTTAGCCTCACCCATTTCTTTCGGTCTATATCCATGTACACTGTCCATGTTCCTGTACACAGTGTGTTCCTGGACAAGCCCGTGTCCGTGTACTCCTCGAGTACATGTTGTGTCACTAGGAATGAGACACATGGCATGTAGTTGTACCACAAAGTGTATGATATTTAACTCATATAGAATCCCTACTTTCCCCAGTTAGAGCACAACACAATGTGTGATCATCCTGATACACACCGTATAGTAAGTATTTTTACAAAAAAGTTAGATATACTCAACGCACAATATATCTACCTCTTCCACATCAAATCACAACTTTTTTCCACTAAATTGAAGCAGAAGGCCACTGTTTTTTGATTTTGTCCATTTGGTGGTTGGAAATTGGTATTTGTTGATCCACGTTGGTTCGTCGCACACCCTGTGGGCATCACGTCACTACTAATCAGTCCCAAAACCCATATTAGTTGAAATAATCACCCACATCCCACAAAACATCCTAATACATCCCCAAGACATAAATTAATTCATTAGATGCTAATCTATCAACAAATCTAGTGGTTCAATCACACTTGATCCCTCTCGAAAATTTCAAAACATTACCCTGTATACCAACAATGAAGATCGCAAAGAACAATGGGAAAACACAAAATAAAGGGTAAAATATAATTACGTTTTATTAGATTACAAACATAGATTAGGGATGTATGGGCTGATAAGACTGTAACAATGTGGATAAATCCAATATACAACTGAAATATGATACATGGGCTTATGAAAAGGCACAATTATAACACAAATAAAAGGGAATAAATTGATCATGATAATATTTTTATCCAAATGGGAGGTATACAAATAATGAAGAGTCAAACCTCATTATTTGATCAATCACTATTGAAGAACATGCTTTCCAATAACGGGGGAAGATCTGTTGTGTTCAATACACCTTCATTCACCAAGATCTGAATGTTTTTTGTTCTCTGATCTCAATTCCCCAATGATGGGGGAAAATCCTCCTCTCAATGATCCTAGGGTTATGAGACTATCCCTTGTGATTTTCCATAATAAGCAATTTATAGAAGTCATTAGGTGTTAATACAATAATTGTATTAATTAAACATTTTAATCTATTAATTAACATAACCTACCTACCAACAGTTGCTTTATATGGACATCCATAACCAACCAAATTTAGGTAATTCCGAGGATAAATAACATGCTTCAGATTCCACCATAGTCTTAGATTTCGATTTACGTACTCTTTTTTAATGATATTACATTTTTTTCAATAACTAGGCACACATGATATAAAAATATATTTAAAATATCTATAAAATTATTTCTGTGAACACCATTCCATAGAATCATGCACCATATCAGTTCCTGACATCAAAAGTATTCATTTCAATATTTTTATGTATAACAAGTCAAAAAAATGACTTTAAAAATATAGGGAAAAAGAAGGAATTTATTCTTGTTTGTAGAATAACCTTAAAATCAAAAAATGAATTAAATCATGTTTTTGTTTTGTATATTTGGGAACATGTTAGTTTTACTTGATATTATGGGGAAATGCCATAATTTTTCTGAATATAATGTATGGAAATAAGTTCTTTACATGAATATATAAACACATTAACAAAATATCATGGAAAACTAATATCCATAAATAGTAAAAATAGGTTTAAAAATCAGAGATAAATATGTTATAATAAATAAAAAATCTATGATATCTAACAACAAAATATATATTATTCGGGACATATAAAATATATCAACCAAAAAATGATAAATGTAATAAAAAAATTATTCTCTATTTTGAAAAAAACTAAGCACCCAAAAATAGTATAAATAAATATTATTTTCTATGATAAGAAATATAGAGAATATTATAGATAGGGTTTACATTTTACTAAATTAGTAAAGAATTAATTTTATATGTAAATTAAATATCTAAGGAGACAATAATTTACACATAAGTTTGAGAATCAAACAGATCGTTCATTTATAATATCACTGGGAAAAAATAATAACAAGTAGTCCACCACCCGTGAAAATATACAAGACTATTCACCCCTGCCTTAATTCATGTTGTTGATTTGTATGTACAAATAAATATATTATTTTTTATATATATTAAAGGAAAATAAAATTGATTCAACATATAATACATGTATGAATACATGTTTTTGAATGCATAATTTTGAGATGAATGCATGAACACATAAAATCAATATCTATGAAAACTAATAGCAATAAATATTAAACATAAAGATAGAAATATAATATAAATATATGAAAATACCTGAAATATCTATGATACATGATATCCATAGATAGTTCATTCTAGCTAGATGAAATAAATAAATGGATGACATGTGGACAATAGAATAAAATGTTTAAATTTTGAAATCCTTGAGTCAATAACCGAAAGTATAATTCTTTAGAAAAATTATCATGAAGATTAAATATATATGAATAGAAGAATATATATATATATATATATATTTTGAAATACATATTTGTAGCATAATATATATATATCATAATACACACACTCATACACAAAACAATATATATATATATAGCAGAATATATATATATATATCTGTATAATAGTGAGTACGTATATATGTATGTATAACAGAATACTAATAAATAGAAAATACATATGTATAGAGGAACACATTTCTATAGAAAAATGCATGTATATGTATTGTAGAAAACATATATGTATATGAACACACAGACACATATATATGTAAATAAGAATAAATATATATGTATGTGTGTATATATTTGTATATAAGAATACATATATGTAAAACCATATTACACATATATATTAATAATAAAATATATATTTATTAGAATATATATATATGTATATATTGAATGAATATCCATTCAGAATACAAAAATATGTACAGTGGAGTACATATATAAAATGAATATTTTAATAGAGGAATAAAAAAATACATATATGAATAGAAGAATACATATATTAATTATATATATGTATATGTATATATGTATAGAAGAATATATATAGAATAATAAATATATATGTATAGAAAAATACACATGAACACATATGTAAAATACATATATATATGCATAACATAATACATATATATAGTAGAATATAGATCTATATTTAGTAGAATACAAATGTATGGAAGGATACATATCTATGCATGTATGTATCGCCAAATAAATAAAGGTATTTCATATATATATATATGTATAGTATAATATATATATATATACATTTCATATATCAATAATGAATAATTTAAATATACAAATATATATGGTGGATATACCATATTTCTATATAGAATACAGATATACCTGAAGACATGTAAAAATATGAATGTACAATATGTATAAACAATTTTAAAAAAAATATAATAATATTTATACTAAATAGTGGATATAACATATTTCTATATGGAATATAAAATTATTTTTGTCAAACAGTAAGAGCATCAAATTTTATACATAGTGATATAGATAGAGTATGAGAAATATACACTATATAAAAGAAAGAATTTTTAATTTACATGTAGAATAATAAGATATTTATTTATATAAATGGAATAGTTAAAATTGATAAAAAAAATATAATCGATAGAGTGAGAAAAAATTTATTTTATTATATTAGGGGTTTGTGATCCAAAAAAGAGTACCAGTAAGCAGTGATGGGTTAATCTGTCGACAATTGGAAAATGATATTCTCAATTAAAAATAATGGATTTATATATTTTAATATAAAATAAAAAATACGAAGTAAAAATATCATAAACGTGAATATATAGTGAATAAGAAAAATATAAAAACCACCGATGAAAGATACAAATAAAATTATTATGATAGTTTAAAAAAATATTTTATTCAACTGATAACTGACTTCTATTGCTATGAGATAGCACTGAAAAAACAACATGAATTTGAGAAATGTGAATGTAAAAATGTAATATAAAATTTAAGTTATAATAAAAAAAAAAAATTACACAAATAAATTTCTATAAAAATTATCATAACCTATGATCTAAGAAAATATAAATGTAATGTAATGTTTTTATGGTTTTTAATTGGAATAATAATTATTAAAAATAATTTTATTGTTGGAATGTCATTTTTCATACCTAAACCAAATATAAGTAGTTTCAAATATTGATAACACATAACAGAAATGAAGTGGTATCCCTTACAAAATGTGTGGAAATGAAATATTTAGTTGAAATAATTATACAAAAATCAAATAATATTAAATCCTTCATAACTTATATACTAGTTTATACAATAAGACTATTCATCTAATTCTTCCAAAAGTTGAAAAATATTTAAATATTTGAATCAAATGATTGTTTTTATGATGAATAAAATCCATCATAAAAAATAATTTCACTAAAAATTCAACATTATAGAATAATATATTATAAAATATGATACACAAATATATTAAGAAAATATTTAATATAGATTCTGATAATAAGAATGAAATATTATAATACAATGAAAATATAAAGGATATGAATTATAGAATATGAATATAAAATTTAGGGATTATATTATATAATGCAATGATTATATTATATAAATAAATAGTAGGTTAATAGTTTTTGGAAATCATCAAAGGAGGAAACTAAATACAGGGTTTGACAATAAGGGATGTAGACTTCATTGAAGAAAGAAGAAAAGAACATAAATTTTTTATAATTTTTTGTTTAATATAAATATTGGTAATAATGGGAAATAAAAATTAGGTTTCAAAAAATTAGGGGTTTCAATAATATAAAAAATAAAATATCAGTACACAAAAAGATTAAAATTTTATAATTTTTTATAAAAAATAAAATTTCAATGCAGGAAACCATAAGCTGACCAATTGAGAGATTATTCTTAAAGAGTGAGGATTACCTACTGAGATATGATCAAATATTTATATGAACAAAAAATAGTAAAAGACTAAGTGGTAGGTAGGTTTAGAGAAGTGTGGGGAGGTGGATCTGAAAATATGGAGTTGTGTAGGTAAATGCAGTATGGTGGTGATGGGGAGGAGTCATGAAAGCAACAATGGAGGCAGGTATGTGGATGTGGGAACTAGTTGGTAAGGAGGAGTTTAAGTGTATGTGGAGTAGGGAAATATGAGGAGATATATGTTGCTAAGTAGTGGAGAAGATTACCATGCTAGTGGGAGGAGAAGGTAGTGAGGAGGATTGGTGGAGAGATGGGTAGGTGGGGAGGTGAAAACAAAGAGGGATATAGAATCAGGATGGGTTGAAATATTTGGGTGGGAAATAATGAAAGGATAATGGGTCTTATGCAATGATGTAGGGAAGTATTTAGTATAATAAATATAGTTATTTGGTGTTAGAAGGCCAAAATTTTAATTAGTAAACAAAAAGAAAGTGATAAACCAGAAGGTATTAATAATAAAAATCATATCAGAAAAAGAAATTTTAGTTGTGATAATGAGAAAGTTCCTAAGATACATAATTTATGGTTTTAGTTGTGAGTGATTACAAAAAAATATTGTTTGTAACATATAATAACATATTTTTTTAAAAAAATAGTAGATCACATTTTTTAAATTTAATCAAAAAACATTTTAATGTAGTATAAAATTAATTCTCAATCAATTATCATGAATATATCAAGACATAAAAAAAACATTTTAATAAAACACAATAATAGTGACATCATTAACCACTAAAATTGTTGTAAATTTTTTTGGAACATATTCTTGGTCCTATAGGCCATGAACTAGTAAGGACTTGTAGGACTAATCTTAAAAACCGAACTTCTAAAACGATAAGACATGACACTTGAAATTAAAATATTATATATTATATTTTTTGTTGATAATGCTGAATGATAATTTTTAATCCATTATATAATTTTACAAAATGATAGATTAAATATTTGATTACCCATTTGTAAGCTCACTTATATATACTTTTGTATTAATGAATAAGGTATATTCAAATAAATTTTTCGAATTTGGAAACTCATGGAAAAATATTAAGAAATACACATGAAAAATGAAACAATTTTATACTTAGTGATTAATATTTAAAACAAAACATATAAAATGAAATTTTGTAGGAAAAATAATTGTGCATTTTTATGTGAAATATTTTAACCATCTATTCCAGATAAATTACATATGTTAAAAACTTCTAGAGTGGAAAATATCAAAAATTAAAAGTAAAATAGGTTTCATTTTTACTATATTTTAACATTTAGGAGTATCAAAACGAAAACTAAGTGATTAATAATATATTTTATGCATCAAAAATTAAAAATAGATAAATTTAAAATCAATTCATATGTAATGTATTTAAATTAACAAATGATAAAAAATATATGATACTTTTCCAATTTTACAAAAGGGTAACCCATTGAGTTACCAAATTTAAGAATATATAAATATACTTTTGAATAAATGGAAATGATAACATTAAATTGGTTTCAAATTATGTAATTCATTGATTAATCTTGAAAAATAAACATAGAAATTCAAAAGAGTGGTCGATAAAAGATTGAATTTGAATGACACATGTCCAAAGTACCAAGAGGAGGAAAATAAAAGTAAAATGTAATACTTTCTAAGCATATAATACAATATAATTGAAATTTTTTGAAAATTAAAATAATGTTTGATGTATACTTTCTTCACTACAATGAATTTAAATATTTAAGCTACTCGGGTTTTCTATACCTGAAGGAAAAAAAATATCACGTTTCTTCTTGTAAAAAAATATTTGATAATAAATATAATTTATACTTTCTTCATTGTTTGGAAGTGAAACAATTAATAATAATAAATTCAATTAAAAAGTATTATCTAATTACAAACACATTATTATAAACATAAAAATTGACAGGTGATTAATAATGATTCATTCTATATCAACAATTCATCAATGTATACATTTAAATTTTAATCATTCAAGAAATATTGAGAATTTTATTTTCCATTACTGCTTGAAATAAAACATGGATTAATTTTTCACCATCCGTGTATGGTTGAAGATCAATAATATGGCGTAGGTGAGGATGACTGCATGATTTTTTTAGTTTTATCACATAGAGGAAGGGAAAAAATAAATTATCCAAAAAAATATGTTATGTTCAATGAAAACTAAATAACCATAAAATGTAATGACAAAAAAAAGTATACAAAACCAATTACAAACTTATTATAAAATAAAACTCACATAATGAAAAAACAACTCACATAACGAAAAAAATATTTACGAGAAATTTTATCTAAGAACAGGTGGTTTATATTTTAAATATTTAAGTCTCACTTGCACTGATAAAAGTAACATATGTTGACGAGATGTTTTAACGACACGTTGAAAAAAAATTCAAAGAAATTTACCTTATAGTATAATATGTTAATGGGAATATTAAGATACAACTGAGTGAAAGAGTAATAGATTTGAAAATGGATAGAAAAAATTTTAAACATTGGAAAAATAGTTAAAATAATACATGAATAAATGGGAAGAGGATATAAAATGTTAAAATAAGAACATTCCTTAGGAAAATATTTCAATCCATTGGCCAGTTGGACGATAGGAAAGTAAAAAATGTGGGTTAATGGTTGGAGATAACGAAGTAGTGACAAAAAATAAACCATTGGCACAATGTTGATGGAAATAGTCTAAAATGATGGGGAATGATCGTTGATGGAGGGGGATGCAAGGAAACCATAACTGTGATATTAGGGTAGAGTTGGATAATAATCAATGAACAACTGAATCTGAGGGAACATTAACTCAGAAATAGCCATATCCCAAATAGTGTCTTATATGAAAATAATAAATTATTGATCATTATAGGGTGAGGGATTAAATAATGAACTGCTGACTATGAGTAACCCTGATGGTGAAAACACGATGGTTCAGATAGGTTGGAGTAAACCAATGGAGCAGAACCAATTGGTAGGAATTTAAATTTTTAAAGGGTACTGAGTGAATATGGAGGAAAAATATGAAAGTGGGAGTTTCCACAACTAATAGAGTACATAGATATATACATGTAAATTACAATAACTATTATTATAATAATAATATGTATTATTATTATTATATTTTTTTAAAAAAAATATGAATAAAAATTTATATATAAATAAAATCTTTATTTAGTCAAAGGGAATTACAGACCCAATAAAATAAAACATCTAATATTCTCATGTTGTCCAAAGCTTTTCTCACCCTATTTTTATTCAAATCTAGTAGTTAAAATGTAATAATTAATTATTGTAATAATGATCTTTCTGATCATGTGGATGGAAGGATAACCTTCTGAGGATCAACTAAATGGGACATATACATTTTTCAATCCTTCAATATTAAATTGAAATGTATGGAAATACTATTTTAAAACTATTTATATACAATATCTATATATTTTTAACCCACAACGTGAGTGTTTCTTGCTAAAATCACCGACAATCCTGATAAACGTGGATAATCAAATATATAAATATAAAAAAATTATATAGCAATAAAATACTATTAGTTAACATAAATATATTTAAAAAAGCGACAATTAATTATTTTTATTCATTGTATAAATAAACTAAATAAATAAAATGAAATAAGTATTCTGAACCATTGATGATTCAGTTGGATTATAGTAATAGAAAACTCCATGGAATAAAATTCATGCATTATAAGGACTCGTCCATAAACATTACATAATCTTGAATTAAATGAAATATTCACATTGAGGATCTTTTCATGTGCATATTTCTAGAGAATTAGGCCATAACTGTTACATTACATCTCAAAAATTACTAGGTAGACACATCTACTCTATTTCCACTTGTTTCATAAAATTAAAACTCATCCAAAAAAAAGTTTCTTGTCAAGTTCCATGTTTTAGACTGCATGAAATTTACTTCGATCTAATCCTTGACCATATTCCACATTATGTCCTGTGAAAAACATTTCAAAAACTTGGGATGAGCATAAAAATCTCAGTAAGGGATACAGAAAGAAGGAAAACTGTTAGTTTTTCAAAAGAAAAAGTAAACCATGAATACTTTATCATTAGTAATACATTTCACCTTATGAAGTACTAAATACAATTCAATGTATAAAAGATCATTCCTTACCCTTTTTAACTAAAATATTACCATAAAACCCATATAATAGGGACATAACATATAAAGGTAAATTGGGACAAAAACATTCTTAAGTGGAATGACCATACGGTCGACTTCCACACGTATCACTAAATGGAATAGCCATATGGACAACTTCCACACCCAATGAATTGGAGATTATAATGTAACCACCTGTCCTGGTTTATCACGACACCACCTGTCATTTGGTTTATCATGTATCCACCTGTCAAATGTCCAAGTACCTTTATAAATTCATAACACAGAAAATATTTCAAGTATAAAAATTTCACTAATAACCATTAATTTGCAATCACAAGAAACAATTTCAAGAAATTTAAATAATCAATCCATTTAAAAAACCATTTTCAATACCAAAACAACCAAAAACAGAATAAGGGATTTCCTTTTCATTTTAAAAAGCATTAAGGCTCAAAGAAGTAACCAAATAACGATTACGACAGTGGAGAGGTGATTGTCACTGCAAAAGTTAAAAACATTCCATTTGTCATTTATTAAAATGCTTAGTAGAAAAAAGATTCCCATTGAAATAAAGTAAAAGTCAAATTGTTTTATTATACACCGTGTAAAAGAAGAAGGTATATATTATCAAAAAATGCCTCAATGAAAGGAGATTGAGATGAAGTCTCATACCTCATCTCCAAAATGACCCATTTGTTGTTTAATCTTCTGAATAATATAAAAAAGCTAATTTCTACATGATTAAGAACTTTTTTAAATTTTATTATTTCTTTTATATCACTTATTACCATGTTATAATAATTATGAAATCATTTAAGTTAATAACATTCGTTTTGTCGATATTTGGTACTTGAGTCAAAAATTGACTTCTTATAACAACAAGTTGTTCACATGGTCAAACGTTCATTATATACAGAACGGTATTTATGATTTAGATATAATGAATATGATATCTATCCAGTGTATACATGTATTTATAATAGTACATAACATTTGGAGGTTAGAAATGAAATGCACCATTCATGGAGATGGTAAGCCGTACGAACTCATTAACGCTACATTCATTTCTATTTTTTCTTTTAGTGGAATTAAAACATAATGATACATAGGTATATTATAATTCCAGTATAATATCATGTATAATATCATTAACTCCATCCTTTATATGTCCAATATATGGATTTAACAATTCATATCACTTTGAGGGGGCGGTAGTCCACACTTTATCAAATGAAATTGTCATGTTTACCCATAATAGGACCCATAAAGGTATGATATAAAAGAAAAATACAGAAGAATAAAAACATAAACATAATATATATCATATATAAATATATTGTCACTTTAATGGCCACCATGAGAGGTAGTGGAAGATAATCGAACAATCATTGTTTTTTGAGGCTTAATTATCCATCCACAGAAATATAATTTTCTTCAAACATTAGATGGAGGTGTGTGTAAGTGTAGTTAAAATAAATCTCATACCAACATTATATTATATTAACGATACAAGTGTTTTAATAAAAGAAAATAATAAAAAGAGTTTAGGGTTTGGAGAAGTAAAATAAAAGAAAATAAGTTAAGAGGAATCATTACCTTTAATTTTTGTAACTCCATTTGGTTTGAAACTAAAGAACTTCTTGAAGTGCCTTCCTCCTAATGTAAGGATTCTAGGAGGAGGGGAGGGATCTTTATAACTTTTTTGGGAATGTTTTGGATGATCCAAGAGGCTTGATAGGTGTGTGGAATGAGTTATAAGTGATGGATTTTTAAAAGGGGGAGGGGCTCTTTAGGGAAGTGTGAAAATATTATATATTATATAATGATATTCAGTATCTAAAGGTCCAAAACTAATTAAAGTAGAAGATAAGATGACTAATGGTTGAAATAAAACCATCAAATAAGAATTGGACAGGTTTTGGATATATTTTTAATATTTATAAACTTATTTATTTAAATCATTTATTAATGAGGTAAATACTGCATCATTATTGTGTCTTAAATAATTTATTTTATGTGATTTCAAAAAATTATAAAAAATTACCATGATGTAGAAAATGTTTTAATCATTATAATGAATATTTATAGTCAAAAAGATAAATTATATTACCCCTTTTAATAATTACTTTAATAAAGATATTTGTTTTTGTCATTTTTGCCTTTACTTTAAGTTAATTAATATAAAGTGTCATTATCACTCCCAAGTGGCTCCATGGGGTCCCGAAATCGACCCAAGGAATCCCATTGTCAGCTAGGACTCATAGAATAATATTAGCACAAGTTTTAAGGTAATTTTCTATTATTATGATATTATTTTTAACTTGAATTACCTTATTTACCATCATTCTCGGTAAATAAAAGTCAAAAGTTACTATTCACCAATAATTATGTTTATCTTATTGAACCAAATTTTACTTACTAATAACAACCATGCATGTAAGATATTTTAATTTCAATCCACAGAAGTGGTGAAATTTCATTTAAATGAAAATGTCTGTTTTAACTACTACTTAGTGGTTTCACTATTCATAAAAAATTGATGATTTTCATAAAACTATAAAAAAATTAAGCCTAATCTATATTTGATATACCAAATTAAAAAATTATTTCTATTTTACCAAATTTCAAAACATATAAGTTGCATTAATTAATTTAAAAATAATTCTCGTTGTCAAAACATATAACGTGTTTTTATGAAACTATAACTATCAAAAGATCGACACTTTTTATGTCTAATTTCAATGTGAAATTAATTACAATGACCAAGATTGAATTAATTGATAAAAATATAATCTAATTAAAATTTAAATCCAATTAAAAAGATAATATAACCATAAAAATAAATTATATTAAAAGGCACTTTTGAATAAAAATACAGTATTTTCACTATTCGTAAAAAATGAACTTTACCAGAAAAATACCAAACAATTTCCCAAAGTATATTTTGATGTCTAAAATCTAAATAATAATTTAATTTTGTCAAATAAAACATATAAAAGTGTCCAAAACTATATTTAAAAAGGGTTCTCCATTAAAAGGAGGCAAATCGGAATTTTTAATTAAATTACTCTTAAAATAAGATTCATTCACATTTTATGCCTCTAACTTTTATTTAACAAACATGTACAATAATATTGTATTTAGTTTTGTTCATTACCACCAATACAACGGCTATGAGTTAACTACCATTAAAAATAATAATATTATATTATTAGTATGCAATGTAAGATTTCAAATAAACCTGTTGTTGCGTATTAGTTACGCCATCGAACATAGAAACCCCTTTAAAGTAAAAATAATATTTAATTCAAAAAATATTAATAAAATGAGAATGTATTACTTGTTTATTTACCCAAGATGTTACATCCTTCCCCCCTTTTGAAAACTTCATCCTCCCAATTTTATTCACTTATCAAATAAGTGGGGGTATTTATCCCTCATAGAATTTTCAGATTCCCACATTGCCTATCCAACCATATGGTTTTTAACAAAAGCTTTACCTGGTAAATTACCTTATTCTGCAACACTATCTATCTATGGTAAATAATCTGGACAGGTTGTCCCTCATAAGAGAGATTCTCATCCAACTGAAGAAACTATGGACTCAATACATGAGATGGATCTAGCATATACTTTCTCAACATTTAAACATGAAAGACATTGTGTACCTGGGATACACATGGAGGTAAATCCACTCTGTATACAAATAATCCAACTTTATAATGGATTTCATAAGGTCCAATGAACCTTAGACTCAACATTCCCTTCTTACCACAATGCATCACACATTTCAATGGAGAAAACTTGAGAAAGACATGATCACCTACCTCAAAAGAAAGATCCTTCCTCCGGTTATCCGCATAACTTTTCTATCTTCTCTGTGATTTTATCATGTTCTTCTAAATCAATTGAACTTTTCTTTCCATCTCTTCTACCAATTTTGGTCCCATCATCTTCCTTTCACCAACTTCATCCCAAAATTCTGGATTTTGACAATGATTTCCATATAATGCCTCTAATGGAGCCATCTGTATACAGGATTGAAAACTGTTATTATAAAAAAATTCAACCAAAGAAAGATTTTGGTCCCAACTTCCATGGTAATCCATTGTACAAGCACGTGGAATATCCTCTAAGGTCTGAATTGTTCATTCTGACTGCCCATCTGTTTGAGGATGAAAATATGTTCTAAAATTTAATTCAGTACCCAACGCCTTCTGAAGGCCTTTCCAAAAGATAAAAGTAAACCTGGGATCACGATCAGATACAATGGAGAGGGGAAATCCCTGAAACATGATTATCTCTTTAACATACAACTGAGAAAGTTGATCTAGAGACAAAGTATCTTGAATCAGAAGGAAATGAGCAGATTTAGTCAACCAATCAACAATAACCTAGATTACATTATCACCTTGTGATGACTTTGCTAATCCTACAATGAAGTCCATGGATATATTTTCCCATTTCCACTATGGCACTGGTAAAGACTGAAGCATATCTTTTGGTAACTCCCAGTCTACTTTAACCTACTGACAAGTCAAACACTTCAAAGTAAAATCAGCAATATCTATTTTTATTCTATCCTACCAGTAATACTCTCGAATATCTCTGTACATGTTTGTATTGATAGGATGAACTGAAAACGGGAAACTATGAGCATCACATAAAAAATCATTCTTCTACTGTGAATCACAAGGCAAGCATAAGATTTTTTGAAACTCCAAAACACAGTCATTGTCAATGTTAAAATCAGAAAACATAACCTTCTGAACAAACACTACCTTTTTCTGTAACTCACCGTCTTCTTTCTGCGCTTGCTTTATTCTGTATGATAGAGATGATTTCACTGACACCTGAAACTAAAAAGAAGAATTTCATGCACTAACAACTTCTATGCCAAAGTTTATCAAATGGAAAAACAAAGGATCTCATTCAAACGTATCATGGTTAATGAAGAATTACATTCTCGACAAAAATCATCAACCACTTTATTTGCCTTTCTTGGATGGTAATGAATTGTGCTATCATAATCATTGATTAATTCCAACCATCTCCTCTGTCTAATGTTCAATTATTTTTCAGTGAATATATAAATAAAAAATTTGTGGTAAGTATATATTTCACATATTACTCTATAAAAATTACGCCTCCAAAATTTTAAAGAAAAACAAATAGAAGGTAATTACAAATCATGTGTAGGGTAATTTAACTCATGAGGATTCAGCTAACGTGAAGCATAAGCAATTAACTGATCATTATGTATAAGGACAAATCCATGTCCTTTCAACAAAGCATCACTGTAAATAACAAACACACCATTTCTGGAAGGCAGTTCCAAAAATTGAGCATTCTCCAATCACCTTTTAAATTCATAAAAAAAATCATCACATTCTTTTTTACAAATTGAACTTAACACCTTTTCTAGTTATCTTAGTCAGTGGGATAGATAACCGTTCAAAATTCTCAACAAAACTATGGTAATAACCTACCAAACTAATAAAACTATGGATCTTAGTTATATTTTTTGGTCTTGGCCATTCTTTATCAACCTTTGTTTTAGCATGATCAACAGTTATTCCATTTTTTTGAAACAATGTGACCAAGGAATTAAATTTGATGTAATCAAAACTCACACTTGCTGAATTTCCCAAACAGTTTCGTTTCTTTTAAGGTTTGCAAGAAAACCATTAAATGAATTTCATGTTCCTCTTAATTTTGAAATAATCCCAAATATCATCAATGAACACAACCACAATGTTATCCATGAACTCACAGAAAATTCTATTCATAAGATCCATGAATATAGCAGGTGCATGGGTTATACCAAAAAGAAAAAACTACAAATTCATAATGGCCATATCTAGTACGAAATGTGGTATTCAGAATGTCTGATTCCTTTACTTTCGTCTGATTATACCCCAACCTAAAAACAATCTTTGAAAAATACTGAGATCCCAAGAGCTAATTAGACAAACCATCGATATGAGTCAAAGGATACTTGTTCTTAATAGTGATGTTATTCAATACTCTATAATCAATGCAAAGTCTCATTGAACCATCTTTCTTTTTTAACAAAAATGACAGGATCACCCCATAGTGATGTGATAGGTCGAATGAAACCTTTATCTAATAAATCCTTCAATTGCTTCTTTTACACTAAAAGTTCAATTTGATCCATTAGATAAGGTGGGTTTTTTAATTGGCTTAGCATCAGGAACTAATTCAACAGTAAATTTAACATCCCGATCAAGAATAATACCAGTGAACTCATCAGAAAAAATAAAAAGATACCCATTTACCACTAGCACATCATTTATATGAACAGTTCCTTTGTTTTCAAAATTATGTGCAAGGTTACATTCATTTATATCTTTTACTAGTTTCTTGGATTCCGGATATGTTATCAAAATCAATGATCCATTCCTATACACAAATCGAAAATCTTTTTGAAAAGAAACCTCTTTATCTCTGCAGTCAATGTTAGTATGATAAACAGAAAGCCAGTCCATGCCCAAAATAACATCAAACTCTACTAGAGGCAATACAATAAGGTTTTAGGTACATTTTTCCGACACAAAAAGAAATGAAGGTTATTATAATTTCTTTTGGTTTCAAAATTTCTTCCAGGTGTTCTTACCATAAGGTCATGATTCATATCTTGAGGCGGAATACCAAATTTACTATAAAATTCTGAGAACTAAAAGAATGTGTAGACCCTAAATCAAATAGAACATTGGCATAATCTGAAAAAACAAACAATGTTACTAATACTACTTTATTTGATGGACCAACATCTGCTAAAGTAGTTGCAAAGGACTTCACCACCCCTTTCTATTTTTATTCTGGTTTCTTTCCCTCAGTTGAGTTCTTCATTGGCTACTCATTTGCATAATGACCCATTTAATTGCACTTAAAACATATTAGTGCGGGCTTTTCATTTCCTGCATGATCATCTTCCTTATAGTTAGAGAAATATGACCAAACATACCACACCAGAAGCACTTCCCAGACTTTGATAAACATTATCTAGGATGCTTTTTACCACACTTCTCACAAGTTGGATATTTTGTTTTCTTACCTCCAGGATTCTTTGATAAATTCATTCCCTTTGACTTCCAACTATACCTCTTATACTCTTGTTTTTCAAAGAACACCTGATCATTGACAAATACTATTTCCACCTTCTCCTCACATCAAACAAGTTTTTCGTAACTTTTCAACTCAATAGAGGCTAATGATATTCGATATCGTAGCTTCAGTCATGAGTAAAATCAATTTATCTAACTATCAAGATCTCAGATTAAATTTAGATAATGCCTTTCCTGTTGAGTGAATTTTTCTTCCTAACCCTCCACTGAGTCATCCTCCTGCCTCAATTCCTAGAATTGTCTTTCCATACTAAGATGAACCACATTTGGAAAAATATTTCTTATGATACATACCTTTGAATTCATCTCAATCAAGAGCATAAATATCTTTACTATCCCTAATATTTTTCACCATCGACCACCACTAATCAACTTCACCTTAAAAATGGTAAACAGCAAGATAAACCTTTTGATGTACTGAACTACCCATGTCATCAAAAAATTTCTCTAGTGCATTAATCCACCCATCAGCTAGCACATGGTCAGATGATCCTCTAAATGATGGGGGATATTGCCTTATAAAATTCTACACTACTGACATGTTCCTCGGTGGTTGAGATATCTTATCTCATGCATGGATACCACCACCATTTATAGCCTGAGTCAACTATTCCATAACTGCAAAAAACTATTCAGTTCGGATTCTGACCATCTCAGGTTGCTGATTTGGAAGGTTTTGTACCTCCTAATGTCATCCCAACATAGCTTCCCTGTTTCCTATACGGAAAACCATTCTGAACCCAGAAATATCTTAGTAGAAGCAATATGGTAATCTGTAAATGCTATTTCATTTCAATATTATCATAAATTAATTTATGGACATTAATTTTACAAAACCCTAACTCCTAAATTTGTCTAAAGCGACCTCTGATACCTACTATAAGGAACCAACCTTAAACATTACATAATCTTGAATGAAATGAATAATTTACATTTAGGATCTTTTCAAGTTTCAAGTTTTAGAGAATTAGGCCATAACTATTACATTACATCTCAAAAAATTCATGGTAGAAACTTATACTCAGTTTCCATTTTTTTCAAAAAATAAAAACTCTTCAAAAAAAGATTCATGTCTAGTTCCATGTTTTAGACAACATGAAATTTCCATGATCCCATCCATAAAACAAGTACACTTTATTTCTTGTGAAAAACATTCCAAAAACATGGGATGATCATAAAAATCTCACTAAGGGATACACAAAGAAGGAAAACTATTAGTTTTTCAAAATAACAAGTAAACCATGAATACTTTATCATAAGTAATACATTTCACCTTTTTGAAGTAGTAAATACTCTTCACTAAATAAAAGGTCATTTATCAACCTTTTGTAACCAAAATATTACCATAAAACCCATATAATGGACACATAAAATATAAAGGTTACTTGAGACATAATCATAATTAAGTGGAATAACCATACGATCGAGTTCCACACATATCACTAAAGGGAATAGCCAAATAGCTGACTTCCATGCCCAATCTATTTGAGGTTATAATGTAACCACCCATCCTGGTTTATCATGGCACTACTGTCATTTGGTTTTTCAAGTAACCACCCATCAAATGTCCAAGTACAATTATAAATTCGTAACACAAAAAATATTGCAAATATAAAAATTTCTCTAATAATATTTAATTCGAAATCACAAGAAATAATTTCAAGATATTGAAATAATAAATCAATTTAAAAAACCATTTTCAACACCAAAACACCAAAAAAAAAAGAATAAGTGATTTCCTTGTCATTTTAGAAGACATTAAGGCTTATAGAGGAAACCAAATAAATATTACAGCGGTAGAGAGGTCATTATCACTACAATTGTTAAAAAAAATTTGTTTGTCATTTAGTAAAATGATTCGTAGAAAAAATATTCCATAGAATGAAAGTACAATTCAAAGGGTTTTATTATACACTGTGTAAAAGAAGATGGTATATAAAATCGAAATATGCCTCAATAAAAGGAGATTGAGATGATGTCCCTTACCTCGTCTCTGACTTGACTCGTTCTTTCTTTAATCTCTGGAATAATAAACTAACGTTAATTTCTACTTGCTTAAGAACCTTTTTCAAGTTTATTATTACTTTTATATCACTTATTACCATTTATAATCATTATGTAATCATTTACGTTAATAACAATCGTTTTGTCGATATTTGGTACTTGCGTCAAAAATGGTTATCTTATAATTACAAGTTGTTCACATGGTCGAAAGTTCATTATATCCAGAATTATATACACGATTTAGATATCATATATACCATATGTATCCATTATATACATGTATTTATAATAATATATAACATTTGAAGGCATGAAATGAAATACATCGTTCATGGAGACGGTAAGCCATACGTATGCATGAACGCTACATTCATTTCTATTTTTTTAATGGAATTTAAATGTAATGATACATAGGTATATTATAATTCCTGTATAATATCATATATATAATATTATTAATGCTATCCTTTATACATCCCACATATGGCATTAACGAGTTATATCACATTGAGGGGGCGGTAGTCCGCACTTCCTCAAATGAAATTATCATGTTTACTCATAATGGAAACCATAAAGGTATGATATAAAAGAAAAATACTGAAGCATAAAGAAAAAATAAACAAAATATATATCATATATAAATACAGTGTCACCATATTGGGCACCATGAGAGGTGGTAGAAGATAATCGAACCATCATCGTTTCGTGAGATGTTAGTTTTCCAGCCACAGTAACAGTATGTTCTTCTCCCATTAGATGGAGGTGTGTGTAAGTGTATTTCAAATACTTCTCATAACAACATCCTAGTATATTGAGGATACTGGTGTTGGTATAAAAGAAAGGATTAAAAATAGTTTAGGGGTTGGAGAAGTAAAATAAAAGAAAAGAAGTTAAGAGAAATCGTTACCATTAATTTGGGAAACTCCCTTTGGTTTAAACAAAAAGGACTTCTTAAAGTGCCTTCTGCAAAAGGTAAGGCTTCTAGGAGGAGGAAATGGATCTTGAGAGCTTATTTGGGCAGTGGTTGGATAAACCACGAGGCTTGAGAGGTGTGTGGAATGAGTTAGAAGTGGGGGATTTTTATATGGAGGAGGAAGGGAATTTAGGAAAGTGTGAAAATATTATTTTATTATATAATGATATTCGGTTTATAATGGTCTGAAACTAATTAAAGTCAAAGATATGATGACTAATTGTAGAAATAAAATCATACAATAAGAATTGGATAGGTTTTGGATATTGTTTAATTATTTATAATATTATTTACATAAATATTTTATTAATGAGGTAAACAAAATATGATGTAGTAATTAACATTATCTTTCCAATGAATATTTATAGTCAAAAAGATAATTTATATATCCCCTTTTAAAAATTAATTTACTAAAAGATATTTGTTTTTGTCATTTTTTCCTTTACATTAAGTTAATTAATCTAAAGTGTCATTATCACTCCCATGTGTCTCCATGGGATCCTAAAATAGACCCAAGGATGCCCACGGTCGGCCATGACTCATATAATAAGGTTAGGACTAGTGTTAAGGTAATTTTGTATTATCATGATATTGTGTTTACCTTGAATTACCCTATTTATCTTTATACAAGATAAATAAAAGACAAAAGTTATTATGCACCAAAAATTATTTTCAACTTATTAAACAACATTTTACTTACTAATAACAACCATGTATGTCAGATTTTCGAAATTCAATCCACATATGTGGGGAAATTTCATTTAAATGAAAATGTTAGTTTTTAACTACTACTTAGTGGTTTCAGTATTCATAAAAAATTGAAGCTTTTCAAAAAACTACCAAAAATTCAGCCTAAGATATATTTGATATTCCAAATTCATAAATTATGTCTATTTTACCAAATTCAAAACATAAAAGTTTCATTAATTAATTTAAAATTATTTCCCGTTGTCAAAACAAATAACGTGTTTTCAAGAAACAATAACTATCCAATGATCGACACTTTTTTATGTCCAATTTAAAAGTGAAATTAATTCCAATGAACAAAATTGGATTAATTTGTAAAGATATAATATTATTACACTTTAAAACCAATTAAAAAGATAATATTACAATATAAATAAATTATACTAAATGGAACTTTTGAATAAAAATTCAGTATTTTTAACTATTCATACTAAAATGAACTTTACCAGAAAAATACCAAAAATTTGCCCAAAGTAAATCTTGATGTTCCAAATCTAAAGAAGAATTTAAATTTTTCAAATATAACATATAAAATTGACCAAAAAAATATTTAAAGAGGGTTCTCCATTAAAAGGTGGTAAATCAACATTTTAATGTAACTTTTGCTTAAAATTAGATTCATTCACATTTTAAGCCACTAACTTTTATTTAAAAATCATGTATAATCATATTGTAGTTAGTTTTGTTCATTACCGTCAATACAATGGCTTGGAGTGAACTATCATTTAAAATATTAATAGTATATTATTAGTGTGCAATGTAATATTACAAAGAAACACATTGTAGTGTATCAGGTACTCCATCGAACATAGCAACCCCTTTAAAATAAAATGAATCTTTAATTCACAAAATATTAATAAAAAAGAGAGTGTATTATTTCATTATTTACCCTGAATGATACATGTTTATGTATATTTTCTTCACTATTAAGCTTTGATTTGGTGTTTTACAAGTTGTGTAACTGAATAATGGTTTCACTTTGATCGTTATTATTTCCATCGACACCTCAATTCACATCCATAGAATGGTATAGATTCCCTAAAACAATTTGTGAATTCTGTTTCTTCTTTTACATCTTTTCATGTATGAATAATAGACATGATAGACTATCTAGGTAGAGCATGAGTATATTACAAATTAAATAATAGAATGTAGAAAAACATCGAATACAATTGGAGTGATTATAAATTTTAATTGATTATCCATTTAGATTACGAAAGATATGAACACTAGAAACAATTTTTTGATATGAAATGCTACGATTTTTAGTTCAGTGAGTGTAATGGTGTGTTTAGTAAAATAGAAAATTTTCAAAATAAAATTAGAAATTTTCATCATGAAATTTGGTGTCAAATACCCCTATTTTAAATTTTAAAAGAAAAAAATACCAATATATTATAATAATAATAAATTTATAAATTTAATATTAATGATAATGACCATAATAATAATAAAAATATTTTTATAATAAAAATCTTTATATAAATAATAATATATTTATAAATGTAATAATTTTTTAGGAAATTGGATTTATAAACCCCTAATAATCACAGATCTATGAAACTCAAGTGTTGAAATCCTTATCTCACCCAACATGTATTCAAAATTATAACTTTAAATCTAACCATTAATGATTATCATTGTTATATTTCTACTCTTTTGGAAGGAAATAAAACTATATGGCAATAAATTAAAAGGGTTATAGAAATTTATTTTCGTTAAATTTGATAATGTATTGGATTTCCATCCTTTTTTCATGTTCATCATGGAACATTTCATGTTGTTTTGACCCAAAACTAGAGTATCCACTATTAAAATACCCAAAAAGGTTAGATCAGATTGGGAAACTGTAACACCCCGAGCTTCCACGATATGCTTCTCTTTCAATAATGCAATAGCTTGCATTGTATGCAAGTTTGAGATTCTAACACACCGCAACCAATAAAAATAGCCATTATGAATAGTAATACCCACTTTATAAAATTATATATTTTATATTTCAAAATGGACTTCATTTTTGGATTCGTAATATCGAAATTAGCCTATGTTGAATTTTTGGTATTTTTCTGAGAACTTCCAATTTTTTTATGAATAGGGAAAAATACTTAAAAACCACATTTTTATTCAAAATAATTTATAGTGATAAATTATACTATTTATTGGTTTTAAAGTATAATTAGAATATATATTTACCATATTATCCAATGGTGGTCATTAGAATTAATTTCACTTTGAAATTGGACAAAAACAATTGTCAATCTTTTGATATATATTGTTTCTTAAAAACACGCTATTTGTTGTGACAGCAGGAATTAATTATAAAATTAATTAATTCAACTTATATGTTTGGAATTTTTTAAAATAGACATCATTTTTGAATTCGGAATATCAATTATAGCGTAGGGTGAAATTTTGGCATTGTTCTGAAAAACTTCAATTTTTGATGAATAGTGAAACCACTAAGTGGTAGTTAAAAAACTGATTTTTCGTTTAAATGAAACATTACCACTTCTGTGATTTTATTTTCAAAAAGCCGACATACATGTTTTTCATTAATAATTAAAATGTGGTTCAATGGGATTAAAATAATTTTTGGTGAATAGTAACTTTTAAGTTTAAGTAATCACGATTAAAGGTAATTAGTGTATTTTAAGTTAAAGATAATGTTATAATAATATGAAAATACCTTTACACTTGTCCTACCACTATTGGATGAGTCATGTACGACCAATAAAATCCATGGGTCAACTTGGGGACCCCATGGAGCCACTTTGGTAGGAAAATGACATTAAAAACATTTTATTTAATGTTAAAATAAAAATGTCACAAACATGAGTTGTTTTACTAAAACAATTTTTAAATGGGGTAATACAAGTCCTATTTTTGAATATAAATATTCATTAGAAATATAAAACTATTTCCTAAATAATGATATTTTTTTTTATAATTTTTAGACATTAAATAAATTAAATTATTTATGACACCAAGATGATGCAACGATTACCTCATTAATTAACGATTTAAATAAAATGAAAAGATAATGTAAAATATAAGAATTACACTTGTCAAAAACCAATTGGATGAGTATATTTAGAACCCTTATCACGTTATCCTTGAAATTTATAATTTTGGGACCTTTAAAATCCGAATCTCATTATATAATAAAGTAACATTTCATAACTTTCCAAGAGTGGCCCTCCTCTCCTCTTATAAAAGTCCCCCACCACTACCACCTTACTCACACCTTCAAAGCCTTTTGTATCGGACAACCTCTGACAAACTACTCTCCCAACTTCTCCCTCTTACTCCTAGAAGCCTCACTTTGGGTATAATTCTTCCCAAGGAAGCCTTTGGCTCAAATCAAAAATGTGTTACCCGATTTTAAGGTAATGTCTCCTCTTATGTTATTTTGTTTTATTTTGCTTCTCCAACCCCTTAAAATATTTTTATTTATTTATTTTGTAAAAAAACAGTATATTAAATATACTAGGATGTTGTTATAAGAAGGATTCGAGCTACACTTACACACACCTACATCTAATGGTTAAAGAACATACTGTTTCTGTGGATGGAAAATTTCTGCCTCACGAAACGATGATTGTTCAACACTCATATAACACCTTCAATGGTGGCCATTAAGATGTCAATATATTTATATATGATATGTAATATTCTTATGTTTTACTTAAGCTTCTGTATTTATCATTTATGGCACACCTTTATGGTTTTCATTATGGGTAAACACGATATCTTCATTTTAGGAAGTGCGGACTACCACCCCTTCAAGGTGATTTGAATCGTTAATGCCATATGTGGGATGTATAAAGGATGGAGTAAATGATATTATATATGATATTATATTGGAATTATAATATACCTTTATATCATTATGATTTCATTCCATTAAATACGAAATAGAAATGAAAGTAGTGTTCATGCGTACGTACGGCTTACCGTCTCCATGAACGGTGCATTTCATTTCATACCACTAAATGTTACGTAATATTATGAATGAATGTATATAATGGATATATATGATATCTAAATCATGAATATATTGCTGTATATAATGGATATTTCACCACATGAACAACTTGTAATTATAAGAAGTTTATTTTTGACTCAAGTACCAAAGATCGACAAAATGACCGTTATTAACTTAAATAATTAGATAATGTTCAAAACATGGTAATAAGTGATATAAAAGGAATAATGAACATTTAAAAGGTTATTAAGAAAATATAAATTAACTCTAGTTTATTATTTAGGAGGTTAAAGAACGATCGAGTCAAGCCGGACAAGAGGTAAGGGATCTTCTTAACCCAATTTCCATTCTTTGGGTTAATCTCCTACTTTCAAATTATGTCATGATATTATTATGTCCTATCTTGTAATTGTAATTTCTTTATGTGTACATATAATGAATACACATAATAGATATATTTTATTTAAAAATGATCTTTGTAAGGGAACTTCTTAAGCCAATTTCCGTTCTTTGGGTTAATCTCCTACATTCAAATTATGTCATGATATTATTATATCCTATCTTGTACTTTTAATTTCATTATGTGTACTTATAGTAAATACACATAATAGATCTATTTTATTTAAAAAATTATCTTTTTAAGGTACTTTGTCTCAATCTCCATTCATTGAGGCATATTTTGTTTTATACAAAAATTTCTATTATACAGTGTATAAAGCCCTTTGACCTTTACGTTTATTCAAAAGGAATCTTTTTATACGAAGCATTTTACTAAACGACAAAAAGGAATGTTTTTCTTGTTGTACGTATGCGGCGACAACGACTTCTCCGCTGTCGTGACCATTATTTGAGTTTTGGCTTCCTCTACAAGCCATAACCTTTTTTTAATGAAAAATAATTACAATGTTTTAATTTTCTTTTATTTTGGTATTGAAAATGGTTTTTAAATTTTTTTTATTATATCAATGTGTTGTATTGATATCTTGTAATTGAAATGTGGAAATGTTATGTTTCATTTATGCATGTTTTACGTTATACGATTATGTTATGGTTTATGATATGTTTAAACTTGTTCATATGAGGAATGCATTGGACATAATATGTGACGGGTGGAGCCCTCTATAGCTCCTTGATGCATCGGCAGGTCTCATGAGAAAAAATAGTGTCTTGGTACGAGGCCTTGACAAAATCATATTTGTGGTCTTGGAACGAGGCCTTGGATACGTGGTTATGATAGTCTGGCATTATGCATTCCATCATTATGTAAGTGGTTATTGATATTGCATGTGATTATTCGACTAGTAGAATATCCATGTGAGTAAGTAAATGGCATTCTTTAATTTTATTTTTTCCATATTATGCTGATGTTAAAGTATAAAAAGGATTTTGTTTCAGTTATACATTACCTTAAATGTTAATGTTTATTTATGAAAGCTTCCTCTATATTGTTATCCTTACTAAGCATCTGAGCTCACCCCTTTCAATGTTTTAATTTTTTCAGGATGTGAACAAGTATTTTAGGAATGACCTGCAGGGATAGTCTGAAGGGGATATGAGTGGGGAAAACGAAGACTATGTTATTGTAGTTTTTCACTCTATGATGTAATGTAACATTTATGAATGTATCTAGTGTTTCCAAGGCTAATAAACTAATAGGTATTTCGAGACTTGATCTTTTGTGATCATGCCAATGCTACGCAGTAATGCACTGACTCTGGGTAACTGAGGTCGGGGCGTTACAGAAACCAAATGTATATATATATATATATGACATGTAAATTCCATTATTAAAACAATTAGATTAATTATGTATTAGGAAAACATGAAAAATTAAGACATTTTATTTATTATATTACCAAATTAAATAAATACAGGTGGATTGGTAAACAAAACCAATGAAAATCCAGTTGGATTCTAGTAGAAGGAACATCTCTTGACGGAAATTCATGATTAACTATATTTAATTTACTATTATGCTTCAGCTTGGTGGTATATAAGTTGAGTCTTGGAATTGCAGCTACCGTTCCACCATAATATTTTCAATCAACACCTTAGTTTGCATCTATAAAAGGATTCAGATTCCATAATACATTCACCAACTTCACTTTATTATTAGAAATCATATCATTTATAAAAAAATGATAGTCTATCTATGTATGAAAAGAAAATCTTATGAATGAAATAACCAAGTGAAATAAATTCTGAAGGCCAAAAGAGAGCTTTAAATGAGTAACAAATGAGACATTTATATAAGTGAAGGGAAGAACACCAAAATCAATTTTTTTAGATGAAAATATAGGGTTTCATGTTTATTGAGTGTAATGGCGCATTTGGTATAATATAAAATGTTTAAAATCATTTAATAAAACTGGATTATAAATTTTAGTGTCATATAACCCTATCATAACATTCTAAATGAACAAAAATACCTCTATATTAAAATATTATAAATATATAAATTAAATATTAATGATAATAAAATAATAATAATAATATTTTTATAATAAAAATAATTATATGAATAATAATATATTTATAATTATTATATTTATTTAATTAAATGGAATTAAACACACAAATAATAAAACACCTATGATAGCAAAGTGGGTCAAGTCCTATCTCACCCCACAGGGATTCAAAACCAGTAGTTAAATTTTAATAATAATTGATTATCATGAAGATCTTTTTGATTGTGTGGAAGGAATGAAAAACCATATAGAGATCTACTAAAAGGTAAATCATTAGGTTAACATCCTTCAATATGACATTTTACTGGATGAACATTCCATTTTTAAGTTCATTATGAAAATTTCCAGTTCTTTCTAACCCTCAATGTGAGTATTCCTTGTTAAAATAAAAAAAATGTCTAAATAAACATGATCCATCAAATATATAAACTTACGAGAATTAAATACCAATAAAAAAATATTAGTTAAATTATATATCTATAAAATAAGTGTAAATTATTGAATTTAATTAATTAGAAAAACAATGAAAATAAATACAGGGTAACAAGTATACAAAAACACCAATGATATGGTTGGATTCTAGTAAATGGAAACTCAATAAAATAATATCAAAGCTCAAAAATATTGCATTTACTATTACAATACACATTAGTGGAACACATGTTGAGTTACCAAATAGTTGCTACATTTTGGTTGTTTTTCTTCTCTAAGCACCTTAATTCGCATCAAGAGAGTGCTTTGGAATTCCTGATACATCACTCGACTATAATTTCTTCTTTGACATATTATCACATATAATAGAAAGACACAAAAAACAATCTAGTCAACTAATGATTAAATTGGAAATTAAATAATCTATTAGAGATAATTTTAGATACAATGAGAGATATTAAAATGATTAATAGATGAACCATTTAGATAATGGAAGGGAATAACACTATAATCGTTTTTATAATGTGAAATACAATGTTTTCATGTACAGATACTGTAATGGAATGTCTGGTACAATAAAAAATGTATAAAATAATGTATGAAAACATCATCATGATGTTGGGTGTTAAATACCCCTATCTAAAAATATTTAAAGAGAAAAATACTCTTATGTTAATAAAATAATAAATTTATAAATGTAATATAAAAGTTAATAATAATAATAATAATAATAATTACTATATTTTTAAAATTAAAAAATAACAGGAATAATTGTATATTTAAATATATAATCATACACCTATTACACTCAAGTGGGTAATGTCTTATCTCACCCCATGGGGATTCAAAACTAGAAGTTATAGTGTAACAATAAATGATTATCATGGAAATATTTATGATTGTGTATAAGGATGGGGAACCTTATCTGGATAAAAAAGACCCATAATGTTTCATTTCATTGAATCAAGAATTATACTCGTTGGAAATCATTTTTCCAGGTTCTTTATTAAAATGTACATGTAGTTTCCAACCCACAAAATGAGTCTTACTTATTAAAATAAGTAAAAAACTAGAAATACATTGGATATAAAATCTATAAATATACAGTAAGTAAATAACAATATAAAAAATATTTTTTAATTTAAATTTTTAAAAAATGCAGAAATCAATGAATTAAATTAGTAAAATAAACAAACTATATTAATAAAAGTTAATAATTATATTAGACATGTGATGGTCCAGTTGGATTATATTATAAGGAAAATCATTGCACTAAAATTCATGCTTAATAATCTTACACTTACTTTAAATCATTGGTTTGGTGCTGTATATATTGAGTCACCAAACATTGGATGAATTTCTATAATAATTATTTTAATAAATTCCTTAGTTTCTATTTAAATAATTACTTGTATTCCTCAAGAGATTCATCGAATTATCATTCTTCTTAGCCATCGTCTCATATATAAAAACCATACATGATAATCATTTTATGTATCAAATACAGTTTTCATAATTTGATCCTTTAAATATTTAAATATAAATTTTTAGATTTTTCTTCAGTGTTGGCATGAAATTATGGGCAACGTCGGACCCCGAAAATAATATTATAAAAATAATAGATATATTGAACATGCACATGAAATATCTCTTCATAAATTATTTTTCAATTTATCCAGGCCATGGATGGAAAATCAAATTTCTTGGATTGTTTTTTGGATGTGAGTTTACCATAGGCACTACAAATGTATGGTTGGTTAAGATGATATATTGGGGTGACAATTTGACGAGTGCATTAAATAAATTGAATAATTAATTTACTTAATGTATTAAATGCCTAAATCTATCTAATTTTATATAAATATTCTATTATGGAAAATCCATAGGGTTACCTGCCAAACCCATGGAGAGTAGAGGGGAGGAGGAAGATAGACACCTTTAGAACTAATGAACTTGGAATCATGGATCAATGATGAACAATCTGGGAGATTCAAAGGATGAATGGCAAACACAACAGTAAATTGAAAGTCATCTATAAATAAAAGAATTATTTAGCAATGACCGATCAGATCTTGAGGTAGGGATTTCTATATTTTTTATTTATACCCTATTATTTGTATTCTAGCATAAATTTTATATATATTCTAGGATTTACCTACTTTCTATCCATGAACTATTATACCAATTGTTTTTATCCATTGCCCCAATTTTTTATTTCACATTTTGGTTTATGAAATTATGATCATTGGCCGAATTCACAATGTCTAATGGTAATCGTACTTTATTATAGCTCCTAAATTTACTATGCTCTTCATGTTATTAATAAATATACCTTAGGCTTAGATATTTGACATTGATAGACTGATTCAATCATGATGTAACCACCATATTCATGATAAATATGTGAACATACATGGAATCAATGTTTTTTAGATGGATCAAGGTGGAACTATAGATCAAAGATGATGGTTGTGAGGATTGAGACCCCATTTTTTCATGGGAGGCATGATAAATTATCTTAGACGATGAGAATCCATATTTTCGAACACCAAATGCCAGAAATTGATGACCATGTGAATTTCCCCAAGATATTAGTATATTACATGAGGTTATAATAATATTCTTGGTTTGATCGGTGGATTTGGTGAGGCTTTGGAAGAAATATAATGTTTCTATGAAATTCCAAACTACTAACTTTTTATTTTATAGGAACATAGACATTGTATCTTAGTTTTTTTAGTAGTTTGGGTTTTGATACCAACTTAAATATCACATGCCATATGGATAATCACACACACAATCTGATACTACCTGGGTGGATGAGCCATTTTCTATGAGTACACTACCAGGACTGCAGGTGATAAGACATGTCATGTCCCCAAATATACATGTTGTGTGAACGAACATTTATTATTGAACTGTATCCCGATAAGAAGACAACATGGCCTTGGGTGATCATACACACTATGTTCCCTAATGAAAATTATATTTACTTTCCCCAAAATGACCCACCATACATATCTTATTCTTATGAACTCATATATTGGAATTAATATATCCCATTCTAAGAATATTTCAATATAATATTTCTTTGTGGGATTTTTCGGCACCCGATATACGATGTTATGTGACAAGAGCATGTCACTTCTTCTATGCGACTCTTAACTAATGGAAGTAATAATTTTTGACCATTATTGTTATTCCATATATAGTTCTCCCCTAACTAACCAGTGTATAGGTCCCCTTTGTCCTATATACAGGTAGAGTTAGAACTCCACTATACTATAAAGGTTATATTCCCTCTATAGATGATGGTGGTACTCCACCGTCATCGATCTCTAGAGGGGAGTGGGTCCTCTACAAGAGTTGGTAATCCCTCATATTTGTAATGAAATAATGATAAGAGAGTCCCAACATTCATATTAATGTGAGGTTTCTTGGATACATGTTATCGATGATGATACCTTTATAGGTGCATATAGACTCATCATCCAAACTTGTTATAGAATTTGAGATTCCTATATTTTAAAATGGAATTTTATTTATGTGAATATATTTTTTTTAGGATGATTCTTCTCCATTTGAATTATGATTCAGGCTAACAATAATATTCTATTACTTCCCTCTTGATTTTTTTTCCTGTCGAGTATGTTTATACTCAACTACGCATGGTATTTAGATACATTCATTTTATCTTATAAAAACAATAAATAGATTGATGATGACCTTATATGAGTTGATATCAGCAGTGTATAGAAATACATGGTGGCACAGTCTGTGTTTAGTGGTCATACATAGAGATCATGAGCTATGATCTCTTATGAATTTCCTTTTTTTGTTTTTTTACTAGGATAGGACCTATTTTCCTTTATTTGGGATTGGCATGTATTTTTCCATTTTTAGTTCCATGATATTTATCTGCTACACTCTAAATTTATTTAATAGATGTTATTTCAAAAAAAAAAATTCACCCTTGATATTTAAATTATTATATCTTTGTAAAACTTCATTGATCAGGGTATGTGTGTGCATACATGTACATAAATATAAGTCCTATCATTTTAGTGACATGAATACTAAATAATTGACTCCTTCCATTAGTCTATTGGAGTTATGAATGGGGTGTCACTCTCAATGTACTACTAGACTAGGAATGGTCCTGATGGTTTAGGTAATGGATGAATGGTATTAGATAAATCATATCCTGTGGAAAATATTTACAGTTAGTCATGTTGTGAGGTTTGGTTCTTCAACTTAGGGAAATAATATTGATGTTTTATGAGTTTCTCTCTCAGACCAGGGAATCTAGTGGTGGCGCAAGGATCATTGTATCTATATTCCATGACTATGAATACCTATTAGTTGTCTCAACAAGATGATGAAGCAATTATAGGGGAACAAAAAAAATCACATAGGATTAGGTTCTTTGACTCCCATATCATCCTAGAGTTATCTCCCTAGATATTTTCCTATAACTTTGGTATGTATTTTTAAATTATAGTAGTCCTCCAAAATGATAACCAACTAGGATTTTGAGATAGGTTAATGAATATTACCAATTGACTGATGATGCCTCAGTAAATGGACCCATTATCATGTTATTCCCTCTAAGAGAGCGTAAAGTTGTGATTCAACCATATGGGTAGTGTATGGACCCATCTCTTGTGGTTCAGGTGGATGATTATCTACATGTTGAGCGGATAGTATCTCTAGAAGTCAAAATTGATGATATAAATTGTCTTAGTGCATTTCATGAGTTTTAGTGATAAATATAGGCATGGTTTTATAGTGATCTAGACCCTTAGGAAATAAAGGATTGGATCGAGTTAGTAGTCTTATATTTTTTATCTTGTAGAATACCTAACCGATCATATGGTTGTACTCGAAACTAGAATTCCTTATAGATAATTAGGGTATTGTAAGGGACTGATCACTTAGACCCATGATGAAGTAACTATTTCATAGACATAAATTCAGATATTTTTCCATGATGTGTATTATCCATTGAGATTGTACTCTGTGTGGGTCTATGATCTTTTTGAGAAACAACATAGTGGTATGTCAATTGGTGAGTATGAATTGAGATTTACCCACCTAATACATTACATTATTGATATTGAGTGAGATGGAAACTTCTAGGAATGAAATTTCATGTATTACCATTTTGTGGATGTACATTCAAGCATGCTCTCTTTATATATTAAGAGTTATAAAAGAGTGTTGGAGAAGACCATAGCGACAAAGAGTTTTCTGGTAGAGTGGTATTGAGTAGCTGGAGCAAGTAGTGAACATTATGGGACTGATTCATTTGTAGCAACTAGTAGGCATTAACTTTTAAGGTCTTGACAGATTTGGTATACTCATGCTATGACTCAAACATGAGGATATTTAGCATAAGTGTTACACATGGGGTCTAGTTATCTTGGAGATGGGAGATGTTATGCTTTTGATGGTGAGGTCAAATAGATTGTGATTTGACTACCAGAAACACTATAGATAATATGAATAATGTGGACATAACTCCACATAAGATGCAACATCAAGATAAGGGATCTCCCAATCATGGTAATATCAGTCAATAGAGAGGTGGTGCAGACATAGGTGTAGGCGAAGCCCCAAAAGGAGGACTTTAAAGTGGATGATGATGTTATGGCCTATTATAACCACCACTATTAGGTAGACCATTGGGTGTTTAGTGGTGTAGATTAAGAGTACATTGTCAGTTAATAGAAATGGAGGTATATGACCAGCGTTCAAATGAGATTATTAGAGATATAATTTGTGTTTTATATACTTCTTCTCTACTGTGTTTAGACACATGTACAAGTCATTATTTAATTTAATTACCACTTTTCATGATCTAGAGATTCCAATAGAGTCCTTAGAACATCATTTGAGGATATAGGTTTCTATAGGGAGTGATTATTCCATTTCACACATCCTCAGGTGGTGTGATTTGGTTCTTCATAGAGGGAGTTTCTCATGGGACCTCTTGGTTGTTTTGATAGAAACTTATGAATTAATATTTTGTATGGAATAATTTTCCATAGCACATTATAATATATATTATCACCACACAAGAATTATAATCCTATTGGATAATGATATGGTGTTCTCCTTCTATGTAGAAAAAGACCTGTTGGAAGAATGAGTAGGGATTATGATTAAGAAGATTCAAACTATCACCAATAGGTTAATGATTTTTTCCTTTAGTGTAATGAGATATTTCAAGATCTATTTTCTAGTGGTTGTGGAGGATTATATGGATGAACTTCCCAAATATGTTTGGGGCTACCTTGAAGGTAGGATATTGACCACTATAATGAAATTCACCCCATGACTACACTGTTATCCTTTGTAACATATCAGATGGCCACCGATGAGCCCTAGCAGATGAGGGTGGAATTGTAAGACCATTTTGAGAATAGATTTATCAAACATAGTTTGTCCCCATGGAAGGATCAAATGTTGTTCGTTAAAATGAGGATAATATATTGAAGTTATTCCTTGATTAACAACAACTGAATTAGGTGACAACCAAGAACAAGTACCCCTTTTGATGATTGGTGATATATTAGACAAGTTGAAAGGTGAAATATTGTTCTCAAATATTGATCTTAGGTCAAACTAACATAAATTTAGGTTTCATGAGATTGATATTCCAAAGATATCATTCCGATGTTTCTATAATAATTATGAGTAAGTGTTAATTACTTTTGGTTTGATGAATTCCGCCATTATATTCATGTCAAGTACGATCCAAATCTTTCATCTTTTTTTGGACCGTTTCACGGTTGTAATTATCAATGAAATTATCATTTACCCTCTGTATGGGGATGAGAATATAAAACATTTGAGGATGTTCCTAGACTTATCATCGGTTCACCAATTATACAATAAGCTCTAAAATAGATATTTTAGATTCAATAGTTCCACATTATAGGGAATTTAATCTTTGAGCATAGAGTAGTGGTGGAACCAATGAATATTGATGATGTACTCACTTGGTATCAATCCTAGATCAGATCATAGATGAAAATATTCTTCTATTTAACATGGTACTGTATGTAGTTTTAGAAATACATTTCTTGGATTTAAGCCCCAATGACTAATTTTATGTTAAAATGATAAATGTTTTCCTTGTCTGAGAAGATTCATCGATCATTTGAGGAGTTTAGGTATAGGTTGATTGGTTTTCTTATATAGTTACTACAAGAGGTGGGTGTCAAGTGCATGGTGTTTTTTTGATGCCTATAGATTTGGGACTGAATAAATTATGATGTAGAGTAGGGTAGTGATTACTTATGATTCAAGGTAATTGAAATGCCAATAGTATAACTATATAAACCTTCTACTTGAGGATGTGGATGAATTATTTTCTAGGGGACCATTTTGTTATATTTTAAGACAACCCGAGTTTCAAGTATATCTTTACTCAATGACACATCAACTAGATACAATGAAAGTGGTTGGAGTTCCCAAAAGACTATGACATTGACATAGTATATACTCTATAGAAGGTATATGTGGTGGCATATACCCTTAGTATAAAATTCCATTATCACATGGTGGAAGAGGCATCACAGAAATTGGGCTCTCATTGATTGACCTTGGTTGAGGAGGGAGTGAAAACTTATCTATAGTCGATGGTGCTGACACCACTGGTCCTTCATCATGTGAGAGAGTCTTAATTGGGTGAAGAGGAAGAATATAAATTTATACATAACCATATATCCTTAGGATATGTAATCAATGGATTTTATGAAGGTGGGGAACACATCATCCTTTTCTAGGGACAAATGGTAACTTTGTCATGGTCCATGAGGATGTGCTAAGGGAGATTCATACCTCCCCTTTGGTGGTATATCTAGGAGTGTAAAATATGTAGATAGTCCATTATTAGAAATTTTTTGGGTAGATAAGAGGGTGTCTCATGCTGAGTACATTTCCCATTGCCTAACATGACAACATGTAATATCTGAACATCATGTTTCAATAGGTCTAAATCAACCCCTTGGAATTAAAATATGTATATGGGATGAAATATTAATATATTTTATAATAGAGATATCATGGTCATTAAGTGGTCATAAAACAATCTGGGTAATTATGGAATGACTTACCAAGTCGTCACACTCTCTTTCTATTCAAGAGTATACTTCAGTTGAGAGTTTGTTACGTTTTTTACATATATTAAATCATTTAGCTTCATTAGGTACCCATTATGATCATTTAAGATCCTGATTATTGGTTTAATTCATGTTTTTTGAGAGGTATTCAAGAGGATTTTGGGGCATAGAAATCTATGATAATGGGGTTTTACCACCATATAGTGGCAAATTGGAGTGAACCATCGTGGTTTTGGATGATATGGTAAGAGCATGAGTGTTATATTTTTATATAGAGCTCGTTGGATAACATAAAATTAGTATAGTTCCCCTTTAATAATAGAAACCAGTCCACTATCAGCATGTAACCATTCAAAACCCAATATGATAGACCCTATAGGTCACCCATGTGTAGGTCTATGATTGGAAAGATATATTCTTTTGGGATAAATCTAGTACAGGTGATGAAATAAAATATTTAGGTGATCCAAAAGAACATGAGGACATTTTGGAGTAAAGAAAAAATCTTATGTGGATTGATTTCATAGGCCTTTGGAGTGTGATCAAGTAGGAAATGTATTCTTAATAGTATTCCCACAATAAGGACCACAGTGATTTTTTTTTTGGGGTAATAAGCTATCCCTCAGGGTTCATCAAATCATTTCATTTTTTGTAGGGATGGCAATGTTGGTTACCACTTATCCCTAACCCAACAGTTAGTCCAAGTACATGACGTCATCCATGTGTCATTGGTGTGGATATACATGCTTGAACAACCACACATTATTGACTGGGGTGAACAAGACATTGAGGATGGAACCACCTTCTTAGAGTACCTAGTGAGGATAAACATTTGATATGATAAGATCCTATGAGGGTGGAATATTCCTTTGGTTTGAGTTATTTAGAATCATGGGATAATCCAAAGGATTTATTAGGAGCGTGAGATCTAGATTTGGTCTTAGTACCCTCACCTTTTGGTTTATTCTTTTCTTTTCTTGGAGAAAAACCTTGAAGGTGGGAATTATGTAAAAATTTTGGTTTTAATAATTTGACTCTTTGAATATATCTATGTATATTTCTTGTTTTTGGTTAATATTTTACATGACATTATTGGAGTAATAAGACTGAGAAATTAATATATTAATAACAATAGCTATATTTAAGAACATGCATGAAACATTTCTTAATAAATGGTTTTCTATTGATCATAACCTTTAATAGATAATCTGATACCACAACTACTTTGGAATCACATGGTTTACCCTAGTAATGACATAAATTTTTGTTAGAATCAGACATTATGTTTAGGTGTAGTCATTTGCAGGTGTGTTAAATAAATTAAATTATTAACATATTTAATGTATTAAATACCAAAAACTAACCTCTCCTCTATAAGTATACCATTATAGAAAACCCCATGGTTATACACATATCCTTTGGATAATAGAGAGGCAGTGGAATAGATCCACCATTGGCATTAAAAAACATGATATCATGGATCAGTGATGAAAAATCAGGGATATTTGAGGGGTGAACAAAAAATGCAGTGAAAAAATAAATGAAATTGATAAAAATTTAATTATTCCCCAATGATAAATCAATTACTGAGTTAATGAAGTTTATTTTATGGATTATTACAGTGTTATTGGATTTATATTATAGATTTGATATATCCACTATGTTTTCCCTGTTTTCCCTCCCAAATACATAATCCCTTATGTTTTACTTCATTGTGCCATTTTTTCATTTCACCATTTGGTTTCTGTTATTATGATAATTATTCATGTTTAAAATGACTAATGATAGTATCACATTTTTAGTGTGACGCTTCAATTTTCATTCTATATGTTCTTCATTATTTACTCATGGGTTAGTGATTCGACATTGGTAGACCAGTTTGATCATGATCAATCCTCTGGATTCATGAAAATTATGCAAATAACTTTGGGATAAATTGTTCATGGATGTATTGTAGTGGAACAATGGATTTTTGATGATGGTTCCAATGATGGAGACCTTGTTTTGTTGTGGGAGGTGTAAAAAATATTTCATACATAATAAGAATCGATATTTCTCGCCACAGAAGTTTAACAATCAATGTTCAAAGGTGTTTCCCAATTATTTTGGTGGTTTAAGACTGTCTATAGTGTGATTTTTTGTGATACTGGTGGATATAATGAGGATTCATGAAGAATATAATGTTTCTGTGAAAATATACACTACACACTGTTCCTTCTAGAGGAACACACACCATGTTTCTTAGTTTTGTGCAGTATATAAGTTTTCAATACTGTGGAAAGTATGACACCACATATGGGAAATCCCATATGCATAGTGATATTACCCATGTGGCCAAACCATGTTCCAGGAGTACACAGATAGGACTCCACGTGATGAGACATGTTTTTTCCCATAGGGACACACCATGTGAAAGAATAAGGATAGCCAAGAGATGTATAGGAAAGAAAACACATTGTTATTTGGGTATTCATTCACAAAATGTGTCCGGATAAACATTCCATGTACTTTACCTATAATATTCTACCTTGTGTATATATTCCAGGACTCATAAATGGGCTTTTAAGTATCCCATTATGAGTATATTCCTATGTAAGATAGTATGGGGGTCTTTATTTTGGTATTAGTGATATGATATGATGTGATACAAATATTATGCTTCTTTCATGTTGTGTTTACCCAATGGAAGTGGCCATGATTGACCATCAGAGTCGACACTCCACAGAATCACTGGGGTATGGGTCCCTTATAACCTATATATCAGTATAGTCAGTAATCCCCTATACTATAAAGGATGTGTTTATTTTATATGATGAAGTTTTACTCCCCTGTTACTGCAATCTGATGGGTTGCGAATCCTCCACTAGATTTAGTACTCCTTCACCATTAATATGAAGTAGTGATGAGTGGGACATATATTATGATACTTGTGAGGTTTCATGGGATACTTGGCATTAGAGATGTGATATTTGGAGCTACAAAACGACTCATCACTTTTATCCAGCTATCATGATTGATATTCATTTATTTTCAACAAGGGTTTTCATTATGATCAAATTTTTCAATGGATTCGTTTTTCCAATCATTGAGATATGGTTTGAGATGCTTGTTATATTATATTACTTACCTATTGGTTTATGATGTGTTTTAATATGTATAATTATACTCACCGATTCGTAGGATTTTCCCTCACATTTCATGTCTTATAAAGATGGTAGACATATGAACGATGACCATGGTGGACCGAATATCAATAGAGTATAGACGTACATGGACGTTTTGACAATGTTTGGTTACTATACTTAGGAATTAGGAGCATTCCACTCCTATAAATTATCCATTTTCAATTAATTATAGGGAGATAACTATTTGAATTCTTACAGTTTGGGTGTGTATTTTCTGTTATACATTTCTAGATATTTATCTATTATAATTAAATTCATTTACTAAAGGTTATTGCATGAATATTTATCACCCTAGAGGTTTCAGGAATTATATATCTGCACTATTTTATAGAGTTGGGTGAGTGTGTGTATATTGGTACATTAGGAAAATAACTACCATTTGGGATACATGCCTACTTGATGCTTATTTTCAACACCTGGCCTATTGGATATGGAATTGGGGCATCACACCTAGCATACTTCCAGCCCTAGAGTTCCCATGATGGGTTAGGTCATGAAAATCTATAGAGCCAAAATGAAATTTCAAAATGGAATAATAAAACATAGAATATTATGGAGACATCAAGAGAAATTTCAATGTGTAACATATGACCTATTTAGATAATGGAATGGAAGAATAGAAGAATAATTTTTCTAAGATAAAACCCTATAGTATCAAGTTTAGTGAGTGTAATAGCGCATTTGGTATAATAGAAATTTTTTAAAATCATGTAAGAAGACTACACCAAAACAATGGGCGTTAAATACCCCAATCCTATAATTTTGAAAGAACAAGAATATCCCTATATTATAATAATAATAAATTTATAAATGTAAAAGTGATGATAATAACAATTATTATGATAATTATATTTTTATAATTGAAATAATCATATAAATAATAATATATTTATAAATATAATATTTATTTTAGAAAACGGCATTAAAAACCAAAAATTATCATGGAACTAAGTCACTAATGTTGGTCAAATCTTATCTCAACCAATGTGTCTTCAAAACTAGTAGTTAATATGTTACAATTAGTGATTATAATGGTGAGGTTTTTTGATTTTGTGGAAGTCTAGCCATCTATTGATCATCTAAAGGGACATAGATAGTTTATTTTTCTTTAATAGTACATTTTACTAGGTATAAACCTTGTTTTCAAGTTCTTCACATAAAATTTCTTGTTATTTATGAACGAAAACACATATATTCATTGTTAGAATCACCAAAAAAGGTTATATAAACATGGGAAATCAAATATATTAATACAAAAAAAGAAACTACCAATAAAAAAACTATTAGTTAACTTAAATATCAAAATAACATGTGAAAATAAATAAATTTAATTTATAAGATAAATAGACTAAATAAATATAGGTTCAGAAGTTACCAAACGCGTAATCATCCATTTAGATTCTAGAAGAAGGATACTACTTGGACAAAAATTCATGCTTAAGAATGGTTAATTAGCTATTATTATGTATCTAAGTGTTATCATGTAGTTTTTTTGAACAATAGCCATTATTTGATTATTATTCATTCCATGATCACCTCATTGTACATCCAAATAATGATTTGGTTTCCCTAATACATTCAAAAACTTCTCGTTCATATTTTCCTTCTTCGCACATATCAAAAATAGACATGATAGAATATCTATAAATCTAAAGAGTAAAATGAGAATTGAATAATAAAACATAGAAAAATTAGATACAATGAGAGAGATTACAATGTTTCTCTTATGATACTTTTATATAATGGAATAAAATAACACAAAAATCAGTTTGTTGAGATGAAAATATAGTGTTTTTAGTTTAATGAGTATAATGGAACATTTGAAAAAATATGAATTTTTTAAAATCATATAAGTTAATGTCATTGGGAAATTGGGTGTGAAATGACGCCATTCTAAAATTCGGAAAGAACAAAAATGCCCCTATTTTATAATTAAAATAAATTTATAAATATAATAAATAATTATAATAAAACTAATTATTATTATATTTTTTTAATAAAAAATAATATTTATAATAATGTATTTATAAATATAATATTTATTTACGACAAGGGATTTAGAAACCATAAAAATTCACAATTATAAGACAATCATGTGTGTCAAGTCTTATCTTACCCCTTGTATCTTCAAAACTAGTAGTTAAACTGTAACAATTAATGATTATCATGAAGAAATTTCTAATCATGTATAATGAAGTAAAACCTTCTAGAAATCATCTAAAAGGGAAAAAATTGTTGCATTTACTTTAATATGATATTATACGAGCTATAAATCATGTTTTCATGTTCCTGAAAAAAAATGTTCTTGTTCTTTTCGACCCAGAGCATGAGTGTTCCAGGTTAAAATCACTGAAAAAGATAAGATAAACACCAATGGTCAAATATATAAATATATAATAATTAAAAACTGGTAAATAATTTAGTTAACTTAAATATCTAGACAATAGACACAAATTAATGTATTTAATTAATTAGATAAAGAAAATAAATAAAGGGTAAAAAGTATACCAAACTAGAGATGATCTCTATTGATTCTATTAGATTAAAACATCAGGGGATGAAATTGATGATTAATAATATTTACTTTACTATAATATTTTTCTTGGTTTTATATGTTTTGAATCCCCAAAAGTGGATAAGACTCAACCACTATTACTTCTATCATCACCGTGGTTCACATCCATAAAATGATTTGGATTCCTTGAGACCTTAAATGAATTTCTGTCTTCTTAGTCATATTCTTGCATATAAAATAATTGACATTATGAACTATCTAGGATAATATAGAGTAAATTTTAAATTAAATAATGATATTAGGAGATTCCATAGATAGAGATAGAGATTATAGTACACAACAGATGATTTATTTAAATAAGGGAAGGGGAAAATAATTGAATCAACTTGCTGAAATGAAACTATAGGTTTTGGAGTTTTGTGAGTGTAATGGCATGTTTGGTATAATATAAATTTTTTAAAAACATGTAACAAAATTTCATCATGAAACTGGGTGTTTGACACCCATATTCTATAAATTTTAAATAAAAATAAAATCCTTGATTTCTAATAATTGTAAAATTATAAATTTATTATTAATGATAATAAAAATTATAATTATAATTATATTTTTATAATATAATAATTATTTGAATTATAATATATTTACAAATAAAATAATTATTTAGGAAATTGGATTTACATACCACAAACAGTCACACACCCATGAAAATCAGGTGGTTCATGTCTTTTCTCATCCCAAAAGGATTTTAAATCAATACCTATGATCATTAAAATTTATTTTATAGAATAAATGGTTCTTCTTATTGGAGTGACCCGAGGGCCTTATCTGTAGTGAGGATGAAGCCTCCTATGACACGAAGGGCCTTGAATGTGGCCTGAGGACCATATTTTTTTAAGAGATATGTGGGATTCCTCCATTTTTATTAAATAAATGAACCACTTATTATTTATTTGGAATATAAGGTTCCCATTACATGTCCTGACAGGCCAAGGAGTATATATTACATAAAACTAATAATATACTACCATACCTTTGTCACCCATAGCATAGAAAATAGTTTTTTCTACGCATTAACCTTCATTGTGAGATTTCTTAATTGAAGATCCCCTACCTCCATCAATATAATCCATCTACAACCCATCAAATAAGGACCATCGCACCAACAATCATTACTAGACTCCAGCTATGGTCATTCATGCCTTGATGATTACCATCATCAATCTTCCATGAAGTTCTACCTTCACACCATCTTCAATGTTACCTTCCCCTGTGGATTTCTTCCCACAAATTAAAGACACATTACTCCAGTTGTATGTTGATCTTTTAATCCCAAATCGATGGGCAGAAGTAACTATCACATCGACCTCCACACATTCCGCTCCCAGAGACACGTCACCCCCACCATGAAAACTGTCCATATTTACATGCCTCCTAGGTTTATTTGACCCCATAATTAGATATTGACCTGATTTAAAACCTAATTTGATATAGTATTAAGAGGTTTCCTTACCACTAGGCCAATACCCCATCTTCCCTGAATACCCATTTTAGTAAATAGTACAATCCACTATAGAACCCACTAGTTGCCATTTCTACTACATTGACCTATTGAAAATCATCTCAAATTGGAGGATGGAAATCTTCCCTACTTATTATAGGGTATTATCCCATACCACCTATGTATTTGTTGGACCCTAAAACGTGTATAGGATATGATCCAATCATCATGTGCCAAACTAGTTGGTTATGCTCCTCCATCCCTAGTTATGGAGAAAATTAATGTATATTTGGTCATTATTCAAGGAAAATATTTAAATTGACCATAACATTTATTTAACATAAAAGGCTGATCTATATAATCAAAATGATTATTCTATTAAGCATATAGATTATGAAAAGATACAATAATTTTCCTCGGTTTTTTCAAACACTGGACACAATTCTTCTTGGTGGAAATGCAACATGTTATGTTGGAATTGTTCATTTTGTGGGAATGATATAAAGGAATAAAAGAGGAATAATATAAAAGGTTAGAATGTGGTAAATTATAATTCCAAAAATTTCAAATTTAGATGAATCGATCCAATTCTAGTGAATAAATATGTGAAGGTATACAAAAGCTAGTTCAGAAGGATAATGGATTAGAGAATTCAATTTCATGTGATCATTTACATGAAGTGGGAGATAAAAACAAGTTTGGAGATATTTATAGCCTTGATAATAATCGTTTAAACATTTTATTTTAGAATAAATTTCTAACACCCTGATATTTCAGTTTAAAATGAATACTATGTCAGATATCATCAACCATGAACACTAACTTGCTTAAAATGAAAAATTATATACTATTAAAATATCATTATTTAAATATAACTGTTAAAACCTCGTCATTGGTTTGGAGGGTATAAACATGAGTAGCCAAGTAATGAAATATATGCATGGATGATTTATTTGATAAAATGTACTTATTAATTCCCACTAATATGTACTTGATTTTAAATTAGATCTTAAATGATTAAAAGAGATATATTTCAGAAAAATGATTTATGTGTAGAATGTATTTTTTTAAAAAGAATTAAGTTATGACTGTAGAAAAATGATTTTAATGTAATGTATGGATCATATATTTAATAAAATTAATTAAAATTTATCTAATAGACGTTACAAGATAAAGAATTAGTACAAATTCAGTTTATTCTTTACAAACACATTTTCTTAAAAAATGGGTATTATTTCATTTTATTTGTAGATATTGTGATCAATTTCTATAATTTTAGGAAATTTTATTTTATAAAATGGAAATAAATTTTTGGATTAATATTTAAAATAATAATAGGGTAATGGTTTTGGGAATTTGTTCAAAAGGATGGTTTGGGGTGAACATGGAAAATATCGATTTTGCAAGCACTATCGTTTCATTAATTTTTAGTAAAGTATTCCCAATATTAGTTTTAGCTTTATGTTTTTTTGAAAATAACATGAGATTAATATAATTTAATATAATCCAATTAATTCCATGTAAATTTATATATACATTATTTTGAGAAAAAATGATTTTTATGATTATAACATGCATTTTTCTAAAAATGGTTTTTAATTTCATTGTTTGAATATATATATAGAAGTTAATTTTTATCAATTATGGAAATTAAATCATATAAAATGGATTGAATATTTGTATTCATAATATTTAAATTATATAATATGTTCATTTTTATTTCACTTCATAATTAATTGTAACAATGTTATATGCCTATCATTAGTGTAAATGGTCAAATGGGTTAATTATGGTTGCAATTATGGGATAAGGCCTAAAATTCTCTCAAAATATTTCTTTAGATAATTTTTTGTACGTTTTTCATCCATCATCATGCTAAATATGAAAATATGATTTTTTTCACATTCTTGTGTTTATGCCGTTTATATTATTTCCAGAAAAGTATTGTTTCAAACTTCCACTCCCTCTCACTTATTATGTTTTCATTATTTATATATAGATAAAAAAGAAATATAAATTAATATAGATTATAAATTTTATTAATAATAATATAGTTTTATGATATTAGTTTGTTTAATTTATAGTGATGGTATAATTACAAAGAGTGTTTATCCAACGTCGATTCAAGTAGTAGAAAAATATGGTAAATGATTTCAGAAACACTAAAAGTAATACTTTTTTCGGTGAATATTGATGTACCATTAACATTAAGGATAATTATAAAGGTTATGTGTTGTTTAATTTTTTTTATTCTAATTAAAATATTATATTTAGGTCTTTAAATTCATTTTTTATGAATAGTTCGGAAAAAGTATTTAAATTATATTTAATTTTTAAAATTATTCTTAAATCATTTTATAATTATAAAAACCCTATAATCACTAAATTAAATGGCATGTTATCAAGAATATCAGGAATTTTACATGTATTTTGAAATTTATATTTTTTAAATTACTTTCATGACACTTAAATAATTAAAAAATTGTTACAATAGATATAGTTAAACATGGATAAAAACGAGGTTAAACAAAAAGGTATGGTTTAAAATGACAATAAAACTTGTATAAATTTAATTTTGTAAATGTATTTAAAAATTATAAACCATAAATTTTTATATATTTGACATTATATCTATTTTACATGATTTATTGATATATTATATATGAATATTTCATGATTTCATAAGATGTCCACCCACCTCACTTATAAAAGGACACCTCCTCCCCTTTCATAATTACACCCATTGATCCATTTAAATTGGAAAATATCAGATAAAATAACAACCCAAATTTTTTCTCCATGTAATATAGGTTCTGGTCTCACCAAAATACCACCCTAGATGTCTTACGGTGTAAGTCAAAGGATGTTTTCCAATCAAGTGGTCTTACTCCAAACTGATTGTTCTAATATTTATTAATTCTTAATCCCAATTCAAATCATATTTAAACCTGATGACATGATAAATTATATATCTTCTATAAAATTAGATTATTTTTTGTAGATGGGACAACCCATTTACATCCAATTTTCCATCCAAGTGGACTACCACCAACGTGGATAAATGTGTTTAATATTTCATAACCACCTCAAATTGCTATATATTATGATGGATATAAGGAATATATATTTCATTCATGAAATAATTCTTATTATTTAATGATAATATATTTCTCACCTTTCTACACTTCCATCCATTGTAAAATGATATTATTAATGACCTGTATGTGAGGACTACCACCTTCATGAAGTGATATAATTCATTTTTATGTCATCATTGTATGACTTTTTATAATATTTTTTTATGTATAAAATGATAAAAATATATTGATTAATATTCTATATATTAATTTAAATAACCAATTTAAACTTACTCAACCTTCTGATAATTTTTTTGGGATGCTGAACCAAACATACAGAAAAATGATAACATGAACTAAATCTATTCAATAACTATATAAGGCATGGTAATAGATGAAATAATATATACTATAAGAATATAATAAACCTAAAAAATTTCATAATCAGTTAAATAATTATTATAATTTTATTGTACATGATCTAAAAAATGTATGTGGTGAGGTAGACACAAGGTAAGATATTTCTCTTCTCAATATCCTTTCTTTGAAAATTATGAAATCATAACCAGAAATTTTCCACTATGTGGTGTATAAAATAAAATATGAATTTATTTTAAAAATAATTTACTAAAATTAAAGTGGTTTATAAATCCTTTTCAATTTCTTTCTGTTGATATCTTGACTCATGATTTTTTAAAGTCGAAAGGTATTTTCTTAAAAATACTATAAAAAATGTTTTAAACTAGACTTTATGATACTTTTCCCTCCAAATCAAAATCTATTGTTTTTTAAGTAATTTTTTTATTTTTAATTAAATGTGTATTAAATTTCATTTTCAACTATTTGTTATTTCCTTATAAATCTTTCAAAAGGAATGTTTTAAAAAAATTTCATACATGAAACATTTAACTCTCTTTGAAAAAGTCTGAAAAGAATATTTTTTAATCAATAAGACCTGAACATATATTCCCACTATCATGTAATTTATTCATATTCGATATTACTCTAATATTTTCCATAGTTTTTTATTGAATATTTTTTTTTGATCTTCTAATGAATTATTCATTTCAAATGGGTTTTAAATGAAATGGATATTTCTTCTCATTTTTATGAGAAAACATAAAATGGGATTCTTTGTCGGATGAAATTAAAATTTTACTATTTAATGATTACAAATGAGAATTATAAAATGTTTAATTTTTGAAAAATGAAGCAGCATAATTATTGATGAATGTTGAAATGGGGAGTGAACCGAAACCATTATGGAACTATATCAAATATAAGACTTGAGGGTCCATTAATGGCCTCTAATTCATTATGAAAATGTAAAACCAACATTAATGTACTTAGGTATTTTTAATTTATTTTTGATCTTCATTTTATTAAAGAGTTTTTTGGGTATTTTTAATAAAAAAATAATGATTCATTGTGAAAGAGGGTGGTGTGTGGTTGATGCACAGTTAGTTGAAACCAAGTTCCATCCCCCCTACAAAATTTGTGGCCCAAATAGTAGCACCAGAGAGCCTACATGACTTGGAACACAACCATGAAAAAAGAAATAGAAAGGCATGAATCCTCTATATTTTGGAAATAATAAGCCCACTTTGTTGGAGAATGGTCTTGCATACCATGCAGCCTTCCCAGACATTTTTTTTTGAATTTCTTATTCTACCCCTCCCTCATTTAACCTTTTTGACCTTCATTTCTCCCCTTTATTCTCTCTTGCTTTAATTTCACATCCTATCTTTTCCACATCCCCATTAAATTCAATATTTCGGTTATTTGAGGTTGGTTTTTCCCAGAAACTCCATGTAAGTGTCTATTATCCTCTCCTCATGGTCTCTTTTTCAATCTTTCTTAATATTTCTTCTCTTAAGTGGTTGTATTTATATAGATTTTCTTTCATCCTTTATGTTTGTTTTTATTTTTTATTTTATTTTTTTGTGTGTTCCTACTTTTGTATGATATTACCTCATCTTAGAATTCACTTTTTAATAGGTTTTTGGTGATTTCAAAGAGAAATGTGAGTGGTTCAATGAGGTGAAATTATTTTATGATTTAAAGTTTCCTTCCTCTATTAATAAATGTGTTATAAAATAATAATTTTCTTAAAATAGGTGATTTAGAAAGTATTAGTGTGTGTAACACTTTATAAATGTTATATCCCCTATGAAAATGGTTGTAAATGGTATTCCTGAGTAGTGATTAGTTAGTTTGTGATCAAAAGGGGATTGATATGGTTTTGGAAATAGAAAAATGACTTAGGAATACTGGGTACCTAAGTGAGTAGGCTGGGATTAGTTATTAGGTGAGATGATAGGTCCTCATCCTTCTATCACAAGTAGGATAATGATGCAACACTAACTAAATGATCTGATATGGAAATTAACATTATACCATGGGGTTTTACTCGCCAACACCTAAGGCATATGAAGGTTATATGATCGATCACACAGATAAGATGTACCTAGAACCCTAATTAACTTGTTACTAATATGTTTCCCAAGGTTATTAGGAACTGTTTTTACATGATTTAATATTTCATGAATTGATTACTTTTCTTTCAAAGATAATGCATGATTTTGAACTAAGTAATTTATTTGTTTTTAAAACTGGCATGTTTATTTGTCTTATAATGGCTATGCATGAAACACATAATGAGATCCTTCTGGGAAGGTGAGATCACACCATACATAGAACAAATGGGTATATGAAGACTTGGTTTTTTCTAATTCAAGTAATAGAAAGACCATATTTATAGGTGGTGGGTACTCGTGAATGTTTCGTTCCTTATTGGGGTTAGTTGATAGAGGTGGAATGGTAGAGGATGGTCCATAGGTCATTTGGAGTTTTTTTCTTTGTTCCCACCATTTTTTCATTTCGATATTCATTTTTATTGTAAAATTTTAATGTTTAATCATGTATATGATTCGTTGTATAATTTTTTGGATAATGGTATTAATGATTTGGTAAATATGGGAATGTTATTTCATATAGATTTTGATTGTTATTATTATATGAATTTCATCTTGAAATGAGTTATTGGATGACCAGGAACTAGTTTACAACCATTGGGGACCAGGAATTATTATTTTCCCATACCACCGACTTGGTCAACTGTTGAGTTGGATGAAACCTGTACCAATTTGATACAATGTGGTATCAGAGTCAGATTTTCTATTTATTTGGGTCTTGTTATTTTTGTATGTATATATGGATTACAAATAGGAATTTTGGGGCTTGAGGTCTTGGTTATGAGTGGGTTGTCTAGCCAATACAAATCATGACACACCATGGGTTACCATGGGATGTCAAGAATCTTTCTTAACAGATCTATTAGGTGAAATTCATTTGTTGAAGATTGGTAATGAATACCAATGTAGGGTGGAGTAGTTTGAATTGATTTTATGACTTGTTATGATGTTGTTGTGATTTGAGAGAATATTTTATCATGATGTTCTTGATTACTCCTGGGACGATGTATTGTTGGCTTATTATTTTTCATTATTTGAAATTTGAGGTATCATGACTCCCAAGGGACCTCTTGCACATCTAGAAGAGGAACATAGAGAGATTTATCCATCAAAAATTGATTAGAGATTAGTTGAGGAAAACTATTTTTTCAGGTGTTTTATTTCATCCTGGATGATGATGGGGAAGGATTAGAGACTGAGCATCTATCCATGGTACATGTGTTTATTGAGGTGTGTCTATAATATTTCTTAGGTTTAACTCTTGAAAATGATATGAAGTTCACAATAGATTAGGTAACTACAAAACAACCAGTATCTCTTCCATTATGTCTTATGGACCACACAAAATTATGGGAATTAATGATACATCTTGATGATATGGTATCCAAAGGGTTCATTATCTTTAGTTTCTCTCTTTCGTAACCTCGAAGACTCTTTGTTAAGAATTTTGATGTATCTATCTAGTTGAGCATCATTTATAGAAATCCAGACTTGGTCCCCATCAAGAATAAATACCCCTTTCCCTGTATTGATGATATTTTTGACCAAATCAATGGGAAAGATGCTCTCAAAAGATCAAACATTGTTTTAGGTTTCACTAGGTTGTGGTTATAGAAAAGGATTTCCCCAAGACCACTATTCAAAGATGGTATGACCATTTCTTGTTTTTGGATATAATATTTGGATTGATGAATGCTCATGCATTCTTCATGGATCTTATGAACTAGGTGTTCTATATTTACTTCGTCTCGTTTTTCATGGTGTCTGTGGATGACATTTTCGCCTATTTGATATCGGAATAAGTGAATGAGAAATATTTGAATGTTATGATGGAAACACTGGGATACCATCATCTCTATGATAAACTATAAAAGTTAATCATCTATATCTACAATGTTATGTTATTGGGGCATGTGATCTTATAAAAAGGGGTTTTAGTTGACATAGAGAATGTTTGGGAAGTTGTGTCTTGGGAAGAGTTGTGGAATGTGTTTGAGAATAGATATTTTCTAGGTTTTAAAGGGTATTCAAATAGGTTTATTAGGGACTTCTCTTTACTATCCACACCCATGATACCCCTCAGCCATAAAGGGGAGAATTTTTTATGGGGTCTATAATGCTAAGCGTCCTTTGAGGAAATTAACCACCGGTTCACCACCACCCCTTTATTTATTTCACCAGAGTACAAAAAATGGACATGAGGTAAATTTTAATGCTTAAGGTATGGTTTTAGGGTGCGTGATTATGCATGGTTACCATGTGATGGTTTATGGATATCTCAAAATTTATCCCCATGAGAATAATTTCCCAACCCATGATCTCGAGCTGGATATAGTGATGTGTGCTCTTAAATTGAAGATCAACTGTATTTTTAAGGAGATGTTTATGGTATATTAAGAACAAATAATCATGAGATATATTTTCCCCCATAAGGATTTTAATATGAGTCAATAATTATTTATTGAGTTCCTTAAGGGGTTAAACATTGATACTTTATACACCACTAGTAAATGAGATGTGGTTTTGATGCCTTGAGTTGGGAATTTCTAACCTAGGATCTAAAGGAGTCCTGTGAGGAGTGGTTTTTGATGGTGATTTCTTTTTCACAAAGGATCCTACAATACATAGAATATAATGGTAGTATATTTTTTTGTCTACTATTAATATTATTCCTTCTATTTTAGAGATGATTATGGATGAGCAGCTAAGAGATGAGTTGTATGACATCTCGGACTTGATTCACTCCAGAAAAAACAATCCCTGTTGGCTATATTGCCTCAAATTATCCTTACCATATGTCATAGGATGATGAATATATGTGAGGGACTAGGCTATGGATGTGGGGAGACTATTATACCTATATCCCATCATAAAGAATGAAAGGTAGGGGTCCAAAGTAGGACAATTCCCTTTATGAACACCTACAATCGTATAATTTTCCTAGGTTCTAATAGTATCTCATATAGAATGTGTGGAAAATATAAGTAGTACACAACTAAGGATTCCTATACAATCCATTATAATAATATAATATTTACAATGTGAATGTATATATAATATAAGAATTACTTATGTAAAGAACACTTACATGCTTCATCCTCATCTAGAAAAGTCTCGGAACATGTAATAATTTAATTAATTATGTTTAATTTTATAATAATGAGATAAAATGTAAAATGAATCAGTATTAATGTAATAGTAAATAATAACAATAGAGGATACATGGTTAAACCAAGGCATTCTTGACCTCAGGGTTCCAGTCAAATCGTAGCAGTAACTCTTGCAATCTGGAAATTAGGGGCATGTGGGTAGTTGTAAGGGGTGAACCCAAGGAATTCCACTATACAAGATTACAATAGATTCCATGTAGCTAATCAATATTAATCCCAATCTAGTCATAATTGGGAACAATGGGTTGAATTTATGGATCCACATGTCTAGATATATAATGGTAAATCCAAGGAGTGTATCCAAGGAATTCTAAATTCAGTAGAAGATTTCATATGTTTTATCTATTCATCATTGAAGAATCTCATTAATAAGAAAATTAACATATTTTATGGTGGGTATCTCCTATGAAAACCTGCTTAATGAATCATAATGGTTTCCTCTGAGGGAACAAGGAATTCTATTAGAAACCAATGGTTTGGGTCAAGTCTGGCCATTCCTATAAAGATGGAAAATGACTAAATAGAGTGGGCACCCTTTACTCTTTTCATTTATATACATATGTAATCATATTCTAGGAATTACTCATGTATATAATCATTAATTAAGATCCTTCCATTACCTTCAATTAGACTTGAAAATGTTAATTAGGGACAACCAACCAATTATCAATTCAATTACATTATCATTTAATAGGTCTATTCCATTACATTCCATTATGCATGGAAATGTGAGTGATGGAAAAGAAACCAATATCTATTCAATTAATTTTTCGAAGTCCAATTGATATATATATATATATACATTCAATTTAACAATTTATGATCCATTTATTTAATTAAATCACTTTCCTTATTAGATTCCAAGCATAACAAACCCAAATGATGTCCCAAATAATCACATCATTGGTTAATGAATGCATAGGATAGGATGCACCCTACTTGGGGTGGTCATCATCGAGGCCTAAACATCCAATGGAATCAAGAGGTATCAACATGATCTTAAAATCAAATCATGAAAATTTAAATTAAAAAAATATGAATTTTATGGTGAAACCCTTGATGAAATAGGAGTGCGCACAACAGAAACAATTTATAAATGATGAGACTTTGAAGAAAAGGTAATAGACCACCTACCTTATTCCTGTAGTATATGTGTCATCTAGTATTGAATCTTAATTTTATTTGGATCGAATGAAAATAGATGAACATACAAACATCTAGAAAATAAGGCATAGGAGCTCGCACCAAAATAGTGTCTTTAAAAGAAATAAGAATGAAAAATGGATCCTAAGAGGTAGAGATTGTACCAATAAGAATCCAACATGATGAATATGTATTGAATTTGAGGTCGGATGGAGAATTTTGAATGAACCTATGTGAATTCCAGTGAAAGAGGTCCTGAAGGAGGAAAAGGGGTGGTGATGTCCACTAGAGGAATAAAATAAACAATATAATAGAGCACATATTATATAGTGATAGCCATTATCAGTGCTAGAGAAAAGTGCTTATAAAGGTTACCTTCTATCAATGCAACAAAAGCATAGATAAAGGTCCTGATCATGTGGCGAGTCTCTCATTGAAATAATGTAAGGGAGATGGCCTCTTTATATATCATTTTATCACACCCTACACTCAAAATGTTGCTGCAGTGATGAGCTCCTATATATAATTCACACACACCCATGTGTCCTTCCCAAGACCATGTGAGCATTAGCCCACCATTTTCATTTAATGGTACTTATCCCACCTTTGAACACCCATTCTGGTCCTCCCTGACCTGCCCATGCAATCTAACCAAATGCTCGGTCCATGCCTCGATTTTTGTTACACAACAATAAAAAATACAGGTATTTAAAATAATGAAAATTGAAATAATTAAAAAAATAAAAATTAATAGATTTTTATGCAATATTATTCATTAATACATTTAATATATGAATATTTTCATTAATATATCTATATATATTCCTATATAAATATATTTAACATTTCATAAACTATTATTTATATAAAAAAATATTTATCCTTATATTAAACAAGCCATATATTTAGTGATGAATGATTTATAATTAAAAATTAATATACATTAAAAATATTGATAAATTATATCATGTATTAGAAATTAATTGAATGTCATTTGATTTTTCAATTTATCGTATATCAGATAAGTGTTACACTGATTTCACACATACATATATGTAATAAATTCATTTTTATATAAAACACACATACACAAATATTTGCTCTTATATTGAAACACATACACCAAACTTTTATGAAATTTATTCAAATTTTAATATTAATTTTTGAATTTAATTTAGTAACATGATAAATTTAATATATTAGGTTTTCAATCTTCTAATTTTATTTATATATTTTTTAAATTAATACAGATTGGTATTATTTATTAATTTATAATATATTTTTAATATTTAATATTTTTTTAAGAATTTAATCATATTATAATATTTATTTTTATATATTAATTTACTTTGTCAAAATATTTTCAACGTAGATTGATCTTCATTTCAATTTATATTCATATTTGTTTAATAATTTTTATTTAATTTATAAAATTGATTTATTTTTTCAATATTTTTATAGTGTACCAATTTTTAATTATTATATTTGACTCATTTTTAACATAAGTACATTTATAATTACATATTCACTATTAATGATAAAAATATATTTACAAATAATTATTTAAAAATAATCTATTTATAAATTTCTATTTTTTATATTTATATGTATAAATAAATAAATATAATTTCTAAAATTATTTATATAATTATATAAAAATATTTATATATTTGAATAATTATAAAAATAGAATTAATTTTTTAAATAAGGAATATATTTTCTATATTTATATTTATATTTATATTTATGTTTATGTTTTTTATATTTATTATATATACATATATATTTATATAAATATATATAATGATATAAATATATAAATATTATTTTTTTAAAGCGTATTAATTTAATTATAAATAAATAATTACCTATTTAAATAATTCTAAATTTATAAAAAATATATTAAAATAATTTATATATTTATTATATATATATATATATATATATATGTTTATATTATATATATATATATATATATATACAATTATATAAATATATATAATGATATAATGAAATGATGGATGTGATTCATAACTTTCTCTCTCTAAGGGTTCAAGATAATTAGGTCTGGATTTCGATTGATCTTAGTTGCTACTTCGATCCCCAAGATGATTTTGTTGTCCGATTAAAGAAGATTGTATGCTTGGGTGGGGGTGGGGAAGGTGTGGTACTTCATCTTTTGGCTATGGATGCTCATTGATTTTGTGTAAGTCAAGATTATATTTCTAAATATTTTGCAGCACAAGTGCATCAATATACTTCATTTGTTGGCCCAGTAGAGAAATTGACAGATCTGAAGGTTAATCAACCCCCTTTAGTAAAATACCCCCTTAGTTCAAGATTTTTCTTTGATTCCTATTTGGATTTGAAGTCATCAGAGACTATTATGAGGAATGGAAATTTTTCTTTTATCGAAGGAAACCATAAATTTTCAAATGAAGGAGTTGATGATTGAAACCATTCCATTATTGCTTGATAGTCCCCACAATGATGCTCAAATGTATGGAGGCATGAGGATTTTATAGATTTTCTATTTCAGGTCTAGGTCTTCAGTGGGAGGTGTATTTTTTCAATTAGAATGTGATTATTTCCAATCAATTTCCCCTTACATGTTTGGAAATTTCAAGCAAGAAGCTTTTATTTTATCTCCCTTAAACCGGTGAGTTTGAGACTACAAGACAAGTATCCATGGTTAGATCTAGGTGACTTTAAGAACTCAATGACCCATTCTTATATCCTTTTCATAAGCCAGAATTGTTTTTTAGGTATCCTATTATTCTGTGGGATATTTCCTCTATTGTGGGAATGCCCATCAAAATTGACAAAGAGACCAAGATTTCGAGATTTTGTCACCTTTCATGAATTCTTATTATCTTTGAACAATTCTATTTGCTGATTGAAAATGTTTATTAAGTTTCTAATGAATTCCAATTTGAAATATCTATTGAAAATGAGTATGTGCCCATTTTTTCTTTAATTCATATCACATTCTACATGCTAAGGAAAATTTCCATACGATTTTGAATCCTTCTAGTTGTAAGAATATTGGTCAGGTATTTGATCATTTTATGTTTATGTTGTCTCTGAATGGAGATGATAAAGAAAATTATCCCATGTAGGGGTCCAATAGGGAATGGTTCACGACTTATGGGAATCAAAAGGTTTTCTTTGATGGTTTAGGGATGCTGTTGGTAATGCAGGTTCAACTTTAATACAAGGATAATCATTTATCATCTATTGGGGCCACTTCAGATGGTCTTTATGTATCCATCTTGAAGTCCACTTTGATTCCCACTGGTCTTCTTATTGTCCCTAAAACGAGAAATTGGAATGTACGGGGGGGGGGGGGAGTCATCCAATGGCCAACTCTGGTGTTTCTACTGATTCCCATAGTAGTTCATGTGACCCTTTTCCTGCTAAGGTGGATGACCAACATGATCATCAAGTTGATTAAATATATGAAGATATTCCTTATGATGACTCCCCAGATGATGATCCTATTGATTTTTTTTGGAGATGATTTTTTTAAAGGGAATAGTATGGGGATGATCTCATATCCGGCTATGATGATGTTACCGGTAAGGGTAAGAAAATATAATTCCCTCAAGACATTGAGGAATTACCATACTATCCCACATGATACTATGTGAAACTCATCTTTGGAAGCTCCACCCCTACCATTCCTACTACTGACCTAGTGGGATATGGATGTGGGGAGTCTCTTAATGCAGGTTATGTTGTTGCTTCCATGGAAACTAGATCCCTCTATCTAAAGGCTGCACCACTTGGGAAGATTGTTTGTCTTCCAATGTGCAGTGGTAGTGGGGATTCTCCTTTTTATGTATCTTCCAATTTGATTCAGTCTTGTTTTAACGACACAACCACTGGGAAGTTTGTACTAGTGAGAAGTGGTAGTGGGGATTCTTCTCCTTCATGGACTGCCATTAAGAGTAAATATTCCTCTCCTATGGTAAGGTATACATGGTGCATTTAATATGATCTTCTAATAGATATGTTTCCCCATGTTCAAAAGTCAATAGAGCCTATGAATTCTGAGATAGAAATACAACCAGATATTAATGATCCAAATTTTAATGATTATGGGATAGAAGAATTGGGAGTTAATTCTCAGGATGAAAAAATTACCATTTTTTTATATGTGGGAATCCATCAATAATTCTAAACTGGATGCACTTTATATTGATGGTCTTGAGTGGAAAGGTGTCAAAATCAATAGAATCTAAATGGAAGGTTTCCCATTGATGGACACTAAGTGTAATTTTTCTTCTTCTTGGATGAACCTACATGTTGTAAATGAGATCCTCTAGGTGGACTCTATTGGAGAGCACATACATGGGTGTATTTAAATCACTCAAGATTTTATTGGCGATGGTCTCAAGAATGTAAAAATATAATACCAGGAATTTATTTACATGGATTTCATAATGATGAATCCCCTATCTAGGAGAATGACTCACATGACATGGATAACCATGGTGACAGTCAGATAGCTCCAAAATAATAGAGGTGATGTAGAAATCCAAAAGGCTTGGATGTCTATCGAGGAAGGGTTGATAGACATAGGAAAATTTGATGGTTATGGTATGTATGTTGTTTTTTAGTGGTAGCATGTGTGGCACATTTTTTATCATGCATTTCCATATATCCGCTATTTTTCTACATTATATTAATAAACTTTTCGGGTCATGTTTTAAATACATGGTCACACAATTCCTAGTATATATCATGATAAAAATATTTTTACAATTATAAAATTAAAATAAGTAAATTTAAATAATTAATATATTTACTATATTAATATTAATATTCATATGTATTTATTATATATATATATATTTATATAAATATATATACTGATATAAATATATTTTTAATTATAATGAAATAATTATCTATATATATATATCTACAAATATATTTATAAATGAATATTTATTATATTTATAAAAATATTTAATTATAATTATAAATAAATAAATATAATTATTTAAAATGTATTTATATAATTAGAAATTAATAATTAATATTTAAGTAATTACATAATTCTAATAAATATATTTGAATAATGAATATATTTATTATATTTATAATTTATCTATATATTTATATATAGATATATAATGATATCAATACATTTATAATCATATAAAAATATTTATAAAAATATTTAAAAATATATTTTTTCTAATTATAATTATAAATCCTATATCATCGCTAATGTTTTGCGCTGATAAAAATAACTTTTATCATTGCTTCTTTTGAACTATTAAAGATAATTTTTATCAATGATGGGTATTTTAGCGTTGATAAAAGATATCATTATCAGTGGTTTTTTATAAGAACTGATAAACCTCTCCTTTAGCTTTTTAAAAGAACCCTAACCAATCAAATTTCAGTCATGCCTCTCAAGAGTTCACAAAATTCCACTGCATCTATCGTGTCCCCTTAAAATTATCTTAGATGAATCAAGTCTCAAATTTAAGGTATATTATTTTTTCACCCTATCACTTATTTCTTTCTTATTCTTGTTTCATGTTGTACATTTTTGCACTATTATCTTGGCTCGGTGCTCTATTGTGTTCCATGTTTAGGATAACATCTCCTTCTTCTTCTAGTCTTATTAATTTCACAAGCCTAGATGATAAAAAAATTCACCCTTTGAGTTCAAAAAGTCCCCTTAAATTGGTTTGGGTTCCTTCATTAGGAAATTCTGCCCTTGAGTCATATATTCCTTTTCTTTTTCAGTCCATGTAATGGGATTCATGGAATATTCACATCGAGTTAGGTGATTCAAGAATACTCTTCTACTTTGGGGTAATTGTGAGATTATCATGCTACATGTTTCAGAAGAAAATTTTTATAAATTAGCCTGTGAAATAAATAACTAGGATGATCATATTAAAAATAATATTGGTATCTTATGAGTTTATATATGATTTCTATTTGAAAATATGTTGTAAATTGTTGTTTTTGTTTTTCCGTTGAGAATTTCCTTACTTCAATGTAATATGATATTTATAAAATGATTAATTTAAAAGATTACCATTTGTAAAAGGTTAAATATTCTATACTAGAAATGAAATGACTGTTAAACTTTTTATTGTGCAAAGGGTGTTTATACTGTCCCCAAATGAATTGTATTCAAAGACTTATTTAATTGTGATTATTTATTGTTTTATTTTTTTCACCTTTTCTGTAATTCTTAATTATTATTATCTATAGTAGTAAACACCATCTCATTCTTCTTTATCATTGAGATATATCATGTTTTATCAACACTCACACATCTACAACACAGACATCCATATAAAACTTCTATAAATTTTGTTGAAAGAAACTCCTGACATTTTAGTACTAGATGATACTTTTTACATTTTCTAGATTTATCTGAAATTTCAATAAATGTAAATATTTAATGAGATAATGCTCAGGATAAATAAGACAATCACATGTTATCAAGTAACCTATTCAAGATCTCCATTATTTTTTTCTTCTTTTATGTGTATAAGTTTCTTCTATATTTTATACAATAATCATAGTTTTCATTCTTCTAAAAATATTCCCCTAACATAAAAATACAAATAACTCTTTATGGCTATATGAAATGTATATCTTCGATAGCTTGCATTATTGATATTCCTCATTGCGGAATAAGAGATTCCCATGAATCTTGTATAGATTCATCTTGAATTTGTACATAGAAGTAGGAACTCAATACACTTTTTTATGTTCATTTAGGTAGAAAAACATATTTTGGGATATTTAAAATAATGAATATCATTTTAGTAATCATAAATATTTAATAATCATTTTTATCACTAATATTAAATTTTAAATATCCTCATTTGAAATTCAAAATAAAAAAACAATTAATATCCTAATCTTGAATCTCATTCAATTTTTAATTTTTTTTATTATAGTATGTATTAGGAAATATTCATTTTGTTTTTTTCATGAAATAATGGATTTGGAATCATCATAACTAATTCCCTTCATTGGGTTTTTAAACTTTATATTCTCGTTATATTTGGATGATATATCCAATTTTTGTTGTGACATGATGATTAAAAAGAAAAAGGAGTGATACTTATGCACTGTGCATTGATTATTATTTATTATGTAATTAAATATTACATAGAAAATTATAGATAAAAAAATTAGGTATGATCCTTACAGAAGTTGATGTGTACACCGATGATTCTTACACGACCTCAGTAATACTTAGATTGAACATAAATCATCTTTGCATGGGTCAATGGAATTTTTACAAAGATAATGTATGATGTTTATGTAAAGAGAATATATACTCATGTGGAATAATATATCCTTATATATATCATAATTTGTGCTGACATCAGATTGGATTATTTTTTTTAGAGATTATGATTTTTTCTATTTTCTTTACTTCTAGCTCAAAAATTCCATAATTCATTTGATTAGTTAAAAATACAGCAAAAAATTACTGTTAAATATTAGTATATTTATTTCACATTAAATTATCTTCCTATAATGTTGGTAATTATCAAAATAATTTCATACCCATTTTAGCACATTTCGATGCCCATTATAGCCTATAAAATACTCATGATATAGTATTTCAATATGCCTCACCACCTCCACTCATTTCATCCTTAACTAACCTTCAAAAATAAGATACTGAAATCTATCTTAAGTATCTAATATGCAATGTATCTCAAGAATGGTTTCTTTAAAACTCGATCTATCTTATCCTAATCACTAATCCATATTAAAACTTTTCAAATACATCATATAAAGGATATCTAGAATAGTTGAAAATACATATCATCATCTAACTTCTTTCTATAATTATAAATAGTCCTCATACCTTCAATATATTTCTTTAGAATAAAAAATATATCATCAGTGAACTGATGTGAAGTACATCTCACAAATTATCCAACACTTCCACATTAATTTTCCAACATAGTATAATTACTCCATTGCATATCCAATCATTGTCACTTAAACCTCATTCTTCATTAAAACACATTGAGCTTCATTTATATTGATAACCATTTCAAAAAAATTTAACTTCCACTAATGAGAACTTCACTAATAAACTTAATTTATTATGATTAAAATTTCCAATAATTAAGACAAACTCTACTTTGAAAAAATAATATACTTTTAATATTAAATAATTTTAGCCACCTCCTATAAAATTTAATCATTCAACTTCAAATCATTTAATATTTTTTTCCAATAAATTTATTAGTTATTATTATATGAATATATGTCTATATGTATTTCAAATGAGTATGAAATCCATTTTATCACCATTTTTAATAAGATATTTTATAATTATACATGAAATAATGATTTAAAAGCCCATGATCTATGATATAATGTTTTTAGGACATTGTAAATCGGAATAAATGAGTGAGGAAACATTTATGCTTGATGTTGATACATATAATTGGTAAGAATTAATAATTAAATGTGTAAATGATCAAGGGTTGACCGATAATTATCAGTGGACAAATTTACTATATGATTTCAATTAATCACTGCTTTTCTCTAGATATTCAAATAAATTATATCTAATAATTTTTCTATAATGACCCAAATCTAGAGCCCCAAAACTAGTGCCCCATACCCGGTTCGCCACATGACCTCAAGTGCATGTCCCCAAATGCCGGAGGCTGTCTGCTAGTAGAGAGGGCTTTGGTGAGTCATTGGAGAAACTATGCCCTCATTTGGTAAGGTATACAAAGAAAAGGAAATAACAAACAATAGTGGAAGCAGAAAAAAACATAAAACAACTGAACCTAACAGCAGAAGCAATGTATAATATAACAATTATGAAAATGATGCAGTAGGTAAAATTATCAAAGGAAAGCAGCAAGCACAACAATGTGATGAAATATAACTGAGAACGAGTACTAAAAGAAAACAGCAACTCCAGCTGCATTACAAGCCTAGGCTCCGTCCTCTGATCTCCAGCTCTAACCAGCAATCATGTACCTGAAGTAGAAGGGACACAATCCTTATCCACACCTACAACCATATAACCTATTTGGGCCGAAAATCAAGACCCAAATAGGGCGTGAGACTAATCCCAATAGGCAATTACCACATGATCTGTGCCCTACTGTCAGTGAGCAATATATCAAAAGTATAGGAAATAAATGCAGAAGAGAAACATGATTACTCTAAAGTAAACAATCCTACCGATCTCCATTCACAACCAACCAAACAATAACCATGGTGACTCTCTTGGTGGCTTACACTGGAAGACCCCTCTAGTCAAGTAAACATACAAAGGCATAAACACTTTGGGAAGCTCACACCATCAATTCTCCTTTGGTCTTGCAACGATAACTATAGACTCTCTAAGGAAGCACTTATATCTAATTCCCCCTATAGTCATGATTAAAAACTAAGAACACTCTATGAAAGCACAAAGTACCATTCCTGTAGGTCCTGCGAAGGATTCTAATTTATAATAGACTCTCCAGGGAAGACCATAATCGTAAATTCCCTCTTTAGTCTACCTAACCAGGTTCCCACATCCCTGAGTAGTGTAGTCATGTGTAATAGAATTTTATCAGCCCAAAGTAAGCTCAAAAAACTACTTGTCTAATATCTACAATGCATCAAAAGCATATAAATAGAAAGCAATACATGCAATCAATTATATCAAGGTATGCAAACAATGCAACAAGGTGTGCCTCACAGGAAACCTAAGACAAACGACAAAAAATATCCAAAACAGGGGAAACACCCATGGGGTGATCCTCAAACATTCTTACAAGAAATTATAAATCATATAATAACCTCAAGAATAAAGGAAATCTAAGGCAGATAACAATATAGGATCAAAACCCTAACCTGAGATACCCGATACATGGGTATCTGACACTTTTGAACCAAAAACTCAAAGAAATTAAACGTAGGAAAACAAACCACCTACCTCAAACCTAGGAGATCGATATACATGAACCTCGGCCTATGAATCAGTGTATAATAGAGGAGATCTACAAAAATGTCTAAAACGTTCAACCTCAGATAACTCTCACAAGAGAAGGAATCAGGAAACGTGGCCAAAGAAGAACCAAGAACTCACCACTACAATTCTATTGAAACCGACGTCATTCGATTTGGATAACTGTTGAAGTATCAGTGTCTCAGAGAATATTCGGCCTCCATGGATGCTCAAGACATAATTATTTTGAGAAGAAGATGAAAACTGGTTTAAAACGCGACCCTGGTATGATTAATGAAAAAAAAGTACATGGCGTGTACTTCATGAGTACACAGCATGTACTCGCCCTTTCCATTCACCTCATTAAGTTGCCTCCACATCATCACTATGCACTGTGTGTGTAGCCCAGACACGGCCAACACACGACCTCGTGGGGAAGAAAAGTACACAGCGTGTACTCATAAAGTAAAAGGCGTGTACTTAGAAAATTTCAAAATATTATTCTTTTTCTCAAAAAACGACCAGAAATGGAAAAACATACCTAAAATGAAGATATGGGTTCTTACAAACCTCACCCCTTAAAGAAATTCATCCCTGAATTTCCCTAACTTGGTGGAAAAAAAGAAACCGCCAACAACTCTGGCCACTGTGATCACATATTGGCCTCCCTCTCCCATGTCTCATCCTGTACACGGCCGTGTTACCATAATAGCCATACCAGAGGAACAGACCGGCCACATAGTATATTTGTACTACGATCAACATTCCTGATAGGATGCACCTCGAACGATGCATCCTTCTCCAGCTCAACCTCCTCAGGTTGAAAAACATGAGATGGGTCTGAGAAATAGCGGCGAAGCTGAGAAACATGGAAGACGTCGTGCATAGCCTCGTACCTCTAAGGCAACTGAAACCTATAAGTAACCAGCCCGACTCTCTCCAGAACCTCAAACAGCCCTATGTATCTCAGTGAAATCTTACACAGTCTCTTAATCCTCTTGTGTCGAAACCTCGGTGTAACATATAGGAAAACATGATCCCCGACCATAAACTCCAAAGGTCATCTCCACTGATCAGCATAAGATTTCTGCCGAGACTATGCAGTATCCATCCTTTTTCTAATCAAGTCCACCTGCTCTATGGTCTCCGAAACAAGACGAGGTCCCAGCATAGCTGCCTCTCCTGCCTCCATCCAACACATGGGTGATCGACACGACCTACCGTACAAAGCCTCATAAGGTAACATCTGAATAGTTTCTTGAAAACTATTATTATAGGCAAAATCCACAAGAGGAATATGTCTCTCCCAAGAACCTCCAAATTCTAGGATACAGGCTCGTAGAATTTCCTCTAGCACATGAATCGTACACTCTGACTGGCCATCTGTGTGGGGATGGTAAGTTGTACTCAGAAGTACCTGTGTACCCAAAGCCCTCTATAGCCCTTTCCAGAAATGCAACGTGAAGCGGGAATCCCTTTCTGAACTTATAGTTCTCAGAACCCCATGCAAGAATACGATCTGACGGATGTACAACTGTCCAAGCTCATCAAAACTGAAGGTCTCTTTAATCTGAAATAAGTGAGCAACCTTTGTGAGCCTGTCAATGACAACCCATACCATGTCATTCCCTCGAGGAGATCTTGGTAACCCTCTCATTAAGTCCATCATGACATCATTACACTTCCACTTGGGAATGGGTAGCTAATGTAAAAGCCCTGCTGGTTGCTATTGCTCTTCCTTCACCTACTGACAGGTGGATCATCTCATGACAAAACCATCAACGTCCCCCTTCATAACTTGACACCAATACTAGCGGTGTAGATCACGATATATCTTGGTGATTCTAGGATGAACTGCCCAGACTGAGGAATGAAAGTCTCGAATCAGCTCCTCATGTATATTTTCTGGAACATATATGCGTCCACGGAAATGCAAGATCTCATCCTCTCATACTATCCATCTGGGAAGAGGGTCCTCTAGTGACATGCTTTCCCATAAGAATAAGCCTTCAGAATTTGATAGCTTCCTCATTCAAACTCGATCAAGAAGGGTAGAGGTAATATCTATAGATGAAATAATGGTCTGACCCTGTCTTTCGTGAACCTCTAAATGCATTTTAGAAAATAGATCTATAAGCTACCACTCGCTGCTGACCTCCTGTACTGCCTGTATCTGTGTCCTCCTGCTCAGTGCATCTGCCACAACATTTCCTTTCCTAGGCGTATAAGCAAGCTCAAAATCTAAATACTATAGGTACTCAACCCACCTCCACTGTATCAGATTTAGGTCATGCTGTTGGAAGATATACTTGAGGCTCTTATGGTCAGTATATACCACAAAACGCTCTCCCAGAAGATAATGTCTCCAACAATGCAAAGTATGAACAACTGCACCTAGCTTCAGGTCAGGCGTAGGATATTTCCTCTCATGTGGCCACAACTACTGAGATATTTCGCAACAACATGATCCCCCTGCATAAGCACTGCTCCAAGCCCAATTCCAAATGCATCACAGAAAACTGTATAACTCTATCCCGGATCCAAAAAACTAGAATCGGTGCTGAAGTCAATCTCCTTTTCAGCTCCTGGAAGGCTGAATCACAGGCTTCTGAACAAACATACTTCAGCCCTTTCTTAGCATGCCCGTCAATGGCACTTCTAGGCATGAGAAGTCCTGTATAAACCACCTCTAGTAACTATCCAATCCTAAGAAACTCCGTACCTCGAGGACATTCTTCGGATTCTCCTAGGTGACTACTTCTCTCACCTTCTCTGGGTATACTGATGCTCTAGTCTATGATATGAAATGACCCAATAAGTGAACCTCATCCATCCAAAAGTGTAAATTTTAGAGCTTATCATATAACTGTTGCTCCCTCGATGTACTCAAAATGATCTCAACATGGGTAGCATGTTCATGTCGAGTGTGAGAGTACACCAGGATGTCATCCAAAAAAACCATCACGAAGGAATCCCAGTAAGGATGGAAAACTCTGTTCAATAGCGCAATGAAAACTTCTGTCCCATTCGTGAGACCGAAAAAAATAACCAAATTCTCATATAGGCCAAACCTACTCTGGAAGGCTGTAAGAGGTATATCAGATGGTCTGACATGCAACTACTGGTAGCCGGATCTCAAGTCAATCTTTTAGAACACTCTGGATCCTTGAAACTGATCAAAGAGATCATCTATCCATGGAAATGGATATCGGTTCTTGACTTTCAACTGGTTCAGCTTCTGATAATCCAGATAAATCCTAAGAGTGTCATCTTCCATCATTGCAAACAGGACAGGTGAACCCCAAGGAAAAGTACTGGGTCGGATGAAACCCCTTGTCTACAAATTCTCCAACTGCTTCTTGAGATCCTGAAACTCATGTGTAGCAATCCTATAAGTATCAATGGACACCGGTGCCACTTCTGGCACAAAATCAAAAGAAAAGTCCACCTCACGCTTCAGAGTCAAACCCGAAAAGTCTTCTGGAAAGACATCTGGAAAGTGACTAACCATTGGAGGAAATTATATCTGAGAAGTCCCCTGGTCATCTAGATATAATCTAGTAATATGTGTCATAACATTGCCCATCCCATTGCGCACTGGTCCAGATCTGCTCGCCTGGACATCCCATTCGCCCTTGTGATGAAGAGATCTACCTTATGGTGATGTGAGACTCACCCTACGGTGATAGCAATCGACAAAGTCCTAGAAGGTAACTAACCCGTCCATCACGAGAATGAAATCATAGACTATCATATCCAAAAAAAAAGAGGCTCCATGAAAAGCAACATCCACTAACCTTAAGGGGGAAGTCTAAGCACAGACGCATGCTAGCAGTTCTAATTCCCAAGGGATTGTCTAGCATCATCATATCCTCAGAAGTATAAACAGGAAGTCTAAGGTGTTCCATAGTATTCACAGAAATAATGCTATGAGAATATATTGTATAGAAAAGTGTAGAGGATATGAGTGAGGATACTAAAATCATACCATGAACTATAGAAGGTCTAGGATCTTGCTCCTGATGAATCTTCTCTACAACAAAAGTCTGGCTTGCACTGCAGTCCTATGCAGTAGCTGGAGATCCCTGAGCTGACCCTCCCTGGGCCAGAACACTACATCCACGACCTCTACCTTGGCCTGAATGAATTGAAGAACTCCATCCCCCAGTATGCAGCGGAACTGGTTATCCTACTCCTGTACGCAGAGTCGAAACTGATCCTCCTTCACTGGCTGCTGGAAGAAGAACCTTATAGAAACGCTGCAGATGACCCATCATGCCGCAAGATCGGCACTCTACTGGTTCCCTAGGGAACTGGGGATTCTTATGCCCACTTCATCCACATTATTAACACACCACTTGGTTTCTAGAGTAAGATCCCCTTTACTAGAAGGAATACCTCGCTTCCTCGAGTCACCTCATGTAGACACTCGGTGGAGCTTCCTACTGTTAGTCTGGAGAGAATAAACCCTGGATGCTGAATCGCCCTGGTCCACAGCTCCAGCCTCCCTCAGTTTTCACTCCATAATAAGCACATGGTTGACTATCATATTGGTAGGAGTTAACTGAAAGATGTTCACATGCGACCTGATGTCTGTCCTGAGGCCTTCCTCAAACTACCTCACTAAAAACCGCTCGTCATTCCCCAGAACGGGAGTGAAACACCGTAACTCTATGAATCGAGAGGAATAATCCATAACTGAGAGAGTAACCTGATGCAGGTTCATGAGCCATTTGGCTCTGTCAGTCCTCAGCATCTCCAGGAAGAAGTAGTCATAGAACGTATGCTGAAACTCATCCCAAGCCATATACTATTGGTGCCCTATCTGCGAAACCACATCCCACCATCTCTTGGAGGAGTCTCACAGAATATAAGTCATGAGTTTCACTCTCCACTCCAGAGGCATCTCCAGATGCTCGAAGATGGACAACATGACTTCTAGCCATGAATCCGCAGCCTTTGGTCCTCCATCCCCTGTGAATGTGGTAGGGTGCTGTTGCTGAAAAACCCGCGTCAACTATGCCAGAGAAGGGGCCGGATGCTGAGCTCCCTAGAAGGTATGCATGAATCTCATGAAACCCTCATTGAACAAAGCGTCAGCACCAGTGTTTGGAATCACTACAGGTGCCATGTCTTGAATGATAGGTGGAACTACTGGTAGTCCCTGATCTGTCTTATCGAGCGTACGGTCACTACCTGGTTCCATATGTGCAACAGGAGGACGTCTTGGAGCCATAGCTCTAAAAGTTTAAAAATAACACCTTCATTGATGATGAACACAGATGAAACCTAATAGGGAAAAATGGAACAGGGGATAAAAACATTAAAATTTTGGAAAACATGACTACATGGCGTGTAGTACTACTACACGGCGTGTATCTTAAAAGTTTACCCTAGGCATGTAACTTGGCCATACATGGTTGTGTAAACCACCCAGCTACACAGAGTTTTCTTAAACTACACGACGTGTACTAAACCTTTTCCTCTCTGCCCATTCACTCCTACACGGCTGGGAACACGGACTGCCCCTATAGGATACAAAATGGCATGCTTGTCCACTACACGGTGTGTCCTTAAGATATCTCCCTTGTCTATGTCGTTAGTCACACAGACTGGTACACGGACCACTAATACACGACATGTAAAAGGAGACATGTCATTTACTTGACATGCCTTTCCTGGCCCATGCTGTTAGTGACACAACCTGACACACAGTCGACACTACATGGCGTGTTCCACACAGACACAGCATGTACACTGATGGATAACACCAACCCGTGATGTTGGCTACACAACTGGCTACATGGTCAACTATACACGGCGTGTTCCCATGGGACACAGCATGAACTTGAAGGAAAACCCTGGCCCATGTTGTTCGTGACATGGCCAGATACCTATGCCAGACTACATGACGTGCTAAGCTGGTACATGGCATGTTCCTACAGGAAACTTTACAACCCCGTGTCTCTGCCCAACACAGTCAGGGACATGGCTAAATACTACATGAAATTTATGCATAATGTACACACCATGTATTCTGGGTTTTTCCAGACAGTAGCCTCAGAACTGCACTGGAGCCTAGAAAACCCAGAAAACAAGTGTTAACGTGCCAAATTTCGATCCGTGGGGGCCTATACTCCCCACGAATCTATTCTTAGAATCATAACAATGGATATAACAAGTAAAAAGTATAACAACTCCCAATCCACCAAAATTCAGATCCTCGAGGGCCCATAACACCTCTAAGACCAAAGTTTGGCGTCCATGATAATGAAGATCAAAACAAATGATACCCTATAAACATAGAAGGTATTCTATCACAGTAGCTATCACAATAGCATGCATCTTCTATCAGAAATTCTATCACAACAACAAGAAAATTCTAATTCAATCTAGATGGAATGGCATAATGCATGACATTTGATTTTATAACCAGTGCCTATATGATGCATGAGATGGCATACCCTCATCTCATAGGGTTGCAACAAAATATAACCATAGTCATACAAAAGTAATATCACAAAACAAGTGCACCACCCAACAATGAAATCAATTAAAATGTAACATTTGTAAAAACTCCAAAATTGCAATATTCGAGTTAACATGTCCTATACCCTGTAAATGGGTTCTAGAACTCCCGGGTACAACTGTTTACCATTTACCTATTCCATCATATCCCTATCTAATGTCACTAAATAGTAAGTCAATAGAAAAGGAAAGAAACTCCTCTGATACCACTTTGTAATGACCCGAATCCAGAGCCCCTCAACCAGTACCCGTATAGAGTCTGCCACATGACCTCAAGCACGTTTCCCCAAACACTAGAGCCTACCGACTAGCAGTGAGTGATTCAGTGAGTCATTGGGGAATATATGCCCTCATTTGGTAAGGTATACAAAGAAAAGGAAATAACTGACAATAGCGGACGTAGTAAATAACATACAACAATTGAAACTAAACAGCAAAAGAAATGTATAATATAATAAGGATGAAAATGATGGCGCAAGTATAAGTATCTAAGGAAAACAGCAAACACAACAACATGCTGAAATACAACTGAGAACAAGTACTAAAAGTAAACAACAACTCCAGTAGCATCACCAGCCTAGGCTCGGTCCTATGCTCTCCATCTCCAACCAGCAATCATGTACCTGAAGTAGAAGGGCCACAATCCCTATCCACACCTGTAACCATATAACCTTTTTGGGCTATAAAGTAGGACCCAAATAGCGTGTGAGTCAAATCCCAATAGGCAATCACCACAAGATCTGTGCCCTACTATCAGTGAGCAATTTATCAAATGTAATGGAAATAAAGGAAGTAGAGAAATAGAATTACTCTAAGGTAAACAATCCTACAAATATCCATTCACATTTATTTATTAATTTAATTCACTCATTAAATTATCAACCAAGGAATCTAGCAAACAGCTCAATATTCTAAAGGCTTAGAAAGAAACTTAACAGGTATCTCAGCAGAATACCTAACAGAAAGCAGTACAAACTCAATCTTGTTCTTTGGCATGGTGGACTCGTCACAAAAAACCAAACAATAACCATGGTGACTCTCTTTGTGGCTCACACTACCAGACCCCTCTAATCAAGTAAACATACTAAGGCACAAACAGTCTAGGAATCTCTCACTGTCAATCCCCATGCGGTCTTGCAACGATAACTATAGACTCTATGAGGAAGCACTTACATCTAATTCCCTGTATCGAATCGATACGTAACTAAGGAAACTCCAAGGAAGCTCAAATTACCATTCTCATAGTTCCTTCAAATGATTCTAATATATAACAGACTCTCTAGGGAAGCCCTTAATCGTCAATTCCCTCTTTAATCTACCACACCAGGTTCCCATAGCCCTGAGTAGTGTAGTCGTGCGTAATCGACATTTAGCATCCCAGAGTAAGATCAACAAAATACTTGGAAAATATATACAATTCATAAAAATCATATAAACACTAGGCAATACATGCAATAAATTTTATCAAGGCAGGCAAACAACGCAACAAAGTTTTCCTCACAGGCAAACTAAGCCAAACGATGATAAACAGCCAAAAAAGTGGAAACACCCATGGGGTGATCCTCAAACTTGCTTAAACACAATTATCATTCATCTAATAATCTCATGCATACATGCAATCTAAGGCAGACAACAATACAAGACAAAAACGCTAACATGAGATACCCGATACATGGGTATCCAACACTTTTGCACCAAAACCTCAAAGACATTCAACATAGGGAAAAAAACACCTACCTCGATCATAGGAGATCAATATACTTGAACCTCGGCCTATGAATCAGCCTAGAACAGAGAAGATATGCAAAAAATTATAAAACGTTCAACCTTGATAACTCTAACAAGAGAAGGAATCAGGAAATGTGGCCCAAGTAGAACCAAGAACTCACCGCTGTGATTCTATTGCAACCAATGATGTTCGATTCGGATAATCGGGGATGGAACGGTGGCTCGGAGAATATTTGGCCTCCTCAGATGATCTGTACATATTTATAAAGATATGAAGATGAAAATAGGTTTAAGACATGACCTCAATCCGATTAATGAAATAAAAAGAAAAAGTACACGGCGTGTACTTCATGAGTACACATCTTGTACTCGCCCTTTCTATGCACCACATTAAGCGGCCTCCACATCACCGTTACACACTATGTGTGTGGACCAGACATGTCCAGAACACGGCCTCACGTGGAAGAAAAGTACCCGACATGTACTCATAAATTACATGACGTGTACTTAGAAAATTTCCAAATTTTCATCTTTTTCTCAAAACCGACCAGAAATCGAAAAACATTCCTGAAACGAAGATCCTGGTTCTTAAATTTTCCACTGAAAGGTGATGGTCACCTAAATATTAATAATATTTTAATGATCCCATCATACATTCAATGAACCACAACCTAACCCCCACATACCATGGGAAAAAATGAACAAACATTAATACCAATCAATTATTAGACTCCCACCATGAAAGTTTACAGAAACTATTCTGGATTTACCAACATTATAATGGGAATCTATGTGCTTTTGAAATTCAGTCCGAAGACCATATTCCTTTTTCCCTTATTAGAGTAATTGATATATTTCCTTGAATGTTGAAACATCAAGGGATTTCTCAACCTTAGTGTGTATAACATCATCCAGACGCACCTTCTCATGGTTACAGTAGTCAAGGAGCCCCTAATAGGGATCAGACTATTATTGCTACTTTTTTCAGGATTCAGAAACAAAATATGAAATTTTATCTGATGGTTCACCAACTCCTTGCTTGGAAACATTTAGATTTATGGATAAAATTATAACCATCTTCTGATTCATCTCCCAAGCATTTATTATTGAATTTTGTTTCTTGAGATTCATCACACATCCCTTCTAGAAATGCACCTATGTTTCTTAAACAGATACGATCAATAGACATCCTGTAGTAGGTAACAATGATTATTTTGGATGAATTAATAAGATAAAACCTACCCCTAATGGAGTTATTTTTTTTTCATAAATTCAATTACCCATTTTATTCTAATCATTCGTAAATTATTTTAAATAATCAATTATTGGGTTCCCTTATTATAATTACCTATATCATTTGCCTTTTATTATGAATAGATTATGTTTATTTGTTTAATTTTTATTCAAATTGGATATTTTATGACCCCAATAGGTTGTATATGAATAAAAAATGGATGCATTGTAATTGTATGACAAAAGAGTATGAAGATCGAGTCAAAGAGTTCATCATGGTTGCAACAGGGCATGCATAAAACCCTTATAGAACCATTTTATATGTTTACATTGTTTTTATTCAAGAAAACTAATCTAGAAGATTGTGAATAACATTTGGATTGTCATAGAACAGTTTTGATCAATAAATTTTGGACTAATCAAGGGAATAATAGAATGTACAAGCTGATTAGGATGATACTGTAGTTTATGGATCATTTGATATGAATACTAGTGTAAATGTGGAATGAGATCATATGAAATTAATCATAATAAAAATTCAATATGAAATTATTGATTGTAAAAAGTTGATTGAGAATTTAAATAGTTGTTCTAAGAGACCATTGTATTGTAGTTTTACTAAATATACAACATTTTTAGTTCTATTGATGTTGTATAATTTGAAAGTTGGCAGTGGATGAAGAAATAGTAGCTTTACAGAACAACTTGATCTCATAAATGATATGCTACCTAAATAAAATGTCCTTAATTATCAAATATATTATTCTAAATGAATGATACATTAAATGGTCATGATATCAAAAAAATACATTCTTGATCAAATTATTTCATATTGTTTCGCAAGGACCATGGATCACTCATAAAATTCCCTAAGTGTTGCATGAATCAACACATGAATAATAAACCATGTCCGTTGAAATATTTATGGTGATTTCCTATCATTATATGGTTTAGAAGACTATATGGATGTCAAGAAACCATGGGACAAATGACATGAAATGCCTATACATGAATTGAATATGGGAAACTATATCATCTAGAAAACTCTCTTCAGTTGAAGAAAATTATTTATATGTATCCTGAATTTGAGAATGTGCTGTGAAAGGTTAATATTGAATTATATAGAGTAAGAATAATTCCTCTAGTAATATAGGGTAGAACTCAATGTACTTTAAAACATGTTGGAATGTTATAACATGCCACCATGGTTATGAATGAAGCACAAATACATTATATTGTCATTACTTATATCTGGACCAAAACTACCCGGTGATGAGAATTATGTCTACTTAGATAAATTGATTAAATACTTGAAATATATGTGTGATATTGGTATTAAAATGTTTGATTATCATAGAAGTGAAGAATTAATATTGATAACAATGTTGTATGGGATGATAAATGACATTCCTGCTTATGTAAATTTTTCAGGTTATTACACTTAAGGAATGTTGGGGTGTCACGTTTGTGAAGAGCTCGCACAATTAGTTTAGTTAAACATTCCTTGAAGACTATGTTATTAGTACATCATACATTTTTACCTTGACAATGTAAATACCAATCTTGGAGGACATCCTTCGATGGAAATGATGAACAGGGTACAACACCGTCTAAACTAATAGGTGATTAACTGTTCGATAAAGTAAAAGATATTGAATATATTTTTGTTATTTTTATTGAAAAACATAAAAAACAGTTTGGAAAATTGGATCAATTTTATTTGAATTACTGTATTGGAGTTATTTGTACATCAGAAATTTTATTGATGTCATCTATGTTGAAAAAAATGTATTAGATAGTGTTATATTATGTTACTAAATGTTCATGAATAAAATTATGGAATCAAAGTAAGGATGGAAATGATTGACATGGTGATAAAGTAATATTTGGAAAAATTGAAGGGAAAAGGGCATAAAATTCTTCCTCCAACAACATACACTCTATCCAAAAAGGAAAAATTAAAATATTTTAATTTTCATAATGGTGTGAAACTGTAAGATGGGTATTAATAATATTCTAATAATGTCATGTTAATGAATAATTTGAAGTTAAATAGAGTAAAATCACACTAATTCCATGTTTTGATGTAAGATCTGATGCCCATTACATGAAGTTGCATTATTTCTAAAAATTTACTACATACATTGAACTGCCTTTTCTACTTTTTCAAAGCCATATTGAATAAATTTATAGACATTGTGATGTTTACAATAATGAATAAGGGGGTTAGATTCATATTATGAGAATTAGATATGGTATTCCCACTCTAATGTTTTGATATAAAGGACCACCTAATGGTTCACTTGGTAATAGAGGGTCAAAAATGTTTTCTTATATTTTATAGTTAGATATACCCCATGGAATGGTGTATGAATATTTTGAAAGGGTATGTTATGAATAAAAGTTAGAAATTTTTTTTTTATTTAAAAAAATATATTGATGGAGAAGATGTAATTTTTTTTATGATTACCTATCATATGTTGATAATATCGGTCTCCCAATGTCTTGTCATAAGATAAGTCTTATGGTCAACGGAATTTTCAGAGGAGTTTTTGGTACAATTACCATCATAGAGTGAAATCAATAAAACCATTAAATTTAACATAATATTGATCATGTTGATCCATACATTTAATCCCACAAATAATTTATTTTATAATTTAAAGTGCTAAAGGATGGATATAAAATACACATCATCGATAGTTCATAGGATGGTTCTGAGAACATATTTATAAGTAGTTATCTAAAAATACAAATTCAATTACTGAAAAACTCGGATGTGTCTCCATGGGACCAAATGAAAATTATGTATCTTATACTAGCTTTGAAATCAATAATTATATTTTCTATACAAAAGAACTGGATAACACTATTCTCATGAAAATTAGGTGGCTGAAGCGATGCACATATCTAATTCTAAGGATTGAAATCCAATTTATATGAATATGTCATATTTTGGAATTTAAAAATATATATATGAGTTATATTATACAAAATTAAAATCATAAATGTGGTGTGATTTTTATGAGTCCACTTGTGTCTATTTTATTTAAAATTGATATAAATATTTGTAAAAAACACCAGTGACAAACTCAAAAAAATGAAAACAAATTAGGGTTGTTTTATACATTTGGGAAATTTTGAATATGTCATTTTTGATGCGTTGGAATCATCCACAACTCATTTTCATACATGGTGTGCCCAATGTGACTCAAAGTGTCCTCTATTAGTTTAAAATTGAAATTTTAGGTAAAAAGTATGTCAATCACTAAAAAAATTAGAAAACAAACTTATATTGCCTTGATAATTTAGAAAAGTTATTCATAAGTCATTTTTTATGTATAGGAATTGGTCTCACATCAAAAAAACACATGATGTGACAGATATGACTGAATGTATGTGTTTCTAGTATTAAATGAAATTTTAGTAAAATTGAAAGGTGACATAATAAAAACCTGTAAAATCCATTATTATTTTTTGATGCATTATGAAAATGATCCAAAAGTCATTTCAGATGCGTATAAATTAATTACACCTCATCCCAATGCACAATTTGACTAGTATAACACAAGTTATGACTTTTCATTATTTAATATTTTCATTAATTTTAGTAAATAACAAAATTTAATAAATAAAAATTAGGTAATCACATTTATATTGTTATAATACATTATAAAAATGACCCATAAATTATTTTTATGTGTGGAAACCAGCCGCACCTCAAGCCAATGTATGATGTGATTGGTATGAATAAAAGTGTCTTTTTATTTAAAATTAACATTTTTTTAGAAAAAAAGAAAAGTGCAATACTCAAAACAATGAAAAGTCATTTTTATTTTGTTTTTATAGTTTAGTTAAATGATTTTAAAGCCATTTTCTACATGTAAGAGACATATTTAACTCAATTTTGTACCCGGTGTATCCTGTATGACTCAAAGGGTCTTTATGAGTTTAAAATTTACATTTTAGGTCAAAAATTGAGTCACTCAATGAAAAATAATAACATGAACTTTTATCATCTATATAATTTATAAAAATTATTCATAATTCAATTTTTATGTTTATGAATTAGTCTCACATCAAATTGATATGTGATGTCACCGGTATGATTCAGTGTGTGTGTTTCTAGTTTAAAATGAAATTTTAATAAAAACACATGTGAAAAACTAAAGACCAAGAAAACACATTCATTTTTTTGATAACTTAGTAAAATGATCCATTATTCATTTTTATTTGTATTAATCAGCCTCACCTCAATCCGACACATAATGTGACTGATATGATTCAGTGTGTGTATTTTTATTAAAAATGGACATTAATTTTAGTATAAAGGACAAGGGACATACTAAAAACCAATAAATATAATTTAAATTATTTTAGTATAATGGAAAAGGGACATACTCAGTATGATACATGTTGTACCCGATATGTCTCAATGTGTCTCTAAACAATTTGATATTGGCATTTTTTTCAATAATTTTGTCCCTCACTAAAAACTTATAAAACAGAGTCTTATTATCTTTATAATTTATCAAAATGATTAGTAATTTAGTTTTTATGTGTAGAAATTATCCTCACAACAAATAGACACACGATGTGACCAACATGATACAACGTGTGTCTTTTTAGATTAAAATGACATTTCCGTGTAAAATTCAAGTGACACACTCAAAACCAAAAACATACATTGTGTTGTTTTGATAAATTATTAAAATGATCTATAAATTATTATTGATATTTATTAATCAGCCACAACTCAAAATGAAACACTGTGTAACCGGTATGACTCCATGTGAAACTTTTTATTTAAAAATGTCATTTTTTAGTAAAAAAGACAAGTGAAATACTCATAAACAAGAAAACACCTTCTTTTTTTTAGATAAGAAAAATGATCCATTAGTCATTTATAATGATTATGAATCATCCACACCTTAATCTGATGCACAATGTTCCTGGTAAGACTCAATGTATCTGTTATCAGTTTAAAATTTACATTTTAGTTCAAAAAGAGCCTCGCTCAATGATAACTATGAAAAAACACTCAGATTATTTGGATAATTTTGGAAAGTGATTCATAAGTCATTTTAAACATGTTAGAACCTGTATCATGTAAAACTAATTCATAATGTGACTAGTAAGACTCATAGTTTGTGTTTCCATTCTAAAATTACATTTCAGTAAAAAATAGAAGTGCCATACTAAAAAATGAGCTGGCACATTTAGGATTTCTCTATACTTTAGTAAAATTTTCTATAAGTCATTTTTTGGGTATAAATTATCTTAACCTCAATCTGATTAATGTCATGACATGTATTTATCTAATTCTATTTTTATATAAAATTGACATTAATTTTGGTAAAATTGAAAATTAACATAATTGTAAAACAATAAAATATATTCAAATTTATTTTTTTTAATTTAAAAACATGATCCACGTCTTTTTTTTAATCTGTAGGAATCATCCTCACATAAATATGATGCATGGTGTATGCGATATAACTCATAGTTTCTATTAACAGTTTAAAATTTAAATTTTAGTTCAAAAAGTTTATCACTCACCGAAAACCATTAAAATTCCCTCTGATTGTTTTGAAAATTTATAACAATGATTAATAAGTCATTTGTTATGGGTATAAATAAATCTCTTTTCAATGAGACGCTTGATTTGAACTATATGACTCAAAGTCCATGTTTCTAGTTTACAATGATATTTTAGTAAAAAAATAAAAGTGACGTACTCAAAACCAAGAAAACAAATCTATATTGTTTGATAATTTAGGAAAATGATCTAATAGTCATCTCTAACATGTAGGAATCATCCTCACCTCAATACGATGGATGGTGTGTCTGGTATGAATTGAATTGTGTTTTTTTATTTAAAATTAACATACTCAACAAAATAAAAAAACTTTAATATTGTTTTGATAATTTAGTAAAATGATCCATAATTTATTTTTGACAAGTATGAATCTTACACACCAGAATCTAATACACGATGTTCCTGGTATGACTAAATGTGTCAATTATTAGTTTAAAATTGACAATTTAGTTAAAACACATTTTTTACTCATTGATAATTGAGGAAATGTTTTAATATTTTCTTAATAATTTAGTACAATGACCCATAATTAATTTTTTACATATAGAAATTGATCATAAATCAATATGACACACAATATGGCTGGTATTACTCAAAGTGCATGTTTTCAAAATATAATTCCATTTCATTTTAAAATGTGAATTGCATCACTTAAACAAAGATAATAAGTTCATATTGTTTTCTAATTATTTTATCTTATATTAAATAATTAATTTCCATATAATTTTTATCTTATACTTATTTTATTAATTGTCATAGAGATAATGCATGAAGAAGATCATGAAATGGTGTGACATGAAACAATCAACCACAACTCAATCTGACACATGGTGTTTCTGATATGACTCAAAGTATATATTTTTAGTTTAAAATTGAATCTTTCTGGTTAATTTATTTATTTATATTCTTGACAACATAATTTGGTTTTCTTATACATGCACATTATTATATCTATATGGGGTGGTTTGTTCTGCAATAGTGTGACTGGGGTTCTGGGGCCAATGATAAAGGAACATTGAAGTTTTTTACTGTATGTGAGAATTTATACTTAATCATGTAATTTTACAGGACATTTTTTAGAATTTCGATAATATATCTTTTTATTGTACTTGTGTTGTAAATACTATTTTATTTGAATTATTTATTTTCAACATATATTTTATATTTTCTATTATTGTTTCTTCTACTATAGTGTGATTTAATTTTAACAACACACTACAATAGTATGCCCCATTATTAGTACTGATGAAAATATTTGAATATTGTATATTTTATTAGTTCTTTTAGTAGTGATGATAAATCCTTCCATTAGCAAGGATTTTCATGTGATTATAAAATCCTAGGAATTCTTATCATGCTCCAATAATCAATGATATTTTTTTTTGTTGAAAATGTAAAATTTTATCATTGTTAATGTCCATATATGTAACAGTGAAATAAGGGTTTAGGTTGTAAGTATTTTAATGGATAACTTTTTATTTTAACAATCATATAGTGGGTGTATGGTTTTTCCTCAGGGTTGTAAAACTCATGTACCAATCGTGAATGTATTACTCTCCAAGGAAGGGGATCTCACAGTTCAAGCACATGGTGTGAGAAATTGTGCGCATATTTTGTGATTTTCCACTGTTAAAGTATCCAGTTTTCTCACATAGTTGTGTGGCATCGGTTGAATGGTTATGTAAAACTGTGAAACCACTAAAATTCACTGAACACTGCATATATATTCATAAAAATATTTGGGATGATATGTATATTTTATACTAATTTTGTGCCCCAACTGTTTTCTCCAAAAAATGAGGCTCTGGGCTCTATACAAGCCCTAAACACCCGAATATCATCCATAAACTTACTATTCATTCACACTAGGTTAAAACAAAGGAATTAATATAAAATGAAAATGATCCATACCTCAAATAAAAACATGGTTCTTACAATTTCCTCCTTTTAAACGAAGTCAACCCTGAGTTTCCCTTCCAATGGATATAATGCTTCATCAATGAATAGATCGAGCCAATGAGCATGCAAATTAGTATATAAATCCCAAATCTTATCCTATACATGACTATGATATTATAAGACCCATACTGAAGGGATAAACCTACTTCAGATAGCCTTCAGGCTCTACTCAATGATTTGTATGTGATACTCCTCAAAAGAATCATCGACATGAAAGTAAATATCCTTAGGATCAAAGGTGTGACACTAGACATTACGGTATTATAAAATTTATGAAATGTGGAAGACATCATGCATGACATGATACCTTTGAGGTAAAATAAACCGATAGGATACCAGCATGACTCTATCTATGATCTCAAAATTCATGACAAAATAGGGAAAGAAATCCCCTTACCTTTGTATCCGGCTATTTTCCAGCCTAGGTGATACTCAATAGAAAATATGATCCTCAATCATGAATTCAAAATGTTACATGATAATAAATATATTATTTTTGTATATATTGATTAGTAGATATATATTTTTTGATCAAGTTCACATACTACAAAGTCTCCTTCCGAAGTTGAGGACCTTGTATCCCTTCCTCAACTACCTCTATCCATCCCATAGCTTAATGAGATGGACTACAATAAATTATATCATATGAAACTATCATAATTTTTCTTGAAAGATGTTATTATAGAAAAATTGGACGAGAGGAATGCGTCTCTTCCATGAACCTCTAAAATCAAGGATGCATGCTCGAAGCATGTCCTCCAACACCTATATAGTCCATTCTAATCAGCCATCAGTCTAAGGGTAAAAATATATTTTCCGAGGAAGTCATAAAGCCAAATATTTTTGTAACGCTTTCCATAACAACTATCTAAAATGAGTACCCCTATATAAAACGATAGTATGAGGAACATCGGGTAGGCATATTGTCTCACAAACATACAAACATTACATATCACTAGTAGAGAAATATCCTAGATTGAAAATAAGTGGGGGTACCTTCATAAGTTGATCCATGACTAACAAAACTGCATCCCTACTTCAAGGTCACCAAAATAAACCAGTCAAAAAATCTATCACGATGTTATCCCATTTCCATTTTGGGACTCGTAATAGTTGGAAAAATCCAGTGGTCCATTGGCATTCTGCAACAACTTGATGATAGATGGAACACCTACTCATAAAACCCACAATCTAATGTTTCATATCTAGCCTCTAAGACTGACGAAAAATATCATCATACATATTGGAGATTCTTGGGTGCACTGCTTTCTGAGAATCATGTGATTCTTGCATTAGATCCTCTCACATATCTGTATACAAGTAGATACACCCATGTATATGTAGGTTGTCATTTTCATCAATATAAATATTGTGAGTCTATTCCTCTCTTGAAATACTTTCCCATTAGACTAATCCTTTAGGATTTGAAAACTGCATTCTCTTCCCCCTGTCAAGGAGTGAAGAGGATACTACTAAGACTGAAATAAAAGGCCTCTCATGACTCTCTTGACACATCAGATGCATCTCAAAATGTAGTGATATCAACATACATTCATCACTGGCTTCATGAAAATCATGTGCCTGATTTTTCCACATTAGTGTATCAACTACCACATTTCCATATCCTTGCATATAGGAAAGAACAATGTTAAAAAAATGAAGGCATTCGACCCATATTCTCTATCAGAGGTTCAAGTCACACTTTGTAAAGTAAATTTTTAGGATATTTATTCCCATAAACACCACAAAGTTCTCTCTCATTAGATAGTGTCTCAAGCAATGTAATTCATTGGTTAGTTACACTCACGATGTGTTAAATAGACAGTATCCTACATAACAAATCAATCATCCTGCATAAATACTGCCCCCATCCCAATACCATATTCATCATCGAACATTGTATATAATCTGTAATGAATGAGAAGAGTCAATATCGAAACTAAATTAATAATTCCTATCAACTCTTAAAAGGCCATCCGACATGCTTCAGAGCACAAAAACATTACATCCTTCTTTTTCATATGGGTAAGAAGTGATGAATGGTGTAAGAAGTACTGTATAAAATTCTTATAATATACATGAAACCATAAGAAACTCCCAATATCAAAAACATTTTTCGGATGCTCATAGGAAAAAATGACTCACCTTCTCTAGGTCAACTCATACTATAGATTCTAAGATAATATTAGCTAAGAAGTGAACCTTGTCGATTCAGCTATGGAAATTTGTGATCATAACATATAAACAATGCACAATAAGTGTATTAAAAATGACCTCAAGACATTTGGAATTGTCTCTTAATGTTTAATAATGAAAAATTATGTCATCCAACAAAACAATGAATAAATATTCTAGGAAGGGATGGAAAACCCTAACCAATAATGCCATAAAAATATTAAGAACATTCATAAGACTGAATTGTATAACCATAAACTCATATAAAAATTACTGACTATAGAAATATTTATGTGGTATATATGAATTCATTAATAACAATTCATGAAATCCCAATCTTAGGATGATAATCAAGAACACATTAGCTCCTCAAAGATGGGAGAAGAGAAAATCTATTTTATTTAATGGATACTGATTCTAATTTGAGAGCCTATTAAAATATCAATGATCTATTCATAGATAAAGGTTTCCATATGTATTATTGGTAAAATAAATAATAAACCCCATGGAGAAGTATCAGGTCAGATGAAATCTTCAGATTCCATATCCTCTTCAAATCTATTGAACTCTAGAAGCTCATTATGTGGTATCATGTACTGTGGAATAGATACTACATCTTCTTTTGGAATGATATTTAGAGTAAACTATAACTCTCTCTAAGGAGGTATTCTAGATAATTCATTGGTGAAAATACAAAAAACAATTAAATATTGAAGTAAAATTAGATAGGCACACATTTTGATCATCAAATAAATGGCTTGTAATCCAGTTCGTAAATCTTAAAATCCTATACTTCTCTAATCCACCTTTGCATTCCATGACATACCACTCTCCCTTTTGAAGATAACTATGTCCCTATAGTGATTTAAATGATACCCTATGGAGATATTAATAAACTTAGGCATGATAGGGGACCAACCCATATATCCTAAGAATGACATCAAAGCACATTATCTCAAGGATGAAGAGGACCTATAAGAAATGATAACTTCGTACCTCAAGGGTATCATCCATACATTGGTGTATTCTCGCTAATCGTACACCCTATGGTGATTCCTTTTTCATCTCAGAATATATGTATACGATTTCATGACAAACTATTTCCATGAATGATAAAGAGTCAATGAAAGGGGATGAATCTATATCTAATAAAGAAGATATAGTTGTAGAGGATACTTTAATAATACATCTTATAGTAGAATATCGTTAAATATTCTCCTCAAGTATCTTCTATAATGCATACAAATTTCATGATCCATGACCCTGAGCAATAGATGGAATAACATAAGTAAGTTCATAATGATGGAGTTAAAAATTAGAAGTCTGGGTGCATCGTCCCTGACCCCCTCTATGGCATATTTAGATAGTTCTACTCCAACATCCTTCCTAAGGTGGAGTCACAAATCATATTCCTAAAGGTTTTGTTGGAATGGGTCAACATCCATTAGAAATATGTAGAAAGGTCAAGAAAAACCTATAATTATGACCTAACCATGTACAATAATGTCACTCAAGTGGGTCTATATCACACCAAGCCTTCATATTCCCCTACCATCAACAATGATGGAATATAATAGATATTCCAGTGTGGGTACTCTATCCACCACTACTCTGGCAAGATACCCCAAGGCTATGCATCATATTGTTGGATGAACAATTTCTATGTATCAGAACTGAACCATTCCTATTACTATAATATTCCATCAATATTTTCTCAATCATAATAGTTTTTTTCATGATATGATAAAAGGTAAATAAACAAAATAAATTCAACTAAGAGTGAATGGCATACCAAATGCCATCCTCAAGTTGTCTCCCTCATGAAATCTCATCACCGGTAAGAAGTGGTGTACAACATTGAATCTTGATGAAAACCACTATATAGTACTTGAATGTTATAACACCCTACACAAGGTGAATGAAATATTTTTCTCGAAAATATCTCTATGTATGAGGTAAAATGTAACCATAGAAGGCTATCTAGAAATCTACCCATTCTATTCCCTGATGATTACTAGATTGGCTAGTAACATACCACTAGTTCTTGGAGTAATCACACAATCTATAGATAGAGAGATTGAGCCTCTAATTAGGAGTCACCTCTAGATGATCAAAGATAGATATAATTGATTTTATCCATGACTTAGTAGGTCATGGACTACCATCCCTTGAGAATATGGGATTATTATATTGCTGGAACTCACAAATAAGATTAGACATAATAGGTTTAGGTCATGGAGAAACCTAAAAAGACTAAATCATGCATAGGAAACTCCATTGAATCTATGGAATAGTTCATAGTTCAATAAAAATAGGTGGTTCATCAAGTGGAACTACCAGTGGTAACACTTGTGGCTCAGGGACCACCCCCTTCAAAACATGGTCATCACCACCCTCCTATCACATGACTAGTTGACATAATAGTGGCATAACTCTAAAATTTCAATCACATGGATCTGAACAAGATTTAAAATGTTATATGATCATTAACAGAATCTTAAAAAAATAAAAAAGTTCAAAACCCAATATACTACCCCAAATACCCCCATCGATGGTCTGGGTATTAGTTAGAATTCATGTTTTTATTTATAGGGGTTCTTGTATATGGGAGGTTAAATTTCATTATAAGGATGATAACACTCATTACATTGAACATGGACAAATAATTTAATGGAAACCTTGTCATTTATAGTTTATATTTTACAGTTCATCTTTGTATATAAATATATACATAATACATGGCTTAATTAAATGGATTATCATCCCCCATTTATAAATCCCCATACACTTTATAAACTATATTCAATACCCATGTAATTTCAACCATCTACCATTATATATGATCTCAAAATGAAATAGGTAAAATATGATGGATTGATTAAATGACTTATCTATTCCATTTTATAAATTCCAATACATGTTTTAAATTAAAATTGGTAGTCACACAACCATAGTCAATTTCTAGATAAAGTAACCAGGGTTATATAGCATACAAGGGTTGGAATTGGTTATTTAAGATACCACCATTAATATATATTGGAAAACACCATTTATGTTTATACTAAAATTTTAAAAAACCAATTTACTTTTCATAAAATAGGCATTATCACCACAATAAAATATATAACAACCATGTACCACTCAAAAGTCATAGGATAGACATGAAATTTAAGAGGTAAAATGAACCTATATGGAGTGGTATATGCATGGAATGAAAATACGTAGGTTCCTACAATGATGAATATAACAGGGATCCTTTCTATAATAGTCAAAGGTAGAATATCCAAATATCATAAAAAATACCACAATTCATGTGCATCACCAAACATTGAAAATATAATATATTATAGGAATAATATAAAACAATAATTTTCCACTCCCTGAAAATTTTGTATTTACCCCGAGCATGGTTTAACTACTCCCAAGAATGTCTTATGTACAAGTTACAAAATCTTCCAAATATCCTATCAAAATTTTCCAAGCAATATGATAAGAAAATAAATAGCCTTGGATACCTCTTCGTGATGTCCCATACCCAGTTCAATATAGAGTAACCGAACCCAATGATCAATATGGCCTCAAGTGTTTCTCCACATACACTAGAGGATATGAAAAAATAGAGAGGGGATAGAGTGTGATAATGGGGAGACTATTACCTAGGGTCAAAGTGGATAACATTAGTGACATAATAAGTCATGTAAGTGGAACCAATATATTTGTGAACAAGGTAGTAAAAACAATTATAGACATCCAGGAAATAAATAATCAACTCGAGTTGTAAACCGTATCATATAAAAAATGATGATTTCATGTCTCTAAAAAAGGAAATCAAGTATAAATGGTAGCATAAAAATAGTACAATACTTAATATAAAAACAAAAAATGGATAAAACTATCCTTTCATCCCAAGATCTGGCATGGTCATCTGCTACCTTTCTCCCATACTAATGAATGATAGTTAGGTGTCTAATGTGGGATGTTTCCCATTATCCACACCTACGATCATATACTATTCCTAGGTTCCAAAGAATTCATGAATATGGTGTGAGATAAATATTAGTTGGCCACCACTAATGATGTCTATATAATCCAATCTACGAATATAAACTGTATATTGTGTAGGTATATATTAAATAAAAAAACTAACGTAAAAAACTCATACATGCTTCAGCCTGTGATGGAAATTTATTTGAGGATACTATTATGTAACTAATTATCTTCCAGTTTATAATAATAAATTAAAATGTAATAATTATCAACAACACTCTAATAGGAAATAATAATAACTGAGGATAAAAGGTGAAACCAAGGAATTCTTGACCTCATGAGTCGATCCAACTCATAGAGAAAACTCATGTTGTTTGAAATTATGTTCTCTGAGTTTAATATAATTGGTACACCCAATTCATTCTATTGTAAAATATTCTAACCAATTCCATTGATCCCATCTATAGTAATAATATTCTAAGCAAGATTTTGTCCTTACGGGGTGAATACATGGTGCCACTTGTCCAAATACGTCATGTTGAATGTGAGGAGTGTATCCAAGGCATTCTAATATCTAGAAAATATTTCTAAGGAATCATCAGTATATTGCTGAATTATCCACAAAATAATACATGGGGTTTGTTCTGTGGTAGTTATCTCCCATGAAAATGGTGTTAATGAATTGGAATGGAATTCTCTCTGTTCTCAAGGAATTCCCCCAGGAATCCAAGTAAGGATCAAGTATGACCATTCCTATAAAGATGAAAAGTTTTAAAATGTAGTGGTTAACTTATACTAAATTATTTATATACATATTCAATCATAATCCAATAATACTCATTCCATATAATAATTCATTAGTATCATTCAATTACCTTTTATTAATCATGACTGGGTGAATTAGGGACCGGCACCCAATTATCACTTCAATTAAAAATCAATTAATTTGTTCATTGCATTACCATTCATTAAATATGAAAATGTGAGTTTAGTATATGAAAAATATTAATTAAATTACCTTATTCAATGCTAAATGATATATATATATATACATTCCATTTAACTATTTAACATTCATTTATTAAATTAAACCACAAACCTTGTTAAAGGTCAAGTAGGGAAAACATGAATGGTGTCCCAAATAATCACATAATTTGTTACTAAAGGCTTAAATGAGGACTCACCCTACTTGGAGTGGTCAAAATTGAGATATCAACCACTAATGGTGTCTATATGAATCCATAGGGAATTATAATACAATCAAGACAATTTAAATTAATGAAGATGAATTTTTCGGATAAATTCATTGTGGCTCCAGTGTGTGCACAATAGAAACAATTTGTAAACTAAAATAATTTGAGGTAAAAGTCATAGATCTCATATCTTATTCCTGTAGTGGCCCCCTCATCCAGTATCATCCCTTGTTTTTTCCAAGATTGAATGAAAATGAAGGAATATACGAACAACCTAGAAATATCATAAGTGATCACACAAAAATAGCGTCCTCAATTAAACGATGAATGAAAAAGGTAGCCTAATGAGTTGATATATTATCGGTAGGAATCTAACAAGATAAAAAATTCGTGATTTTGAGGTTGGGTAGAGAAATTATCTATTAACCAAAGTTGAATCCATGGAAGGATCTCTCAATGGTGGTAAATTGAGGGTACTATCCGAATGAGGAATAATATTAATTTAATTTTAGCTTATAATGATTTTGAATGGAAAAATTATAATTTTATTGATCTTTTAAAGGCCACTTGTTTTCCACATGGTTGGAAAAACCATGCACTAACCATTAATTGATTACAATCAAATTAATGTACCAAAATGGTTCAAGCGAACATCTTGAAAAAGCGTACACAAACCATGCAATTTTCAATAGTAAAAGCCTTCTTTTTTATCACATGATCTTGTATCTAGGGTTATATAATTAGAGAAAACTATGTGACCCACTTATATGAACAGATAACCTCACATATTTTCATGAAACGATGCCTCTTGGGCAGCATGGTTTCATCCAACCATGTGACCAGACCATTTTCTCCAAAATAGGGAGATCTAGGATCTGTACAAGCCCAAGACACCTTCATTTTAACCACAAACTAAATTGGAATTCACATTAGGTCAAAACCAAGGAATTAAACCCAAATTAAAAGGAGACATGCCTCAAAGATAAATTGGGTTCTTACACGTTTTTGTATTGTTCTACCATGATTCTGAATGGCATGGAGGTTCTCAATATGCGGTCATCATCCCCCAAGAAAACTCTCTTTCTTAGAGACCATGTTGTTGTACCATTGTCTTCGAGGAAGCTGGTGATCAAATACGTTCACCATTCTAATTAGGTTATCCATCATGGTTCTACCATGATGTTTTATAATGAACCCAGTTGATTTTGGTGTCCTGGTGTGAGATGTGATATGGATGACTTTGTATCCTGTTGTTATTCATTTCATAAAGTTAATGCTGGGCACTAGAATCCCATAGGATTTCTATAACATAATCCTATTCCTACCTATAAGTGGGATGATGTTACCTTGGATTAAATCATTGTGTTACCTCATACACCCCAGGGAAGGAATGCGATTTGGGTGGTTATCAACATTCTGACCAAGTCTTCCCATTTAATTCAGATCTAGGACTCATTTAATGTGGATGAGTTGGGTAGGTTGTATGCATAATTGATTCTTAATATACATGGTGTGTTGTCTACTATCATTTCTTATAGGGATCCTAATTTTTCAATAATGTTATTAGAAGGACTTGAAAAGGAAATGGGTCCACATATTAATATTATCACAACATACCATCCTCAGATGGATGATCCGATAGAGTTGGAGACCAAAACACTAGAATATATGCTTCACACCTATGTTTTAGTATTTAGAAGCTCATGAAATCATCATCTTCGGTTGGTGGAAATTTTAAATAATAATTGTTTCCAATCCTTGATCAAGATAGACCCATTTTAAGTGTCATATGGTAAAAAATGTCAGCATCATCTATAATTTATAGGAGTGGGTGAGACTTCCTTATTGGGATCGATCATCATGTAGGGTATGAATTGTATGTTTCATAAAATAAAGTACTACTGAATGAAATATCCAATACATTTTAAGTGTTATGAAAATAATTGATGATGTTATTTAGATTTATCAGTCATTGACCATGTGTTTCTAAGGGAAACACTTATCTTGGGTAATTGATATCTTAGGAAATTGGAAATGCTCATGAAGAGGTATTCCGGACCTGTTGTGACCACTAAAAGGACCAGTATGGCTTCATATCACTAAATTATTAGTTATTAATTAATACTAACTCAGGATGTTTTCCATGTCACACTGTTGAATAAGTATAATCAGGACTCATCTTATGAGTTGAGCTATGAAGATACTGAGAAATAACATGATCTGTTCATGACTGAGTAGCCCATATAGAATGCAGATTCCCAAGTGAATATTATTTGGGAGAAATATATTCCGTTAATTTAGGTTTTTTAGTAGAATGTGAATGATGATAATGAGACACAAGAACTTAAATATTAGGTAGAGGTGTGGTACCCTCACATGATCTCTAGTAGAACTATGGGATGAATTTTAGAGGATAGGAAGTATCATGGTGAAAATAATTGTCACACTCACAATGTTATTATTAGATATTTTTCATTTATTTTTTGTTTTTATTTTATTTAATAGTATATTCTGGAGATTTCAAGAAAAAAATGGATGTTTTTTGGATACATATGGTGGAACACTATTGCTTCATGATTAGTAGAAACTGTGTGCCAAACCTTATAAACCATGAAGCCTAGATAGAATAACTAGGGATAAAAAATAGTTAGGAACACAACTTGTTGCAAGACCCAACAAGGTATACTAGATCCATCCTTTGGGATAGACCCACTCTAATGGTTGGAATAAAATCTAGAATACCATGCTGTCAAAACATGAATCCTACCCAAAATTATTTTTTAAATTTCCTCTTCTACCCACCTCAATTTTAACCATTTTTACCCATCCATTCTTCCATTAGTTATCTCCATCCATATTTATTCCTCCTATATTTTCCACCAACCACTTTGCTTCAATATTTAGGTAATTTATGCATGGTTTCTCCAATAAAAATCCAATTAAGTGTCTCTTATCCTCTCATATTGATTTCTTATTGCTTATATCATGAGATTCCTTCTCATCGGTGGTTATTTTGATGTTGATTTCGATTCAACATTTATGTTTGGTTTGAGTTTTGAAATTTTCATTGTTTTATTGCATCAGTATGATCTTCTCTCATCATTGATTATCATTTGAAACTAATTGTTATTGATTTAAAAGGGAAAGGTATGTGGTTATATTCTGTTCTATTATTTAAATATTTTAATCTGCCTAAATTTATTTAGAAATGTGTTCTATAATGTGTGTGTGTTAAAATGGGTGATTTATAAAGTAAGGGATTGTGAAAGAATGTAGAGATGTTTTCTACCCAATAAAAATGGGTTTAGATTCTAGGATTGACTTGTGATGAGTTAGTATATGATAACCGGGCATTGATATCATTTTTGAAATAGAAAAAAGAACTTGGGAACACTAGGTACCTAGATAGAAAGGCTTGTACTAGTATATTTTCTAGATGCTATGGATTCAACCTAGTCCCCCTAGTATGATATTGATGAATCACTGACTAAACAACATGACATGGATATTACCATTGGAACTGGGGTTCTTTCTCTCCAATGGATCATGGATGGAAAGGTTATATGTTCAATTATCGATATAAGATCTTCCTATAACAATATTAACCTAGATATTTAGAGTTTTCCCATGGTTCATAAGTTATGTTTTACATGATTTTATATTTCACACCTTTCTTACTTTTCTTACAATGATAAATCTTTTTTTCAAACTAAAATTTTTATTTATTTCTAAAACCAACATGTTTATTTATATTATAATAGATATTCATGGACCACCATGTGGTATCATACTATAAAAGTGAGATCACACCCTACATATATGGAATGAGTATATATAGACATTTTTTTGATTAATTAATTTAAAAGAAGGGAATTATTTTGAAAAATTGGTACATTTTCTAGATTCTTATCTTATTAGGGTTAGGGAATGGAAGTGGAATGATTGATGACGATAGTCCAATAATGTGGAGGTTTTATATGTTTATTATTCCCTACCATTGTTTACCTCAGTTTTGGTTTTTGGATGTAAAATGTTATACTTGAAACATGAATATAATTTCTTGTACAACATTGTTTTAGACTATGGATTTAATTATTTTCTAAATGTTAGAATTTTAATTGATATAGATTTTAATAGTTATTTTTATTGGAATATTTTTCTCAATGTAGTTCTTCAAAGTCTAGGAACTATTTTCCAACACTTGGGGATTTTGAATTCCCTTCGGGCCATGCCATGGGCTGGGTTAGGTGTTTAGTTGGATGGCATCCCAAACTGGTTTTTAACATAAAATGATGGAGTTAAATAATGTTAATTATAAGAGAATGTGGATGGAGTTGGTTACTCCATTGGAGTGATAGAGTTAACAAATGAAATTTACTCAAAAGATAATATGGATATTGATTATTATCATATTAAGTGATATATAATAGTTTCTAAATGAGAATATTGGAATTATCCTGTTAGGCGATTCCTTGATGAAGGTATGATGCCCCAAGTTTCTTAAAAGGTTTTTCTGAACTTATTAATGGGTTTTCATGGACATATTTTTATTTTAAATGTTGAATAAATATATTATGAATTAAAATAAATTATATGATCTTTTATAGGTGAAACCATTATTTCACCAGAAATTCATTCTTGAATTATGTTTTATCATTTCTGATTTCTTAAAAAAATTATGAAAACTTGGGGCTTTAACATTTATTTCATTGATAATTAAATGAATATTTTTGGATTAAAATATTATCATGTAAAAAATAAAAACATCATTATTAATTTTTACGGATTTAAAAAGGATTAAAGAGTTTCCATTATTTATATATCCATTACCAATATTTTTTTGTTTATCCAAAAAGTTAAAATGTTTTTCATAGTGATTAAGGGTGTGTATGTATTATACTAAAGTCATTGGTGGCATGTATTGAACTAATAAAAATCATCATGAATGAAATGTGAGTATAAAGATAAGGACATATTTATATAAAAAATGATCATTAATTGGATGTGTCTAATTTATCTAAAATTAAAAATTCATCAAAATTTATGAAAGTTGAACCCTTATTATAAATCATGTAAGTATGAGTTGTTTCTGTTATGAGTAATTATTCATTTACTTTATTCAATTTTATTTCATATGAAGGATCCATTGGGACCAAAATAGAGCTATGACTAAGATTCCCAGGGGTTTCAGTACTTGGGGTAGGAGAATCAAAATTCTTCACATGTATAGAAGAATAAATTGTATGATGAGAGTAGTCGAAAGCTTACTTCATCAGGTCTGTAAGGACTGGGTAATGGGATGAGTTTTGGAGTTACTCATCTAAGAGATGAAAGTTAGGTTTAGGTTGATATATAGGCTATATTAACATAATTTTGAATTGGTGGGAATTAGTTTTGAACTATTATTCATTTTGGTTAGAAGGTTGATGTTTTTCGATTTGGTCAGGATATTCTAGTGAACATAAGGGCTTTCATAGGTGCGGGAAGTCATGATTTTCCCTAGAAGGATCTTACTTTTTAGTAGAAGAATGTATTTTTGGTTAATTATATTTCCTATGAGCAAGAACAGTTCACTGATCTTCAACCTATTTTCAAAGATTGTAATGTTTTTTTCATATTATACTCATACATGTGACACTGGATTTCGTGTGGGATTTACTTGAAACAATAAGTAGAAGGATGGGATGGAAAAATCATCCATTAGGATTGATGATATAGGGTCACTATTATTTTATAATATTTTAGAGGTGAATAAATATAAAATTTTAAAAAATAAGATTAAAGAAAATTGGGAAGGCAGTGAAGACGGAAACTCGCAATAAACGGTGTAAGACCTCATACCTTCTTAAGTTAATTTTTTTTAAAAATTATTGAAAAATATTTTATATTATATAGATGATATGTGATGGATGTGTTTATTAGTATTTCGAGTGGCCATAGAGGTTTTTTGAGGTTCGAAGGCTTGGAGGTATGAAAAATAGAAGTTAAAGGTTGGGGTGTATTGTTCTTTACAATTATTAACACAACCATATTTAATGAAAAAGATCTGAAAAATAGTTCCTCAGGCTATGTGAATCACTAGAAAAAAATACAAGAATCAGGAAATAAATTTGAGACATAGTTTCATGGATGGAATATGTTTTTCAAAACCTTGAAACCAAACCATGAGAGGTTAATGTTCCGTTATACAATGGGGAATTAATGGATAAAACATAGTTTCAAAACCATATGACCAAACTATACTATCTTCTAAGTTACATAAAAATGGTAAAATTACGTAAATTATTTTGTGATCATAAAATCCATAAACTACTATTTACTTCCATAATTTTACTAGAAACCCATTCCAAGTTCAAAAATCATACTTACCTTCTTTTTCATAGAGATTTATCTATCATTTCTTAATGAATTAAAATGTTGTTTGTTTCTTTTGTTGAGCATGTTGTAATAATATCCATCAATATTCACCATTTTATATTTTATTTCACCATACAATGATACCATTCTTGTTTTAAATATTTGTTACTATTTTATGTTTTTATTCCACTTCTTTGGTTTTTTTATATTTGAACTTTAATTGGGAGATGATATTCAATGAGTTGGCTTCAATGAACCAGAGGTAGGTGGTAAAAAACTATCCCTTAAATTCATTTAATTTTTTATGAGTGTGATGTGAATCCTTGATAACTGTTTCAACATTAGAAAAGTATTTAATAATTTTTTAATGGGTCGATTCATTTAATAAATTCCACTTTTGGGGTGAGTAAAATGTGTTTTAGTGATGAGAATAAACCATCACCTACCATGCATAGAGAGCTCAATTAGGAATCAATATGGGTTTTAAAGATTCCTAGGTTACTCATAGGATCTTTTAATCATGAAATTTAAGTGATATAAATTGTTTTAACAATTTAGTAAGGATACCATTTAATTTGTCCTTGGATATTCTTTAATGCCAATGGATAATAGATTCCTCATAATTTCTTCTTGGATATCAAATTATTCATATAGACACAAGATTCCTTGGATCCAACTTTATGACTATATACAATATATACCATTGAATTTTTGTTTGGATCTTGCTTTATGCATAAGGATAATATTTTCCTTCCATATTATCCTTTGATTTTATTAAACCTGTTATGTTTAGATACATTCCACAATAGTTTAAATGAGTTTGGTCGGTCCTAGGTGTCACATTAGGACATAATGATCAATGATGTGTTATTTATTATGTTTTAATTATTTTGATATGAATATTATATTATACCATTTATGAAAAAAATATGTTTATAGACATCTTTGGTGGTGGCCTACTGAGTCATACTCGCACCCTTTTTGGTCATCGTTGGTTACCCATGAAAACATAATGGTCATGGGATATGACAAGGGAAAGATATCAATTGAACAATAGTTGATCTACTAACTGGTGTGTAGCATAGGATATGGGACTAGGTTATGAATCAGAACATGTTTTAAAATATTTCATTGTTTTGAATATTTTGATTCTTTTTTGTGCTTTATATATATGACATGTGTGACAAACTAACCAAGATTTCTTGTGACCTAGACACATGAGCCAGTTTGATACCTTAGCAATACATTCCCAATAAAGAGAGGTATCAATAATATAACACATTCCATCAATAAATGAAATTCATAAACAACCATAATTAGATTCCACTAATAAAAAAACTGGAGTAATAAATCATTAAAAAATGAATTTGATGGTATGGGAATCCTGAGAAGTGATATATAGGTAATGTATACAGACAATAGGAAAGCTCTAAAATAAATAAAAGAAACAACATCCCATATTCATGTGACACATGGTGTCATTCCACCTCCATATACCTAGCTAAGTCTTTTATGGGTACCCAAACCTTCTATGAGGTTCTTTTCCATTTCCCAAATTATACACAACATTGTTTACATACACCATTGGGTATATTCAGGGTGTGAGAAACATTCCTCATAGGTTCCCACCAAGGGGGAGTGCAACAAATGAAATAGAGATAATAGGAAAAAATGATATTATAAGATAGATTCTAAGTAATTACATGGGAATACAACATATGGTTACCATGTATTGTTAAATTAGGGATACTACATCACCATGTAGGGTTGTTCCCTCAATTAGTTGATTGGGTTGAGAATTACATCACTCGTTAGTGGGGTTTCATATAACTGCATCACTTTCATGGCTAGTGGAAGGGGAACCTCATATCATGTACGTTAGTCTTAATATAGTTCCCATGGTTTCCCATAATGATAATTTAATTCCAATTTATTCATTAAACATATATTTACATCAAATAATTTCCTAAACAATCGCACTTTCCATCCAAATCAAACATTTTTCATTATTAAATCATGAAAGAAACACTTATATCACAAGGTATCTATTAATTCATTTAATGATAAATAGATAATAATATTATAAGATTATAGAAACCAATTTAAAAATGTTAAATAATAATTATTAACTCTAAATAGGAAATCATATGGAACTACCTACCTTTAATGAAGCCAAACTAGTGGAAATCTATCACTTATGATGGAAATCTCTTTATAATTCCAAGAGGGATTGTAAAGATCAATGAATAGCACATAAATAAAAAATAAACACGTCTAAAAATGGTCACTAAGAACCCTATAATTCCATATATTTTTGTATATGTGAATACTATTAAACAAGTAAGTGGAAGCTTAAATGAGAATAGATGATGAGTTCACTTTGTTCTTATGTTTAATATCCTTGAAGAAACCCATAAGAAATCAAGTCTAGAGGATAAGGGAGATATAGATCATGTTTAAGAGATTTATTTAGTTTCATAGGGGTTCCAAGGAGGGTTTGGAATTAAATAGATTATAGGGTAAAAATACTCATTTAACTATTTCCATTTTTTGGCATACCAACCGGTTTGTTAAACTATGCACCAACTATACGGTTTAGCTCTGTCTCTCTTAGGGACATGAATGATTTATCTACACCATTACATAAAAAATCTTCCAATAATGTAATATTGATCTAAAAAACTATATGGTTTTCATGTTTTTCCAAATGGTTAGTTCTAACCATATGAAACCATATTTTTTCCCATTTCATGAAAATTTCAAACCGAAAAAACCCAAAAATTGAAGGACAAAGAAAAATATAACAAAATGGTGTATATAGAACCTGAAACTGGTATTGTGGGTGTGTCAATATACCCATGGGGGATCCTTTTATATATATAAATTACCTGAAATTTATATTTTTTTATTTTTAAATTTCATGACATTTGTATTCCACTAGAATTTATTATCATGTATGTTTTATTTGTTTACCATGATGTATGATATTACTATTATTTGTTTTATTATTTCACTCATATATTAGTTTATAGTCCTTACATGGTACCCCCAAAGACCCTCATTTCTAGTTTCTATCCTCTTGAATATGGGGAGTTATGCCAAAGGTCATGTGATGACCCCCGGTCTCGATGATTTCATGTTTCCTGGGATCTATAAATCAATACAAAGAGGTATTAATGAATCTTTTATTTTATCTTACTATTGGGTAAAGGATGATACAATATTTGTTATTTTCAAGGCATAGTAAAGAACCTATTCATGGGAGTAGTTAACCCATGTTCAAGGAAGTCAACATTGTCAAGGACGAGATTGATAGTTTTGGTATTCCCTTTTTTGACTATTTGACTTCACCTTGAGTGATGTAACTGATTTAGGGATTTATGATTTATGGGATCTTATATTTATGTTGGAATGAAATGGGGGAATATGTTCATAAATCACATCAGGAATATAAGATTAAAATTCCATACACAAGATTTATTTTTATTGTTTGCATGAAAATATTACTAGGGATGGTTGTTTAATCTCTACACATCATCATATATAGTGTTTTAATGTATTTCATGATGGTGGAATATTATCTAAACAATTGCTTAAATGGATGAAAATTTTAAATCATGAATACCTATTCTAGTTATGTTATAATGTTAATTAAAAAAAATACATAACAAAACATATTATGTGTATTACTCTTTAACATATAATTTATATTTCATTTAACTAATAATTAGTTGTAAAATTTATAAATAAAGTGGAATGGAAGAAAATTTTGAAGATATATATCCTACATGTACATGAATCAACCTTGAGTGTGGATGGATGAGGCTAGAGAGAGTTCTGGAGTTATGTGTTTGCTATGATATGAGTAATAAAGAATAATAGTACATTATTATTATTATTTATGTAGACCATGATATTGAAAACAATTTTTGGTGATGTGTCCTAATGTGAATTTTTGGTATTGTTGTGAGATTTCACTATACTAACCACTTGTGGAGCACTAAGAGAGAAAGGAAGACTATACTTTAATGTTTTTTGTAAAGGATCATTCTATACCAATGGGACAAGCTATGGATGTTTAGCACTGTGATAGATTTTTAAGAGTTGTATAGTCGATAGAGATATTGAGAGAGGCTCCAAGAGTAATTACTTTGATATATGATTTGATTAGAGATTTTCATATTCAGTATCCTCCATTTTTCACTAGTGAGGGTGTTCACTATGAAATTGAGTTTTTGATAGATTCTATTAATATGATATTTTACTATCTTAAGAAACCAATAAAGATGATGTTGAAGTTAGATGTCTATATTTTATGAGGCGTTATGAATACCTGGAGGGTATTTAGGGAGAACTACCATAAAGAAATTTCCTAGAAAGACTTTCGGAATATTTCTATCTACCATTTATTTTCAGATACCTTTAGTAAATATAGAGTTAGAGTGGTATGTGAGTGATAAATTCTTTTTTATCATTTCATGGACCTATAACATTTTTACCTTTTACTCACTCAAGATGAGATATCCACAAAGAGTTGTTTTGAGGACATGTTGTGGTATGAGGTTTGAGAAAAGGTAAAAAATTATTTCCTTCCATTTTTTTGAGGTTGTGAACTAGACGTTTATTACTGAGAGTATCCATAGAGAAGGTATAGGTTTAGGTCAGTTGGATTCTTCTAGGAGGATTACTATAGGATATTCTGATAGTAGGAAGAATCCTTTTGATAGTTCATGCAAGATTTCCAACACATATAACGTCAAAGGTAATTGATCTTTTCTTCCTAAAACATGAGGAAGTTTCATATAGTTTTTATTTTGTGGTAGTATAGATTATCTTAATATAGAGTGTGACCAGAAACCATTCATGTTCATGTAATAACTGGGTATGAAACATTTTCCTATGTTTTATTGGAATTATCAATAGGTTTTTAGAAATATAGAAACTAGATGAGGATTTGTGACAGGGCCATGAATGATACTTATGGTGGCTAGTTTGAACTCTACCATATGTTCAGGTTGGGGAAGAGGATGTGGTGTTCATGGGTTGGGGAAGAAACTATAAAAGATTTGTGCATCATAAGGGACATATATAGGAGCTTAGGTTCAAGGAACAATCTAGTTTCAATTCAACCACACTAATCCCAATGACTTTAATATTAGACCATATACAACATGATGTATGATAATAGTGTCTCATAATTTAAAATGTTCCTTGTTTGACACATTGGATTATCACTCTTTTATAACAGATCAATTTGTGAATCGATTGGGATAACACATTGATTTTTAATATGGAGTGATATTGATTGACACACCATTAGGGGTGTGATTCAAGGGAATCCCCTAGCGCAGGGAAAAATCATTCTTATTGATGGACATAGATTCATTTGGTGTATCATTATGGTACAGATGACCATATTTTTTTTGATACTTCTGATTTATTGGTTAGTACCATGTCGATCATATATCGAATTTTATAATCAATGAATATCATTTTAATATTTTAAGGGTTTTAGCTATGTTCATGTTAGGGAGTGGGGTCTTATAATTGGTTCATGTTTGGGTTGACCATCATTATATTGGTGGGATTAAATCTCAGGTTTATATAATTGTATTGGATGCTTTGGGGAAAATAGTTTGTCCTGAAATTGTTGATCATTTCAATAATTTAATTCAAAATGATTTCTTAGGTTCATCACTCATGGGAGATATTGACTTTCCTATCAACAAAATTTTGGGTGTAGAGAATATTTTGATACCACCTTATTGGATGGATCCTACGAAGATATGGGAGTAAATTTCATAGATGGAGAACTTGGGGGGGGATTTATATGGTTGATTAATTCTACTTGGGGGATCTTTTCCTATTCATTAAGAAGGTCTATGGATATTTGATACTATGCATGGAACATAACAATCTAAACCAAGTGAATATTAAAAAATCATATCCATTTCCAAATATAGATGAAATAATTTATCATATAGGGGAGTTAGATTTTAATCTAATATTGATATGAGATTGAGTTATCACCAACAAATGGTTCACCCTATAGACATACCTCATACCACCTTCAAGAGTATAAATAGACTATTTGATAGCAGTGTGATGCCATTCTCATTGAAGAATGTACTGATTGTATTTATAGACCTAATTAATTGACTCTTCATGATATGCTATTGTACCCTAATTTGAGGGATGATCACACACATCATTTAGAGACCATTTTGGGTATACATTGAAAACATGAACAATATACCAATCACTCAAAGTGTCATTATTGGATTGAAAAAATCTACATTTTAGGTCATGTAATATCAAAGGTTGGGATATTAATATTTCCTAATAAGGATAAAGATGTTGTTTCTTTGGAGAGTCCAAATAATGTTTTTGATATCCATAGCCTTTGGGTTTGGTTTGATATTAATGGAGGTTTATTCAATGATTCTATCACATATAATTGATGAAGAAATGCTTTATGAAGAAAGGGGTGAATTTAATTTAGTTTGATACTTGTGAGAGTTACTTTTAGGTGTGGAAAAAAATAATTATTAAGACATCAATCTTAAACATACATGATCCTATTAGAGATTAGACCTTGTATTGTGAAATGTTAGTAGTTTGACTAAGATCGATCATGATAAAGAATGATTATGTGGTCACAAATTTTCTAGAAAACTAATGATAGATGAGTATCACATTCCAACACAAGACTTGAAGATAGAAGTAGTAACACATTCCTTGACATGTTGGTAACATTACCTATTGGTTTAGCAGTTCATGCTGATATGAACAATAAAATACCAAGGTATATTTTCAAGCATAGGGAAATAAACATTTTTGAGTGAAGGTGGGATGATTATTTTAATTACATAAATTTAATTCTATAATACACCCTTGGAAATAGTAATGTAGTTATATATGAATTGAGCGAAAATATACAGGCTCAAGTGGTGTATGTGTCTAGTTATGAGTAGATGTTGTTGGAACTATTTACTCTAATGCACCTCGATATTCCGGAGTATCATGGTCAAGAGAACCTTACATAAATATCTTCTATGTATTAACTCCTAACTTTGGTAGAGAGTATACAATAATCACACAAAAATTTTATTTACATGAGGGGCTAAATGTTTGATTGGGATCCACCACCATTCTGGTTTCTTGATGTAGATGAGATATTACATATCTGAGGTTGTGTGATGGCCCACATGAGCATTCATGAGGAATATATGAGAGAATACCATGTCTGGAGATATGAGATATATATAGGTTTGTATAAGAGTTATATTTACATAAATTGACAATATTGGTGGGAAATGATAAAAGAAATATATTTTAGGTTTTTTCACATTGTGCTCCACCTGTTAGTTAGTGAAGGGTGAGCATCGGTGAGCCATTGATCTTCTATAAGAACTACCTATTATTTAGTGGAAATGGGTTGATGTGACCATGTATTTTATGAATGGGTTTCCTATAACACTCTGAGGTAGTGATTTGGTATGGGTAATCATGGATTAACATATTGAATATTCTCACTTCCTACCAATCGAAGAGACCTTTTCAATGGAAAAGTCGAGGAAGCATTATGTTCCAGAGATAATGATCTTAAATGATATTACGTAGAGTAATGTTTCAGATAGGGATTTATATTTTACATTTATTTTATAGTATTTACTGTAGACAATTTTTGGAACAGAACTAGATCTGATCGCATATTACCATAATCAGATATATCGATAGTCTGAGAATACTATTCAGGTTTTAGATAATATCCTGAGAGCATGAATAATATACCTTGATAGTTCATCGGAGAACCATTAGGGTTTAGTATATATTACTAAAAATAAATAATTATTAGGATTCAATTCAAATAGAACCCTTCAAGGCTCTATATGTTAGTCCTTCTATTCAGCTTTATTGGGTCTAGATGCTGGCAAGTTTGTAATGAATGGTTTGGGCCTCATGAAGGAGACCCTAAAGTATATCCACTTGATTAAGATGTTTTTGGTGACCATAAAAATTTGGAAAATATTATATTAATACTTTAAATGATGAATATTGGATTTTAAGGTGAGCAATTAGGAATTACAAAGAGCTCAAATGAGGGTGGGGCATCCCGATGTTTGAATGTATGGACAGTTATCACATAGATATATGAAGTCATTTGAGATTGCGGATAGGTTCAATATAGTGGTATAATAATGGTATCCACCACAACATTTCAATTAAATAAATATTGTAATACATGTGTCATAGATTTATTTGGTATTACACAGATCTTTATCTTATGATCAACATTGACAATGTTGATCTATAGGTTGATTCATCTTTTGAGGAGTATACATTTCATATAGTAGATCAATGTGATAAGGAACTGTATGGAATGATAGTTACTATGATGTGAGTGAAGTGTAATAATAGATGTATCATGGATGATAAGGGAGATTAAGAATCAAATATATTGTCTTAGTGGCTTGAGTTATTCACTGATGATTTTTGGGGATGTTCAGAAGTGAATTTCGAGTAAGAATTGTTATATGAGGGGGAGGTTGTAGAAAAATGAACCTTTTTGAGGTATAAACTTTATAAAATTATTAAAAATTATTTTATCTTATATAGTTGAAATTTTGTGGATGTTTTTATATGGAGTTGGAGTTGTCACATATGTATTTTAGGGGTTGTGTAAAAACTGAGACTACTGAAACCTATATCCAATTATCACATTATATTATTGGTATATAATATAATATTTTTAGAAGGATCCAACAACCTAGTAGTCTTAGACAACTCCATACATACATAAATTACATTTTAAAAATAAGATATTTCTTGTGCTGGAAATCTTATGTTTTTTTATTTGTTTTAAAAACATGAAAACTGCATTTAATTTTTTTTTAAATATATCCAGTTAAATTTTATCTTTTTGACCCAAATTTCATTTAAAATTTAATTTTAAATCCTTTCACATAAATTTTACCATTTTTACTTTACATTAAAATTTTATTTTAATAACTTCATTTTGAAACCATTTGATTGTCTAATTTTTAAATTCTGATTAATTATTTTTTAATAAATTTCAATTGATAAATTTTATGTTTTTTAAAATGTTTCTCACACATTCTTATTCATTTTTATTGATTTATATAATGAAATTAATATTTTTTACACATGTTAATAAATATATTTTTTTCCATTATTATTATTTTTGATGATTTCCAAATGAGAATAAAAAAATATTGAATGGAAGAAATAACTAATGTGTATGTATTGTTTTTCTCTAAAAATTAATTTAAGAAAATTAGGATATGTCAGGAAGAAAATAATGACATGTCTGGAAAAAAATTACGATATATCAGAAAGGAAACTAGGGCATGTCAAGAATATGTCCATAGACATGATAACCTTATCAGGTGGTTATATTTGGGAATACCCCCATATGAACTATGAAAAATAGGATTCCTTCCATAACCAGGATATATATGACGCCTTTATTAGGACCGAACTCAAATGGTAATTTTCCACGGTGTAAGAACCTCCATGTATTTGACATTATAACAAATGAGATATGATCTCTCCCATGGGATTATCATTCTTTCCCATCAATCAGTGGATTGAGAATCCATATGAACTATGATGGCTCTAATTCCTCCAACAACCAGGATACATAGGACCCCTTTATAAGGCCTGGACTAGATATAAAACTCCATATTAAGGGTTTCCCTAGTGTATAAGCCCTGAACCAATTGGCATTAAGACAGATTACTAACATTCCAAAGTTTTTCACTCCAAGCATGGATCATGTGGGCTTAGGGATTTGCAATGATCATAAAATTTTCATAATGAACCTATAAAATCTAGTGAAACCATAGTATTTAAGACCCATTTGGAGACATGATATGACACCCACATATAAGGGAATTAATCTAAGGGAAATTCCTGGGGGCATGACTAAAATATGATGAATATGATTCCTACTACAACCAATATATGTAGGAAACCATCCATATGATCAAGCCAATCATTTCTTTCCTATGTGTCATCATATACATCATTTCAAAATGATGTTAAAAAGAATGATTTCAACGAAATATATAGGTTTTTATTCCTCTTATAAACATGATACCTAGGACACCTAATAACGGTTCAATCCCATCCTTGTGATATTAATTGCCTCATTCTATGGAAGTGATCTTTGGAGTTCCTAGTTATATAGATTAAAAATATAAGAATCTACCCATTAAAGTAAAATGGATGGAGAACCTCTGATACGTATAGATAGACTCATTAATATACACCCATTACACATAGAAGGGTTCACCAATTGATCATTTTATTATAGTAATCAGTCCTATATCAAGATTATGAATAGATTCATGAACATATCTTAAATTTATAATAGAGTAATGGAGTATGAAAAAATTTTCTATGAAAGGGTGTGATGATCCCAACCAAACATCATATTGACCAATGTTAGTTCCTATGTTTTATTATGTCTGAAACACAAATTGACCCCTTCCTTTGGAAAGAAGGTCCATACTCTGTTATGGATGTGGGAACTATTTGGAGTTTCTATGGAAAGAAAACATGGTGAGCTCTACATGATGAAATTTGTAGAAAATTGAACCCCCCCTCATAATAAATAATTAATAATCTCCAAAATACCCACCTTCGAGTGAAATAAAAAATAGTGAACCCAACTTGAAGAAATCAAATAATAAAAAAGACTGGATGACCAAATGTAAGAAGGGTTCTCATAAAATAACTCCATCCCCACCATGACAAGTCCACGCTATAAGAATCGCCATACTAGGTATAATAAAAGTCAATTATGTTACTTGTGCATATCTAATTTTTCACATATCATTCTTATGATGGTGTCCTAAACAATGCTGTTTTTCCTTATTGTCTTTGTGACTACACATATTTATATTAGAAACAATACCCTGACATGATATCATGTCTTCATCTATATATTGTTTTGGAAAATCGGATATGACTATAAACCCTAAGAGTTATAGAAAAAAGCACCCACCCGACACCTTTAGGGTTAGGTGGAGAATTCAATTGTCTCAGAATACCACCGACACAGTACAATATTGACCATTGGGAATACACAAAAGGGTCTCCATTCACTAAAACCAATGAGTTCACATCATCCAAACAATGTTTCATTGAAACCGGTGGTGCTCCATTACAACAAAATTGTCTTTAAACAGTGTTAGTAATGGTACTTTATCAATTATTATAAAGCACTAACTACCAAAACAAGGTTAAAGGATAGTATTTATTCGTGCCTGCAAAAAACAATGATAAATCCCCCTGTTAACTAGGATTAAAAGTGTTGATAAAGGGGGCCTGTATTAAGGATTATTTAGCACTAATAAATGAGGCCTTTATCAATTTATAAAAAACATATAAATGGGGAATTTTTTCAGACCTACTTCTTCCCCTCTTATAGCAGCACATCCATTCCCCTTTTACAAGTGTTTCCACCCCCTATATTAGTGCTTCCCCACCCCCTTTATAAGTAATTTTTCAAATCTCATCTTCTTGTATGTGCCTATATTTGAACAATATGCATCTCATATAGATCCCAAACTCCTTTACCACTGGAAAAATTTGTATTATTTTCAATTTTATGATATTGTTATTATATATATATATATATACATGTTTTTTCTTATATTTATATAAGCTTGTACTTATATCTATTTAAATAGATTATATATTACATATTATATTCATTTACATATACTAAAATATAATATAAATATATATACATTTATTAATACGCACATATATGTATATATAAACATTAATTATATTTTCATAAGTATATATATATATATATTCATTTATTTTTATAATGTAAAAGGGTTAGTTATTGATTTAAGTAAATTTTTAAAATATGTATTTTTTATATATATTAGAATATACATATACAAATGAATTTTTTTATTGACACATAGATGTTTATATATAAACATTACCTTTATATGTATATATATACATATTAATGCATTTTTATAAAGTTAATAAAATGAATAATTTTTTTAAAATTTGAATAAAATGAATATAAATATCTATATTATATGAGTAAAAATAATATTTTATTTAAATATGTTAACATATGTATTTATACAAGTGATTTTTTAGAATAATGGATAAGATAATATTTATATATTTTATTATTAATAAAACTATATTGTAGAAATTGATAAAATTTTAAATCCATAATATCAATATGAATGTTATCCAATGCAGAAAATTTAGTCCCCACCAAAAAAAAAAGAAATAATACCCCATTAAATAATGATTAAACTCTATTAAACGTAAAAAAAAATTGGATTCCCTAACTAGAAACTCAATTTTGGTTGAATTATTGGCCTTTGTGGAATTTAAAAATGTGACCTGGGATCCCTTAGCTAACTAGGGAATAGAGCTCATTAATGGCTTAGATTTAATATGTGGTAGAGCCCAAATGGACACCTGGATCAAAATTTATATCCGATTGAAGTTCAGGTCGTGTTTTCAACTTATCTGAGACCTTTTATTAATTCATTGGATTTTTCTGTCATCACACTATTATTAAATGAATACTACACAATAATAATTAGAAAATTATAAATTAATAATATATTTTAATAATTAAATTTTCCATTGTCAATAAATATTTTATATATTATGTGTAAATGCCAATTTAGCCTTATCTAAAACATATTTAAAAAATATGTTATATTTTTAACAACATAATGAAATATTTATATTAATATATAATTTTAATGAAATATAATTTTTTAATGAAATAAACCATTTATCAGTTATTTTATTCTAGCACTGATAAAAGACCCTCTTTATCAGTGCTTTCATTCTTAGTTTAGATAATGGGCCCCATTTATCAGAGCTTTTTTATTAGCATTGAAAAGGGCCCCCTTTATCAGTGTTTTTATAGCACTCATTACGAGGGACTTTATCAGTGCTTTTTACTAGCACTGGTAATGTGTAAAAAAGGATGAAACCTGTTTTGTAGTAGTTCCCATTACCACCACTAATAACTTTCAAAGCTTATCCCCAAATCATAGTAATAACCACTTATAGGATTTGATGAAAGATCATCAAGGAGTCAATTAGGGATCTCTTGCTGTTCAGGAGCTATCAAGAAGGACTCTTATCAACTACCATTACTAGTGCCATCCAACTGGTTCCCTCAGTCACGTGCCCTGGGAACCACCCATAAAATTTACATATCTAATTCCCCTGAACATTCACCAAGGAAGACGCATTGGGGACATTAATATCTGGATACTAAGAGTGGGATAATATCCCTAATTTTGATGATGATGTCCCCTATAATATACCAATGATAGCTGTCATGACCCATCCTCGTGGCCCATGCCGTGACTACCCCAAGCCCTCCATCCATAGGCTAGGGGCTGGCGTCTAGCACCAAAGGCATAAAACCCGATAAAAGGGAAGGCTTTGACTCTAGAAAAGTAAACACACAACAGAGTACGAAAGATGGAGTAAATACAAAGTAAACTGAGTACAATAGTAGGTGATATAAAGTAAATGGTCCAGAATACAATCCCAACTAAAAGTACAGTACAATTGAAAAGAAAGTACATCAGCAGTAAAGTAAATCAACAACCACCGAGTCGGCCTCCGGCTATCCCACCTGAAGGGTGGGTACAGATGGTCACCTCCGCTCCTCGGGTCTAGCCAAGTGGTCCCCCTCCAGGTACCATCAAGATCCAAAAGACTCTTCCTCGATCAGTTTTTTACGTCGTCTGCATCCAACACAACATACTGCGGGCATAGCCCGTGCAGGGGTGAGTATACAATACTCAGTAGGGACCCCGAGACCCCTGAAGGTCTCCCAGTATCAAAAAAGGATAAACCACAAAGGAAAGATACAATCACGAATTATCAACCTACTCTACATAGGTATATCCCCATACATATACCTAAGTCAACAATTCCAGTTTGGCTCCTCCTCTCGAGCCCAAGTACAACCTAGTCCACACAGGAAAGCAAAACCCAGTCAACACATGAAGGTAAGTCAATCAAATCGATGATAATGATTGAAAATCAAGACTCAGCTCACACATCTTTACATCATTCATAAAGAAAAAGAGTTGATCAAATGTAGTTACTGATTCATCTAAGATGGGACCCACGTAGGATACTAGACCAACTAAGCCGTCTGACACACGTAGGAAACTAGTCCAGCTACTCTTTCGGACCCACGTAGGATACTACAATAGAGGTCAATACTTTCGGACCCACGTAGGATAAAAGTACAATATTCATCACTGCCAAACCCATGGAGGATTCCAGTATGGTTGTCTTCATCATCGAACCCATGAAGGATTCCAGTACAGTAGTCTTTGCCATCGAACCCACGGATGATTCCAATACGATAGTCATTGCAGAGGCAGCCATCTCTAGAGTCCCCGCACACAACACGCTCGATTCAGTGAGGGTCTGATCCTCGAGCCAAGGGGTCGATACATCAACAGTCACGAAGTCCATAGATGATGTATCCTGATGTTCTGTCTCGTCAAAAGGAACACAATGCGATAGACGGTGCGTTAATCGGACGCACGGTCTGAGTGATATTGACGTTTTCATTCTAGGGGCCCGGTTGGAAATATGCTCGTTCCAAACCCGTCCATTTACCAAATCTATTCAAAACTCACTTGGAGTTTTGAAAAAGGACCCTCTCGTTGAAATAGTCCTAGTGCCGCAGACGGCGCATCGATCGGACGTGCGGTCATTAAGTTATTCACGTTTAAGTGAATAACATGCCCGACGCATTTGGCCCTGTGGGCCCTCAGGTCAGGTTAACCTAGTTTGACAGGTCCGACTCGGCAGGGGTGTCGAACCAGACAGATGGAAAAAACGCAATTCGATCTGAAGGACGTGGATGCGGCCCGACCAGAAGTGGCGCGGCCCGGCACGGTGGGGCGCGGTCCGGCCTGGCACATCCCTGCTGGCTCGGTCGGCTGGCCGAACGGCTCGGCCCGTAGGCCAAGTGGTCTGAGATGGGGGCGCGGCCCCCGGCTTCCCAAACCGGCGGCGCCTCGGGCCATCACAACTCCCATATCGGCCGACTAGGCCAGCCGGCCTTCTGGTGCAAGCGGCCCGCACGGGCGGGCCGCGGGTCTTCCAGCGCGGCGCCCTCCTGGCCCCGTACTTTAGCTCCGCCCGGCTAGTCGACGGCCTGGACGGTTTCTCAAGTGCGGCGCCCTCCTGGAAATGCGGCTTGCCTCCTCCCAGCTGACCGACGGGCTGGCCGGTTCTTCCGCGGATGCAGCCCCCATGGCGGGCCGCGGTTCCATCTGCATAGTGGGCATGTCAGCGCCAGCTTACTCTGCCGTGTTCCCGGCACGACGCGATGGCACCCTGCTTTCTCCACCTTCGGTTTCCAATTCCAATAAAATCAAGAAACGACAGAGGGTCGTCGAGCCGTGTTTGTTCGGCCCATTCCCTCTGCGTTAGTCGGTAACAATCAACCGAAGATGAACAAGGTTTCATGAAGCATAACTAACAATATTATTCAAATAAAATTGGAACAAATCACACTACCTCAACAATTAATGTCCTACGTCGGCGTCGCAGAAAACAGAGTCATGAGGTGAGGATTCATAGATGTCGTCGGAGTGCGTCCAAGGAAGTGACGTCTCCTCTATTGATGTGGAGAAGAGAATATAAGATGTGTCTTCATTGGTGAGTTTTCCAAGTCGGTGTCTCCTCCCTTGTAACGGAGGAAGAAGAGGATGGAGAACCGTGGTCACCGAGTCGTTCTATGTTGAAGAGTTGATGTTAGTTGTTGGAGAAGATATGTTCTTCGTTGAGGATAATCTTCTTCAATAAAGGATAAATCCTCTTTTAATTCAAAAGAGTTTTCCCAAAATCCCCACACAACATGCCAACCCAATTAAAATAAGGCCACTCCTTATTTTAATTAAACTTACCATGCATTTCAAAATTCAAAAATCAAATCCCTTTAATTAATTAAATGTAGATTTGTTTAATTAATAAATATGTAGGTTGGAAAAATTTAATAGAGGGAGAGAGGGAGAGTAAGAGTTACAAACTTAAAGAGGAGTTAATAATTAAAGTGGGGGGGGGGGTTTAAGGAGTTTAGGGAAAGTGAACGGTTGGGGATCGTGTGGGCCCCACATCAAAAATATCCTCACATGGGTAGTTAGGTGCTTATGGGTCCCACCCCAACTCCCCCATGTAAGATATAACCACATTTTATATAAAATAAAATTGTTCCACAATTTTATTCACTTCTTATTTAATCCAAAAATTTTAACTTCTCCTCCCGTGGAAACAAAACTACAGTAAAGGTCCTCTTCAGAAACTACCGACGTTGCGAGTTCATCAGTGCCCTCAAATTTCAATTCCGAACACCGGTTGAAAAGATAGAAAAACCCGCTCCTTCGTTCACTAAACGTACCCGAGATAAACTTCGGATAATTATTCTGGCCACACCGGGCCTCGAAATCAGGTTCTGTTAGAAATTGCGTTCTCGTAAAATTCCAATGAATTTAAGAAAAAAATTTCCTTGAAATTTCCGAGTCTTTACATTACTCCCACCATAGGGATTTAAGTCCCCATAAAGCTACAACATAAACTATGGAAACAAAAGAGGGTACTGAGCACACATCTATGCCTCCCGCTCCCATGTTCTCTCCTGTAGGTTTTCATGATGCCAACGAATGCGCAGTAGAGGTATCTACTGTCCATGTAAGACTCGCTCTTGTCGATCCACCATCTCCACCGGGATCTCTGTGAATGTAGCCATGTCATCGTTGTCCTGCTCCCCATGGTCGATGATATGCGTCGGGTCGTGCACGTATCTCTTTAGTTGATATACATGGAAGATGTTGTGCACCCGGTGCAACTGAGGTGGAAGGGCCAGGCAGTATGCCACCTCGCCTACCCTACTGAGGATCTGGAATGGTCCAATGAAGCATGGAGATAACTTCCCGCCCCATCCAAATCTCCATAATCCACATCGAGGTGAGACATGTAAGAAAATATGGTCACCATCCTCGAACTCCAGTAGTCTCCTTCTCCTATCAGCATAGGACTTCTGTCTGTCCTGTGCTGTCCTCATCCACTCCTAGACGATCTGCACCTTCTCTGTCATAGCCTGAACCATCTCTGGTCCTACGAGTGCTGACACCCCAGGGTCATTCGAGCTTAGAGTTTATCTGAAAGGTTAGCCGAAAAATGCCTCACATGGTGCCATCCCAATGGTGGAGTGGTAGCTGTTGTTGTACACAAACTCCACCTAGGGTAGGTGATCCTCCCAGCTGCGACCAGAGTAAAGGACACATGCACGGAGCATGCCCTTGAGTGTCTGAATGGTCCTCTCTGTCTGGCCATCCATCTGAGGATGAAAGGCGGTGCTCAGGCGTAACTACGTCCCAAATGCCTCTTTAAACCCCTTCCAAAGTCTAGAAGTAAAGTGAGTGTCTCAATCAGAGATGATAGATGATGACACACCATGAAGCCGTATGATGTCCTCAACATAGAGGCGTCCCATGTTCTCCACTGATCCATGCTCTCTGATAGTTAGTAAGTGGGCCGACTTGGTGAGTCGGTCGATGATCACCCAGATGGAGTTGTGTCCTCTGGATGTACATGGAATCCCCGTCATGAAATCCATGGATATCTCATCCCACTTCCACTCCGAGACCTCTAAGGGTTGTACCAAACCTGCCGGTACCTTGTGCTCCGCCTTCACCTGCTGGAAGGTGAGGTATCGTGAAACGAACTCTGCAACAACCTTTTCATACCCAGCCACCAGTGCTATCATCTGAGATCCTAGTACGTCTTTGCTACTCCTGGATGTACCACCAGAGGTGAAGTGTGAAACTCCCTCAGCACAACCTTCTATAATGAAACTGGTACAATGGTACGTCCCCTGAAGAGGATGACGTGCTATCCTCCTTCATAAAATCCATCAGGTGCCTATCCTGTGGATATCTATTCACGTAGCATCTCACAGTCAATGTACCTACATTGTGCCTCCCTAACCTGTATAAGAAGTGGAGGAGTGACTGTGAGTGACTATAGAAAGGATTCTCCATCCCTATCCATGAAGGATATCTGCAATGCGACAAGTTGCTTCGTCACTTCTCCAAGTAGCTGAATTCCCGACCTTTTTCTGAGAGCATCAGCTACCACGTTCCACTTCCCAAGAGTATATAATATCTCAAAGTCATAGTCTTGGAGGAACTCAAGCTATCACCACTATCTCAGGTTCAGGTCCTTCTACGAGAAGATGTACCTGAGACTCTGGTGGTCAGAGTAGACTGTGAAGCGCTCGCCCCTCAGACAGTTCCACAACATCTTCATGGAAAAGACCAATGATGCTAACTCTAGGTCATGGGTAGCGTAGTTCTTCTCGTTCTGCCTCAACTATCGTGAACCATAGGCTATCATTGCCCGCTCCTACATCTGGACACACCCATGTCTGGTCCCTGATGCGTCGTAGTAAACCACGTACCCAACTCCATCCTCCGGCAGCCTCAAGATCGGCGCACTGGTCAATCTCTTCCTCATCTTCTAAATGCCCAGCTAGCATCTATTTGACCACACAAAGGGTTTCCCCTTATTCTTCAAAGACGAAAGTGGTGCTACAACTCTGGAAAATTCTAGAAAAAATATCAGATAGTACACAACAAGACATAGGAAACTCCGCACCTCCTTCACACTCCTGGGTGGCTCCCAAGAAAGCACTAGCTTGATCTTCACTGGATCCACTGCAACTCCTGCCTCTGAGAAGAAGTTCCCCAAGAAGTGAACCTATCGAATCCAGAACTGACACTTCAATAGATTACCATAAAGCTGGTGCTCTCAGAGTGTGTCCAGTACAACCCGCAAGTGGTAGGCGTGCTCCTCCTCAGTAGTCGAGTAAATTAGTATGTCGTTGATGAAGACTACGACAAAATGATCAAGGTAAGTCTGGAAGATCTTTTTCCTAAGACTCATGAACACTCCTGGTTCATTGGATACACCAAATGGAATAACCAAGAACTTGTAGTGGCCATACCGACACCTGAAGTTCATCTTCCCTACATCCTCGTCTCGAACTTTGAGCTGATGATAGCCTGACCTGAGGTCTATCTTCGAGAACCATCGTGCTCCCTTGAGCTGATCAAAGAGGTCATCAATCCTTGGGAGTAGATACTTGTTCTTCATGGTCACATGAGTCCAGCGATGATAGTCGACACATAGTCTTAAGATCCCATCCGCCTTCTTGGAGAATAAAATTGGAGAAGCCCAGGGTGAAACACAAGGTCGGATGAATCCCTTTCCCTGTAAGTCCTTCAGCTGTACCCAGAGCTCACGATGCTCGGCGGGAGCTATCCGATATGCTGGAGAAGATATTGTTGTTGTCCTGGGGTACAGTTAAATGTAGAAATATACCTCTCTGTGAGGAGGAATTCCTAGAACTTCGTCAGGGAAAATGTCTGCATACTGATCCACCACAACAGGAAAACTCGGACTCCCACATCAACTACTTTGATGATGAGAATAGCCAACTGATTTGTGATCGGTTTCCCTCTCCTCTGTGTAAGCCCTTCTTGTGATGCAAAGGATCCCTTCTCACTGGTGAAGGTGAACCTTCTCCCATATGTGCGGACACACCACACTTTGCGCCTAATACATTTAATATGGGCATGGACTGTAGATAACCAATCCATACCCAGGATTACGTCGTAAGGCCTCGACGCCACTAAAAGAAGATCCCAGCCGAAGTTTTCTCCTCCTAGAGTATGATCACACCACTGACACCAGTGTGTAATCGTCGAGTCTGCTTCCGTATGAGTATCTAGCCGTAAGGATCGAGCCAACGGCTCTGTCGGAATCTCTATGCTCTGATCAAGGGCAGCGGTAATAAAATAATGACTTGCTCCTGTCACTATAAGAACTGCAGCATGGGTGGAGTTGACAAAGATAGTACATCGAATCATCTCAGGTGCACCATGTTCGTAAGCCTCCAGTGCCTAGAGCTAAGCCTACCTCTTTCTGCTAGCTCCCTGTGGTCGGGGTGGACCTCCTGGTGATGGTGGTGGTAGAGCCTCGATGTGTCATCCACCACCTGCTGCTCGGCCAGCTCCTCTGCCTCGTCTGCCTACTCCCTGTGGACTACCACGGTCGAACCTCTACCTCTGCCTGAGAGGTCCCTCTACTATCTGATGCTCATTTTCATTGCGTGTTGGGAAGTCTTAAGCCATGTGACCCTGCCCGCTGCAAGCGTAGCACTGCCTACCCCCCGTATAGCTGGCTCTGTTTTGGGTGCCCCCCACAACCGAACCTGTATCCTGAGGTCCCTCAGCTGATGGCCTGGTCTTCTTGGACCTCTTCGATGTCTGTCTACTGCCGGTTGTAGAAGAATCCACTCTGTGTCTCCCTATGGTGGGTCTCGCTGCTGGCGTCCGCTCAACAAAGAAGCTCTCCACAAGAAGGGCTCGCTCCAGTACTCCTGCCTGCGTGGGAATGCTGAGGGAGATCATTGAAGCCCTGATCTCGTGGCTCATTCCCTGCTCGAAGGTTCGGGCCCGGAAAAATGGGTCATCTACCATGTCCATGGAGTAGCGCGAGGGGTCGGTAAATCTTGCCGAGTACTAGCTTACTATCATGCTGCCCTGCCATAGTTGTAGTAACTCCTGGATGCGCACCACACAGAGGGTGGCTAGAAAAAACTCCGAGCAGAAGAGGATCTCAAAGTCCATCCAAATTAGAGATGCCTCATCGTGCACCTGGAACATCAGGCTCGACCATCAACCTGTTACTGCGTGCAGTAGACTCACAGAAAGAATCACCATAAGGTCTGCTGGTGTTTCTACCAATCAGAAGACTCTGACGATATCCTCCAACCAATCCTTGGCTTCCTGAGGATCCATCTCTGCATAGAAACTGGGCAGCCTCTGTCACTGAAAGTCATGCAACGCACTCAGGCGACATGCACTCTCCGCTGTTCGGGCTGGTGGTATCGGTGGCCCAACAGGTAGTGGTACTGCTGGTGCCTCTGCTGTAATGGGGCCCTGCACTGAGGCCTCGTCACTCAGTGGGCTGCCATCCGGCATGTAACTAGAAACCCTAGCTGACTACCTTCGTGGGGCCATCCTAATAAGAAACAAGTGTGCCACGGTTAGTACAATATACCAAGTGAACTGACATAAAGTAATCACAAAGAAAACTTCTGAAACACACATGAAATCAATATTTTCGTGCACTGAGTCGGAAATCAGAAGTTAGGGTCCTGGTGTATGGGAACGTCAGCCACCGCACCAACACTGTACTCCCAGAGAAGAAATTATCAGAGTCCTGTGTTTAGTGGTAGAACCGACTCCTCTGATACAAATTTGTCACAACCAATCCTCGAGGCCCGTGTCGTGACTACCCCAAGCCCGACTTCCAAAGTCCAGGGGCTGGCGACTAGAACCAAAGGCGTAAAACCCGATAAATGGGAAGACATTTCATTTAGAAAAGTAAACACACAACGGAGTACTCAAGCTGGAGTAAATACAAAATAAACTGAGTACAAAAGTATGTGTTGAAATGTAAATAGGCCAGAATACAAACCCAACTAAAAGTACAGTACAACTGAAAAGAAAGTACAACAACAGTAAAGTAAATCAACAACCACCAAGTCGTCCTCCGGCTATCCCACCTAAAGGGTGGTAACATATGGTTTCCTCACCTCCTCGGGTCCGGCCGTCTGCTCCATGGATGTCCCGCCAAGTGGTCCAACTCCAGGTACCTTCCAGCTCCACAAGAATCTACCTCGATCAGTGGTGTACGTTTTCTGCATCCAACAGAACGTAGTACGGGCATAGCCCGTGCAGGGGTGAGTATACGATACTCAGTTGGGACCCCAATACCCCCTAAGGTCTCCCAGTATCCAAGAAGGATAAACCACCAAGGAAATATACAATAAAAAATTATCAACCTACTCTACATAGGTATATGCCCATACATATACCTAAGTCAAAAATTCCAGTTCGGCTCCAATTCTTGAGCCCAAGTACAACCCAGCCCACATAGGAATGCACAACCAAGTCCATAGAGGAAGGTAAGTCAATCACATCGATGATAATGATTTAAAATCATGACTCAGCTCACACAGGTATACATCATTTGTAAAGAAAAAGAGATGTTCAGATGTAGTTATTGACTCATCTAAGTTGGGACCCATGTAGGATACTAGAGCAGGTAAGCTGTCGGACCCATGTAGGATACTAGTCTAGCTACTCTGTCGGACCCATGTAGGATACTACAACAGAGGTCAATACTGTCAGAACCACATAGGAATCAAGTACAGTAGTTGTCACCAACGAACCCACAGAGGATTCTAGTATGATTTTCTTCATTGTCGAACCCACGAAGTATTTTAGTACGATTGTCTTCGCCGTCGAACCCACAGAGGATTCCAGTAAGGTAGTCGTTGCCGACGCAACCAGCTCTAGGGTTCCTGCACACATCACGCTCGATTCAGGGAGGGTCCGCTCCCCGAGACAAGGGGCCAATACATCAACTGCCACGATGTTTAGTGCTGATGTATCCTGACGTTCCGTCTCATCCAAAGAAACTCAATGTGACATAAGACACGTCAATCAGACGCCCGATCTGAGAGATATTGGCCTTTTCGTTCCAGGGGCCTCGTTGGAAATATGCTCATTCCAAACCCGGACGATTACCAAAGCTATCCAAAACTCACTTAGAGTATCAGAAAAGGATCGTCTCGTCGAAAGAGTCACAGTTCCGCAAATGGCACATCGATCGGACGTGCGGTCTTTAAGTTATTCACGTTTAAGTGAATAACAGGCCTGACCCGTATAGGCCGATGGGTGCGCGGGTCGGGTTAACCCAGTTTGACGGGTCCGACCTGGCCGGGGTGTTGGACCGGTCTGAAGTAAAAAACGCAATTCGGTCCGAAGGACATAGACACGACCTGACCCGAAGTGGCATTGCCCGGCCTGGTGGGCTCGGCCGGCTGGCCGAGCGGGCCAAGGCGGGGGTGTGGGCCCCGGCTGCCTGAACCGGAGGTTCCTAGCGGCGCCGCCCTTCCCAAACCGGCTGGGCTTCTGGCGCAAGTGTCCCGCATGGTTAGGCCACGGTTCTTCTAGCGTGGCGCCCTCCTGGCGCCGCGGTTCATCTTCGCTAGGCCGGCAGACGGGCCGGCCGGTTTCTCCAGCGTGGCGCCCTCCTGGCGCCGCGACTCGCCTCTGCCCGGCCGACCAATGGGCCAGTCGGTTCTTCTGCCGACGTAGCCCGCAAAGCGGGCCGTGGTTCCTTCCGCATAGCTGGCATGTCGGCGCAAGCTTCTTCTGCCGTGTTCTCAGCACGGCGCGATGGCGCCATGCTTCATCCACCTTCGGTCGTTGATTCCATGAAGATCAAGAAACGACAGAGGGTCATCGGGACGTGTTTATTCAGCCTGCACCCTCCGCGTTAGTCAGTAACCATCAACTGAAGATGAAAAAGGTTTCACGAAACACAACGAACAAATTTATTCAAATAAAATTGGAACAAATCACCCTACCTCAACAATTGATGTCATACGTCGGCGTCACGGAAGATGGCGTCGTGAGGTGAGGATTCGTTGATGTCGTCGGAGTGCGTCCAATGAAGTGACGTCTCCTCTCTTGATGCAGAGAAAAGAATATAAGACGTGTCGTATTTGGTGATTTCTCCACATCGGTGTCTCCTCCCTTGTCGCGGTGGAAGAAGAGGATGGAGAACCGTGCTCTCCGAGTCATTCTATGTTGAAGATTCGATGTTCTTCATTAGAGAAGATCTGTTCTTTGTTGAGGATAATCTTCTTCAACAAAAGAGGAATCCACTTTTTCTTCACAAGAGTTCTCCGAAAATACCCACACAACAATCCAACCCAATTAAAATAAGGCCACCCCTTATTTTAATTAAAATTTCCATGCATTTCAAAATTCAAAAATAAAATCCCAATATTTAATTAAATGTAGATTTGTTTAATTAATTAAGAGGTAGGTTGGAAAAATCTTAATGGAGGGAGAGAGGGATAGGAAGAGTTACTCACTTAAATAGGAGTTAACAATTAAAGTAGAGGGGTTTATGGAGTTTAGGGAATGTGAAAAGTTGGGGCTCGTGTGGGACCCACCTCAAAAATATCCTCACATGGGTAGTTAGGTGCTTATGGGTCCTATCCCAACTCCCCCATGTAGGATATAACAATTATTAGATATAAAATGAAATTTTTCCATAATTTTATTCACTTCTTATTTAATCCACAAATTTTAACATCTCCTCCCGTGAAAATGCAACTGCAGTAAAGGTCCTCTTAAGTAATTATCGGTGTTGCGAGTTAATCGGTGCCCTCATATTTCAATTCTGAGCACCGGTTCGAAAGATAGAAGTACCCGCTCGTTCGTTCACTGAACTTACCCAAGCTAAACTTCAGATAATTATTCCGGGCACACCGGGCCTCGGAATCAGGTGCTGTCAGAAACTGTGTACTCATTAAATTACAAATAATTTAAGAAAAAAATTTCCTCGAAATTTCAGGGTCTTTACAATATCCAAGGAGCAAGATCATTTTTATACTAACTCGGAGCATGTATGTAAGCATATTTTTGCAGCCAAAATGGTGTGGGACATATTCCATCCCTAATGCATGAATCCCATTGATATATTCTTGTGGCACATAGATGAAAAAAGTGATATCATATGCTCAAATCAAAGGAATATTTATGCTGATATATACGTAGGGTATGGGTGTAGTGGAATAATGTCATGGGTGATTACCAACATTTATTTTTTTTCAAGATCGATGATTAATCCAATTTTTACACAAAGATAAACTTCATGATCAATATAATTAAATAACTGAATAATGAAAATATATCATCATTAAGACGAACATGTAGGATCATCACATATTATTTATAATTAATTTAATCAATTAATGAATTACTGTGTATGATATTATTTATTCATTGATTGATTTAGAAATGGATCTACATCATTACATTATTTAATTGTAGGAATCAAGATTATATTCCCTCTAGGGTTGATCCCCACTTGTTCCAAACTTCTCCAGACATCACTGTAGAAATATCTAGGTGCTAGAAAAAAAATCTTATCACTTGCGTCATTCGCTGTTGATCACCTCATAAAACAGTACCAACAGATTCTACATTATCTCTCTGGACACGAGAGTGGATGGGGGAGGAAATGAGATGTCTATTCTTGGGAACATTCTATTTGAAGGGATATCTCTAGGGAGTCAAGAGGATTATATGAATTTCATTTTTCACAACAAAAAAATGAATTATATCTTCAAAAAATATATTATAATTGGGTTTATATTCGGTTAGAGTTTGAAATAAGTAATTTTAAATTTTTCCTTTATTATTAATTTAATCCCTCTAGAACCCCATGTCTATAATAATTATATTATTATTTTTTGACATGCTCTAACATCACTACATAATATTAGATATTATTTATTCAAATAATATTCAATATATTTTATTACTTATTGGGCCATTAAACTATGTCCACCATTACTACATAATATATAATTTAACTAAGATTATGGATATAATTTACTTGTGACCCTATTAGAGTGTTTTTCAGTGGAATTAGGTGTAGTAGCCTAAAATACCTGGTTATAATATAATAACACTTCAAGACAACCATATAGAAAGAAGAAAATTTCACAATTTCATAATACCTAATACAGATGCTTAGTGTGGGATATAATCCATTTATTATGATATCTAACATCAATATGGTTGCATACCGGTGTCACCAACCTAGGTGCTTGATGTATCATTCGTTGAATTATTGAAAATTGAACTTTCCTATATAACACCATGGACCTGGATTTATTTATTCTATATCATTTCAATGAATGGTATTGAGATATCAAAAACAATTAAATAACATAAGAGAAAAATCCTTTCTCGCATTATTCATTAATGAAATAATACTCATGATGCACCCTAAACACCCTACCTCGCCATGAAATATTACTCATGATACACCCTAAAATATAACAATAATTAATAATAATAATAATTTTTACATATCAATAAAAATTTCCATATATAGGTACACCCGAAGTCACACATAAACGTGGATTACGTACTGAAGGTCTCATTCTTATTATGTCCTACTCTGGATATTACAAAGGGAGTACACAATGAGAAGGTGCCTCAAAGTCCATTGAGTCTCTAACCATGAAAGCCTCTATAATTTTTTTCCATAAATTTTCTTATCCATCTATGGAACATATATTTAATAATACTATCATGGCACTTCTGATTTGTCATCATAGTGGGGAACTACAATGACCTTTCAATGTGATAACTAATTTTAGGAGATTATCACATATGGTATTATGCATAAGAACTATCATGATCTTCCAAGGTTATTATTAATATTTAAGACTATTTTTATGTTATCATTAAATACATAGAAGTTGGTTTTAGGTAACCAACACCAATAGACTCCCACTTTCACTAGATCCAACTACTGACAACCATCGGTCCACTTGCACTCACATGATACACATGCTTCATTTGATAATTTTACTTTTTCAATGGTTTCACCACAATTTCTTAAATGGGAAATATTCTTATTTTAGCTTGATACCTCTTATAAAAGTATCCCATGAGGTGAAACATCCTAAGTACGTGTTCTGTTTGTTGGTGTGACCATGGATATTTTCCAGGAACCACCTCTATAATATTATAACAACACAATGTGATATGGTATTTACTAATAGGTACCACATCGTGTTCATAGAAAAAGTTTTATGTGAAAAAATATTCCTTGACTATATTATAAGCATCTATATTCTCATAATCCACTATAGAATCAGTGATAACTGGATACTTAGAGATCTTCTATCTCAAAGCTCCTCCAATGAAACAAAAAATATATCATGACTATGAATTTAGATAAATTTGTTCTATTCAAATACTAGAATTATAATAAATCATGAAGACCATCTCCACATCTCCTACATACATAATATACATATCCATAGTTCTTCTTAGATACTATAGGATATACATAACAAACGACCAATTTTGTTTTCCTAGATCGGCATGATATCCCCCTGACATTCGTAATTCATTTGAAACATCTAGTCTAGTATAAAACATGGCATACATGATTGATCCTATTAGTAAAGCATATATGACCTTACATATTTTATCTTTTTCCTATTGTTTTAGTTGAATAATTTTATTAGAAATATGTATACCATGTGATTTAGATCTAACCCCCTCTTGGATTGTTCCATAAAAAATATCAATGGTATATGCTCAATGTATGTAGTTTGAAATTGCCCAAATATCCCCTTGGATCTATTTAAAATGACCCTTATCACTATAATATTTTATTCTTCTCCTATGTCCATCAAGGAGAAATAAATTTTCAACCCTTCATTAACAGACTATAAGACTGGTATATCATCTACAATAAGTAATATGTCATCAACATATACTAGTAGGATAACGATTTCATTACCATTAAACCTCTTGTAAATTTTTTTAACACATTCCTTCTTAATGAAATCAATTACATTTATAGCTTCATAAAATTGAATTTTCCATGACCAGGATTCTTGATTCAATCCATAATTATATCTTTTAAACATTCAAGTCTTTTTGGAATCAACTGGAGACACAAACCATTTTGGCTTTTTCATGTACAAATCTTCCTGAAGGTTCTCATTATGAAATATTTTTTGACATCCATAATCCGAATTTCATAGTAATTATAAGTACGTATATAGTGTATAATTTAAATGGATTTAAACATAGAAAATAGTGATCCAGTTTCATCATAGACAATTCCTAGACGTCGTTTAATCACCTTTATACTAGCCTTGCTTTATAGGTATTTAATTTACCTACTTTGTACAGTTGTCTCATGAATACCCAATTTTATCCTATAATATATACATCAACTAACACATTAACCAAAACCCATAGTTGGTTATGATACATGGAATCGTTTTCAGGATTCATCAATTATTTCTTTGTTGCATCTTATGATGTCTCTAATACTTCTTTGTAGGATATAAGATCATTATCATCAACTAATAACGAGTCACCATCATTAGTGACTAGAAAACCATATCTCTCTATTTATATTACCTCTCTAGTACTCCTACATAGTACATTTGTTTTAATTACTGCATCATCCATGGGGACCAATGGAATCTGTTCCTACACCAACTTAGGTGCATCCTGAGCATCAAAATCATCAATATCAATCATTCTCCCACTATCCCCTATGAGGTTGTGCTCCCTCTAAATATATATGGATTTCCTCAAGACAAACACATTATAGTATGATGGTTTTTTGGGTAGTATCCCATTGTTTCTATAGGATACCTTATAAAAATACCTTTTGTTCACTAAGGTTCTCATTTGTTTCATGATAATGCCTTAACGAACACCTTGAAACCCCATACACCTGTATGCTCCAAAAAAAGTTTCTTTCCACACCATTGCTCAAAGGGAATTCTATCTTCATCTTTAGTTGGTACTCATTTTATGGTTTATTCCACAATTTATTATTAATATCCCTAAAGATATAATGGAAGATCATCATGAATCATCATCGACCTTACCATTTATAACAAGATATGAACCCTCCATTCACTAAAATTATTCCACTATGGTGTGTAATATATATAGAGTTGAGATAAAATCCCAAACTATTTTAAAATATCGATAAACTCTTGGTTATGTTAATCACCAACTCGAACTGATCAAAGCAATTTTATCTTCTATCCATGTTGATTTTGTTCATTATTAAATAATATATTGAATCTATCAGGGGACTCATAATTATACATCATTAAGTCTACAAAGACATATCTACATAAGTCATCATAAAAAGGTATTACGTATGAATATCCACCTCTATCCTCTATTAGAAATGGTCTACACACAGAAGTGTGTACCAATAATAAAATATCTATGGAATTTTAACCCTATCTATTGAATAGTTGTTTGATAAATGTTCCTTATAAAAAAATGACAACATTCAAGTGGTCTAAACTCAAAATATTAAAAATAACAATCTTAAAATCTCTGTGTCAATCACTTCTTTTTTACATGACTAAGACGATGATTCCATAATTGCATGTTATATGAGTCATGTGAACATTATTCGTTATCTATTTCCAATAATTTTTTTCATAATTTAATACATAAAGTCCATTATTTAAGTGTTCCATTCTATAAAATATATTGTATTTATAAGATAAGAAACATTTATTTACAAATTTTAAAATAGAACCATCTTAATCTAGGATTTATACAAAAATTATGTTCTTGGTAAAACTTGGAACCTAATAAAAATATCATAAAACCAATACCATCAATATTACAAAAGAAAGGAGGTAGTCATAATTGGCTATAGAATCTAGCTTCACCCCTTTGACAAATCACAAATCCATATATCCTTTAGAAATCATTAAAAACATTCTTGTTTCTAATATTTGTATATTATGTGAGAAACACAAGCTATATATAATATAAAATGTGTAGATATAGAAATATTACACATGATAATGAACTCACTGTTAGATTCCCCTTGCATCTGGGTGTAGTTTCTATTCTAGTGGCCTTTCATGCCACATGTTAAACATACTTCCCCCTTTTCCTTGATCTATCTATCAAAATTCCTCTTTTTATAAATATGGGTATCAAGAAATTTAGACTTATTATGAGTCTTGGGGCCCTTCACTGTGTTCTTTTTTTTCATAATCACCATAAGGACTGTGGGGTTTCCATTCCCCATATCCCTGTCCCCTTGAAGAATCATAGTATGAATTTTCAAAATAATCCTATCATTACACATCATTTTATAAATATTAATAAAACTGGATAACATCTTGGATATTAATGAATGTATGATATTTGTGCACAAAGCAACTTGGAATTTAATCCCTTATATATCAAAGAATTCAATGTATCCAATAATATTGAATAAATGAGGCCTAAATGGCTCCAACTCCACAATATTATTTCTAAATACATAATTTAAGATCTCATATATCTCTTGTATCAACTTATATTGATTAAGATCTCAAAGGGGATACATCATGTTATATGCATCCATGTCCTCATGGTGATTCAAAATATCCTTAGTCATCGATGACAGTATGAAATATTCAACATTTTTATCATCATTAAAATGTTTTTGACAGAGAGACAACTCTCTCTCACTAGCCTCATTACCAAGATCTTCATGAATAAATACTTCCACCACATACAATTTCCTTTCATGGTGTAGGAGAACATGGATCAACCTTTTTCACTCTTGGAAATTTGTGATAGTGAGAAGGCTTTCCTTCAATAAGTAGGGATCATAGTGATATGTTCAATGTCATTTTTATTACTATTTCTATAAAAATAATGAGTCATGATTTAGTACTATGTACGATAAAATATAGAAAAATAAATAAATTTTATATTTATTTATCTCCCAATATTTTATCAAAACCCAATATCCCTCACCATTGGCTTCAAAATATCACATTTCATGTAAATTCTAGTAGAAATGACACATATTCCTCCTTTTATCACCCCAACATTGGTTGGCCAATCCGTTTGAAGGTTTTTAGGTAAGAATTATCCATTAGAACTACACTAACACAATGTTCCTTGAACAATTGAGTGTACTCACCAATCATGATATCCTTAAATTGGTTTTTATCATCCATTTTACTTTTACATACACCAAGTATTACTTTGGTATTCAACCCTTTATGTGATCTATGTTAAGTGAACTAAAAAATTCAAGTAATAATTCCTTGATAATTGAATGAAACCAAACATTTCCAGGTCAAGCACATTGAACTATGGTTCAATTTTAAGTAAAAATAGTTTAAGTCTACATTGAATTAATATATATAAGTGGGAGATTTTATCATTATGCATAAATTAATAATTATTATCTATATTAAATTCTTGTTAATAATAAGTGGATTTACTTAATTGATTAATCTCTTATTAGATAATATTTACATTAAATATAATTTATTTTAGTTTTATCTGGTATGCATATTAATTCATTGTTATTTTTTGATTGTCAAGAAACATTAATAATGATATAACCAGGATACATGATAGAAATAATGTAATGAAGTGTTGTGAACATTAGCTTTTACTAATGGTTAGTGTATCTAAAAGATGATATACATTCCATATACCTAGGATAAACACACCTTGAACCATTTTTGGTTTGTATTACATCATTCAAAATATCCAATTATATATCTCTCTTGGATTTGTTTCTCCTCATCTCCAAACTCGAACTGCCGATGATATCTTGGTATCTTCATCCATTACATATAGTTTTAATCACATGCAGGAGTGGGTAACCAAGGAATCGATTAAGGGGTTTACATAAAAGAAACCATGGGAACACATGACCATACATAATGAAAGGAGGGATTCCAAAAAAGAGAAAAAGTTAATTAAAAAAATTAAATGAAACCAATCACATACAATGGTCAGATCTTGGTTCATTATCATCCACATGGATACAACGATTTACACATTTAATAAAATTAGAATCAAACTCTAGTCATTATTATTTAAGAAAAATCATGGATGAATCAATTAATTATATTCATTAATTAATCAATTAAGGTATCTTAATTATCATAGTAATTTTTTAGTAGTCTCATTCATCATAATTTTATAAAATAAAATATATTTAATTAAAATTAAACATGTACAAAAATACACCATAGTTGTAACATGGTGGGTTCCCTTTCATACTGCCCAACATGTATTATACTCATATTTTCATTACTATTGATACATTTGGCATAAAAAACATATCACGTAATATCATGAAGTGTACAATAATGTTAATGATCAGACGAATTACATTTTTTTTATTTTTACATAGCTGGTAATGATTTAATATGCGTTGATTAATAACTGAAATATGACTTATTCATGACTTGTAGATCAAAAAATTACACTGAAATCAACCAGACATTTATTTATATAAAAACTGATCACTTGGAGTTTTGTATCAACTTAATAACTACAAACATGCACCTGGTGATAGGGTTTTCATTGTATAAAAAATTAATTTTTAATTCAATTCAATTTGGTATGGGTACACAATGTAAAAATTTAATGTGAAAATTAATTTTCAATTCATTGGAGAGAGTACACAATGGGAAAATTTAAGATACATGGAGTATGTTATTCTCACTCCTTATCCATGACACACACCTAGAGACTCAGTTTGTGACCATGCCATGATAATTTTTGGAGTACATGACACGGACACTGGCTGCATGACATGTGGTCTCTGTGTTACATGTCTACTAGTCATGTAGGAAATTTAATAAGATTAATGACCCATCTATGACTAAAATACTACATGTTGTGTATGAAAGATACTGGATGTGTACTATGGCATATCATGTGCCAAGATGGCCTAATCAATACATGGAGTAAAGTTATATTCATTGTTTCTAATAAATTCATATGCCTTGAATTAATATTGAATCAATTATTGGTTTAGTAAACATTAGAACATTGAGTGTTCCTTTGGTTTACATAGTGTTTAATCTTGTGTTATTCAGCCAGGCTCCTTGACATATCTAGATAAGATCTACGAATTTATTTAGCTCATAAAATTAATTGATTTTATTAAATTTACAAAAAATGAATTGGATGAATGAATATAAAAAATTTTAGATAAAATTGAATAAACTGGTATTGAAAACTAATGACAAATTTATAAATTAATCTATGATCATTAAATAATTATAAATGATCATTCAACCCACTTTGATTCCACTTATAGGTTTTCACAGAAGTGGAAGTGTGTGATGGGTTGTATCCTACTTTTCTTTTTGTTATGATCGATGATTAATCCTAGATTTATATGATGATAGACTTTTTGTTGAAGAAAATAGAAAAAAAATAAAGGCAACATATAATCATTGTAACCAAATAATAGGATCATCACAAATTCTTTATAATCGATTTATGAAATTATAGAATTACCTTGTGTGAAATTATTTCTTTTTTGATGGATATGAGAATTGATCTACATCGTACCATCATTGAATTGTAGGAATCAAGATAACATTCCCTCTACTGGTGGTCCACACGTCTTCGACAAATCTCTAAATGTTGTCTTTGTGATCAATGCGTTATAAATGAAAATATCCCATTTCTTGAAATAATAACCTTATATAACATCGAGAATCACATTTAACAGATTCTGCTTGATCTATCTAGACTCAAGAGTGGAAGGTGGAGGGATTTTAATCACCGTTTTTGGGGGTGTTCATTGAATGTGGACCTCATTAGGGATTCGATAAGATTCATAGAATTAGATTATGTACAACACAAAATGAATTGGATATCTTAGAAAAATAATATATTTAGGTTTATATACAGCTAAGGAATGAAATAAGTATTTTCACAAGTTCCTGTTATTATTTATTTAATCCTTGATGAATCCCATGTCTATAATAATAATAATTTTTTCATTTCATGACATGCTCTAAACTCATGAATTAGAATTAAATATTATTTATTGAAATATTATAAAATATATATTATTTCTCATCACACAATTAAACCCAATCCACCGTTCCTGAATAGGATTTATTGAACCATCCATAATTAGTATTTATTAAATAATTGAATATCATTATATTATTTTACAACAAGGAAATAAATATTATATCCACTGAATAGAAAATAAATATTTATTAAACATTTCAGTCATATAATATTTTCTCTTATAAGTGGTGAAAAAATATACGTGATCAAGAAAAAATTACTAATTTTAAAACCATGTGCAGGAATAATATTTATCCAACATATTCAAAAATAAATTATAATATATTATTTGACAGAAATTCGAGATATACATTATGTGTGAAATTCTATGCCAATTTCTCAGTGGCATGAGTATAATAATCCTTAAGTCTAAGGTTAGAATCTAGAAAAACATGAAGACACCTATAGATAAATAATTTATAACCATAGTGACACAATATATTATACAAACACTTACTGTGTAATATAATCCCTTTATCATGATATATACAATCATGTAGGTTGCATGTTGGTTCTATGATCCCATGTGATCAATATTTCTTTCATTGACTTTCTTGAAATTGGATATGCCTATAGAACACCATGACCATTTATTTATTTTGAATAAATCATTTCAACCAAATTTATTGAGATATCAACTACTATTAGATAATAGAAGGGAGAAATCATTTCAATGATTTATCATTAATAAAATATTACTCTTGACACCCAAAACATATCTCACCTCACTGGGAATATATGTCATCACAGTTTTCATTAATACATCAAACTACATGACATATAATATTCATTAATAATAATATTAATTTTTAAGGACCAATACACATATCGAAAGGCAGGAAACCCATATGACACATATAAATTTGGATTTCATACTGGCTGGTGTTTTCTCGTTGTATCCTACACTTGATATTACCAAGGGAATACACCACGAGAATGTGCCCAAAAGTCCTTTGAGTCTCCCCCGTGATATCATGTAACTTTTGTGTCCCTAAAATAATTTCCTCCAGCTATAGAAAAAATATTTAAGAATACTTTTACATTACATATGGGTTATCCTTTTAAATGGGAGTTGCTATGACATTTCAATGTGACATCAACTCTTAAAAAATTACCAAAAACTATGTTACATAGAATAATAATAACAATGTGATAAATATTTTATTAATTTTAAAAAATATTAATAAATTTTATCAAAAAGTTCACATAATTTGGTTCTAGGGAATCAACTCCAGCAATATATTGGAGACAAAAAATATGCAGGCCTACATTACTGCGCATACTTTTTTAAAATGTCGCTACATTCTGGAAATAGATGAAGAATACCCCTAGTATATTATGGGTCTTGTATAATTATATGGATAGTTTAATATTCCTGTATATACATACTATGAAACACAACACTCTTATCATCATGAACAAGTGGTTTCTCTAGAGAAAGCACAAATTCCTACTCCTATTAGGAGGATTATCTGCATATTTTGGTAAAGGGAGTTGCAAAAAACTAGTCTCATATCACTATTATAACTAGGGTTCACCAAGTGAGAGTGGAACATTCCTAAAGATAGATATACATTCCTATCAAAAAATTCTAGAGGCATACTCTAAAGGCACCAGATGAGGCTCATATTTCTGTTCCAATTGGGTCTCGCCACGTGAGAGCGACACACGCCTCAGGACATGCTCAAATCCCTATCGAAAAAATACTAAAGGATTAATCAAAATGAATATGATAATTCTCATATACCCACTCTAACTAGGTCCCACCATGTGAGAGTGGGAAATTCCTTAGTACATGCTCATATTCTTATCAATGAAGATACTTGGAATATTCCATCAGCTCAGTAAAGTTAGGCTCATACTCATACTTCAACCAACAATCGAGTACACCCGCATCCTTCATAGAATATATAGGAGGATTGTGTCCCATCTCCAATTCTATAGGTCAATTGAAATATTTATGTTGGGAATGCATATTTTGATAGGGCTCATATCCCTACTTCAACCAGGGTTGACCAAAATATTTAGACAATCAACCATAGGTATGCTCATATTCATACCGATAATAAAGTATCTTATTATCATACTATAGAATATTATCAGTAGTGGGATCATATTCATAAAAATCTAGAAAATTATCAACATATTCATATGACCATCATATAATAGGATCACATCTTAATGGAATCCAAAAATGCTTGTCAAAAAATTCCATCCACGATTAAAAATGAGTCTCATATCTCTAATATACTCAATGATAGTTTCCTATAGGTAGATGAGACACATTCTATAGAACTCAAGGGTCTATAGACTCTTCATCCAAATAATAAGGATATCATTACCTTGATAGTATTCATTGTAGTACTATGGAGATGGATCAAATGGACTTTACTCATGGAATCCCCTTTGGTCATAATCCCTAAAATGATATCTCTCTTAGAAAAGAAAATCCCCATATTTCATAGAAACCATCATATAAGGACATGTTCAAAAATAAGATTCCTTCATATTGATAGGTTCTTGAAACAACTAGGTCAACCATATAAACGTTCCCATAACAAACCAACGACCCTTAAACATGGATAGTAGGTGACCTAGAGAAATGACCTCTATGGTCTGATCATGTAGTGCAATGTAAGTTTGATGAATTGAAATCCGATATTGAAATATGGATATAGTTAGCCAAAAACAACCTCTGAAACATATTCTTCCCCTAACCAATTTTGAATATGATATCCCATATGAGTTAGATAAGGAGTGTATTCTTTACCTACATCGAAATATATGTGAAAATCATTAGTTATTGAAGTATAGACACCAAACATAACTAGGATATGGGGGTTTCCTATAGACCATCAATAAACTCTACTGTTAGATATACCTTTTTTCTATCACTATTACCCACGATATGAAACTGGAAAAGTGAAATATAAATATATAGAATGCTTACCTCCATTTAATTATAACTCTTTGGGAATTGATAGTTGAATCCACTTCCTGAATAAGTATTCAAGTATGGGGAATATATATAGAATCTTACATCACCACACCCATTGTATATATAAACTCCCAAATTATAGTGTCTTGAAATGTCATATCCTTTGGTGAAATCAGGGGACTGATTAACACACAAGATAGTTGGCCACAATAATGGAATGTCTCACTTTTTATGATGTAAAAAAAACATGATTAGAGAGACTATGTTGGCAATAGATCTTTAAACTAGTCCCCTTGAAGTAAAGAGAAGGCACTTCATGCATAGAAACCTAGGTTACAGTTAACCTAGAAGATTCTTATAAATAATTTATCCCATCATGGGCTTCCATTTCACCAAGGTCATACTCAAGAAAAACTATACCAAATAAATAGAATCGTAGTAGTAGTTACCATAATAGCTATCTATGAGAAAAAAATCCCACCTGGAAGGGAGAATATTTACCAATGCCTCCACCCCTCGGGTTATCAATCCCTGAGAGGATTTAAGACATATTGGTAGTTGATAAAAATTTACCCCATCCTATATGGAACAAGTTATTTATATCTCAATCTCCATCACATGATTCATTACACCATAAGAGGGCTCTGGAGGAAACAATAGAAGTTCCAGATCAACACAAGCCAATAGTTCTGGGGAAATATATATCTCAATGATCATACATGGAGTCCTCAAATAATCAACCAAAATAATAAGAACCTTAGTTTTAAGATCCAAAAAATAAAATTTATGTCCCCAGATAGACCCCATCCCATATTTATTGGATAAGTTTTATCATCCCCATCACTATAGAGGGAATTAGTTTTCCTCAGGTTGGGAGGAAACTATCTACAGTTAGTGTCCCATCCATTTCTCCCACCATAGGAAGAACCTCCTCTAATCTAGGCCCATTTAGATATCATGACTAGAAACTCCCTCAAATTAAATGATCAAATGTCGAGATTGGATGAATGTAATATAATGGAATTCAAACAATGTAGGGGGTGTAATCCAAAAAATGATCAAAATGTCTATGGGATGGAAAAATGAATTTGGTGAAAGAATTGTAGAACCACCCAATTGCGTTGTGAGCAATGGAAATCTACCACCAATTGATATACCTCTATGAATTCCATCAGAGTCAACATAATGGGTAATGTGGATAAATACACATATCCAGAGTAATGCCAAATAGAAAATATTCCCCATGAAGAAGGTGATCTATATTCATAAACGGAGCCTATTCATATACATAACAATATAACGATCCCGAACCTAGAACATCAGTGTATTGTGTTTCCACATCTTTTTTGTAACACTAATAGGGATGAAAAAAATGTTCATACCCCACTTTTCACCTTGAATATCCATTTTTCTTACCATGGAGCAGTTATTGGCACAATATGGGGATGAGATACAACATCTCAGACAAATAATTGAGGATATAATTAGGGGAAACATTCCTAATGTGTATCATCATGATCCTAAGATGGGTATCCCCCCTCTCACATATTAGTAAATAGCGTATCATCCTGCCAGATCTACATTGGTCTGTTAGACTGGATCAATGTCTAGGTAGTTTATCTACATAAATGAGGAAGTCAACGACTATCATGAATTCCATCAATTATAATGACATGATCTATATCTCTCTGGGGATAAATAAATATTTCAACATATTAATATCAATAATAGAAGATAGAGGGGCCCACTCAAAAATCCCCATCCACTACCTATAGATTGGAGGTGACTCTGATAGTTTTACCTCCATAGCATCTCAATGCAATTGAGTCCCTTGTAGTTCAAATGGAGTCCATGGAAGGGAAACTTGCACCTGTACATCCCATGAAATATCCATTCCCCAAATGAGTGGATTAATCTTCTCCCACCTAATTTTGAAAAGCCTACCATCTCCACATTTGATATAAGGGGATATCCAAAATATAATCTCACTTATTTTTTATCGTAAACTGTTCCAATGATTGGCCCTCAAGATCAATACTCAGTGAACAAGATGAGACTTTTTTATAGAATCTAATATGGTTTGCCTTTTATTTTTACCAAAGCCTCCTATTATAATCTGTTTTGAAATATGAAGAACATTATCATGAATTAATTTATTAGTTAAACTCTCCACAAAAGAAAATAATTTTTTTGACCTAATAAAATATATGAATTTTGAAAATAAGCGGTTTTATAACATAATATACATATGTAATGGATTGACCTAATCACTCTGAATCAATATCTCATAGAAGAAATTTGTTATACTATGTGTTAAATATTTTTGGTATGAGATAAAGACAACTCTAATCCCGATGAAATATCTAGGAATATTCCTTGAGATTATATAAATGGAACATTATTAGGAATATTGCATTAAATAGACCTAATATAAGCATTTAATAATTCCCCAACATATTGGAAAAGACATGGAAAGGTTGATACTTCTGAAATTTCCTTCAAAATAGTAGTCGTTCTCATTTAAGAACCTATGTATGTCCTGAACCACCCAAATCATCCTATCGAGAAGAAGTTGTATAAAACATGACCTTGAACTAATGTAAAAATATATCAGAGCCATCCCTGATTTGAGGAATATTTTAAGAGGGAATAATATTTCCTAAATGAGGATTTTTTTTCATTTATTTTCTTCTAGCCATGGAAATTAATTGAATTGGGATGTATTAGGATAGAAAACCTAATGATGAAAACTGTTGTTATCACCCAAACTAATTCCCTTTCCACCAGTGGTTGGTTCACTACATTAACAATTATTTCATCTTCATATACTTACTCTAATGCATGGTTTATTCTAGAGAGGGGATGTTGGAAAATTCTTCTGAATATGTGACATGTGTAACCATTTACCAGTTAGAAGAATAATGTTATTGCAAAAAAGATCCATCCAGGCATTGACATATGTTTCACTACTAAATGACACAAAAGGTAGTGGACTGTGCTTATTAAACCCTTAGATCATAGCTTCACAAACCCATAATGATTCCTTGACATAGGAAGTTCACATCAAATATTCATCACATAGGTGGACACAATCATCATACATAGTAAGATATAGAAATCAATGATTCATATTCAACTCTAATAAATGCTCTTATTCTTGGAGACTTCATTCCTAACCACATCTAAAGAGTGGTTGACACCACAAAAAATGGAATTTTCATTGGAAAACAAGGTCATATTCTGTTCTATTAATCTAATACACATGGAGGACCCATTATTTGATGATGAATAAGCCACCGAGTATGACTTCTCTATACCTAGTCGGGGAATGGGAGGCCACAGTCACCAAAGTCGAGGGTATATGGGACAATGTGGGCATGGTAAATCCCAATATCTCAGTCCCATACCCATAGATGACATATATGAAGTCAAAACCCATAATAGAGAACAAACTCAGAGAGGCAGTTGTTAATGCCCTCTAGAGCCCATATGATTTCTATATTGAAGTCACCGCAGCGGAGGTTTATCAATTTTAATTCATTCCACTAGAATTATATGTCTCCATGTAATTTATATATCATGATTTGGAGGAGGAGATTCAAGGAAACAATATAACCCAATATGTTTTAAGCAGACTCTATAAAGTATATATCTAAAGGGAACTGTTTAAAAATGTTTCTGGAAAAAAAATCATTGTGATTCCGACCCATTTATTTTTAATATATAATAATATCTATTTATCTCCCACAAATCAAACCATTCAATGGTTTTATAAGAGTGAGAAATGAACTACCGGTAACACTAAGATCAAGGAATGATATGGGGATCTCACATCTAACACTATGTTTAAGTTTATCTGTAAATATAGTAAATATTTTGTTGTACTCAGAATAAATTGGATTCAAATTGAAATGGAGATACCTTCAACATTACATCAATGCTTGAAATACCCCATCAATGATAACTTCAGTGGGGTAAATGGTGGCAATGCCCACATTGAGTCTCACAAATCCATATATGATGAAGTAGGTTTCTATATAAGGGATGGAAACAACCAATGGTGGATGAAAATAAACCAATTTTATCCACCAATATCTTAGAGACAACCCTGTTGAATCCTTTGACTATGATCGACAACCATTATGTTTTACAAATAAAATTGATTGAAAAATAGACTTAATCCCATATATCCTACCTGCTTCTATCCATAATGACAATAAAACAAATCATCTCTGAAATATATATACAACAACTCTAGTAGTAGGGGAAGACAATGACTCTTCCCATATCCTCTCTCATCCCAATAGTGATAATTATTCCCTCAAATTTTCTACCACACCTGAAAATGCCTCTACAGAATTAGTGGTCGAAGAAAAAGAGGAGGTCATCTGGAACACCCCTCCCACATTTAAGGAAGGATTATGCACCCCCATATATGAGAATAGGAAGATAAATCTAGAAACAAAAGAACACCCAAAACCTACAATGATTAGTTTTTTCATTCCTCTTAATTATTAAGAAATGTACATTGAATTTCTAATGAAACATTGATATGTGTTCACTTGAAATTATAGAGAAATGACTCGAATGAACCCTGAAGTGGCTATGCACCATCAAGGATTACCCAATGAACATATAGGGGTAATGTAGGTGGCTAGCATGATGAAACTCCCACATGCTACTATTGTAGAGTCAGAACTTGAAAAATTGATCAAATAAAAAATATTTGGGCGGTGAAATACCCAATATGGATCACCAAAATCATCTGGGTCAAACAAAAATGTCCATATTAGAGTCTTCATTGATTACAAAGACCATAATCGATACTTCCCAAAGAATGACTCCCAATTTCTAATCATAGAACTTTTTATTTATTCTACTTCTAGCTTCCATGACCATTCATTCATGGGTGGTTATTTAGGGTACAATTAGATAAAGATAGGCTCTAGAAATGAGGAATCCAGAGCCTCTAGATATCCATAAGAGATATTTTATGATTAGGTAATTCCATTCGGATTAATGAACACTGGAACTACTTATCAACATTCCATGCTTCATATTTTTAATCCATTCTTAGTAAGAATAGGGAAATTATACTTCAATGACCTGGTAGTGAAAATTTGAAAGTGATGTGATCACTTCACGTATCTTTAAACATTCTTCGAAAAGTTTCTGAAAAATAGTCTAAATAAGAATTTTTTGAAATAGATTTTGGGTAAACATTGGGAGATTCAAGGGATTTGCCGCACACCACTACTAAATCTAGCATTACCCATAAACGCTAAGTAACATCATAGAAATTTCACTCACTCAGAATCTCAAAGTGCGGAGGGGGTCCCAGTTAACCTCACAAATATTAAACATTTCATATACAAAATGGCTGGAAAGTATCTCACCTTCACTAATAAATGATGAAGGGAATATTGAACCAATGGGAAGTGGATATAGAATAATCATACGAGAGTGTCCTTTAGTACATGTTTCACCCAAAAGTGTTAATTCCACTAGTGTAACGAAAGCCACTCATCATCTATGTGGTCATCATGGAATGACATCTTGGTACTCTCCTCATATATAAAAATGATATGGGGGAATTCGAATAGTCTCTACTACCTTAAATTAACAATTCTAGGTAATCGTACCAAATATTCTGATGTTGAAAAGAATTTCATGACACTCATATTTTTAGTAAATAATATTATGCATTACTTGAAGCACCAAAATTTCCACTAGGTATCTCTTTTTTACATGCTTGATTATATCCTCAACAACCCTATATAGACTGGAAATGTTTCTTAATGTGATGTTATTGTGCAACTGTACGATATCCAATTAGTGTCGCAAAAGGTAATGAAATGAAATGCCTTGGATAATTTCCTTATAGAACACCCCACTATAGAAATTACACAAGTGTACACCAAAATTTTTTATGATTATATTTTATATAACCATGACACTCCCATGACATGGGATATATATTTCTATGGAACCTCCCATATCCCTATAAATAAGAGGCTAGAAAAATCATAAAAATTCTGGGTAGTTATAGGGGTTATTTTTGTATCTCCATATAAATAAATATTACCCTAATCTTTCTCATTATCTGAAGGCTACATGAATAATATGCTTGAATTCCAAACCCTCATCACTAGTTTGGAAGTAGCCCTACAACTACAAATATCATACCAGAACATCAAGGTGCATTCAATGATAGTTATAATGTAGATACATGATGAATATGATATCAAAAAATAATATTTGGACCATCTCAATGACTATGTCATAGTACTAATAGCAGAGTTCCATTTTGAACCCACATTAAATCTTATCCCTTTGTCATATAATTCTCATGCCGACATACTAGCTAATGCAGCCAAATTTCATGTCATTTTCTATTAGGAAAAAGTAATCTTTCTCATCACTCACTGATGGATGGTCTAATTGGTTATCATTTATTAAGTGGATGAAACCTATCAGATCAACTCCTCCCAATGTGGGATGAACTAGTTTCCACCCTAGATGGATGGTTCCTATAATTGATTATCTCAAAAATGGGATCCTCCCAACAGAACAAGCTGTAAGGGAAAAAATTTCGTATCAAGCTATAATCTTTACCATCCATGTTTTGAAAATGATAAACAAATACCTCTATATGTGAAGATTAGATGAAATCCACATTATATTAATAACATAAATAGATGTTCATGGCATCCTGGATGAAGTCCTTGTAGTATCAGGCAGCACCCACCAGTTTGGGAGCATGGTCTCTAACCAAATCAGGAGGCTAGTTTACTACTAAAAAACAAAGATACTAGATTTTTTGGAGCTCACTAGGAAATAACATGCATTCCAATTTCATGAAATCCTCATCCATCAACCCCAATTGTTTTTAAATATAAGTAAATATTCTTAGTCATTTTCTGTGTATGGAATGTATGTTGTGGGTCCATATCCCCCATCCACAACTAAGAAGTTTAATTACATCCTTACTGCTACTCACTTTTTTTCAAAATAGAATCTGAAAATACCTTCAATGCTGTTAAATTGAATAATATCATCAACTTCATGAATTCCAATATCATCACTAAATTTGTATTCCCTCAAACGATATTGATGGATATTAGAACCAATTTTTATTCTAATAATTTTATGAAATTATACCAGGATTTCAAAATTGATTTCAACCATTCATTCTATTATCATGAAATGTAGATTATAAAAATAGATACTTTCAATAAGACTCTACAAATATAATCTATAATATGGTAAATATGGAAAGAATGTCTTAGACAGAAAAAAGGCTCTGTGCATTAAGGGCCTGCAATACCACGAGGTGTACTACTACACAAGAAACTTTGAATTCAATGGTGTATAGAACAAAGGAATTATTTCCTGTAAATGTATAGTTTCCCTCACCATGAATATGGATCCACGAGAAAAAAATATATTAAGAGAAATCAAAATAAGTAGTTGGATTAATTGGAGTGGATTGATGAGAAAAGGTTTTGTACACTATACAAACATGAATTCCATCAAAATCATCTTGAATGAGCCTTCAATAATAAGGACATCCTATATTCATTCCATTAAGGAGAACTAGTATGGTCTCTTATTACAGCAATGGAACTAGAAAAAAAACCTGTAATGTTGGAACCCAAATTGGATGGGCCTTATATTGTATATAATCTTTATCAAAATAGATATTATTCGTTGGACATGATAGATGGGGATCATGTTACTCCCCACCAAAGTGATGTTTCATAATAATTATATTTGGAGCTACCATCAAGAATTATTTTCATCATAACTACATGTTGTTAAACTAAATGAAATAGGTATTGAAAAAATGATGTTAAACTATATTGAAAAGGTCTTGGAAGAAAGACATTAAATTGCACAATTTCTCATGTCCTCACAAAATGAAATTAAACTAAATCAGATATTTCCTAACCGCATGACATTAAATTATACAGGAAGTGTTGCCTCAATGAATATTTACTACACAAGAGATAGATATTTGAAAAAGGGAACTGATGTTCCCCAATTCCGGTTTGTGTGCTTGATCCAACAAATTAAAAACCCATAAAATAACATCATATGGATTAATGCGTTCCCTTAAATAATACTTAGTGACACATATATTTCAATCATTTGGTCCAACCGTGATACATATTCTTTCACATCATGTCAATATAATCCTTACCACAAGATGTTAAACTGTATAGTTGATTTCTTATACATATGACTCTAATTAGTACAATCTTCTCTGAACTATGTATGACTTAATTCACATCCCAATGAGATATGTTGGGAATTATAATTCCTATATCTTGCATCATATGAAATATAATACAAAATAACCATGTTCTTTCTTTTAAACATACTTATGTGGTGAGAAACCCCTTTTCATTACTTGTTTCTCACTTCGATAATATCTCATGAGGGATTTAGAATTTTGAAAAAGTATATCCCACATGATCGAGACATGACAGTTCAGGATAGGGTTATCATGGTCCTAGATGAAATACCTTAAAACAGACAGAACATGTTCTTGTCACATTAAATTAAACTGCATCGTTGATATGCCTCATATTACATAAAACTATGTATTAGTATTGAAAAACCTCAGAAAACTATTATCATTGTTCTTTGCCTCCCACCACATGTCCATTCAATAACTATGTGTATCCTGAATCCTGCCACTATGAGATATGTAGTGACTGTCAGATCTCAGTCATGGGTCCAACCAGAACATTCTCTTTTCATGTTGAGGCACCTACATCCTTTCTGAATGATGTAAAACTACATGTTTTTTCATGAAATACATGTGACTTTATTCTTTCTATCATAGGATATGTGGTTACCCCTGGATCTCAATTCCTGGGTGTAGCTATAACCGTCAATATGAACAATACCCCCTCTGTGTATGGGTCATACCTATGTGGAAAGTTTACAATTAAATAAATGCACGTGTATTGATTCATATCATCTTGAGATACATAGTGACTCTTATATATCGTATCCTGGGTCTGACTATAATAATCAATGGGAACAATTCCCCCCTCTACATATGGGCTAGACCTTCATGGAGATTTTCCCATTCAAGAAATAAACATGGAATGATTCCTTTTATCATTGGATATATAGTGACACCCATAAATCTAATACTAGGCCTAGTAAAAACATAAAAAAAGAAAAAAAACCTCTTCCCAGTGTATAGGCCAAAAATATACTAGTTATGATTCAATTCTACGCCACATGGAATTAAACGGAAGGGGCAATGTTCTAGTCCTATAAAATTAAAACATCATAACAAATATGACCCCAATGCACAATGTTAAAAGGTGCAGGACATCACACATCATAATTACCTATCAAAGGATCGTAGGAACCTTACATCGTCCAACCAAATAATGGGGTGCTTTCATCATCTTTTAATTACTTGAACCAGTAAATCACACTTCATGTCTTTAACAACTTAGTTTGTCCCCAACCATTTATGCCCTTTTGGAAAGGACACCCAAGATAAATAATCTCTTTATTTGACTATGCATACAGGCCTATGTATCCTTCATATGAGATCTTATCCATCAAGAAAATGAATCATTAACTTCAAAATGGATTTATGAACATTCTAAGCTTAAATGTCACAGTGGAAAAACACATAACTATAGAGTATTTTGGTCATCCCTAAAAAGAATGTCCTATATCACTACACATGACCCAAGAACATTGATCCATGATTTAAAAAAATAATCTCTCGCCCAAATGGATATTGGAGTTCTCTTGACCTTCGGTATCCAATTAAGGTTTTTGTACAACATTCCCCTCATATTGGGTCCCCGTGCGTCATGACCTAAAAAAACGATCAATCTGGTCAATGTTGTGTGACCTTAAACATTATCTCTTTATGGTACAAATCTCAAGACCCTAAAAATCCAACGAAAGAGACATGAAATTTGTTAGGTGGAAAACCCAAAAAGGGATATTGAGGAAATATTAATGTACCCAATATCTAAACTCTTCATCTCTAGAGTTTTGGAAATCGATAGAGCATTAATAAATAAGGGAAAAGGTCATAGGGCCCACTTGGTGGCCCTAAAAAATGTTGTCCCTTTCTTGATGGACCCCATCGTCCCAGAAAAATTAGTAGTAATGAATTTTCACATCTTCTCATAAAGATAATGTTTCAACTAGGTGGTAGTAAAAATTTTAGGGTGCGTGAACCCTTCTTGAATATTACATTTTCCCCAAATCACACTTCATGATTTGAGTGCCTCAGATCACTGCAACCTTCCATGTACAATTGAAAAGGATAACCAACATTAAGGGGCCAATTTTTAAATATTCTTGTATTCCTAATGTTCGTACATATGTGCCTATGATCATCAATCAATTGAATCATATCTTGAAAAAATTAATTTCTAATCCTTCTTATCCCTGACATCCTTATGGTGTAACTCAACTCCTTAGAGTGTTTTTGGGTCATCCCCGATATGATTGTCCCATATCACTACTTGTTACATGATATCTTTAGACCATAATTTACAATCCTCATAAAAAACTATTCATGTGGATTTCATATCAACGATGTTTTGTCATCACATATTTTACCCCTTATCAAAGTAGTAATGAGACAATACACAACCCAAAATTTTTGTGGCCTAATCCACATCACTCAAAACCATTAGGTGTAGGGACCGATTCTCCCCATAAAAAGGTAAAATACCCTAGAGTGACAGAACCCCTCCCAGATAGCATCAGATATATATCCAGCTTTCTCACTTAGACAATTGTGTCGTGGAAAATATTTCATGACCCATAGGAAAGAGTGGGGAAACCTCTATTTGACCATGATATATTTTCGTAAGGTCTTCGACCTACCAACTAGAGGTATCTTCTCCTGGTAAGTAAGGAATTATAATCCTCATAATATACTATAAAACCATGAAAAACTCAACACCTCAATGTGTTTTGGGTCATCTTTGGTATGTATTCCCAATTCCATATTCGTTGATTAAATCATTTGGTTTATGACTTACTCAACCCATACTCCCAATATATAGGAGGATACAACTTCACTAATATTTTATCATCAGTAATAACCTCTTCAAAATTCTTTCATAACACATAGAAAGGAGTGAGTACATATATTGATGACCAATATATCAATGTGTAAGGGATCTGAACTACCAACCACATGAATATCCTCCTTGTATGAAATTAAATCCTATCATTATGATCCCTGGAAACACTACCCTGGAACACTGTACCTTATGGTGTTTTGAGTCATCCCTAGAACCTTTTCACAATATAATATATTCATCAATCAAGTCATAGTAGAATGAAATTAAAAAAATATTATTTGATGTCCACAAATCAAGACTATAACCATAAAAGAATAGTAATGTCTATTCCTCGTGATGTTAAAATGCATGGTAGATGTCCATACCACGTGACATTGAACTGATATTTTCTAGTACCACATTATGTTAAACTTCAGGAAATATTTCCTCACCACATGAAACTAAACTTCAAAACATATGTACATATTTCATGATGTCAAATTGAATGGAATAAGTCCTTACATTATGATACTAAAATGTAGTAAGTACATAACATTTTAGGTGGAAAATTCCTAGAAATAAATGGTCTAATCTAGAAGAACCTAAACTACAACACAAAAACATTATATTTAGAGAGAACTCAAAATATATTAATAAAAATGAGAAACAATAATTGACATGTTTAAACCCCGATAAGCGAATCATGGTAAAATGTCAAATTAATTGTCACTAGACATGTAGTTTATGCTCTCCATGACATATAGAGAAATCATTAATTGGAATAGGGGTAAAATTATGCAGGGAAGTAACCCATAAGAGGAAGGCAGGGTCAGAAACAAAGTCCCTACCTACTAAGACTCCCCATATTTGAATCTTAAACAAAATTAGGGCAAGATATAGAAAGAGATACAAATTTTTTGGGGCATAATACATAGACATAGAAAAAACAAATCTATGATCACTATATCCAATAACTTAAGAAAATGATAGAGAGTACTCCCACTAGGGGATATATTTTTCCAAAATTATCATTTTGAATCAGGTGATCAAAACACAAATGGATCAGGTATATCAATAAGAAATCTCATGTGTGTGGGAATTCTAGAGTATTGCTCAAGAAGAATCAATTTTTAGGTATGCATAAAAATCCAAGAATTATAGTTTACATGATATTATGTAAAGGATGGGTATATTCACGGACCTATGTGACATCTGGACAAAAAAATATTTTGCACATCATGAATAAAAGAAAACAGAATGAGGATATATAATTTTTAGAGAATTGGTTCATTCATAGAGAGCACAAAAAGGCTGAATCTCCATATTTTGAACTCTCTCTGAGGATTCCAAAAAAAAGGAAAACATTAGTGATCCAAATATATTATAACTTGATTGGATGAATTTGCTAGGTAAACTAGATTCTGTCAAGAAGCATCATTCGAGCATTGAAGGGCTGATCACCCTGTTTCTTCTTCTACTGCCGAAGGAGGTAGGGACTCAATGGAAAAAAGAAAACCCCATTACTGTTTCTTGAATAGTTTTTATAGAGGATTATGATTCCAAAAGATCAGACTTTGAGCAATCTATAATCTCTTTATGTCTCACTATCTATGTGGTTAAGGCATCCATCTGGGAGTACAGTTGTGATATTTTCTGTTGAATCTATTCTAATGACATATACTATTCACTCATCAGTTCAACTAGGGGAGTTCCTTCATCAGAATAATGAAACCCCCACTTGGTAGTATCTAGTTATTGAGGAGTTAGGAAAATTTGTAGCATGATGTCATATAGCAGCTGGTGATAAAAGATTCCAACTTCTTAATTGTGAAAAAGGCGGTGAAGGAATTCCTCTTGGTCATGAAATGTTTCCTGGGGAGTCTTAGTGATCAATGTATGAATCTACATCAAGATTAGTGTACATATTGTTTTGTCCTATGTAACTTCTAGGGTGAGAACATCATAAGGGGGTATGAAGAATGAAGAGTGGAAATCCCATATACTCTTTCTATAATGATGAATTATCTATCACTCAAATTTAAAGACCATATTATAAAAAATAATTTCCCCAGTAGTGGGATAGTGATCTCTAGAATGAGGAGACATCCATATAGGTTGACCTGAATCATTAATCAACTTCATTATTCCTACATGAAAGGGGTTCGGTAAAGAACACGAATTTTCCACATGAAGGACCAACCTACCCAACACACCACTCCGGTATGATTCCACACAATATTTTCTATAATATTAAGATAATTTTTCAGGGTTTCCAACAAATGAATGGACAGTCTCAACATCTGAATTTTTCTTTCAAATATTAGCCAAAATTGGTTGATAATTTTGGGATTCTGTTCTCCTTACATACTGGCTGAAGGAGGAGAAGAAACCATTTAAATAAATTGATATTGTTTTTAAAATAGACAGGTTGATTATTGTTTGAATATAATTATCTCATCCAAACCGTCCAAGAGAACCCCATTCTTATGAGATTTCTTGTACGACTATTCATACAGAGAGCCACCACCATGGTAAAACATTTCTTTGATTAGTGTCATATAATAAGTACTGGTTAAAAGATTAGTCTAGATCAACATATTAAAAACCGCATCACGACCAAGAAGCATTAACTCAACCCCGTAAATATTCAACAACATAGGATAAATTAGGAATCCGGAATCACAATTTTGTTATGGAATTTATAGTAGTGGAAATGCTCTACTATCAAGCCAAATATAAACTAGAAAGGTCATCTATTCCAATAGGGAGTGTTTACATGATGAATATAGACCATTTAATTGTATAGGTGAGTTTGATTTTGTACGAATAAATTAATAGGCCACCCATATTCTAATCAAGTTTCCTTCACTAGTGAACTCACTTGAACTCCTAGGTGAGAATCCCCAAAAAGGAGGAGCCACCCATTCGGGTACATGGCAAAAAAACCATCCAAACTAAGGAATGGGTAAATCTCTAGACTCGCCTGCTAACCCCATGGGGTATAATCCCCCTCCACGATAATTTCTCAATATGATCCATCACTATCACAAAATTTCCTAGAAGGGCTTTAATATGGGAATATAGTAGTTGGTTGAGCTCTAAAATGGTAGAGAAAGATGTTGATATAGTACCTAATGGAGATAAGTGAGTGCACATTCAACAAATTATTTAGCTTCCATTTTACTCTAATCATGTCCTTTTCTAGGAATGGGGTTTGTGTGGGGTCATCCCATGCATTCACGACAATATATATATATCGTTATACATATCTCTAGGGGATGATATACCACCCAGTTGCCTCATAATGGTGAATGACATGTAGCTAATTAGAAACTTCATAGAAGCTTTGTCTCACCTAGAATAGTCCTTCCCATTCATCAAATAAATGTACACTAGGTCATATTTTCCATTTCATGCTCCATCCATTTTTTATTATTAGGGAAGGAGATAAGTATGCTCAAATAACATTGGGAAATGGATTGGAGGAGAAATCACAAATGATCAGATTCTAAGGAGATATCCAACAAGTAGGATGAACCCAAAATTTATACCATGAAAATTTGATTTCCTTCATAATTTTATTTGAAAAAAATCCTTGGAAAATAACAACCAGTGTGACAAAAGGTTTTAGTAAAGAGAGGAGATGAAAACATCATCTAACAGAACTAATCATTATAAAGATATCCAACATGAAAAGGGATAACACTAAAGTAAAAAATAGAGAAGCCTCTTCAAAATATCTTTTTCAGAGTGCACACAATAAACGTGTTTATTGTTATGATTTCTAATAGTCGCGACCCTATTGATGGCTATAGTGGATAAATTGCAAGAATAAGAATCCATTTATAAAAGAGAGATAAATATGTGTGAGATGAGAAAATAATCTAGTCAAAATAAATGTATAAATTAAAAATCATCCTACTAATAACATGAATCGTGATGAAACTCATGTTCACATGACCTAATGAAGGTATCTTTAACCAAATGTACCACGAGATATCTCATTATGGAATTTCCATTTATAATTTGAACGATCACAGGACCCTACGATAGTTACACAAACTACGTAATTCTTATGTGATCATATGAGAGAACTTGTTGATTATGTGGAACCTGTATGATGACCACATTTCCACGGTCCTAGTTCATGGTTCCAAATATTACTAATAATTAGTTTGTGATTAGTTTGAATGAGTTTTGGGGTAAAGACGCAATGTAGTGTGAGAGAGTAGTGGGATCTCTTGAAACACATCTTTTGGTTAGTTCATGTAAATAGATCTTTTAGTTGGTTCTCATTGATAGGTCTTGTGAAGGGTATCTTGTGATGGGATCTTGTGAAGGGATCATACAATGTAAGAAATCACAAGATGTCATGATATTTTAAGTTTTTGGTGGAGTGAGACACTTTTACGCCCCTCTTTATAGAAAATTCCATAGAATATAAATATTCACCTGAGAGGAAAAACATTCCATAAGTCTCCAATTAGTTACAACCCCAAATACATAGTCATACATTTATTATCCTTTGAACATTGTCTTTATCCCCTTGTGCATTGATCCAAAGGGTGGAATTTGTTGACACCCACCAAATGAGAATAAAAAAAATATAGAATGGAAGAAATACCCAATGTGTGGGTATTATATTTTCTACAAAATAGGAAGTGAATATGTATATCTTATGTGGATTTCATAACCCATATAAGGAAACACGATCGCAAGACCCTCATATGGTCATGTGAATGGATAATGCACATTACATGATCGTTTTTTATCACAAGAAGCCCCTATAACAGGTAATCTTGTTCTTATGATGGTGTCCTAATAAGAATTCATGATCATGAAGATCCATTCAGATGTGTTCCTATGAATCTTGTGTCTTTTCAATTGACAGACACCCAAAAATCATCCAAAATCCTATACAAAATAAGTGATGAAAATATAAAAAACAAAGAGACCTTATCTGGTCATAGATATTCATGTAACAATATTTGGTAATCCTCATGAACTCATGAATCCCATAGAGACATGTCTACCTTTTCACACAAGATTATGTTTCCATTTCACTATCCTCATGAGTGGGGCCTCATACAAATGAATCTAAACCTATAATACCCATGTGGCTCCACATTCAAGAAGAGGGTTTTTCTGTGGAAAAGATCATGATTCACGGGTATATCCATAATTGATATTGCGATGAACCATAGAAAAGGAGAATTATTTTCCTCGACAACACTAACAGGACCTCATGAGATGTTTTGTCCCTGTAGAAAAAATTTGAAAATTAAAAGGGAAATGGTGGATTCTTCTCATTATGGTATGGTATGCTGATCATCATGAGAAATAGGTCATACACAAGTGGTGATAACCATTGACCACAAAAGTCTACCTTGATAAGACAACATGATCTCATGAGGTCCCATAGACATGTTAGCATGGTCCCACTAGATTCATTAAAATGTGGCAATAGAGACATGGAGGATCATAGTAATGATGTCATACATCATGAAAAAGCCTTTCTATGGTTGTCCTGATCTCATGAAGACTCCACGAAATTACAACCTGGCCATGTAGAGGTTTATTTATGTATCTATATGTTTACAAAAAATCCATTTGATTAGTCAG